>CM066988.1:33287500-34487500 GCA_033977485.1 Hydrangea macrophylla
ATAAGCACATAAGATCCTCATCCCTGTTGAGTGCGCTTAACTTCTCCTTTCATTGTGATTCCCACTACCCGTTCAAAGGTCGGATATTTTCAAAATTTATTAAAAAGGAGCATTTCTTTAAAATGATGAGATCTTTCAAAGCAATTCTCGGGAATTTTGAATCTTTTACTTTAAGAAATGAGGACGTGAAAACACTTCTCAATGAAGATGATTGGATTGAAATTTTGCTTTAAAATTCATTTGAAGAGCATGATTATCTGAAAATGTACTTTAACAAAGGTAATTAATTCTTGGGGTTTTAATCAAAAAGGTGAAAACCTTGGAGAAAAGATAGTAAAATCTGTTTTCTTAAAACTCTTTGGGCAGGAGGATCACATGATCGGATTATCGCCGTACTTTCCATGAATTCAGATACATACAAGGTCAATGATGCTTAGCTAACATGATATAAGAACTATAATCTCATAACTAAGGTTCAGCATGTTCCCAAATGTCGTGGGACATAAGAAGGAATTGCTAAAAGGTGGTTAAAGGATTATACATTTTTCATCAGGTAAGCATCGTCATCATCTCAAGTAATCCCTTTTGGGCATACAAAAACTCCCTAGCACATAACCCTAATCAAGAATTGATTCCCTAATTTTTTTGAAAGGTTCTATGGAAACTACTATGCAAAAGCTGGGTTTTGGTCAAATAAGGGACCCTTGACACACACCCGATAGGATGCTTGATATACCAAATCATGGTACGAGATCAAGGGTGATCACACAGTCCCATGATGACTTGACCGACCGGGTTGTCCCGAGCCTCCAAGGTCATAGTTCTGTGCAATCGACTGGCTGGACATGCAAGTGAAATGCAACAGGCACACAAAGATTAATTAATTTGATTTAAAAGGATGTTTTCAAGTCTAATCCTCAAGTGAAACCCAAAATCAGAATTCTGGTCTGCGAAACCAGATATTCTGGGTTCGATCCCCAGCAGAGTCGCCAGATTGTGGATATCGCAGGTTGACTTACCCACAGCTTTTTCTTTCTTTTCTAAATTTCAATTTCAAAAACAAATGAGTCGCCACTTAATTTTTAAAAGGAAAATTAAGAAACCATTAAAAAGGAAACTGATCTTTTGCGAAACCAAAGATTAACTAGGTTCGGGGATTATGGAATGAGAGAGGAAGGAGCCCGTCGGACTAAAACACCCTCTCTCATCCTATCTTGCGATAGGCCTCTACTCAATATCCTTTTAATCGAATTTATTAATCTAAGCATGCCCTCAACTAATACATATATACATATACATCACAAAAAGCATGTCCAAAGGGTGTAAAATTGCTAATGACAAAAATATCATTCATAAGCCACATATGTCAAGTAGCAAGCAATATGATGTGTAATAAGGAACGAGGGAACTTACCCGGGATCCGGCCGCGAATATTAAACGTGCAAATGCATGCGATTAAATAAAAGCCTAGGAAAAGAATCTCTAATCCATATATACACATAAGGCAAATCTTAATTCTAAGGTGTCGCGCATAAGGTCGAACAATCAAATAAAATCAAGAAATTTAATAAACTAGAGAGGGATTGAGAAATTGTACCTTGATAGCGCTACAAAACAAGGGGTTAGTTCGCATGATATGCAAAAATATGATGTTAGAAATAACAATCCTAAATTTCTAGCTTAAATCTATCTACTGTAATTAAATTCAAAGCAAATAAGTCCTAATTACAAGTGTCAAACCATATGGATGAATATGTACATGGACAAGGATAAACTATGAAATACTCTTAAGCTTTGAATTCAAGCTCAACTAATCATTATTAAAACATAGTTTAAGCCCTAGGTCATAGAAAAGCCATTTGGACCATTATTTACAACATTGGTCAAATGTGTCATAAAACTCTGAAAATTGCAGAGAGCAGACCAGACCTTTAAGAAAATAAAAAGCACGTCTCTCATGGTTTGATCTTGGTGGATTTTGGACACAAGATGCCTCTGTGAGTCTAGTTTCCGAATCAAAAAGAAAATCAAAGTTTCAACAATCGGATCTCCGGGAAAAGGACAAAAACCAGACGTCACTCAGAGATGTACAACTCTCTGTCCAGAGATATTGTTTGATTTTTTAAAAATAGCAAAAACTTCGGAAATGCTTTGTTCTTTTTAGGGTGACTTCCTAACACATTAAACTTCATAGAAAAAATTATTTGGAGTCACAAACACTTTATTAGAACTCTGATTTAATTGTTTCAAAATAGTGTCACTGTTCTGAAACTATTCTGAAACTCTGGACAGATTGTATTTGTGTCACAAAACTCATGATCAAACCATTTAAAACATGAAACCACCTTAAAACAAAAATTACAGCGGTAGAACATTGTGTTATTGAAACTTTCCCGTTGGTTTCTCTTGATTTCAACGGTTAGATTTTGAACTAAAAATCTTTGATCAAAAATAGTTTGTGAACTCACTGTTTTCATTTGTCAAGTTCAATTTTTATTTGGTAACCCCAACTATTAAACCATGAAGTTGGGTTGAACCAAACCACTTCTCCTACCATTTGATGGCCATTGGAGACTAAAACTTCTATTTTTCATAGATTTCAAGTGAAGTGTGGATGGACTTCATGAAATCTACAAGATAAGGAATCCAAGCCATGTAGATGGACTTAGACTCAAAACCACTTCCTCCTACCATTTGATGGCCATTGGGGATGAAGACATGACTACAACTCATGAGTTTTCAATGAATATAAGGAGACTCCATGAAAACTCAAGCTTAGAGGACCCATGTCACGAGTATGGTGTGATCAAGTTTTGACACTCATGTAGAGCATAAGCTTACATGGGATTCAAAGGGTCATGCTCAAGAGGTCAAGAGAGATATTGAAGATCTCCAAGACTCTCAAGAGAAGAACATAGACAAGGAAATTTACTTGACAAACAAAGGAAATAATAAAAGGTTTTAGGATTAAAGATTTTAAGAGAAGAAAGAGTAAGCTAATAATCTATGGTTAGAGGATCACCTCCAAATTATCCTCAAAGTTTTCTTTCTTTGAAGATCTTCCAAGCTCTTCTAGTTCTCTCAACTTTCCTTTTCTCTCAAAAAAATGTTGGTAGTATATTTTTGCATATATTCTCCCCTCTAATCTTTTCTCTTGGGCTTTTTTTTTTTTTGGTCTTCTCCTTTCAAGGGAAGATCCCTTCTCTTTTATAGGCAAAATTAACAGGTATTTTTGGTGAATTTCGGAGCAAAAAACAGGTGTAATTCCCTCATTTGGTGGTACAATGTGTACTTTCTGAAATTAGACAGACTGCTGCCCAGCGCGGCAGTCCAGACTCTGTGGCGGCAGTCCGTGATTGCCGTTGCGGCAGATCATGAGTGCCGTTGCGGCACTTCATGACTGCCGCGCGGCATTCATCAAGTGCCGCGGCAATTAATGGATTGCCGCATTTCTGTCAGTCTTACTTTATCAGTTTTTTGTTCTTATTCGCATACGCATACATATTGCTCTGCAAAATACAGACTTTAAAAGTGAACGGCAGTCAGAAGTTTTGGGCGGCACTTGATGAATGCCGGGCGGCACTCTCTGACTGCCGTGCGACATCCAGTGAGTGCCGCGGAAGTCTGCCGTGTGCCATTTTAGCTGAGATTCCCCTTTTAGGACCTTACCTTTTTCGAAACAAATTATTTTTGAAGATCCTTTCCAAAATTCATGTCTTGTACCTGAATTGTCCTGAATACCTGGTATTTTTCCTCTTTCTGTGAAATTTTATCGCGTTTTGGAGATTTTTCTGAAGAGCTTGGAATACTTCAATTTTTCGGTCCTTGTTATCATCGGATACGGGGGTGACACTCTCCTAAATTCGACAGTCAGTCAAAATTGGGGTGTCTACACCGTCCTAACCAGTTTCTCCCAGAAACTCTGTCCAGATATCCCAGATATAACCATCCTAACCAGTTTCTCCCAGAAACTCTGTCCAGACATCCCAGATATAACCGTACTAACCAGTTTCTCCCAGAAACTCTGTCCAGATATCCCAGATATAACCGTACTAACCAGTTTCTCCCAGAAACTCTGCCCAGATATCCCAAATATAACCGTACTAACCAGTTTCTCCCAGAAATTCTGTCCAAGTCAAAACGGAAATGTCCAGTTCTCTGAAGCCTTCATAAAAACCTGGAAACCCCTGTTATCCCTTGGTGATCGTACTGGAAAGTAAGATTGGCACACTCTATATGGTTAGGACCTTATTTGTTTAGCTGCTGTCTGTTAGAAATAGAAGCATCATATAGATTAGGTGCTTACATCCTCATGCTTGTCTCGCAAGCATACACCATTCCCATCCCTCTGCACGCACTGTCTCGAGTCAGTCCACATCACTGTCGTTGTCTGTCTAAAAGTCATCACTGTCAGGATCTGATACACCCCTTTCTCTCAAAATCTGTCAGGTTAGTATAGATTCCCAAGGTCAGCAGCCGGAATCCTCATCGTGGACCAAGAGTTTAGATAATCGTTTGGTCAGAATCAGTCCAACAGCCCGCTTCAGCATGAATAGGGAAGAGTTGGAAAACAAGGTTACCGAGTTGGGAGCATCTATAAGCCAACAGTCCGACAGTCTAGCCCAAGTCCTAAAGTTCATGGAAGAACTTAAGCAGCAGCAGCCGCAACCTCCGCCTGGGTTCCCACCACCAGGATTTGAACCACCCCCGCATGGGAATAATGGGGAGGAAGACTGGTTTCAAGGGGTCCCACCGCTTGCGTATGAGAAGAAGCTCCAAGAGAAAATGGACAAGGTTGACAAGCTGGAGAGCGTACTGAGAAAAAGAAAGGGGATCGATGATTACATGCTAGACCTGGAAGGCCTCTTTGAGCCTGTCAAGTTGAAACTGCCGGAGAACTTCAAAATGCCTGCCATCGATCGTTTTGACGGAACTGGGAACCCAAAAAGTCACGTGAAGCTATGTATGAGTATCTTCCAGTTCATGGGTTGTACCCACGAGCACATTGCAATGCTGTTTCCGCAAACTCTAGCAAAATCTACCCTATCATGGTTCCTAACCTTGGAAGCCTCCAAAACCCGGGCCTGGGAAGATATCGTTCGAGTTTTCGTCGATCATTACTCCTACAATCAAGAGCTGGATGTCACTATCAGGGATTTGGAAACGACCTGACAGAACAACAATGAATCCTTCGCTGCGCTTCTGAGCAGATGGAGGAACAAGGTAGCCCAAATGACCCACCGGCCGATTGAAAAGGAACAGGTAAGGATGCTCATCCGGAATCTGCAGCCGCTCTATCATGAGAAATTATTCTACCAGTCCATCTCCACCTTTGAGGAGTTGTTTGAAGTTGGAACCCGAATTGAAGATGCTATTTGAGAAGGAAAGATCAAAAAGGAAGAGCCTCCAAGTCAGCCCAGAAGGCCCAACAACTCCCGGAATCTCCCGGATGTCAATGCCCTTAGCAGCCAACCCATGGCGTACCCTCCTAGGCCATACCAACCCTCCAATCAGGCAAACTCCTCCAACCACCTTATCCAGAAAAAGCCCCCTCGCAACTTCGCCAAGTTAGAAATCTCTATCTCCTCAGCTCTAGACCGCCTCCTCAAGAAGGGCCATCTCCAACTACTCCAGCCTCGAAATACCCCGCCCCCGCCTAACTACGATATGTCCAAGCGATGTACTTACCACCAAGCCCTCGGCCATAACACCGATGATTGCATGCGCCTCCGCCATGATATCCAAGACCTCATTGACCAGAATATCATCGAGCCGCCTCCAAAGCAGCCCCATATCACTCAAAATCCTTTACCTAACCACCAAAATGTCAGCCTCATCGAGTCCAACCCTATATCCTTTAACCCTGTTACCTATATCACCCCCCTAGGGCAACCCTTACCCCTCGTTGACATCCCGAATTCTGAGGGAATTCATCTGATTGGGGGAGAGAATGATGAGTGGCAGCAATAGCTAGACGACGAGCAAGACCTGTTCTTTCTAGAAGAGCATGATCTAGGGGTGGTAGACCTCAAATGGTATGATCCCAATAAAGAAAGTGATGCTGCTATCTGGGACGAGCTGGAGAAACCATTTGTGGGGACGGATTGTGATTGGTTCAAAAAAGAAGGGACTGTAGAAGGACCCACTCCTGCCGAGATTGATCATCTGACCAGGTCAGGCCGTCATTACCAGCCTCCCCAGCCTGCCGCCGATGTAACCGAGAAAGGTCCAGTCAAGGACAAGGGGAAGGGTAAAATGGATGATATCATCGAAGAAGATAATGAGTTGATAAAGCAGCTAAAGAAAACCCAAGCGCATCTCTTGATGTGGGATATCATGGTAACATCCTACAAGCATAGGCAAGCCGTGTTGAATGCCTTGGCTGGAATTGAGGTTCCTATCGACGCCGCACCGGAGGACATGGTGGCTTTGTTGGGTTCACTTGCCCCCGACCCGATCATTACATTTTCAGATGAGGACCTGCCACCAGAAGGATCCGCACATAACAAAGCATTGTACATCACCGTCAGATACAAGGGACAACAGGTGCCGTTTTGTCTGGTCGACACAGGTTCTGCCTTAAATGTTTGTGCCCTAAGAACCGCCACCTCTTTGGGGGTCAATGTCCTTGACATCACACCATCTGTGCAATCCGTGAGGGCCTATGATAACACCAGGAGAAATGTGATGGGGACCGTATCTCTACAAATCCGGGTAGGATCTTTGGTAAGCATTGAGATTTTTAAAGTCATGGACATACCTGCCTCGTTCAACTTGTTGATCGGAAGGCCCTGGCTGCATGCCAACAAAGCCGTGTCATCCACTGTACATCAAATGATCAAGTATATTCAGGAGAGGGAAGTAAAGATCATCCTCGGTAATAGTTGGGGTAATGAAGCTTTCCCAAACTACGCTCCCATCTTTGAAATCCAAACACCTGAGCTACAAGAAGGGGAAATCGGAGGATTCTTCATGGAAGAAGTCCACATGATCAACGACGAAGACAGGTTCCCCGAGATCCACTCCGCGGTCATCAATGTTGTCCGCAAAATGAACTACTTCCCCGGAATGGGATTGGGCCGACGCCAGCAAGGGATTCGTGAGTTCCCTCAAATCAAAGGACAATGAGGCACTTTTGGGTTGGGATACAAGCCCACTGAAGAAGACGTCGAGTTACAGAGGCCATGGAAAAAAAGGGTAAGGGGTCTCCCGCCGTACCGCAAGACCTTGAATGGACAATTCATCAAAGAGGGAGATGACTTCCCTTACTTCGGGTTCCCCGAACCCTGGATTCATCAAACCACTGGAAAAAGGCACCCTGGGCTTGAAATCTTCGCTGACTGCGAAAGGCCCCCATATCAAGATCCGTTCTACCCTAAAGAAATTGAGAAGACCCCGGAAGAAGACTGGTTGAAGTACCTGGACAATGAAGCCATCGAGAGAATGTGGGATGAATCCGCTGAGAAGAAGGAAGAAAAGAGGGCCAAGAGCCAAGATGATCTGATCAAGCCAACTGAGGAGGGTCTGAGCAACCAGGCTGTAGAGTCATCTGTCTGTGTCTCCCTATCCCCTGTTCCCCCAGAGTCTGTACTGCCAATTATCGAGTCTGTACTAGAGTCGGCTGCTGTAAGCCCACCATTGTCTAATGTAATCACTTCACCTGTTATGAATGAAATGGAAGACGATTCCGTTTACTCCTCTATGTCTAATACTTGTGAATGCACAGATCCTTCCGAGGATCTCCCAATCGAACTTAAGCAACTAATTGAAAAACCACCTGCTTATGAAATAATCGAAGATACTTTATCAGTTAACCTAGGTGAAATAGATAATCCACAGATTGTGCAAATTGGCTCAACCATTAATAAAGAAGAAAAAGAAAAATTAACTCTCTTGCTAAAAGAATTCAAAGATGTTTTTGCTTGGTCTTATGAGAACATGCCTGGGGTCGATCCCGATATTGTCCAACATCATATTCCCCTCCTCCCTAATTCTAAATCTGTCAAGCAAAAACTGAGGCGCATGAGGTCGGAAAGGGCACTCAAGGTTAAAGAAGAAGTGGAGAAGCAGTTCAAGGCAGGATTCATCATTGTCACCGAGTATCCGGAATGGATTGCCAATATCGTGCCAGTCCCGAAGAAGGATGGAAAAGTTCGTGTGTGCGTCGACTTCCGTGATCTAAACAAAGCCACTCCCAAGGATGACTTCCCGCTTCCCCACATTGATGTCTTGGTGGACAATACCGCCGGACATGAGCTACTTTCATTCATGGATGGCTTCTCAGGGTACAATCAGATTCTAATGGCGCCAGAAGATCGGGAAAAAACGACGTTCACCACCCCTTGGGGGACTTACTATTATAGAGTAATGCCTTTCGGACTCAAGAATGATGGGGCCACCTACCAAAGAGCTGCCACCACTCTGCTGTACGACATGATTCACAAAGAAGTAGAAGTATATGTAGATGACATGATTGTGAAATCCAGGGACAGAGAAGGACACCTGGTAGCGCTGGAAAAGTTGTTTAAAAGGTTGCGCAAATACAAGATGAGGTTGAATCCAAAGAAATGCACTTTTGGCGTGACCTCCGGTAAACTCCTTGGTTTTCTCATCACACAAAGGGGAATAGAGGTGGACCCCTCTAAGATCAAGGCAATCCTCAAAATGACACTGCCGCGGAACGAAAAAGAAGTAAGGGGGTTTCTCGGAAGAACCAATTTATCAGCCGCTTCATTTCCAAGCTTACGACTACTTGTGATCCTTTGTTCCGATTGCTGAGAAAGGGAGAGAAGTTCCAATGGGATGACCAATGCCAAGCCGCTTTCGACAAAATAAAAGCCTACCTTCAAAATCCACCTGTTCTCTCACCACCCACTCCTCGTAAGCCCTTATTCCTTTATCTATCTATCTCTGAAAATGCCATGGGTTTCATGTTAGCCCAAGAAGGAGAAGAAAGTCACTCCAAAAAAGCCACATACTACCTCAGCAAGAGGATGACTGGGTACGAGCTCAACTACTCTACTCTCGAAAAAACGTGTTGGGCCTTGGTTTGGTGCACTCGCCGACTGAGGCACTACATGCTGGCCTTCCCGGTTGTGCTCATATCCCGCATGGATCCTCTAAAATACCTTCTCGAAAAACCTGCCCTGACCGGTCGTATATCCCATTGGCTACTCCTACTATCTAAATTCGATATCAAGTATGTTACGAGCAAATCGGTAAAAGGGAGAACCGTAGCTGAACATCTCGCAGAACATGCCGTTGACTCCGAAGAAAGTGGGGACTTTCCGTTTCCGGACGAGAATATCATGGAAATCAAGGAAGAATAGTGGAAGTTGTATTTTGATGGAGCAGCCAACATGAAAGGATACGGAGTAGGAATGATCCTAGTATCACCAAGTGGGGACCATACTCCGTTGGCAGTCAAGCTCAATTATAACTCCACCAACAGCACTGCGGAATACGAAGCGTGCATCTTGGGGATGGAGGCAGCCTTAGAGCTGAAAGTTCAAAAGTTGGATGTCTTCGGGGATTCAAACCTCATCATATCACAAGCTAGAGGAGAATGGAAAGTAAAAGAAGAAAGGTTGAAGCCCTATCATGATCATCTCGACCAACTCAAGAGGCGGTTCAAGAACGTCACGTTCCTCTACTTGCCTAGGGAAGAGAACCAGCTAGCACATTCATTGGCTACCTTAGCCTCCATGATCAAGATTCCTGTGGGAGTCAAGATGATGCCTTTGGTAATTGAGCAGAGGTACGGGCCTTCATTCAACACGATTGCCGTAATCAAGGAAGAAGAGAATGAAGCACCGTGGTATCAGGATGTCTGGGATTTCATAGAGCAAGGGACTTACCCCCAAGAATCTACTGAGAAAGACAAAAGGGCCATTCGGAGATTCGCAGCGCAATTCATCATTTGCGATGGGAAACTGCTGAAGAAAGGATACAACGGTCATAACCTGACTTGTTTGTTCGGAAAAAGCTCCAAAAGAATGATGGAGGAAATACACGAGGGGGTATGTGGCCCGCATATGAACGGTCACATGCTGGCTAAGAAAATCATAAGACAAGAGTACTACTGGACAACTTTGGAGAAAGATTGTTGCGAATTTGTAAGAAGGTGTCACAAGTGCCAGATCCATGCAAACATGATGCACGTACCACCATCTCTTCTATACAGCATGACCTCGCCTTGGCCATTTTCCACCTGGGGAATCGATATTATTGGTGAAATCATTCCGAAAGACTCAAATGGGAATCGGTACATCCTGGTGGCCATAGACTACTTCACGAAATGGGTAGAAGCCGCATCTTATACCAAGTTGGGGGCCAAGGAAGTGGCCAAATTCATCAAGAGAAATCTCATCTGCCGTTATGGAGTTCCCCATGAGATTATTTCGGATAACAGAAGTCATTTCAAGGCAGAAGTCAGGGATCTGTTCGAGGAGTACAAAATCACTTATCACAAGTCATCCCCATACAGACCACAGACTAATGGGGCAGTCGAAGCTGCGAATAAGAATGTCAAGGCCATACTGCAAAAATCAGCTGATACCTACAAAGACTGGCATGAAAAGCTACCATTTGCACTTTGGGGATACAGAACATCGATAAGGACGTCCACAGGAGCAACGCCTTACTCACTAGTGTATGGGATTGAAGCGGTACTTTCGATCGAGATAGAACTACCGTCCCTACGCGTGATGGCAGAATGTGAAATTTCGAAAAATAGATTGGTTGAGAGAAAGATACGAAGAGTTAGCTCTCATAGATGAAAAGCGTCTAGCGGCAGTCGACCATGTCCGAATCTATCAAAAAAGGATAGCCCGTGCTTTCAACAAAAGGGTTCGTCCGAGAAAGATTGTCAAGGGTGACCTTGTCCTTAAGGAATTACGAGCTCCGATCTTCGATCCCCGTGGAAAGTTCAAACCTAAATGGGTAGGCCCTTACATCGTCAAGACCATCCTTTCCGGAGGAGCAACTTATCTCATGGACCTCGATGGTGTCGAATTCAAAGAACCAATCAACATGGATCACCTCAAAAAGTATTATGCTTGACCATTCCATAACCCATTTCTTTCAAGCCTGGCCTTGAACTACGCTCGACCTGATTCCCACTCGGGGATACGTAGGCAACCACGTCGGTTCGGTCGCTCCAATCACAAAAAAATAAATAACCTTTTCTTTCAAAACTTTGGCCCGAACTATGCTCGACCTGATTCCTACTCGGGGATACGTAGGCAACCACATCGGTTCGGTCGCTCCAATCACAAAAAATAAATAACCTTTTCTTTCAAAACTTTGGCCCGAACTACGTTGGACCTGATCCCCGCTCGGGGGTACATAGGCAGACTTTTGAAAAAAAAAGGGGATGGCTCGCTAGGTTGAACATCTGAAAGGACGCCTAGGCAAAAATTAGAGCTAAATCCAAGGTGAGCAGTAACAAAAGAGAAAAAAGAGCTCGCTAGGTCACCTAACTGGTGCCTAGGCAAAATTATGAGCGTGTGAGAGAAATAAAGTTGCGGTCCTTACCATAACCCGGAAATCACCCTCCATACTAGGGGCAAACTTCGGCCACGCGCCTCGTTTGCCTAAACCTTTCCTAAACTAGGGGCAAACGTCGGTCATCTACCTCGTTTGCCTCATAACCATACATATCCCAAACTAGGGGCAAACTTCGGCCACCCGCCTTGTTTGCCTCTAATCGCCCTAGCATGCCCAAACGAGTACAAAAAGCAACAACTAATTGAAATCTCGGTTACAAAATGTTTTTAGAAAGCTAAAACACATAAAATAAGATTCCCAAAGTAACCAAGGTTCACCGATAAACAAACTTTGAATATTACATTAACAAGAATAATCAAAGAAATTAAAGTCTTTCAAAAAGCAATCACATGTTCAAAGACACTTGGAGGAATGAGCAGAATCAGTCAAGTTTAGTTTTGTCTTAGTGTCTTTTATTTCTTCAAAGGTCTTTAGAAGTAGGCCTTTACTCGGTCAGTCCAACCATCAATAAAAGCAGCAATAGTGGTAGCCATGATCCTGGAAGCAAAGACCCTCTCAGTAAAACCCCGGGGAACCTCCTGAACCTGCTCATACTGTCTGGCCAAGCGGCGAAGATGATAGAAAGAAGTCTCTCTCAGATCCATCAACCACACTCTCTGGTGACCCCTGAGGCTCGCGGTAACAGCATAAAGGCCCCAACGCCTCACGATCCAGCAAATGTCAGTCTCAGATAAAGCACTAATCATGCCCACCCAATCGACAAAAGTATAGTGAGAGTGAAGCACGGCTCGACGAAAGTAAACCGGTGGTATGCGGCCCGTCAACAGCTGAAGGCGCTCGTATAGCCAAGCCTGTAACACCAAAGGTGCCCCAGAAAGAAGAGGAGTCCCCTGATTAAAGGCATTATCCAAACCATTCAAGGTTTCAGCCAGAACCATGGCCATGGGATTCCTGCTAAGCTTCAGTCCGGACACACATGTACTAATTCACTGGAAGTACTCGAGAATAAGAAGTGCGAAGTCATGCACAGTATCAAAGCGGCCCCGCGAGTAGCATCATACACGCTGGGATTCCCAGGACTGGCGTACCGGGCGACAATAGAAGCAATGTTGAGGGCCTCACCTTGAATCAGCCGGCGGGAAATAGTGATGGAGCAATTCAGATATTCAACCAAGCCTCGCGTAGGACTGAGGGCATCAACAGAAGGGAGGATCAAGTCAGAGTCAGAATCAAAGCCAAGAATAGCACAGAACTCCTCAAACATGGGGCATGTCTCCAGGCCATTGAAGTTGAAGACATGGTTCACTGGGTCCCAATGACCAATGGCAGCACGCAAGAACTCAGTGTTCAGGGTCATCTGGCAAAGAGAGAACAGCTCGGTCAAGCCATAGCTGAAGAGGTTAATCTGTTCCACGCCATCCGTGATGTTCAGCCAAGCTGTGAGTTGAGCGGGATCATACAAAGCCATATTTTCGGTCACGGCTCTAGGAAAATTCGAAATTTCGGCAGCACCTCCCTGTTTCACGGACTATCCCACCTGCAAGGCAAAAACACTAACCATCACAAAATTGCCCATCGCAGTAACATCCAACAATCACAGTGCACATATATCAACTAAAACAAGCACACAACTACGCCTCCAAACCGGAAGCTATCCGGCCTAAAAGGTGAAACATCATAATACTCTGTCAAAGGTCACAAACTGTTCTACACATCATCCTACACTGTCCAAATAGTCATATCACCAATACAACCCAATCGAAAACATAAAAAAAGGGAAAATTCCCGCTTGCGAAGCCTCAGTCCTCCTCTTCTTCGTCCTCTGTTGGACCGCCCGGAGTGTATGTCGGCGACGGCCTCCTCCTACCACCTCTACACCTTGGACCAGTCCTCGATGAGCCAGCTCCACCTCCACGGTACTGCACACAGAAATAAAATAGAGGCAATTAGTAGGGAAACCACAAAAAGTACAAAAAACAGAGTCGATTCAGAGACTTACCAAGGACGCCATCTGGTTGGCAGCAAATTGCCGCATACCGTCCATCTGTCAAGGATAAAATCTAGGGTTAGAACCTCATAACCTTAAGGAAGTACAAATTAGAGACATACCCGATGGTCTCGCGTAAGGACCAAGGACCGTAGGCTAGCCGCCAAGGCGTGACCCTCCTCAGCGTAACTCCAAGGAACATTGAGGACGCCCGCTGGCTGAGTAGGGTACCTACACATGACTCGTGGCACCTCCATCACTTGGGGAGTGCCATCAGCGCCCAGAACATTGACGGTCCAATCCCAAGGAGGGATAGGATCGGAAGCTTGAGGAGCCTGTCTCCTATACATCTCACGAAGCTGTAGTCACAAAATAAGTTAGGAAAAGATGAGTCAAAAACATAGGCAACGAATAGAGATAAGAAACTTACCTCCAGGAGCGGGAAGTTAGGCATCAGGAAACGGCCACGGTAAGCCTCGTAATCGGTCTCAGAAAGAAAATGATCCCAAACGTCAGTGCCAGCCAAGGCCGCCAGCAGAGCATCACCAGAAAGGTCACTAGCATCCATCGCAGGGGGATTATGAGGGACGCGATACCTGGAACCACCGACCACCTGCCGGGACACCCGCTCACCAAGGAACCATTGCCTGCACTCGGTACACTCTATCAGAAGGCGGCAAGAGGTAAGAGATTTAACCGTTTGTATCCCCTCTGGGGCGGCATAGGCGACGCGCTCCCAAGGCGTCCAATCAACACTAGAAGTCGTCAGCTCAGTTAAGAAGTTTCTAAGCAAAACAATACGATGGGCCCCACTCTTCACCCCAACAACGTCCCTCCGCCATCTCAAACCTCGTGGGAATAGAGGCACAGGAGCCATGCCATCCTCGTCCTCGCCTGATTCATCCGCCGGGGAGGGAGCCAACATCTTCAGGTATTCAAAGCTCCAAAGCTGCACAAACAAAGGAGAAAATTAGAACAAGTATAGAAATCAAAAGATGACAAATGAAAGAGGATACAGTACGTACCTCCCAAGCTCGCCAGAATCCCCCAGTCGATTTAACGTCGCCCCGAGAGACCTCGCCCATGTGCTTATAAAGATGGGCCAAAGCAGCACCACCCCAGTTGTAGGAGGGGATCTCATCAATAGTCGCCAGGCAAGAAAGGAATCTCAGGCTCACCCGGTCATTCTGCGTCACAAAGATTGAGCAACCAAGGACATACAAAAGATACACCTCAAGAGCTGGGAATTGTTCAGGTTATGATTCCCTCTGCCATAGGCCCGGTAAAGCCAGCCGCAGGAAAACCAGTGCCTCTCCAGGTTAGGGGGAACAGCCTCAATCAACATCTCCACCGCCTCCGGGTCGATCTCATAAAAGTAATCCAGAATCAGGCGCTTCCCGTCGACTCTCAAGCCCGTAATCATGGAGAAGTCAAAGGGCGTCATGGTCATCTCACCAAATGGAAAGTGGAAGGTATTAGTGGTGTCCCACCACCTCTCAGCCAGAGCATAGAAATGGGCCAAATCATTGCTGCTTTTCGAAACCAGACGGACGAAGCCTCCGAACCCGGCATCATCAACCATCCTCTTAACGATGGGCGAAAGTTGAGTATACCATAGGAAAGCATGAGCAAGGCTGTCGTGGCCTTTTAATGTCACTTCCGGCACCTGCACATACCAAAGACGAAAAAACGATGCACAAAATCACTATTCACGACCCGAGAACCAAATTCACGAAATCAACATTTAAGCACAAATCAGACTTCTAACGATCTCTAGGTGCACACTACGGCTCACAAGACTAGCACAATACATGAAAGCAGTCCTAAACTGTCGAAAGTTCCATATACCAAGCTCGCTAGAGCCGCGACCGAAAGATGATGTTGGGGGTCCCGTAAAATCAAGTCCGGGGTTTGCATCTCGGCCTTCACCCGTTCCTTAGCCTTCTTAGACGGTCTCCTCGAGCTCGAAGCCATGGATCTACAAAGAAAATGGAAGTCACAGGTAAACTTTCTTCTTCAAAATTTGGGCTAACCAAAACACCAATCAAAAATCCAACTACGGGGAAAGATTACTCACCTGAGCGCACACAAGCTGCGTTTTGATGAATTTTGGCTCTAAAAACACCCCAAAATGGCCAAGAATGAGCTCTAAAAGCTCAAAAACCCGAGATATACAAAGTTGAAGTCTGACCACCCAGTGCCGCCGCGATAGTGGCCCAGTGCTGCCGTGGCATTGCTCCCCGCGGGCCTCGCTTCGCTCCGTTTCGCCCCGTTTTGACCCGTTTTGGCCTTTTTCAGCCCATTTTTGGCCCCGATCAGCCCCGATGGCACATTCTAGTCAAGATTTATGAGGTTTTACCTAAAAGTTGTCAGGCCTACCTCCAGCAGGTAAAAATTGGGAAAAATTGACTCCCGAAGACCCGAATCGGCTATTTCAGGACGACCGTCGCAAATTTTGATCAACCGTGAGAGATTCAGAGATGGATCCTGGTTCCCGATCAAGAAAAGAGATTCCCCGAGAACCCCGCATCATCCCCCGAGGACAGAAGCGGGAAGATATCAGCTCCCGGAGGTCCCAACCGGCCCTCTCGGATTGAGCACCGAAAGATTTAATCAACCGTGAGAGATTTAGAGATGGGTCCTGGTTCCCGATCAAGAAAAGAGATTCTCCGAGAACACCCACATCATCCCCCGAGGACAGAAGTAGGTAGATACCAGCTCCCGGAGGCCCCGACCGGCCCTCTTGGATTGAGCGCCGAAAGATTTGATCAACCGTGAGAGATTCAGAGATGGATCCTGGTTCTAGGTCAAGATTTGAAGAGAGATTCTCAGAGAGTCCCCTACCATCCCCAGCAGAAGACAACAGAAGTCCGGACTGATTCTATGACTTGTCATCATAAGGATCGGCCAACGATTGAAAACATCACCCGCAGTCGAATCACCCCAACTCCCAGGACAAGCACTGTCTATTCACAATTCAAGGATCCGTGTCCACTGATTATCATGAGCTTTCTCACCTGTCAGTCATCATGAGTTTCCTCACTTACCGTGAGCTTCTTCACTTCGGTTATCTCACCTGTCAATTATCGCGAGCTACCCCACTTATTATAAGCCTTCTCACTTTGGTTATCATGAACTCCCTCACCTATGGGTTATCTTTAGTTGTCATCCTCAAAGACCCCACATCCGATCCCATTCGCTTGTAAAGCACACTTCCCGTAATTCCAGAAGTTTACCCCAAGACCCAGAGTCTTCTAAACCTTGATGTCCTTATCCGAGTCATCCACCGTATCACAGTCGCAAACACTAGCACAACACCAGGCCACTCGGAGTGGCACACCCCACAGCACTTGCTCATACTAGGGTCACAACACTAGACATGATAGGACTCATGACACAATTCATATCACATCCATACATTGCATATCACTCTTATAGCATAGCATCCGCCTGATTGTTGTGTATATGCATGTATGATTGGTTCCGTGCCCTGAACTACGTCATGGTCTGATTCCCCTTGGGATACGTAGGCAGCTCACACAGAGCACGACCAGTACTAGCCTCAGCATTATTGCATCTTTTGTAACGCTTTTATCCTAAATCTATAGCCTCCAAAAGACCTGTCTCTTCAAAACTTTGGCACTTGCTTGCGACATGCGTTGCCTCGCAAGTTCATGCCAAAGAGGGGCAAACTATAGACACCCCATTTTGTCGGCTATCAGATTTAGGAGACCCATAGCTTAGGGGTTCACAATGATCGTAAAAGACTTAAAAGGACTCCTGGATGTCAGCTCTATCACTCAGAATGCTCAGAATGAACAAAATGCCCCTGATTGCCCGAAAACTCCCAGATTTTGTCCCAAAGTTCTGGAAACATGCTATGTCGTAAGAAAAATGATAAAATGAGTTTTTAAGCAAAATCGGATAAAATCGTCAGCTCCCAGAGACCACCAGAAGTCCCGGAAGTTCCCGGAAAGTCCCCGTTGACCGGTTTGACCAAGGTTTGACCAGGTTTGACCAAGTTTGACCAAGTTTGACTAAAATCGTTCGAATTCACCGGAATTATTTTAAATCATGAGAAAAGTGCTAAAACAAGTTCCAAAAGAAAATCGAGCGAGAACGTCAGCTCTCGGGAACTCCCGGAGGTTTCCAAAACTTCCAGGGAATCCCAGGTTTGACCAGTTTGACCAGAATTTGACTTTGGAACCGGGGCACCAAAATAATTTTCAAACATTTTTCATGGATACTAGAGGTCAATAGCTTTCCAACGGTATATCGCACGTAATTTCTGGATTTAAAACGAATTTATTATGAATTTCCAAAGGCGAAAAAGGCGATCAAATCGGCTTTTATCGCGAATACCGCAAAACTTTTCAAGGTGACCTATCCCCGAACTATTTTTTATGTAAATTAGACTCCATTAAATTTCCAACGGTATATCATAACCTCAATTTGGAGTTCGTACGCATTTTCTGTGAATTTTAGACGAAATAAGGCCTTTTCACGAATATCGGAACTTCAGGGGGCCTAAATAGCATTATCTGGATGAAGGAGGAGCAGTGTCGCCGCGGCACTGGCCCACTGCCGCCGCAGCACTCCCCTCCAGAACAGTCCATTTTTGTAATATTTTTTGGGGGTTCATTTTGATTAATTGAAAACCAAAACGACGTAATTTTATGATTTCAGATGTTTGGAAGCAATGGGAATACTTCTAAAACCCCAAAACCACCCCAAGTTGGCCTATATAAACACCCCATTACTCTTCATTTTGGGGGAGTCAAATGTAAGCTTTGAAAAAGTTTGGGAGAGAAAGTTGTAGAGATAAGGTTAGAATAGAGAAAAAAGAAGCTTTCTTCTTGAATTTTCAAAACAAAAGTGAGTTGTAAACTTTATTTTTTTACTTCATTACTCCCCTTTACTTCAACATTCAATACTCCCCACCACCATTTTAGTGAGCATTTAAGAGAGTGGAAGCTTCTTCCATGTCTAGTGTCATTACATATGAGTGAAACACCAATCTACAAGTTCAATGCTTCATGAATATCATCTATTGATCATTATCTACTTGCTTGTTTATTCATTGTTTATCTCTTCTTATCCCATTTCTTTTTGATTTTCTTTATTTACTTACTAGTTCATCATCATCTAAGTGATGACATGAAGTTTGGGGTGAGTGAATCCTTATGGATAGTAGCTCTTTACCTCAAAAACATGTTTGATAGATGATGATCATAACCTCAATACTTCCAAGATATTCTTGAAATGTATTGAAGTTATGTTCAAAATAAAATAAATCTCTCCAACAATCTTGGAGGTTCTTGATGATGAGTTTGATGTTGACATTTTAAGTGGCTATAATCCTTTTTGAGTATTGAAAATGTGCTTTCAAAACATCTATTTCAAAACCCCTCTCAATCCCTCTCATTTTGGTTTCAAGAAACAAAACCTTGTTTTCTCCAAAATCTTCAAAACGATGAGTCAAAATAGTGAGTGAGCTGAGTTCAAAGATTTCTCGAGAACTCAATACTCAACATATAGATGCAAGGCCACTTGAAAATTCTTCCTAACTCATTGGACAACACCCATGATTTTTGGTTTGACTTGGAAGTACTTGGAAATGGTCCATTTGGACCCAAACATTCCTTCCAGACATTCTGTTTTTGCTGTCACAGCAGCTAGGTCCACTTCCAACCTCTTTTCCAGAAAACTCTTCCAAAAGGGGTGATCCTAACTTATTTTTCCCTTAAACTTCAATGTCTTAGGAAAGGTTATGTATAAATTGGGCCTCTAGATCATTCGTTTTCATTTTCTAAGATTTTTTAACATTTCAGTCGACAGTACGGACTCTGTTTCTGAGTGACCTCTGTTGTTTATGTGCTTTCTCTCAATCTGTGATAGTTATTAAAGATTAGCTTTTTGGGTTGTGTTCTAGACACAATAAGGAACATCTCCATAAACAATCATGCATTGAAAACATTCCTAACCCCTCTTTTTAATTTTCCAAAGACGATGCTACTGTTCTTTCCACTATTCACAGCAAGCATATCTTAACTTTCATTCTTTGAGTTGATGCTTATATGCATTCCAAATTAGTTCATATCTTAGGAAATAGTTCATACTACATTTGTACATATCCCATGTCGATTTCATCCATCCATTCATACACATTTGAGACTTCTAAGTCATTCTAGGAATCCATGAACACATAGCACACTACAACCTTAGCACATTCTAGATACATGCATGGCATCCATGCAAAGATTTGGGGCTTTTGTGGCTCCTAATCTAAGAAGATTATAAGGAATGAACTTGATCACACATTCATGCTTCTCCCGATCTAATCATCCTTTCTCATCTATCCCGGGGATTGAGAGGTCTTCTTTTCTTAAAGATTAACATGCATCATACTAGCTTGCTAAGCATATTTTGATTTCTTTGTTTATTTGTTTCAATAACAATCCATGTCCCCCTTTAGATTAGGAAGTCTTGATTATTTGATACATGATTAGGCGATTTTTCCTAGGTTTATTTGTGTGATCTTTCACTTTGCATTGTGTGATATTTGGCTTAGATCTTATGAATGATATCTTATCTTTAGATCTTCCATTTCAAATTTTCTTATGTGATGTAATATACTATCATAGTATTATTCGTCGAACCAAACATAGTATAAGATGATTACTTGGATGCTAATTGAGGCTCGTTGAAAGACGGGGCGAGTTGAGGGTGTTTTAGTCGCGACAAAGGCTCCTTCCTCTCTCGTACCAAAACCCTGAACCAAGTTCTTTGGTCATGAAGGGCCGGTGCCTTTATCCGCTTGGGTGAGTCAAAATTAGGTTTCTTGGTTCCTTAAAGACCAAGTGGCGACTCTGTATCTGTTTTCAACAGACCTATTTTCTTTTCTTTAATCCAAACCAAATTTCAAACAAGTTTCAAAACATAACGAAAGCGGTGGAAGCCCGGTGTCCACAATACTCTTACTCAATCATAAAAATATGAACTTGGAACTTCTTAAAGCTTTCTGACCATCCCCTTTTTTCTTAAATACCAAGCCTAAAAGATGAGCCTAACCAGTCCAAAGCCATAAATTTGGTCCTTGATGGTAGCTAGATAAATGAACTTCTTCCAAAAAAAAACAAAAAAAAAGAATAGAAAAAAAAAGAACAAAGAGCTCATTACGATGAAAACCCGAAATGGTTCCTAGGCAAAAGTTAGAGCACAAAGAAAAAAAGATAGAAAGAAAAAGAAAAGAAAAAAAAAGAAGAAAGAGCTCACTAGGATGAAAACCCGAAAGGGCGCCTATGAAAAGTTAGTGCAAAAGTATGATGCATGTTGATTTCAAAATCCAAATCCTAGCCAGTCAAAATCATGAAGAGAATAAGAGATAGTGAGGTAGAGAAAAGAAAGGAAAAAAAAAAAAGAAAAAGTAGAGAATAAATATGATTGAGAATTCTTGAGCACTTCAAAGTACATCATTGGCATATGAATTATCTCAAGGCTTTGTGTTGTTTTAAACAAAGAAAAGAAATTTGAAATGAAAAGAGAGATTTGAAATTATCAATTAGTCTCAAAATTTTATGAGAAACTCAATGGCTAAGTGGGCCTAATAAATTTCAAAGATATCTTTGAGAAAATTAAAGAGAGATTTAGAGGGCTGATATTGCTTTGCAAGTATGATAGAGTATGATTAAAACACGATGTGTTATAAGAGTTGTAAAGTTTGACTGACGAGTAAAAAGGTGAAAAGAATCAAATGCTACAAACAAAAAAGAAGAAAATAAAAAGGAAAAGAAGAAAAGAAAAGAAAATATGCATAAAAAGGGAGAAGCAGTTCATGTTTTCACCATCCTGTTCAAAAGTTACCACAAGGGATCTGTTTTTGAACATATGCCCAAGAAAGAAAAATCCTTAGACCCATATGGAAACATGGCTCACAAAGCCCACAAATTCTTGAAGCCTTATTCATTTAAGGCCTCTAGAGTAAATGAACTACGTTTTAACCTGATTCCTACCTGGGGATACGTAGGAAGCCTGCACGATTCAAACACAAGCATAGTCGAGCCACATGATGTTTCTCTTTCAAGCCTTGACCAAACTACTTTGGACCTAATTCCCACTCGGGGATAAGTAGTTGAGCCTTACTTGGTTCTCGATCCGCGAACACCGACAGCATTGTTTGAGCCTGTAGAGCCCTCATTCCAGACTAGGGGCAAGCTTCAGTTGCCTAGAGCCACATACAAATTTCCAAACTAGGGGCGAACTTTATTTGCTCGACCCTATGTTCCCTTTAATGTTGGGTTATCATGCCTTATCCAACACTATTCATATAGATTGCCTCCAAGATAGAAGAAACTATGCTTCAAGCATCCTTATACTATCATCTTCTCAAAACCCCATTGAAATAAGCCTACATACTCTCTATTACATCTCCAGACTAGGGGTAAATTTCATTTGCTAAAAAACTCATTTTATCCTAGAAGCAATCCCACAAGTCCTATTCAAACTAGGGGCAAACCTCATTTTCCAAAATCTCTCTATGCTAGAAGCAAGTTCTCAAGTAATTAAGTTTGTTTTGAAATGATTGAAATATATTACCTTTTATTCTATAAGCTAAAGCACTAATTTGAAGCACATTCTAGATTGGCAAAGAATATGCTAAATTGAAAGGGGAGAAGTCGTCAAAGTTTAGATTTATCAGCAAAGTACTACCATGATAAGATGATGAATAATAAAAGGTGAGATGACACACTTTTTACGATAAAAGCATATAGATTCATAATAATATAGAGTTTGAGTCTGTCGTCTTGTGTAACTGCTTTTGTTAAGTCTATCCTCCTTTGATGAGTCAAGAATGGTCTAAAATGCATGTGTTTAGGATGATGAACAAAGATTTGAAAAGTCTCCACGAGAATCCCAAAAGTAATGAGAGTAGAAGATTCAAACACTATCATAGTACAATGCTAATGTGGTAATATAATAATTCCAAAACTAAGGGAAAATGTGACTTCCTCTTTTGACAGAATCGATGTGTTTCCTATGAGGGTCTGAAAATGCAGAAAATCATTCTTTGCAAAGATCACTTTAGTGGAACAAATCCATTTCGTATGCCCACTTCAGTGGAAAATCCATATCATGAGCCCATGGCAAATCAACATCAAATTCTCACACTCACGATTACTCATCCAAACAAGGCAACTTTGGTGTGAAAGCACCTCGTCAATCTAGCACAAATCATCATTATATCCATCACTTAATTTCTCGAGCCGCATTCAGCTCTATCAAATGCTTTGAGTCTAAATTGACCCCGAATGTTGAAAATTGGTTCTTTGAGTTGAAGGTGACTCTAGAACATACATTAGTTCTTAATGGTAGCTTCTCGATATAAGCATTACTCCTCAATGGAAGCTTTCCTTCAATCAACGGTAGTCCATAACTTCATTGAACGTTAGTCTTCAATGGCAGCTTCTCTACATAAGCCTTATTTCTCAATGACAGCTTCTTTACATAAGTCTTAGTCCTCATTGGTAGCTTCTCTACATAAGCATTAGTCCTCAATGGCTACTTCCCTTCAATCAGCGTTAGTCCTCAATGGCAGCTTCCTTCAATCAACGTTAGTCCTTAATCACAGCTTCTCTACATCAGCATTAGTCCTTAATGGCAGCTTCTCTACATAACCACTAGTCCTCAATGGAAGCTTCCCTACATAAGTTTTTGTCCTCAATGGCTGCTTCCCTTCAATTAGCGTTAGTCCTCAGTGCAAGCTTCTTTCAATTAGCATTAGTCCTCAAGGGCAACTTCTCTACATAAGCAGTAGTCCTCAGTGAAGGCTTCTTTACATAAGCATTAGTCCTCAATGGTAGCTTCTTTAAGTAAGCATTAGTCCTCAATGGCGGGTTCTTTACATAAGCGTTAGTCCTCAATGGTAGCTTTTCTTCAATCTTTGTTAGTCCTCAATGGTAGTTTCTCTTCAATCTTTGCTAGTCATCAATAGTAACCTTGCGTAAGTCAACTCCAAAGTCTTTCTAAGAAACAAAATCTTCCTATCCAAATTCTTTTAAAATCTTTCTAAGAAACAAAATCTTCTTCAAAATCAATTTGATTCTAGAATTCAACTCCAAAATCTTTCTCGAAAGCCAATTTGAGTCCAGAATTCTACTCTAATCAAATATATTTGAGTCAAGAATTTGACTCTAAATCAAAATATCCTTCA
Source organism: Hydrangea macrophylla (assembly GCA_033977485.1). NCBI lineage: Eukaryota > Viridiplantae > Streptophyta > Magnoliopsida > Cornales > Hydrangeaceae > Hydrangea > Hydrangea macrophylla. The sequence goes on from CM066988.1 coordinate 33,311,206, forward strand.
AAATCAATTTGAGTCTAGAATTTGAATCTAATCAATTCTTTACTAAAAATGAATTTGAGTTAAGAATTCGACTCCCATCAAAATCTACTTCAAATTAGTTTGAGTCCAAAAATTTGACTCCAAATAATCAACCGTCCTAGATTGGGCGTACCTCCTAGAAACTTTCCTAGATTGGGAGAATCCTATTTTCAAGTCCTCTAGATTGATGCAAAGTCCTTTTGTTGAAGTACTCTAGATTGACGCAATTTTTTATTATTAAGAAGTCCTCTACATTAAGGTGAACGAGTCCTCTTGATTGAGGTAAAGTCCTTTGGTTGAAGTCATCTAGATTAAGGTAAAGTCATTTTGTATAGAAGTCCTCTAGATTGAGATGAATACCCATTTTAAGTTCTCTAGATTGAGGCAAAACCCTATTGTTGAGAGGTCCTCTGATTGAGGTAAAATCCCTTCATTGAAAGTCTTCTAGATTGAGGAACATCTATTTATCCTAGACTAGACACCTAGTTGAATCGTCCTTGATTGGACACCTCTTATGACAATCTTTGGTTCTAGATAGAATAACCTTGGATTTTAAAGAAATGACTATTGATAAGCAATATAACGCATGTAATGCATCTATGTCGATCATCTCAATGAAAGTATGGCTTCCCAGAATGGGACAATATCATAATAGAACAATGCATATTAACATTGGGAATAGAATGCATTTATATCATTAGACACGACATGTTCTTTAATCTTCTCATAGAGAACTTATCCTTGAGTTGAGGCGACTTCAGATTCTAAAGATAACTCATCCATGAGTCGAGGTGATTACAGATTCTGAAGAGAGCTTATCCTTGAGTCAAGGTGACTCTAAATTCTGAAGTGAACCAATCTTTGTGTCCGAAGTGACTCTGTGTTCTGATGAGAACCAATCCTTGAGTCTGAAGTAACTTTATGTTTTGAAGAGAACTAATCTTTGAGTCCCAAGTGGCTCCATATTTTGAAGAGAACCAATCATTGATTCTGATGTGGCTCTGTGTTCTGAAGAGAACCAATTCTTTGGTCTGAAGCGACTCCAACCATTTTATCATTTGAGTTTGAAGTGACTATGAGTTTTGAAGAGAACCAATTCTTGGGCCCGAAGCAACTTTGAGTATTTGATCCTTTGAGTCCCAAGTGACTCTGAGTTCTCAAGAGAACCATTCTCTATGTTTAAAGTGATTTTGTGTTTTGAAAAGAACCTATCTTTGAGTCCGAAGTAACTCCGTGTTCTAAAGAGAACAAATTCTTGGGTTCGAAGCTACTCTAAGCTTTTGATTCCCTAAGTCTAAAGTGACTGTGAACCCTGAAGAGAACCAATTTCTTGGGTCCAAAGTGACTTTGAGCTTTTGATCCTTTGAGTCCAAAGTGACTCCGAGTTCTAAAGAGGACCAATCCTTGGGTCCGAATGACTCTAAGCATCAAAAGTTATAAAACACTTTTGTGTCGATCACCCTATTGAAAATATGGCCTCCCTTAAAAGGGATGACATTGAATCAAGTCAATGCATATTGGTGTAAGGCTTGAAGCCCATCCATGTATATCAATAAAACATGATTATGAATCATTGCATTTACATTGCATAAAAACATGGAGCATGAAATTGCATTGTCAGCCATGATTTTATGATTATGTACATCATGATAGAATATGTGCATTCATTCGTATGAGTAGTTATGCTTATGTGTGATCCCTTTCCCAAATTATATCCTGGTCTAATTCCTTCAAGGATACATAGGTAGCTCACTATTGATCACGACCAGCACCAATCCATCTTTGCAATGTTTTTGCAACGTATTTTGTTTTTACCTCACATGCTCTACCGAAGAGCAGCAAACTATAGACATCCCAATTTGGACCGACCGTCGAACTTAGTGGGATTTACATCTACAAATAAATGATGACTAATGACTCGACAATTTCCTTCAAGTTTATTGCTTCGACTTCTGAAAAGCTTCAAGTTCCCAAACCATGCTCCTAATGCCCCTAGATTTGGCCAATCACTGCCCAACAACTTCGAGCTCATTAGATCATGGGTTACTTTCTAAAACAATGGAATTGATGTTTTTTTAAGAAAGATTTTATGGGTCTCAAAGAAAGGTGACAACGCACTTTTTTTTTAAATAAAAAATTGATAATGTAATATGTTCTAAAAATAACATTGTTTACCATATTTTTAGATTTAAAAAAGAAAAAAAACTATTATTCGGAGACTCATATGATTAATTTAAATTTATAATGAACAAATATGTGTATATATAAGAAAAGAAAAATAATAAAAGAAAAGTGTCCCATGTGATTTGGAGAATTAGAGATTCCTAAGCATAATCCTAATCCAAGCAAATACCCAAAGAGCCCTTTCTTGGGCACCAATCTCCCATGTGCTTGAAAGATTAGAGATGCTCTAGAAAGTTATTTTATTCCACCCAACTAAAATGCTTTTCAAGTTCCTTGGAATTACATAGAAGTGCCATGGACAGTTAGAGATGCTATGAATATTCCTTTCATCCTAATCCATAAAAATTCTCAAAAAACCCCTTATCTTAGCCACTAAGGAAATCAAAGTCTATAGAAACTCATTTCTTACATTTTGTAAAGGTTGGAAACTTGAATCATACAGAGAAAGATATTGGGAGAGCTTTAGAGTTGGAAATTTTTTAGATAGAAACTCTACCAAATCTCATACCCACCTCACCAAAAATCTACCTAATTCATACAATTCATCAAATCACCATTGAAGGAGCTTGAAGCTTGAGGAAGAAGAAGAGGAAGAGGTTGAGGAATTAAACATATCTATAAATTCTGAGAAGATCTAGGGGTAAATCCTTAAGCCAACTCATCATATGTATGTAATTTTGCAAAATTTTTCCTTTTGGTTCAGTAAATCCATTGTCAAATTTTGATCAACAATTTTTTATAAATTCATGATCCTTTGATAGAGGTGAAACCAATTGGCCGTTGCCTCGAATATTTAAATCTACTACTGTAATTTTTGTTTTGTCTTAATTATGTGGTTTAAGTGGTTTGGTTGTGGACTAAGTGCACTAGTTGCTGTCTATCCAGAATACCATAACAGTGAGTTTCTTTTAAAATGAGTAGATCAGAACCTTAATCAAGTTATTTAGGTTTCACATTGTTTTGCCCATGAACTTTAATGAGTTAATGAAAATCTCTTAGAAATTTGGGTTGTTTAGGATCAATGCGCTATTTTTAAAAAATCATGAAATATTATTGGAGAGAGAGTTAATAGATTCTTAATGACCTCTGGTCTAGAGTCAATTTTTAGAGTTTGAATAGTTTGATCTTCCTTTTTGTTTTTGATCTAGAAACAAGACTCTCACAAACATGTTATATATGAAAATCATCCAGATCAAACCATGGAAACCATTGTTTTCTAATTTTTGAATTTAATGTTTTTGTTCTGTCATTTTTGAAATCCGAAGATAGATTTGATGATCCTTACTAATTTGGACCCAAATGATGTTTTAAAGCCATAAGGCTCAAATCATATTTTATTTAGGACTAATTGAACCTATATCCAGAGATTTAAATATCTCATTCAAGTGATTCAAGTCATGATCGTTTTCTATGCTCCCTCATTATCGTGATTTAGGATATTTCTTGTATCTTAGGAACTTTAGAATATAGATTTTAGTGATGAATTGCAATTAAATAAACTTAGTTAAGGATTCTTTCCAATCATGTTGAGGTCATGTCACTTCTGTATTGATATAACATTGGCTCTAGGTTAAGGTCTCTTTAGACCTTCTTGTTAAGACTGTATATCCTTATAAATGTTGCAATTTTGTTGATAGGAAAGAATTCAAGACTTTGTCATTTTATCCTCTCGATTAGATCTATGTAAACTACTATTTCATTGTACTTCTCCATGTGGACTAACCTTTATTTTGTAGCGCACCCGCGGTGAGTCACTCAATCTTTTTTGAATTTGTTTTATTATTGATTTCATTGAATTTATGACTTTTCATGCACGACACCTTGGATTAGGGCGATGCCTTATGTGTTTATGTGAATTAGAGACCTTTTCTGAGATTTTCTATTTTGTTGTATGCATTGTGTGTTTCCCTATCATAGTGGATCCCAGTGAGTTCTCTCGTTCTCTATTACATATCATTTGCTTGCTACTTGAACTTACTCAATTGTGTACACCTTTTTCTTTTTAGCAATCTTTCATCCTTTTGACATGTTTTGGAATGTATATCTATATTTACGTATTATTTAAAGGCAAATTGAAATTGTTGATTTGATTATAAGGATCTTGAGTAGAGGCCTATTGCGAGAGAGGACGAGAAGAGGTGCTTTAGTGCTAATGGGCTTCTTCCCCTCTCATTCCATAATCCTCGAACCTAGAAATTTCTGGTTTCGTAAACGATTAGTTTTCCATAAAATAACGGTTTCTAAATTTTCTTTCTTAAAATTAAGTGGCAACTCGGAATCAAACATGGCATGCCAGAGTCTCTGGTTTCGTAGACCAGAATTTCAGCTGGGAAACGAATCCAGAATCTATGGCTTCGCAGACCAAAATTTTTTATTTTGGGTTCACTCGTAGATTGAACTGGTAAGCATCCTTTCAATCGAATTAATAAATTTCTGTGTGCCCATTGCATTTCACTAGCATGTCTTGCCCGTTGATTGCACAGAACTATGACCTTGAAGGCTTGGAGCAATATGGTCGACCGAGTTACCATAGAGCCGTGTAATCACCCTTGATCTCGTACCATGTGTTGGTATAGAAAAACATCCACATACCATCCAACATTGTAATGATGGGTATATCAGATGTTCATCAAGGGTCCCTTCTATTTGACCAAAAAATAGCAGTTGCATGATACCTTCTATAGAACCACTCAAAGTTATGAAATCAATTCTTGATTAGGGTTATGTGCTAGGGAGTTTTGTATGCCCAGAAGGGATTACCTAAGATGATGAGGATGCTCGCTTGATATCGAATGTGTAATATTTTAATAACATTCTAGCAATTCCTCTTTATCTACCATGACATTTGGGAAGATGCCGAATTTTGATTGTAAGACTACACTTCTTATATCTTGTTAGCTAAGTATCATTGACCTTGTATGTATCCGAATTCATGAAGAGTGCAATAACTATCCAAATCATGTGATCTTTTTACCTAAGAACTCTAAACCACCATTTTGAGAAAACATATTTTGATTATTCACAATCTTTTACGAAAAATGTTTTGAAAAAATCACTCTCTCCAAGAAAAGGTCCAAGGTTTACCTTTTGATCAAGTAAAGTTGAAACCCAACCCCCTTGTGTTGAAAAATGTCTTTACATTATTTTTTTAATTAAGAAAAACCCAACATTTTTTAGGATTATTTTCAAAAAAATCTATCAGCAACCAAAAATACTTTTTTGAATTGATTTTCAAAATATTTTAAAATGACCAACCTTGGAAAGGATAACAAGGATCACCATGAAAAGAGAAATTGGCGTACTTGGCATAGCAGAGGATATAATGTGCTTATGTGTATTATGTGCTAGGGTTAGGATTTTCTTTTGTTTTGGCATATAGAGTAGGCATACACACATGCATTTTATCCGTGTGACATATGAACCATTCGTGAACATTTCACTGAGCATTTGCAAAAAAAAAATCAGTAAAAAAATAGTAAATGATGAGAAATGAAAATAATAATTCTTTTGAGAAAAGTAGCCAAAATTATTGAAAATGAATGTTATTGTAGGAGAAAGAGCACATGATTCAAGCACTGTTTGGTTTAGAGATTCTACAGCGAGATTAGTGAGAAGGGAAGTAAACATCAACACCAAAATGGGACAAGAGACAAACACTACGAGAGTAGCAGAGTGAAGGGTAATCGTAGAACATTAGGCTGAGCATGCAAGCCGAATGATGACCATGATTGAGACAATGGCATGGCTAATACTACCTGCAAATCCACAATTTATCGATCCTCCTTCCCTAGTCGTAAGAGTAGGGGAAGAGGATTGGTACGTTGACCTAGAAATGTAGAGGGCTGACAAGCCGCAAGCTAAAAGAGAATGGATAGGGAAGGAAAAGGTCGAGAAAACTGAAAAAGAAAGGATAGAAATGGTCGAGAAAATGGAGAAGCTAGAAAGGGTAGTCGATAAAGCACAAGAGGTTGACACCTACCTTCAAGAGCTAGAGGGATTGTATGAAGGGGTATGGGGAAACATTGCATGTTGCTTTCAAGATGCTGATTTTTGACAAGTTTGATGGTATGGGTAACCCTTGAGTCATGTACGGATGTGTATTGGGGCTTTTCTAATCTAGTGGATTAAGCACCACGATGATGACTATTTTATTCCAACAAGCATTGATGGGAGCCACCTTGGCATGCTACCTCACAATTGAACCATGCAAGACTCGAATCTGAGAAGAAGTGGTCAAATTGTTCGTGGTTCAATATGAGTACAACCAGGAGATAGATGTGACAATCTGATATCTGGAAACTACCCGACAAGAGTACAAGGAATCACTTTTTGAGTATTTGAGTAGATGGAGAGGAAGCCGGCTAAGATGGTTCAAAGGCCATAAGAAAAATAACAAATCAAAATGTTGAAAAAATACCTACAACTAGTATACCAAGAGAAGATGAGGTTCCAATCTGTCAACACTTTTGCTTAGGTATTTGATGTGGGGACAAGAACTGAAGATTCTATCAGAGAGGGGATAATCAAGAGATAATCAGGGAAATAAGTCCAAGGGATCAGTCTATCAAACAATCATCATGAGCCAGATGTCAATACCTTAGCACCTCATTCTACCAATCGAGAAGGTTATTTCAGCGGCAAGGCCAATGTCAGAATATTTGTATTACGAGAAACAATCAATCAAGTTCCAACTGTGGCCTGCTAAGAAAGCATATAGTGTTTGTTGCTTTGGATATACCTTTGAGCTTGCCATTGGAGAGAATGTTAAAGGAGGGATACTTAGAAAAGTTGAATCTGTGGATATCGTAGGTTGACTTACCCACAGCTTTATCTTTTAAAATTTCTTTTTCGAATTCAAAAACAAAACGAGTCGCCACTTAATTTTTAAAAGGAAAATTAAGAAATCATTTCAAAAAGGAAACTGATCTTTTGCGAAACCAAAGATTTGACTAGGTCCGGGGATTATGAAATGAAAAGGGAAGGAGCCCAATGAACTAAAACACCCCTTTTCATCCTATCTCACGATAGGCCTCTACTTAACATCCTTTTAATCCAATTAATAATCTAAGTATGCCCTCAATTATACATATGTAAATATACATTACAAAAGCATGTCCAAATGGTTTAAGATTGCTAAAGGGGGAAAATATCATTCAAAATCAAGTAATTCAATTTGCAAACAACTTGATATGCAAGATAGGGAACAAGGGAACTTACCCGGGATCCGGCCGCGAATATTAAAAGTGCAATGCATACAAACAAAAGAAAAACCCTAAAAAAGAGTCTCTAATCACACATACACATAAGGCAAAAACCTAATTCTAAGGTGTCACGCATTAAGTCGAAAAATCAAATAAAATCAAAGAATTTAGTAAACCAGAGAAGAGATGTGAGATTGTACCTCAAATGCGCTACAAAACAAAGAGTTAGTCCACATGATGAACAAAATGTAAAATTGGATCTTAGGTAATAATCCTAGACTTCTAGCTTAAATCTATCAAATATGATTAAATCTAGAGCAACTAAATTCTAATTACAAATGTCAAATCATATGGATGAATATATATATGAACAAGAACAAGTTATGATATATTCTTAGACTTTGATTTCAAATTCAAATAATCATTACTTGAAACAAGGTTTGAACCTCAACTCATGAAAGTATCACCTAAGCTATTATTCATAAGAATGATTAAAATTATTGCAGAATTTTGGAAATTGCTGAGAACAGATGGGGTCTTGAAAAATGCTAAAACCACGTTTCCAACGGTTGGATCTTGATGATTTTTGATTATGATATGCCTCTGTGAGTCTAGTTTATAACCCTAAAAGAAAGTCAAAGTTTGAACGGTTAGATCTCCGGGAATATGGAAAACACTAGACATCACTCAGCATTTTACAACCTCCTGTCCAGAATTCTTGTATGATTTCTTAAAAATAGTAAAAAAATCAGAATTGCTTTGTTCTTTTTAGGGTGACTTTCTAACACATCAATCTACTTAGAAAAAATTATTTTGGCTCACAAAAACCCCATTAGAATCCCGATTTATTTATTTCAAAAGGGTGTTGCTATGTTGAAATTCTGGGTAGATTGTTGTCACTTCCAAAAATTCATGACCAAACCATTTTAAACATGAAACCATCTTAAAACAAAAATTACAGTGGTAGAATGTTGTGTTATTGACACTTTCCCGTTGGTTTCACTTGATTTCAACGGTTAGATTTCGAACTAAAAGTCTTTGATCAAAAACAGTTTGTGAACTCACTGTTTTCATTTGCCAAGTTCAACTTTTATTTGGTGACTCCAACTATTAAACCATGAAGTTGGTTTTAAACCAAATCATTTCTCCTACCATTGATGGTCATTGGAGACTAAAGACCTTCATATTTGTAGGTTTCAAATGAAATATGAATTGACTTCATGAAATCTTAAGATGAGGAATCTAAACCATTGAGATGGGTTTGGATTCAAAAACCACCATTTTTCCTACCATTTGATGGTCATTGGAGATGAAGACATGACTAATGCTCATAAGTTTCAAAGAGAATATGGAAATGGCTTCATGGAACACCAAGTTTAGAGGATCCAAGTCATGAGTATGGACTTGGATGCATCTATATGAAATAAAGTGATGATCAAATTTTTGACTCTCATGTGAAGCATAGGCTTACATGGGATTCAAAGGATCATACTCAAGAGATCAAGAGAGATATTGAAAGTTTCCAAGAATCTCAAGAGAAGAACATAAACAAAGAAATAGAAGAAAGTATTGGAAACAAAAACTCCTAAGTTTACTTGACAAACAAAGATAATAACAAAAGGTTTTTGGATTAGAGTTTCAAAAGAAAGGGAGTATATAAATAATCTACGGTTAGAGGATCACCTCCAAATTATCCTCAAAGTTTTCTTTTCTTTGAAGATCTTCCAAACTCTTCTAGTTTTCTCTAAAACTCTCTCAAATATGTTTTGTTGAATGATAGTGATTCCTTGTGTATTCCACCACACTTTTTTTCTTCTCCTCCCCCTCCTATTTTAAGGAAGATCCTCTCTCATTTATAGGCAAAATTACCCAGCATTTTCAGTGAACTTTTGGAGCAAAAACAGGTGTAAATATCTTATTTGGTGGTATAATGTGTACTTTCTAAAATTAGACAGACTGCTGCCCCGGGAGGCAGTCAAGAAACTGTTGCGGCAGTCTGTGACTGCCGCGCCGACACTCCATGTCTGCCGCGCCGGCATTCCGTGACTGCCGCGCCGGCATTCCGTGACTGCCGCACCGGCATTCCGTGACTGCCGCACGGCTCTCATCCAATGCTGCGACAATTAATGGATTGCCGCATTTTTGTCAGTCTTACTTTATCAGTTTTTTGTTTTTATTTACATATGCATACGTATTATTCTGCAAAATACAGACTTTCAAAATAGACGGCAGTCAGAAAATGTTGGCGGCACTCACTGAGTGTCGTGCGGCAGTCTCTAAGTGCCGTCCGGCACTTGCTGAGTGCCGCTACATTCTTCCGTGTGCCGTTTTTTGTTAAGCTTCCCTTTTTAGATCTTCCTTTTCTCAAAGCAAATGATTTTTGAGGATTTTTTCCAAAAATTGTGTTTTATACCTAAATTCTCTTAAATACCTGGCATTTTCCTCTTTTCTGTGAAATTTTACCGCGTTTAGAGAACTTTCTGAAGAGCTTGGAATACTTCGAATCTTCCGGTCCTTGTCATCATTGGATACGGAGGTGACACTCTTCTAAATTTGACGTCTGGTCAAAATTAGGGTGTCTACAGTTTGCCCCCTCTTTGATAGAGCTTGTGGGGCAACGCGTCCCATAGGTGAATGTCAAAGCCTGTGTGAAGACAAGCCATTGACCAAACTGTCGAATTTAGGCAAAATAAAAATAACGCGTCGCAAAATATCATTGCAAAAACGGTTTCACAAACGGTTCATGTTGGTCGTGCTCGATGGTGGGCTGCCTACGTATCCTGTCAGGAATCAGACCAAAGCATAGTTCAGACACGGGGTCGAACACACACAAACGCAAGTAGTCACACGGATGGATGCACCTATCCTGTCGTGATACAAGTGCCCTGCAACGGTATTTCCCGAATTAACCTGGTTATTTAAATGCCATGCCTATCGTGTTTTCCCTACGTGCGACGCGCTTTATGTGGCGTGTCGGAAGATCATCTAATTCTTGATTTGACCAATGCAAATCTGTTATGGGGGCCGTGAAAATGTTCTCAATGAGAACCGGGAATTTAAATCCGTTATATTCTGAAAACGAGGGTTAACGCAAAACTGTTGCGAGGACCGGGAATATAAATCTGTTATATTCCAAAACGAGGGTTAACGCAAATCTGTTACGAGAACTGGGAGTATAAATCCGTTATATTCTCAAAATGAGGGTTAACGCAAATCTGTTGCGAGAACCGGGAATATAAGTCCGTTATATTCTCAAAATGGGGTTAACGCAAATCTGTTGCAAGAACCGGGAATATAAATCCGTTATATTCTTAAAACGAGGGTTAACGCAAATCTGTTGCTAGAACCGAGAATATAAGTCCGTTATATTCTCAAAATGAGGGTTAACGCAAATCTGTTGCGAGAACCGAGAATATAAGTCCGTTATATTCTCAAAACGAGGGTTAACGCAAATCTGTTGCGAGGACCGGGAAGATAAATCTGTTATATTCCAAAACGAGGGTTAAAGCAAATCTGTTGCGAGAACCGGGAATATAAATCCGTTATATTCTCAAAATGAGGGTCAACGCAAATCTGTTGCGAGAACCGGGAATATAAATCCATTAAATTCCAATGTCTTTTTAATTTCCAAAAACTCGAGAGCCCACGGGCTCAAATATTTTCATTTTTCAAGAATCGAGGGCCCACGGGCTCAAATATTCTCACTTTTCGGAAGTGGGAGCCCACAGGCTCAAATATCTTCAATTTTCCAAAATTGGGGGCACACGGGCTCATATATACTCTAAAATTCCAAAATTTGTAGTCAATGTGTACCTAAGGACGACCCCGAGGGCAAAAATGTAATGAGGGCAAATTTTGGGGGCCTCAAATTCAATTTTCGAGACTTGGTTTGAATTTTTTGGGGAGAAATGAGGTGTCCTTGAACCGCCTTAACCGCAGCACACGCGGATTGTTACGGCAGTCCGTGACTGCCGTGCGGCATTCGCGGAGTGCCATTGCGGCATTCAGCGAGTGCCGCCCCGCAGTTTACTGACTGCCGCGCACGGAAAACCGAGTACTGCCATTATGCGGCAGTGGCTAAAACCGTCGGGTTCATTACATTTCTCTCATTCTCTCATTCTTCCCTCTCTCGATTTCTCTCTGGAGAATTTTTCTCTTTTCCTCTCTTCGCTTGGATTGATCTACCCGGGACTTAGCAGGTTCGTTCTACTCGATCAATACTTGCTTAATCCCTTTTATTTCACTATTTTTCCCGTATTTTTCATGAATTTAACGTGTGAATCTCTCTTTTTCTTTGACAGATTATGGCGAGTGGTTCAGGGCACAAAAAGAAGGCCAAGTATACAGCCACCTATCATCCAGATCCTACGCTCCTGCTCCGGGATCCGGACGAGCATTCCCTTGTGAATGTTTTTATCCCAACTCAATTTAGGTACTTGTGAACCCGTATCGAAACTAATGCCTCCTTTGAACTTGATTTTGCTTTGGACTTTCACAAATTTATACCTATGTATACTTTGAAAATTTCTTTCTTTCTAGGACATCATCTGTTTTATTTTGCCTTTTCTTTTACCCAATTACTAACATCAAAACTTGTGGTTCTTTCTTGCAGCTGCAGCCCAAGGTGCTGAAGGGGCATGGCAGTCTTGCTCACGGACATGAGTGGTATACAGAATTGATCGAGACTGTACGGGGGCTCGTAGATGCGGTGGAATTTGGGGACTTCGTCAAACTTTTGATGAAGAGCTCCAATAACTTACAACAGATACATGCATTGGCCGAGCGGTGGTGGGATACCACGAGCACCTTCCACTTCTCGTTTGGCGAGATGACGTTGACGCCGCTGGACTTTTCCATGATAACCGGGATAGCCTTCGGCGGGGAGCCTCTGAGATATTTGACAGATCAGGAGTGGGGCCAGGTAGAGCTGTTGCTAGGGGTGGTCCCGGAGGAGGCTTTGGTTACGGCCCGGTGGTTTATGGATACGTATAGGGGTCGGCCTGGTTTTACAGATGAGCAGATGGCCAGAGGCTTCCTCATGTACATGTTGGGGTGCTCTTTGTTGAGCACCAAAGGTGATCGGATTTTTGTATCCTTTGTAGCCTTGCTGGAGCGTCTGAACTGAGTCACCGAGTATGATTGGGCTGGTACAGGGTTATCTATCCTGCACAGGCATATGAGTGACATCTCCCGAGACAGACCGGCTTCCACTAGTGGGTATTGGAGAGCGTGGGAGGTATATTCTTTTCCATATTTCATTGCTTTTTATGCTTTCACAAAATTATTCAAATTGTGAGAGTAACCCCTCGTTTTTATTATTATTGCAGATCTGGTCCCACGAGTACCTTCGCATGATGCCCCCCGAGACACGCGATGCTGACGCCCTTATCATGCCCCAGGGGCTGAAATGGGCGAAGGACAGGGTTGGGCAGAAGACCGGGGCCTACGATTTTATTTCGTTCAGGAACGTTCTGACGAACCTACTAGAGCAGCACGTCCATTGGCAGTCGTGGCTTAGGGTGCTACCTGAGACTCGAGTGGGTATCCGAGAGTCGGCCGGGTACGACCCGACGAGGCGACTCCTCTATGGGCCAGAGGGCTAGGCTTGGTATCGAGGAGAGAGGGTGACCAGGCAGTCACTAGCTGCCCCCGGGTTCTTTGTGCCGTTTCCTCCTCCCGACTCCATGAGGGCCACAGACACGCTTCAGGGCAGCGAGTTCACTGCTGCTCGAGCTGGCTTTGGTATTCACGGCTTCCTGGACAACCCGTCAGGATATGCGGCTTTCCGTGCCGCCAAGCTGATACCGAACTTCCCTCTGATGGAAGTGACTCGGGTGAGTAAGATTCCTCCAACCTTTTTATGAACTATCTTTCATTCTTTATCATTCATGCTTTATTCCTTTTGTTTGCAGCCTATTCCCGCCGCCACTCGTCCTCCTGCCTTGCCTGAGTGGAACTGGACCATGTCTACCATTTCATTCAGCGAGCCTCACTTGACGACGATCCCCCGGCTATCACGGGGCGCCCCCACCATTCCTACGCATTACGACATCGTCCTGTGTGCCTACGCGGAGGAGGGCTTGGCGTATGCCCATAGCGTGCGACAGTGGGTCCTCAGGCGAAAGTGGATGGTAAGGGACTTCTCTCCACCTTTCATTTTGACTTTGATTGTTTCTTCTTTTACCAACCTTTATTCTTGGGTTCTTGTTTTTCAGGCTGAGGCAGCTCGGGCGACTGCTGCGACCCAGTTGAGGGCCCAGGTATGATCTTTATCCTTTTATTCTTAGTATTTCATTCGCCTTTTCAACATTTCCTAAACTCATCTTCTTTTATTTCAGGCCGAGGAGATCAGAGTCCTGTCTCAGCAGGTGGGGCAGCTCCAATAGCGGCTCCAGCAGTTTGGCATCCCTCTCAGCGATGCCCCCGGAGGTAGCGGTGCTGGGTGTGGCGGAGGCGGCGGCGAGGGCACTAGCGGTGGCAGAGGCCGAGGCGGAGGACGTGGAGAGAGCGGTGGAGGCAGCGGGACCGAGTCAGAGGAGCAGCCTCTCTGGCGCACGACTCGTCAGACTCGCGGTCGGGGTTGATCCTGCTTTTGTTATCTTGATTTTTTTTTTTTGAGTGTTTTGGGAGGGTACATACTTTATTTGATGATTGTATATACACATCTTATTTTGGTGATGGCTTTAGGATACCCGGTAGGCTAGGCACTTGGATGTTCTTTTTATATTTTTTTGCTTTTCATTATGCTCATTCACCGTATGTGTGACCATAGCTTGGTCCATTTCTTGTCGTATGTGGGATCATGGCTTGGTCTCGTTTTTATTCTTATTTTTGAATGCTTCCAGTTCTTTTATCTATTTGAAATGCACAAATGAATGAAGTAAATGAATGAATGTATTTGCACGTGCTACATGATGCGCACGTTTTATTGTTTTCTATTTAGTTTTCTGTTTGCAGGTGGGCTGATCGTGTTACAAACAAATCCTGGCCAATGAAAAACTTGGAACGGCACTCGGTTAGGTCTCTGCGGCACTCAGTGAAAGCCGCGGCGGCAGTTAGTAAGTGCCGCAACGGCATTCACGGACTGCTGCGCGGTACTTCATCGAGTGCCGCTGCACTTTATCGAGTGCCGCGGGTAGGTAGACAACCTTGTTCTTCTATTTATACCCCTTCTTTCTCAAAGTTCCGCAAAATACTTCTCTTTTCTTTCCATTTTCCCTTTTAATGGCCCCCATTAGTTCTCAAACCCTCTTCCCATGGATGGATACTCTCTCAGGTATCGCCGAGCCCAATTTTGAGTGCTTTAGACTAAATGATCTCTTCTCTTTTCGACAAATGAACTTGAATGAGGTCCTGCTTCGAGCAGCCATTCAGTGTTAGGATCCTGCTCTCAACGTCTTCCGCTTCGGCACCAGAGAGATTTGCCCTTTGTTTGAGGAATTTAGCGCCATTCTTCACACTGATCCTTCTGCTGAATTGATGGTTCCTCTAGTTCAGGCCGGGTATGTCCGGGACCTAACCACTCTTCTCCACACATCTCAAAATGCGGCGGGCTCCTTTATTTATGACAGGCATATTGATTTTGAGTGCCTTGCCTCAGTTTATGCTCCCATAGGGGACCCCTATGATGGTGAGTACCAGATCATCTGACGTAGTGCCTTGTCAATTGCCATGCTCTCTTACTTCCTATTTCAGTCATCTTCTGACACTCTTATACCCATTGCCTGTGATTTGCGGGAGATGAAAAGTGCCGTTATGCTGGTCCTTGGCGAAACTCTGATTATATTGGGCCATGCCCATGCTATTGGGGTTATGTTATGAGTCGGGGCACCTTTTGTTTTGCAAATTTTGCTCATGGAGCGTCTGGACCTCTTCATACATGCTTCCCATCTCCGCGGGTCACTTCTTTATGATCGTATGGAGATTCATAGCTTGTTTCAGTCTGCCGACGCGTGGCTTGGTTGGCTTCAGGGCCTCTCTTCTAGTGACATCTGCTGGGTTTGTCCATCGTGGATCTATCGCTCTGTTGCTGTACGCCTCCCTGGACGACCTAGCATCTGGCTGCCGAGTTTGCATGCCACTACTTTCTACATTCCTGGCCGGGTGGTCCGTCAGTTTGACTGATTCCGTAGCTGCTGATTTCACTAAGGGGTCTGCTTTGCGTCCTTCTATTTTGAAGGCCTTCATGGAGGCTTGGCATAGCAGAGTGGCTGCTCCATTCCCGAGGATTCCTGCGATCGTGCCTACTGTCTAGTACCTTCTGGAGATCCATGCTTTAGTTGCGGAATGAACTTGACAGATATATGCATAATAAAGTAGACAAAAACAGGGAAAAACTTGCCATTTTAAAGAACTTTCTGACAGACCCTGCCTACTCTTTGCTTACGTTTTTGAATGTGATTTTCTTTATTTTCTCCTTCAAGAAGTGTTGTTATCTTTTAAGAAAGCTTTTAGCATACTTAATCAAAGTGTTCACCCCTTCGATTAATCTTTTATGAAGAATTATCCTTTCAATGTCTTCTTTTTTTTTTTTTTTTTTCTTATATATCATGAATTCTCATTTGTTTCTTTATAGTACTTATTTTGAAAGCCAGGTGATCCAAAAGAGGATTTTGTATCTGGGTTCTTCGGCTAGCAAACAAAGTTTGCCCCTTGTTTTAGGGCTTCGAAGTGGTTCTTGAGCAAACGCCAGTTTGCCCCTAGCATGGCATAAAATTTTGTTTGGGCCAAGGGTATTTGGAGAGCTCGCCTACTTATCCCCGAGTGGGCGTCGGGTCCTAAATAGTTCGGCTTAATACTGCAAAGACGAGTGCCAATCAGGCAATTATTTACTGACCGAACCGAGTAGGTTGCCTACGTATCCCCTAACGGGAATCAGGTCGAGCGTAGTTCATCGAGGTAGAAGGCTTTGAAAAGAAAGTTTTCAAGCAAAATACTTTTTGAGGCGATCGAGGTTTATTGGTTGTTTAAATTCAACCCCGTCCAGGTCCATGAGATAAGTCGCCCCTCCGGAAAGCAGAGTCTTAATGATGTATGGCCCGACCCAGTTGGGTTTGAATTTCCCTCTGGGGTCATAAACAGGCACTTTCAGTTCTTTGAGGACAAGGTCACCCTCAGCAAGCTTCCTTGGGCGGACCTTTTTGTTGAAAGCATGGGCTATCCTCTTCGGGTACCCCCGAGTATGGTTTATCGCGGCCAGCCTCTTTTCATCGAGTAACATCAACTCCTCATACCTTCCTTGTACCCATTCTGATTCGGTTACTTCGCATTCTGCTAAGACCCTGAGAGAGGGTATTTCTACCTCAATTGGGAGGACCGCCTCCATTCCGTAGACCAACGAGTATGGCGTAGCACCCGTTGAAGTCCTCACTGATGTTCGATATCCCCACAAAGCAAACGGCAGCTTCTCGTGCCAATCTTTATACGTATCTGTTGTTTTTCCCAAGATTGCTTTAACATTCTTATTTGCTGCTTCCACTACTCCATTCGTCTGAGGCCTATATGGGGATGACTGATGGCGAGTGATCTTATACTTTTCTAGGAGCGGGATAACCTCGCCCTAGTAATGACTGCCATGATCGGAGATGAATTCATTCGGGACCCCATACCTCCAGATTATGTTTTTCTCGATAAAACTCACCACGTCCTTGACTTTCAAAGTTGCATACGAAGCTGCCTCTACCCATTTTGTAAAATAATCAATCGCCACGATTATGTATCGGTGCCCATTGGAAGCTTTTGGGACTATCTCACCGATGATATCAATCCCCCATACAGAAAAAGGCCAAGGAGTGGTCATGCTATAGAGCTGTGACGGCGGGGTATGCATCAGATTTGCATGGATCTGACACTTGTGACATCTTCTAACATATTCGCAACAGTCTTTGTCCAAGGTTGTCCAATAGTACCCTTGTCGAATGATCTTCTTCGCCAGCAAGTGCCCATTCATATGGGGCCCGCACACCCCCTCATGTATTTCCTCCATCATTCTCTTAGCTTTTTTTCCATACAGGCACTCCAGATTATATCCAGTATAGGATTTCTTCCATAGCTTATCCGCGTAAATCACAAATTTAGCGGAGAATCGTCGAATCGCCTTTCTGTCCTTTTCTGAGGCTCCTTCAGGGTATTCTCCTTCTTTAATGAACTTCCACACATCCATATACCAAGGCACTTCATCTTCTCTTTCTATGGCTGCGATGATTTCGAATGACGGCTGATTTCTCACTTCTATGGACAGCGGGATCATGGTAACCTTGGATGGGATTTGGATCATCGAGGCTAAGGTAGCCAAGGAGTCGGCTAATTGGTTTTCTTCGCGAGGGAGATAATGAAAGGAAATCTTTTGGAACTGCGCTTTCAGACTTTCCAGATAGTCATGATAAGGCCTCAGTTTCTCATGCTTTACCCTCCAGTCTCCTCGGACTTGGGATATGATCAAGTTGGAATCTCCGAAGACATCAATCTTTCCAATTTTCAAAGCCAAGGCTGCTTCTATCCCAATTATGCATGCTTCGTACTCCGCGGTGTTGTTGGTTGAGTTATACTTGAGTTTGACGACTAATGGGGTAGGGGACCCATCGGGTGCTATGAGGATAACCCCGATTCCGTATCCTAATTGATTGGCTGCTCCATTGAAGTACATCTTCCACACGTCTTCCCTTACCTCCATCAGTTCTTCATCAGGAACTTGAATTCTTCTCTTCCCAGTCTCTACGGCGAAGTCAGCTAGGTACTCGGCGATGGCCCTCCCTTTGACGGATTTGGAGGTGACATATTTAATATCGAACTCGGCTAGCATCATTGTCCATCGGGAAATCCTACTAGTCAAGGCGGGTTTTTCAAACAGGTACTTGAGCGGATCCATTCGGGAGATTAAGATCACGGGGAAGGTCAACATATAATGTCTAAGGCGACGGGTACACCAAACCAAAGCCCAACAGGCCTTCTCCAAGGGTGAGTATTTTAACTCATATCCGACCAATCTTTTACTCAAGTAGTAAATGGCCTTCTCCACGTGCCCTTCTTCTCCTTCTTGGGCCAACATACACCCCATTGAATCTTCGGATACAGAGAGATAAAGTAACAAAGGTTTTCCGGGTGATGGTGGTGACAGGACAGGTGGGTTCTGGAGGTAGGTTTTGATTTTGTCAAAGGCTTGATGACATAAGGTAATCCCACTCGAATCTTTCTCCTTTTCTGAGTAACTTGAACAGCGGATCGTAGGTCATGGTGAGTTTTGAGATGAAGTGACTTATAAATTGTATTCTACCCAGGAACCCTCTCAACTCTTTCTCATTTTTTGGTAGGTTCATTTCTGTAATGGCCTTTATTTTGGTGGGGTCCACTTCTATCCCCCTTTGGGTAATGAGAAATCCTAGCAGTTTGCCAGTAGTGACTCCGAACGTGCATTTCTGGGGGTTCAGCCTCATCTTGAACTCCCTCAATCTTCCAAAGAACTTTCTCAAAGCTTCCATGTGTTCTCGCCTCTCTTTGGATTTCACAATTATATCATCCACGTATACTTCCACCTCTTTGTGGATCATATCGTGCAGCAAAGTGATGGCAGCCCTTTGATAGGTCGCACCCGCATTCTTAAGTCTGAATGGCATGACCCTATAGCAATACGTCCCCCATGGATTGATGAACGTGGTTTTCTCTCTATCCTCGGGTGCCATGAGGATTTGATTATACCCAGAGAATCCATCCATGAAAGATAGAAGCTCATGTCCCGCAGTGTTATCAACCAACACGTCGATGTGTGGTAATGGGAAATCGTCTTTAGGGCTTGCTTTGTTTAAATCTCGAAAATCAACGCAAACCCTAACACGACCATCCTTCTTTGGGACAGGTACAATGTTGGCAATCCACTCGGGATACTTGGTGACCATCAAGAATCCAGTCTTTAACTGCTTTTCAACCTCCTCTTTTACTTTAAGTGCCCATTCTGGCCTCATTCGCCTCAATTTTTGTTTTATGGGTTTCGAATTGGGAAAGAGAGGGATGTGGTGCTGGACTATTTTTGGATCAATACCTAGCATATCATTATAAGACCATGCAAAAACATCTTTGAATTCATTCAATAGATTGATTAGTTCTTTGCTTTCTTTATTGCTAAGTGTAGAGCCGATAAAGACATTTTGAGGATTATTTTCATTTCCTAGATTAATTGTTAGGGTGTTCTCTATGATTTTTCATGCAGATTCATTTTCTTTTTCAACTAATTCTTGCAATTCGTCATGTATTTCACATTCATCACATTCATTGAGCGCATTCGAGTAGGCGGAATCAGTCATACTTTCATTGATCTTGTTAGGGGTGATTACAACAGACATAGCAATAGTAAGACGCCTCATTTGGGCTATTACAGACTCTGGGTGAGGGGTATACTTATCACTAGACTCGAAGACCCACTCCTTACTGGCTCCCTGCTTGAGCTCCATAGTATTATAGCCTAGCAGCCCCCCGGTCTCCGTCTTCTCTTCCTTTTCTGGTTCCAGTTCTTCTTCCCGGGCTTCCTCTTCCAACACATCTTCAACATTCCCTTCCTCGGCCTTGACCTTCAATCCCTTGTTTTCTTCCCTTTTCCCTTCGGCTTTTACCCCTTCTTCGTTCAGCAGATTCCGCATGACCGGTCCGTCCAGTGCACCAATCCAATCGTTGGCAGTAACCAGTTTGATAGGCTATTGTAAGTATGGATCTTCATATGTAGAAAACTCATGGGGAAAGAAGATCTCAAACCCTGGCTTCAAACATTTGTCTTTCTGGTCCACCCACGGTTCTGGGAAGCCACAAAAGGGGAAACCTTCTCCTTTCCTCACAAAGTAGCCATTGAGCGTCTTCAAGTAAGGGTCTAGTGGCGCATCGACAGCCTTCTTCAACGCCCTTAGCTCCTTCTTTGTCGGCTGGTATCCCAAACCATGAGTGTGAGTCTAAGTAGGGATTTCTGGAAACTCAGGCAGGCCTTGAAGGTTCTTACCCAATCCCATGCCCGGGAAGAAACCCATCTTTTTCATGATTCCTGCGACCAATGGACTGGCATACTGATCAAAGTAAAGCGGTATATATTCTCTCGGCCTCTCTTCTTCTATCATGCTAATGAACTCAAATCCCCCCAAACCTGTCTCCTCTTCCTGCAGCTGTACCTCCAAGACCGGCGCGCTTAATGAAGCTTTAGATGGACGAACCCAACTGTCCCCAAGGATGTCGCAGACCCTGCTCTTCCAGATACATTTGACTTTTTGATGGATCGTCGATGGTATGGCGCCCAAACTGTCTAACCATGGCCTTCCAAGTAGCAGGTTGAAAGAAGTAGGAATGTCGATGACCTAAAATTCGGCTTCCTTCTGAAGTGGACCGACAGCGAGGTGAAGGAGAATTATACCCATGACAGTTCTCTGAGTGTTATCGTATGCTCTCACCTTTTGTTCAGATGGTATGAATGTGGATTCATCCAAACCCATGCGCTTGGCTGTTCGGAACGGGCACACATTTAAGGCTGATCCATTGTCCGCTAGACAGGAAGGTACAGTGTTTTCTAAACATTTGACGGTGACATACAAGGGCTTGTTATGAACGGGCCCTCCGGGAGGTAAATCATCGGCCATGAAGGAAATAGCTAGAGCTGGGATCCTATTGATCATCTCCACGAGATCTCCTGGTGTTGTATTGATGGAGACATCGGATTGGTTTAAAGCATCCAAGACTGCCTGTCTGTGCTTTTTGGAGGCGATCAGTAATCCCCAAATGGTGATATTAGCTTGTGTTTTCCTCATCTGCTTTAAGACCCTATCCTCTTCTTCTTCTTCGCCCATTTTCCCTTTCCCTTTCTCTAGCTCCCTCCCCGGGTGATCTTCCTCTAGTTCATGCGGTTTGAAGTGTCTACCAGACTGGGTCAGGTGATTGATCTCCTCTTTTGCCCAAATGTTGTCGATTTCTGAAACGGCCTCCGAGCTTTCTTTTTCAACCTTTGCATCTTCGTCGCTTTGATACCACAAATCATCATCTCCGACCTGGTCTATGTTTCGACCATTGCCTTCTTGAACCCACAAATCTGACTGCCCCGTCACTTCATTTTCCCATATCTCTGGCTGGCTCCCAAGCATACAGATCCCCAGATCTTCTGGTAACTGATAAAATTTCTTTGGTTCCTCGACTTTTGTGATCAGCTGGGATGGATCAAATGTCATTCCTTCTACCCCTAAGAAATAAAGACCCTGCGGCGGTGGCACAGCACGATGGTTTGGCAGAGGATTCTTGGTGACAGTGGGAGCTTTAACAGGCGGTTCAGATATCACTTTATTGTCGATGAGGTCTTGGATTTCATGCCTTAACCTCATGCACCGGTCCGTCAAATGGCCTTTCTGCAGATGAAATTTGCAGAAGAGGTCCCCTTGGAAATTTGGCGAAAGTGGACTTGGCAGATGTCGAGGTTCCAACTGGCGGAGATGCCCCTTCGCTAAGAGCCTGTCAAGAGCGGTTGACAATGATACTCCCAGATCTGAGAATTTTCTTGGTGGCTTATCTCCTCCTCCTCTTGGATGGTTTCTGGTGATATCGAATTTTCTCTCTGGCTCGCTAAGTGCGTTGACATCAGTGGGGCCAGAGTGACCTCCCGAATGCCCCTCCGTTTGATCCATAATTGGGCCTCCGATATCGGTTCGATTGTTCTTCTTTCTTGATTACTCCTTCTTGAATCGCGTCTTCTATCCTGGTCCCCACATCGAATACCTCGGCAAAAGTGTTGATTAACTGAAACCTCATCTTCTCCTGGTAAACTGGCTGTAGGTTTTTCATCAACATTCGGATCTGGTCTTTTTCTGATGGCCTCTGCACCATTTTTGCGGCTTTCCCTCTCCATCGACTCAGATACTCAGCAAATGATTCCTTGTTTCCTTGCCTGGTTGTTTCTAGATCTCGAACAGTGACGTCCAGGTCTTGATTGTACTCATACTGGGCCACAAATGATTTCACGACTTCTTCCCAAACTCTGGTTTTGCTTGGCTCAAGTGTAAGGTACCACGATAGAGCAGCTCCTGTTAAGGTTTGCTGAAATAGAACGGCCATCATGGTAGTGCTTAGACCGCTAGACTGAAAAGCTCCTATGCACATCCGGATATGACTGCGAGGATTCCCGGTGCCATCAAACTTATCAAAGATTGGCATTTTGAACCCGACAGGCAGCGATTCGTGGACCCCGTCATACAGACCTTCTAACTCCATCAGATAGGTGTCGACTTCCTGAGCTTTGCGCATTACCCTTTCCAACTTTTCTATTTTCTCGGTCAGTTGTTTCTCCTTCTCAGCTTTCTCTCTGTCTCGATTGGCTCGCAGTGCATCGGTCCAATGGGCCTCCTAATCATCGAACCAATCTCCTTCCCCCCCCAAAGGCGGGTCCATAACAGGTGGAACTACATGTCGGCGATTCAGCTCTTCTATCATCCCCATCATGCGATTCATGTTTTCAGCTTGTCGCCTTATTTGTTCTGCTTGTTGTTCTACCAGTACCTTTAAATCGGACATTTCTTCGTTGTTTCCCTCTTCGACCATGTCAGCGCGTCCTCTCCTTACTAGCCTTGCTGTGGGGTCCCTAAACCAGGCTTGACTTGATCTGGATGCTATTTTTGCTCCTATAGCAGATTTTAAATTTTATTTTAAAAACTTTTATCTTCTTTTATCACAAAAACCCATTTTATGTATCATGCGGATGCAATGCATGTGTGCGTGTGTGCCTATTCTATATGCCAAAGAAAAGAAAATCCTAATCCTAACACATAAGCACATAAACACATAAGATCCTCACTCATGTCAATTGCGCCGATTTCTCCTCTCATTGTGATCCTTGCTACCCTCTCAAAGGTTGGACAAAATGGTGAGATTTTTCAAAAATGATTCTCGAAGATTTTTAAAAAGGTGTTTGGATTTCTTTGAATATTGATTTGAAGAGTATTTCCGAAAATCATTCTTCCCAAAATGGCTTCAAAGATTTTATAAAAAATTTATTTTAACAAAGGGAATTTCAATTGAAAGGAGAAAAAAAGATTTTTTTTATTCCTTCGAAAGGGTGAACAATAATAAAAACTTTGGAAAAAAGGAAATTCTTTGGATAGGAGGATCACGTAACTGGATTATCACCATACCTTCCATGAACTTGGATGCATACAAGGTCAATGATGCTTAACTATACATGATATAAGAAGTATAATTTTGTAATCGGGGTCCAGCATGTCCTCCAAATGTCGGGCAACATGAAGAGAAATTGCTAAAAGGTGATTAAGAGATTATACGTCTTTTATCAAGCGAGTATCATCATCATCTCAAATAATCCCTTCCGGGCACACAAAACTTCCTAGCACATAACCCTAATCGAGAATTGATTTCCTAAAATTGAAAGGTTCTATAGAAACTATTATGCAGATGTTGGGTTTTGGTCAAATAAGGAACCCTTGACACACACCCGATATGATGCTTCATATACCAAATCATGGTACGAGATCAAGGGTGATCACACAGTCCCATGATGACTTGACCGACCGGGTTGCCCCGAGCCTCCAAGGTCATAGTTCCATGCAATCGACTGGCTGGACATGCAAGTGAGATGCAAGTCTAGGTGTGGGCATACTTCGGGTCAACCCGAAAAACCAACCCGAACCCGAAATTTTCACAAACTTCAGTCTGGATAAAACCGAACCGAACTTATTTCAGTTTGAAACCAAACTGTTTTGCTTATTTTGGTTTGGTTTTCGGTAGGGAAAAATTGTTCGGTTCGAAACCGAATATCCGAAGTTTTAGGGCTCAAAAATTAAATCAAACTTAACTTATATAAATATTACATATATATCATCAACATCTGAGAGAGTGAGAGAAACACATTCTCTCTCTATCTTCACCTTCCCAAGTCCGAAACCCTAACCTAACCTCTCTTTCTCATCTCTCTCTCTATCTCTCTCTCTCTCTCTCTCATCTTCGAACAGGATCAGTTACTCTAGCCTCCATTACAGATCTATGTATTGAGTTTTGGTAGACAGAAATTTGGGGATCTCACCACAGACTGAAGAACAACCGCCGCACAAACACACCACACGGTCCACACCCAGTCACCCACCGGCCACCACTCATTCTCTCTCTCTCTCTCTCTCTCTCTCTCTCTTTATCTGAATCTCTGTTTCTCTCTCTTAGTCACTATTGCCTCTGGTTGGTTTCTAAGATTTCTAAGAAAATTAAGGGGAAGAGACTACTAGGTTGAAATTTGAATATGGGTATTTTTTCTCTCTCAGCAACTAATGCCTCTGTTTATTCTCCTTGCTTTGTGATTTCAAAACTTATGTAATTTTTGTAAGTATTTGTTTGTGAAAACACATAAAGACACTGGAGAATAAGGAAAAAAAAAACTTTGGTTGACTCTCAACCCGTATTTTCGAACCGAACCCGAATTTTTTATTTCGAACCCGAACTATATTTTCAAACTTTACTACAGTTCGGATTTCGGTATCGTATTTACTAATCCGAACCCGAACAACCCGAACTGAACTTTTCGGTTCGAAACCGAACCACCCGATTGCCCACCCCTAGATGCAACAGGCATTCAAAGATTAATTAATTTGATTAAAATGATATATTTCAAGTCTAATCCTCGAGTGAACCCAAAATCAGAATTCTGGTCTGCGAAACCAGAGATTCTGGGTTCGATCCCCAGCAGAGTCGCCAGATTGTGAATAGCAGGTTGACTTACCCACAGCTTTATCTTTTAAAATTTCTTTTTCGAATTCAAAAACAAAACGAGTCCCCACTTAATTTTTAAAAGGAAAATTAAGAAACCATTTCAAAAAGAAAACTGATCTTTTGCGAAACCAAAGATTTGACTAGGTCCGGGGATTATGAAATGAAAAGGGAAGGAGCCCAATGGACTAAAACACCCCTTTTCATCATATCTCACGATAGGCCTCTACTTAACATCTTTTTAATCCAATTATTAATCTAAGTATGCCCTCAATTATACATATGTAAATATACATTACAAAAGCATGTCCAAATGGTGTAAGACTGCTAAAGGGGGAAAATATCATTCAAAATCAAGTAATTCAATTTGCAAACAACATGATATGCAAGATAGGGAACAAGGGAACTTACCCGGGATCCGGCCGCGAATATTAAACGTGCAATGCATACAAATAAAAGAAAAACCCTAAAAAAGAGTCTCTAATCACATATACACATAAGGCAAAAACCTAATTCTAAGGTGTTGCGCATTAAGTTAAAAAATCAAATAAAATCAAAGAATTTAGTAAACCAGAGAAGAGATGTGAGATTGTACCTCAAATGCGCTACAAAACAAAGAATTAGTCCACATGATGAACAAAATGTAAAATTGGATCTTAGGTAATAATCCTAGACTTCTAGCTTAAATCTATCAAATATGATTAAATCTAGAGCAACTAAATTCTAATTATAAATGTCAAATCATATGGATGAATATATACATGAACAAGAACAAGTTATGATTTACTCTTAGACTTTGATTTCAAGTTCAAATAATCATTACTTGAAACAAGGTTTGAACCTCAACTCATGAAAGTATCACCTAAGCCATTATTCATAAGATTGATTAAAATTATTGCAGAATTTTGAAAATTGGTGAGAACAGATGGGGTCATGAAAAATGGAGAAACCACATTTCCAACGGTTGGATCTTGATGATTTTTGGATATAATATGCCTCTGTAAGTATAGTTTATAACCCAAAAAGAAAATCAAAGTTTGAACGGTTAGATCTCCGGGAATATGGAAAGCACTAGACATCACTCATCATTTTACAACCTCCTGTCCAGAATTCTTGTATGATTCTTAAAAATAGTAACAAAATCAGAATTGCTTTGTTCTTTTTAAGGTGACTTCCTAACACATCAATCTACTTAGAAACAATTAGTTTGGTCACAAACACCCCATTAGAATCCCGATTTATTTATTTCAAAAGGGTGTTTCTATGCTGAAATTCTGGGCAGATTGTTGTCACTTCCAAAAATTCATGACCAAACCATTTTAAACATGAAACCATCTTAAAAAAAAAATTACAGTGGTAGAATGTTGTGTTGTTGACACTTTCCCGTTGGTTTCACTTGATTTCAACGGTTAGATTTCGAACTAAAAGTCTTTGATCAAAAACAGTTTGTGAACTCACTGTTTTCATTTGCCAAGTTCAACTTTTATTTGGTGACTCCATCTATTAAACCATGAAGTTGGGTTTAAACCAAATCATTTCTCCTACCATTGATGGTCATTGGAGACTAAAGACCTTCATATTTGTAGGTTTCAAGTGAAAGATGAATTGACTTCATGAAATCTCAAGATGAGGAATCTAAACCATTGAGATGGGTTTGGATTAAAAAACTACCCTTTTTCCTACCATTTGATGGTCATTGGAGATGAAGACATGACTAATGCTCATAAGATTCAAAGAGAATATGGAAATGGCTTCATGGAACACCAAGTTTAGTGGATCCAAGTCATGAGTATGGACTTGGATGCATCTATATGAAATAAAGTGATGATCAAATTTTTGACTCTCATGTGAAGCATAGGCTTACATGGGATTCAAAAGATCATACTCAAGAGATCAAGAGAGATATTGAAAGTCTCCAAGAATCTCAAGAGAAGAACATAAACAAAGAAATAGAAGAAAGTATTGGAAACAAAAACTCCTAAGTTTACTTGACAAACACAGATAATAACAAAAGGTTTTTGGATTAGAGTTTCAAAAGAAAGGGAGTATATAAATAATCTATGGTTAGAGGATCACCTCCAAATTATCCTCAAAGTTTTCTTTTCTTTGAAGATCTTCCAAGCTCTTCTAGTTTTCTCTAAAACTCTCTCAAATATGTTTTGTTGAAATGATAGTGAGTCCTTGTGTATTCCACCACACTTTTTTTTCTTCTCCTCCCCCTCCTCTTTTAAGGAAGATCCTCTCTCATTTATAGGCAAAATTACCTAGCATTTCCAGTGAATTTCAGAGCAAAAACAGGTGTGAATCTCTCATTTGGTGGTACAATGTGTACTTTCTGAAATTAGACAGACTGCTGCCCAGGGCGACAGTCAAGAAACTATTGCGGCAGTCCGTGACTGCCGCGCCGGCACTCCATGACTGCCGCGCCGGCATTCCGTGACTGCCGCACGGCTCTCATCCAATGCCGCGACAATTAATGGATTGCCGCATTTTTGTCAGTCTTACTTTATCAGTTTTTTGTTTTTATTTGCATACGCATACGTATTATTCTGCAAAATACAGACTTTCAAAATAGACGGCAGTCAGAAAATGTTGGCGGCACTTACTGAGTGCCGTGCGGCAGTCTCTAAGTGTCGTCCGACACTTGCTAAGTGCCGCGGCATTCTTCCGTGTGCCGTGTTTTGTTCAGCTTCCCTTTTTAGATCTTCCTTTTCTCAAAGCAAATGATTTTTGAGGATTTTTTCCAAAAATTGTGTTTTATACCTGAATTCTCTTAAATACCTGGTATTTTTCTCTTTTCTGTGAAATTTTATCGCATTTAGAGAACTTTCTGAAGAGCTTGGAATACTTCGAATCTTCCGGTCCTTGTCATCATTGGATACAGAGGTGACACTCTCCTAAATTTGACGTCTGGTCAAAATTGGGGTGTCTACAGAATCCAAGGCCAATACTTGACCCTATCCCTCAGAGATATAATGTGAACGAGTATCGTGCTTACCATCAAGGCCATGGACATGATACTGACCGTTGTTTGAGGCCGTGGCATAGAATTCAAGATTTAATTGAGCAAGGGATTATTACACTAGACGAGCCTATGATTAGACGGTAAAGTGATGATGTTTGGAACGCCTTCTATTAAAACCAACATGGAAGCTTTTTTTATTTATAAAAGAGAGAGAGAGAGAGAGAAAAAAAAAGAATGAAAATGAGTCACAGTGATACTCCATTTGAGGCAAAGTCAATTCAGGTGAAGTTGAGTATGTTCTGTGTGTTCCAAGCTTAGTCTTGTGATTGAGTCTGTCAATCTATGGTCAAGTTGTACTGTGTCTATGTCGAGTAGCAAAATCCTTATCTAGTAATGAAAGCTCATTTTTTTAATCTAATGTGATTAGTCATGAGTGGATGAATCGCTGAGCTGAAAGTGTTGCATCTCAATTGTTTGTGGAAATTACTCTGTTAATAAAAATTTTGCATTAAAATGAATCTTGAAAAGATCGAAGTTGATTCTGCGTAGACACTAAAGAAAACTAAGAATTAATTAGTCTTACTTTAAGAATTTAAAGATGCTTTTGCTCAAATCCTGAAAAGACATACCTGATAATAGCTTGGAACTTGTCTAATCCCTTTTCTCCCCCATTTTAAAACCCACTAAGCCTAAAAGTGTGAATCCAATCAAATTGCAAGCCATGAAAAATTGTCCAATTGAAAGCCATTCAGACTCTGTCCTTAATGGTAGCCAAACATTTCGATTGAACTTCTTCTATAAAAAAGAGGGGGGGGGGGGGGGGGGGGGGGGGGGTTTGCTGGAATGAAAGCCCGAAATGGCGCCTAGGCAAAAGTTAAGAGCAAAAACATGATCCATGTTGATTTCAAATCCCTAATGCTTTCCAGGAAAAATCATGAAGAGAATAAGAGATAGCAAGATAGAGAAAAGAAATGAAAGAGAAAAGAATAAGCAGCGAATAAATAAGATTGAGAATTCTGAATACTTCAAAGTACATCGTTGGCACGTTAATGTGGACACGCGGGATTCCATCTCTTGTTTGTTTTGAAATCGTTTTGAAAAGGAAAAGAAAAGGTCTGTTGAAAAAAGATACAAAGTCGCCACTTGGTCTTTAAGGAACCAAGAAACCTAATTTTTTACTCACCCAAATGGATAAAGGGCACCGGCCCTTCATAACCAAAGAACTTGGCTCGGGATTTTGGTACGAGAGAGGAAGGAGTCTTTATCGAGACTAAAACACCCTCAACTCGCCCCGTATTTTGACGGGCCTCAATTAGCATCCAAATAATCATCTTATACTATGTGTGGTTCGACAATTAATACTATGATAGTATACTACATCACATAAAAAAACTTAAAATGGAAGATCTAAAGATAAAATATCATTTATAAGATCTAAGACAAGTATCACACAATGCAAAGTGAAAGATCACACGAATAAACCTAGGAAAAATCATCTAATCACATATCAAGTAATAAAGTTTTCCTAATCAAAGGGGACATGAATGGTTCTTGAAAAAAATAATCAAAGAAATCAAAATATGCTTAGCACGCTAGTAAGATGCATGTTGATCTTTGAGAAAAGAAGATCTCTCAATCACCAGGACGGATGAGAAAGGAGGATTAGATCGAGGGGAAGCATGAGCGTGTGATCATGATCATTCCTTATCATCTTCTTAGATTAGGAGTCACAAAAGCCCCAAATCTTTGCATGGATGCAATGTATGTATCTAGAATGTGCCAAGGTTGTAGTGTGTTTTGTGTT
Organism: Hydrangea macrophylla; assembly: GCA_033977485.1. Lineage (NCBI taxonomy): Eukaryota > Viridiplantae > Streptophyta > Magnoliopsida > Cornales > Hydrangeaceae > Hydrangea > Hydrangea macrophylla. The sequence continues at coordinate 33,341,096 of CM066988.1, forward strand.
CATGGATTCCTAGAATGACTTAGAAGTCTAGAATGTGTATTAATGAATGAATGAAATCATCATGAGATATGTACAAATGTAGTATGAACTACTTCCTAGGACATGAGCTAATTTGGAGTGCATGTAGCATCAAATCAAAGGGAGAAAGTAAAAGTGTGCTAGCTGTGAATAGTGGACAGAATAGTAACATGATCTTTTGAAAATTGAAAAGAGGGGTTGGGAATGTTTTCAATGCATGATTTTTTATGGCGATCTTCCTTATTGTGTCTAGACCACAACCCAAAAATCCAATCTTTAATAACTATCACAGATTGAGAGAAATCATATAACCAATAGAGGTTACTCAGAAACAGAGTCCGTACTGTTGACTGAAATGTCAAAAAATCTTAGAAAATGAAAACAAATGATCTAGAGGCCCATATTATACAGAACTTTCCCTAAGACACTGAAGTTTAAGGTAAAAATAGTTTGGGACCACTCCTCTTGGAAACCTTTTCTGTAAAACAAGTTGAAAGTAGGCCAAGATGCTGTGACAGCAAAAACAGAATACCTGGAGAGAATGTTTGGGTCCAAATGGACCATTTTCAAGTATTTTCAAGTCAAAACAAAAATCATCGGTGTTCTCTAATGAGTTAGGAAGACTTTCCAAGTGGTCTTGTATCCATATATTGAGAATTGAGTTCTAGAGAAATCTTTGAACTCGGATCATTCACTGTTTTGACTCACTATTTTGATGATTTTGGAAAAAAAACTTGAGTTTTCTGTCTTGAGATCAAAATGAGAGGGATTGAGAGGGGTTTTGAAAGTATATTTTCAACATCAAATAGAGATTATAACCTCTTGGAATATCAACATCAAACTCATCATCAAGAACCCCCAATATCATTGGAGAGATTCATTTTTATTTTGAACATAACTTCAAGGATACATTGGAGGTATTGAAGTTATGATCATCATCTATTAAACGTGTTTTTGAGGTCAAGAGCTACTATCCATAAGGATTCACTCACCTCAAACTTCATGTCATCATTTAGATGATGAAGAACAAGTAAGTAAATAAAGAAAAATAAAAAGAAATGAGGTTAGGAAGAGATAAACATAATATGAACAAGCAAGTAAATAACAATCAATAGATGATAATCAAATGTGATTTTGGACTTGTAGCATGGTGTTTCACTCATAGAATGTTGACATTTGGACATGGAAGTAGCTTCCTAACTCATAAATGCTTAGAGAAATGGTGGTTGGGTGTATTGATGATGAAATATATAGAAGAATGGTGGAGGAAAACAAGATTGAAACTCACTTTCTATAGAAAAATAGTAGGAGGAAGCTCCTTTCTCATTTCTAAATCTATCTCTATCTCTCTTTCTCTCTACAACTTTATTAAGCTTTGCACTTGGCCCCCCCAAAATGAAGAGCAATGGGGGGTTTATATAGGCTAATTTTGGGTGGTTTTGGGATTTAGAAAGTGCTCCCATTGGTCCCAAACATCTGTGAACATCAAACTACATCGTTTTGGTTTTAATTAATCAAATTGGACACCCAATCAAAATTACAAAAATGGACTATTTTGGGGGAGAGTGCTGTGGCGGCAATGGGCCAGTGCCGCGGCGGCACTGCTCCTCCTTCATCCAGATATTGCTGTTTAGGCCCCCAAAGATTCCGGTATTCTCGAAAAGGCCTTATTTCATCCAAAATTCACAGAAAATGCATACGAACTCCAAATTGAGGTTGTGATATACTGCTGGAAAGGTAATGGAGTCTATTTTACAAAAAAAAATAGTTCGTAGATAGGTCACTTTGAAAAGTTTTGCAGTATTTGCGATAAAAGTCGATTTGATCTCCTTTTTCGCCTTCGAAAATTCATAATAAACTCGTTTTAAATCCGAAAATTGTGTGTGATATACCGTTGGAAAGCTATTAGCCTCTAGTATCAATGAAAAATGTTTGAAAATTGTTATTGTGCTCCAGTTTCAAAGAAAAATTTTGGTCAAACTGGTCAAACCTGGGATTCCCGGGATGTTCTGGAAACCTCTGAGAGCTCCCAGGAGCTGGCGTTTTTGCTCGATTTTCTTTTAAAACTCATTTTAATACTTTCCAAATGATCTAGAATGATCCTGGAAAATTTGGACTATTTTGGTCAAACTTGGTCAAACCTTGGTCAAACCTGGTCAACGGGGACTTTCCGTGAACTTCCGGGTCTTCCGGGGGTCTCTGGGAGCTGACGATTTCATCTGATTTTACTTAAAAACTCATTTTCTTACTTTTCTTATGACACAACATGTTTCCAGAACTTTTGGTCCAAATTGGGGAGTTTTTAGTCTTTTAGGGGCATTTTGGTCATTCTGAGTATTTTGAGGAATAGAACTAACTTCTAGGAGTCCCTTTAAGTCTTTTTCGATCACTGTGAACCACCAAGCTATGGGTCTCCTAAATCTGATAGCCGAAAAAATGGGGTGTCTACAGTTTGCCCCTCTTTGGCATGAACTTGCGAGGCAACGCATGTCGCAAGCGAGTGCCAAAGCTTTGAAGGGACAAGTCTTTTTAGAGGCTATAGATTTAGGATAAAAAGCGTTGCAAAAGATGCAATGATGCTGAGGCTAGTGCTGGTCGTGCTCTGAATGAGCTGCCTACGTATCACAAGGGGAATCAGACCAGGACGTAGTTCAGGGCACAAAGGAATAAATCACACATGCACATACACAACAATCAGGCAGATGCTATGCTAAAAGAGTTATATATAATGCATGGATGTGATATGAATTGTGTCCTGAGTCCTATCATGTTTAGTGTTCTGATCCCAGCGTGCGGTGGTACTATGGGGTGTGTGCCACCCCAAGTGGACTTTATGTTGTGCTAGTGTTGAATCTAATGCAGTGGTTAATCCTGATAAGGATACCAAGGTGTTGAAGATTCTGGGCCTCAGGCAAACTTCTTAAATTACAGGAAGTGTGCTTTGCAAACAAATGTAATCGAACGTGGGGTCCCAGAGGACGTTAATCAGAGATGAAACTTTATAAATAACCGATGAACCTGGAAGCCCTGGAAATTAAGAGACGAACACAGAAGCCCTAGGACGTTAAGTGATGGACATGAAAGCCCGAGATGTCAAGCGATGGACACGGAAACCCCATTAATGGACATGGAAGCCCAAGATTTTGAACGAAAATGATGAACACAACATATTTTGAATTAGAGTGATGGTAAAACAATGATGATTAATGAACTGACGATTCACGAATTGAGATGACAAGTCGATAGTGAACTACTATGACTGTCATGGATTGGACTGATGATGACAAGTCGATAGTGAACTACTATGACTGTCATGGATTGAACTGATGATGTACGAATCGAGATGATGAGTCGACAGTGAACTACTTTGACTGTCATGGATTGAACTGACGATGTACGAATCGAGATAACGAGTCGACAGTGAACTATTGTGACTGTCAGGATTGAACCGCCGATGTAGAAATTGAGATGACGAGTCGACAGTGAACTACTGTAACTGTCATGGATTGATCTGATGATGTACGTATCAAGATGACAAGTCAACAGTGAACTACTATGACTGTCATGGATTGAACTGACGATGTACGAATTGAGATGACGAGTCGACAGTGAACTACTGTGACTGTCAGGATTGAACTGCCGATGTACGAATTGAGATGACGAGTCGCTGTCATGGAGCGTTTAAGAAGCGTCCAAATTGGTCTTATGTCAGACACATGTCCAAGCACGTTGGTCTTGTGTTCGTCACGTGTCTAATGTCAAGAAAAAATTAAGATAATCTTTTTTACATGTCGGAGAGTGTCCAACAAGTGTCCGTGTTGGACACTGATATGTAGCCCAAATTGAAGTGTCAGTGATAAATAGGTCCATTGTGAAACCACAAGTCTTGCTTCTGGTTTCCCAAGGTGCTTGAACATTCTTGCCTATTGTCCATCAATGTTTAGAGGAAATGAATAGCCTAATTAAGTCAAGACGTTCCATTGTACTTGTCCTTGACTATTTTTACCATAGTACATGTACGTGGCAATGGGTTCACAACATGAAGATAAATCAAGAAAACTAAAAACTTGCACAATGAAAGTTGGAGTGTATTTTTGGCTATATATCTTGAATTAGACCAACCACTTTTCGAGAAGTCCCTTGGTTTGAAGGTTTAATCTTACATCAGAGCATGTTGAATCGTTGATACTAAGAAGTAATACCTGATATACACTGACACCATGCAATCCAACAACTTTTTCCAGTGAAGAAACCAAATGTTGGTTATATTTTTCGTTAAAGGCAGTGATGTTTTATGTAGTCCAGTTTGATTGGATTTCTTGAAATATTTGAATTTATGAAGCTTTTTTCAGCGACAAACTTATGACATTTTCAAAGATGTTCAGATGTTTGTGCACCTGAATTTACAAGAAATCTTGTTAATCATATTGTCTATTTTCAGAATTCTCAGAGTCCATGAGGGAAATGGGTTCTTGTCTTCTTGAGAAAACTGCTCTGAATGATGATGAGGAAAGTGGTGAGTGACTGTAAGTCCCTTTATATATCTTTGTTTGCTGGGATTGCCAGTAAAAGAGAAATAGCTTGGAATTCTTATGTGTTACTGAGGATCAAATCATCAAGGTCACGTTTTCCCTTTAGGTTGTTAAAGTTAACGTAACTTTGTTCTTAAGTTGTATATATTTTTTAACTCAGCCATAGCTTTGGTGTCTGAATTCCATCTTGTTCCTTTATGAAGCTTTCTGGCCACGTGAATTAGATATTGTTGTTTGGAACTTAAAAAAAAGAATTTGGCCAGCATCAATGTACTTCATATGTGGAAGTGATAGTTGATACTCAGTTTTTTGTTTCTTTATTTTCTTTAGTAAAATGAACTTGTGTATCATATTGCACCACACACAACGCGTGTGTCCAGCGACTAGTTCTACCATAGAGAGAGAGAGAGAGAGAGAGAGAGAGAGAGAGAGAGAGAGAGAGAGAGAGAGAGGGGAACACCCATCAATAAATGCTACACATTACATAAAATTGAAATTCTAGGGGCTTCCTTTAATTGGATATTGAAAAAAGAAAAAAGAGAAATTCATAGAATAGCAGCTTATTAAGAGTGTTTTTATGCAATTGTCAGTATTGTTGTCCTTGCCTAGTTACTTTCCCAATTGATTCTCAGAAGTCTTCCATTGTGTGCCTTCAAATATAGTACCTAAATAGCAGCTCATCAAGAGTGTTTTTATGGGTATTCTCAAGTGAAATGTTAATTTTTTTGCCATGTAGTTTGAATAAAAATTAAGTTCCTTCATTGATTATTCGCTAAAATGGAATCTATTATTTTAGATTGCTAGAGAGTTACTGCTGAGAGATATTGGTGGAATTATTGTGGTAGATTTCATTGATATGGTGGATGATTGTAACTCTCTCTCTCTCTCTCTCTCTCTCTCTCTCTCTCTCTCTCTTTCATCGTACCAAAAATGTGGTCATATTTCAAAATGTGAAAATGAAAATGTCTTGTAAACTAGCTACATGGCCATGCTTTTCTGATTCAGAACACTAGAAGTGAAAAAACAACTTTCCAATTACATAACCATTGTAATAATTAAAGGATAGTGTTACTTTAAGTATTTGTTTGAACTGAACACGTCCTTCATTTGCTTGTCCATGCAAAAACAGAAAATGAAACGGAGAAAACAAAAAATGAGAGGGAAAGGAAAACAAGATGAACCAAGTAAAGCCTTAAATTTATTGTTCAAATTTATTTAACAAAGGCATCCTATCTCGTCATAAACTCTTTTTTGTCCCACGTGCCTTGTAACTTTTGGTTTCCTAATTGAAAATGTGGGTGTTGCAGTAACATATAAATAAACTATATAGACAAAAGGTGTATCTTATTTGTTTTCTTTCTTTTGAAACAATTTTTCCGTTCAGCAAATAAGAGATTGGTCTATGAAGAAGTTAAAATAGCTGTTGAGAGAGACCGGTCAATGGTGAAAGTTTCTGAATTATCTAGGCATGGGCTTATGGAAATCACCAGAAAACGGGTATGCTGCTTGTTTAGAATGGTAGTTTTCTTTCGCTTTTAATTTTCAGGAATTTTGGAAAATTTAGTTTAAACATTTCTATTCCAACATATTCATTTGTTTATGGTTGGCTAGAAAGCGATCACAATGCAGTTATCATGTTATTTAATTTCTTTTTGTTTTTCAAAGAGATATGAGAGTTGTTAAGTACGAGATGCAACCTATTTTATCTAATGAAGTGCTGACACAATGCTTGACAAGTTCGACCTAGTGTGACATTTATGATTAGTGAAACATGCACTTGTTGTCATGCTACTGGGAGAAATTTGCCGGTTGCTTGTAAGCAATTTTGAATTATTTCATAAGTATGTTCTATCTTTGATTTGTTAGGTATAATGCTCTAAACGGTGAAACATCAACTTGAAATAGTTGGACAATCATAAATTTGTCCTTCCATTCAGACTTCCAGTTACATTTGGCAGCTTTGCTGCATTTTCCGAATTATTTATTTGATTCTCTAAGGAGGAGAAGAAAAATATTTGGCTTAGAAAATTTTAACGTAGTATTAAGTTTTCTCGACTAAACTAGCTTGAGCGGGAAGATTCTATTACTGCTGAAAAATCCACGTGAAATTTTGTTATTTCTTTCAGAATCAAGATCATGTTATAAACTTATCAGAAGTTTTTACGCCCCCCTTCTCTCCCTCCATTTCTTCTCTCCATGCAGGGCAATACACATTATGCCTTGTTCACTGGCTAGATTATACTGCTCTAGGAATGGATGTGACCTTTTCTTTCGTAGTACACGAATTAATATTGGCATATTGGATATAGAGAGGTTAAATCATGAAGGGTAGAGAGGGAGATAGAAATATGACACATTGAGAATTATTCGTAGCACAAGTTGAGGAGAATTCCATCAAATCCCCAACTTTTATCGGTATGTGCAAAATATAATCTTCAACTTGAGTACAGAATCAAGTAAGATTTGCTTTTGAGAAAAAGTAAAACTTGTATTAGGTTGCATCTTTAAAATAGGTTGGAAATAAGTAGGCCATTGTAATTATAATTGACTACAATGCATTCCTAGAATGTCATTCCTAGCACACCCGTAAACATGTCTCTGGATTTTATCATTACTGTGTTCGGAGTGAGATAAATGCATGGCATTGAAATCCCAATGGTGTTTGACATGGTCATTGCAAGACAGTAGCTGCTCTCTGATCTTCCGTTTCCTCCCAGTGTTTTGTTTTAGGCTCTGTTTGGTTTTCTCATTAAAATAAGGAAAAGGAAAAGGTAAGGAAAATTAGAAGTAAAGCTTTTTCACTAGTTTTTTCCCTCGTGCTTAAATAACAGTAGAAATTAGAAACACTACTTCATTTTTCAACAAACTTCATTTGAGAAGCTTATTGTTTACATAAAACACTACTTTTCGTTCTTAGAAATATAAGAACAATATAGATTTATTAAGTTTAGAACGACTGTCGAATTTAAGAATGGCTTAGGACTAAAATTGGGAGTGAAATAGAGTTTACGAAGACGTTTTAGCTTAAGATGAAGAAGCAAATCTTTTTTCAAACTTGAAATACTCTAGTATAGGATATCCTATGTCTTACTTCCTTTATTTTCTTTAAGTTAAATTGAGACATGTAGCAAGGTTTTTGACCATTCATGAGGTTGTGTGCACTATGTATCTCCATTTTCTTATTTGGTTGCATTTAGTTTATATTATTCCATACAATGGAGAAAATGCATCTTAACAACTCCTAAATTGTATACTTGATATTTTATCCATCGTAGAATTATTTCTTTTCTCATTTCCAATGCCCTCTAAAGTGGTGCTCTTGTTTTGAAGGTTTACCAATTAACAGGTGTAGTTAGCCTTTCATTCTTCAAAGCATATGACAAACTCGACAATGCAAAGAAACTCGAATGGATCAACCGGTGATGTTCTTTTCCATCTCGATCCATGTTTTCATCATTATTTTTTGGGAGATGATTGATGTTTAGTTGCTCTAACAGGTCATATACTAATTGATTTCATTGTGCGGGGGTTACTCTACGTTTCATGCGCTTGTTGTGGCCATTGCTTCTTTGTATCTATTAGTATTATCTGATCCTTTTGATGAGGATTCTCGTGATGATTTGATGGTTAACAGAACATCTACTTTATCGGACACCACTTTAAGGGTATGTTGTTACACAAATTGGTATTGTTAGAACTTGGAAGTTCCTTGGCTTCTTAATTTTTGTTTGAATGAATTGAGTTTACAAGTCCTCAACCAGCTAAATTGGACCTATGAACATGAATTGCAAATTATTTGATTTGAACTATGATGAGCCCTTCTAAAGCATTGCACTAGTCATAGTTAGTTTCTCAGGGATTCTTACTATATGGTGTATCAAACACACTTATTATCTCTTTTCCTTCTTCTTAAATGTTTATGCAGATCTCCATCGATTACTTTCTTTCGGACTTGGCAATGATTTTTTGGACGTATCCTACATAGTAGACTATCTATGTTCGCCATCTTTGAGATCACAACGCCCTTCATTAATTTAAGGTGGTAAAGTTAGCATCTAGAAATCTTTAATTACATGCTCTTTGAAGTCAACATTCGCTTACCACTTATATATGTATGTGCGCACGCACGTGTGTGCAGGTACTTGGACGTTGTTGGTCAGAAGAAGTCAAAATTATACACCTGGAATGGTGTTGCACTATTCCTCGGGTGGTTGGTAATGTCTCCTAGACCTCAAAATCTTTGTTTTCTTTTTAGTTGGAGTTGGAATCCTTTAGTTCAACTTATGTCAAATTGAGGCAGTGTTAAATTGCTTGATCTATCCACCCATAACTTGTACAGTAAAGACTATTTATAAATAGCTTGAAAGAATTGTAAAAGGCATTTTAACAGAGTAAGTCTGTTTTGGATTGTTTAAAACATAAGATAAATTCAACCTATAACTTCTATAAAAAAAAACAAAGAAAAGAAGATAAATTCAACCTATAACGTAATGCATCCGAACGGCACGAAATCTTACTCACACCTCAAATATGCCTAAAGAAGCTTGTGGGAACTAACGGAATGCATAACAGAATCATAGTGCACAAGTAATGCAAAAAAATGACTTTTTCATCACTTAGAATTGAAAAGGCTTAGTTTTTGAGGTTTTGAAAAGTGAAGCGGTAAACCACTTAACCAAATGCCACAAAACCTTATTCACACCTCAAAAATTCCTAAAGAAACTAGTGGGAACTAACCGAATGCATATAGAATGACGGATCACAAATAATGCGAAAAAATAACTTTTTCATCACTTGGGTTTGAAAAACCTTAGTTTTGGGGGTTTTGAGTAGTAAAATGGTAAAGCGTGTATCCGAATGCCCCGAAACCTTACTCACACCTCAAAAAATCCTAAAGAAACTTGTGAGAACTAATGGAATGCATAACAGATTCATGGTTCACAAAAAAATGTAAAAAAATGACTCTTACATCACTTAGGCTTCAAAAAGCTTAGTTTTGGGGGTTTTGAGTAGTGAAATGGTAAACCGCTTAACCAAATGCCATGACACCTTACTTGCACCTCTAACATGCCTAAAGAAACTTGTGGGAACCAATAGTATGCATAACAGGTTCACGGTTCACAAAAAACGCAAAAAAATGACTCTGTCATTACCTTAGGCTTGAAAAACCTTAGTTTTGGGTGGTTTGAGTAGTGAAACGGTAAACCACTTAATCGAATGCCACAAAACCTTACTCACACCTCAAACATTCCTAAAGAAATTTGTGTGAACTAAGGGAATGCATAACAGACTCCCTGTTCACAAAAAATGTTAAAAAATGACTCTTTCATCATTTAGGCTTGAAAAAGCTTAGTTTCAGGGGTTTTGAGTAGAGAAACTATAAACCGCTTAACCGAATTCCACGACACCATACTTGCAACTCAAACATGTGTAAAGAAACTTGTGGGAACTAATAGAATGCATAATGGATTAACGATTCACAAAAAATGCGAAAAAATGACTCTTTCATCACTTAGGCTTGAAAAAGCTTAGTTTTTGAGGTTTTTAGAAGTGAAACGGTAAACCGTGTATCCGAATACCAAAAAATCGTACTTACACCTCAAACATGCCTAAATAAACACGTGGAAACTAACGGAATGCATAACAGAATCATGGTTCACAAATAATGCGATAAGATAACTCCTTTTATCACTTAGGCTTGAAAAAGCTTAGTTTTTGAGGTTTTAAGTAGTGAAATGGTAAACTGTGTATCCAAATACCACAAAATATTTCTCACACCTCAAACATGACTAAATAAACTTGTGGGAACTAACATAATGCATAACGGAATCACGGTTCACAAATAATGCGAAAAAATGACTCTTTCATTACTTAGGCTTGAAAAACTTAGTTTTGAGGTATTAAGTAGTGAAACGGTAAATCGCTTAACCGAACACCACAAAACCTTACTCGCACCTCAAACATGCCTAAAGAAACTTGTGGGAATCAACGGAATGCATAACGAAATCACGGTTCACAAATAATGTGAAAAAATGACTCTTTCATCATTCCGAGTCTCCGAACACAATGTGGTCTCTCTAAACCCCCAAACACAGTTTTACTCTTTTATTATTTTATATACAACAAATTAATGAAAACTTTTTCTTTTTTGTAGGTACAAGTTTCACATTTTGATGGAAGGTTCTAACAAGCAAACCACTTTTTTTGTTGGGCTAATTCTTTTTTGTTGCTTTCATAGTTTTGTTAGTACTTTTTGATGAATATGTAATATGTATATATATGTTATTAGTTAAGCACTTGACTCGGATTGATTGTATATTTTTTTGTTCATCCCAATTAATTGGTTGATATTGAGATGAATCAATGACATTTAGTATTTGAAATAAATTATTTAGTTGGATTTAATTTTGTACAGGGTGGTATATATTGTTTTTTACAGGATGATACTTATGTCACTTTTACAGTATTTATGTCACTTTTAAAACTTTTATGTAATAATTTTGTTTGGTATTTATGTCAGTTTTCTACTTTTATGTCACTTTAGGTTAAAAGTGACATAAATAAAATGGTATTTATGTCACTTTTAAGACAATGATGTTATAATTTTGTTTGGTATTTATGTCACTTTTCTACTTTTATGTCACTTTAAGTTAAAAGTGACATAAATAAAATGGTATTTATGTCACTTTTAAGTGTGTATGTCACTTTTAAGACTTTGATGTAATAATTTTGTTTCGTATTTATGTCACTTTTCAACTTTTTTGTCACTTTAGGTTAAAAGTGACATAAATAAAATGGTATTTATGTCACTTTTAAGTATTTATGTCACTTTTTATTAACAAATGTGTTGGTTTTATAAAACATAACTTTTATAAAGTATTTATGTCACTTTTAAAACATTTATTTCACCTCCATTTATGTCACTTTTTACTTGAAAAAAAAGTAACATAAATACCTATTTATGTCACTTTTTAAGTGACATAAAAGGCATTTTTCCTTGTAGTGATGCAAGATGAATTTGAAATGAATATGATGGGAGAACTAAATTTCTTTCTTGGATTTCAATTCAAACAACGCAAAGATGGCATTTTCATAAATCAATCTAAGTACATCAAAGATTTATTGAAAAGATTTGGATTTAAAAATGGCAAACCTATTGGAACTCCCATGAGCTGATCTCTCAAGATTGACAAAGATGAATCTGGAAAACCTGTTGATAATAAAAATTTCTAGGGCATGATAGGTAGTTTGTTTTATCTCACCGCTAGTAGACCGGATATTGTGTTTAGTGTATTGCTAGGTTCAATCCTCACCTAGAGAGTCGCATGTTGTAGCCGTTAAACACATTTTTAGATACTTGCTAGGCACAATTGACTTAGGCTTATGCTATCCTAAGAACACTCCCTTTGACTTGCTTGGTTATTCAGATGCGGATTTTGCCGATTGCAAAATGGATCGCAAGAGCACAAGTGGCACGTGTCACTTCTTAGGATACTCCCAAGTCTCTTGGTTTAGTATGAAACAAAATTCAGTATTGTCCATAGCAGAAGCCGAATATATAGCCGCCGATAGTTATTCTGCACAAGTTCTTCATATGAAACAATTATCAGACAACTTTGGACTTCAGTTTGATCATATCCCTCTTAGATGCGATAACACTAGTGCAATTAGTCTCTCTAAGAATCCCATTCAACACTCAAGGACTAAGCACATTGAGATTAAACATCACTTCATTAGAGATCGTGTTCAAAAGGGCGATGTCAAACTTGTTTTCATACCAATCGTCAATGGGTGGATATATTCACAAAACCTCTCCAAGAAGTTCATTTTTGTATCATTTGTCGTGAATTAGGGATGGCTAGTCAAGCCGATGCTTTGTGAACCCATGAATTTGAGCCTACTTCCTTCACTTTTTGCATAAACTGTTTTTACTCAAAACAGTCCACTGTACACTCTATCAGTTAACCGAATTCTTATTCTATTTTTATAAATTTTTGGGAAAATTGGTGAATAGGGCAATAGAACAAGCTATATTGGAATAAAGGACACTTAATAAAACACCTTGGTCGAAGGTCTTTAGAACATTTTTTGACAATATAACCCTCATCTTCTTTATCTAACCTTTCTACCAAACCCTGGCTACCATTACCGCCACCCTTGACCTCCGACTACCACCACTACTAGCTCTGGCGACAACCACGACTAGCTCTGGAGACCACCATGATGACCTCCGATGACGACCACGACCACTTCCGATGACCATCACTCATCATCCTACCTATGATTCGTGACTCCTCTTGTAAAAATGACTGAAATCATCAAATAAAATGATAAAATTCACCACAAAATCACTAAAAATTGGCTAACAACAAGAAGTTTGGAAGAAAATCAGACAAGTTTGAAGCAGTAATTCATCTCCTCTTTTCGTCTTCTCATACGTGAAGCTCTAGTTTCAGTATATGAGTTGAGATTTCTTTAAATAACTATAAAAAAACCCAGTTTCTCACATCTATTCTATTAGGAAAACTGCATTCCCAGAATCCGTTCACATCAAGTATAAGTTGGTGCTACAAAATTTACGTGAAGGCTACAATAAACCTACAAGGGTTGAACTAGGGTTACCTTGAACTGCAAAAATGGATTACCGTAGTAGACGAATCGAGAACACGGACTCGATAATAGCTCACGATCTTCTACCGTATTCCTCTGCTGCCAGAATATTGAACTGAGTGTGGACTCTATTGAAATCCGTTATGTTTTTTGCTCTCCCTCGTTTACACTCTCTTTTCTATTCCAAGTTATAAAACTCTTGATGGAAATGCAAACTGAAAGGAGAGTCCAAGCAGCATATTTATAGGATACGATAGGGAATAATGATGCAAAAATTTGGTAAGATAAACTAGAGCAGTTTAAGGAGAGAGTGAGAGTGAATGACTAGTTTTTTGTATGTGGTTCAACCCTATTAATGAAGGAACTTACATCCACGTATGTGTCTAAGCACGTTCACTATACTATAAAGAGCTGGTGACCTATGGTGAACCAACAGTATTTTGGAGCTATCGTAGGTCGGCCGGGTGTGTTGGTGACTGCTATAGAAGTGTTGTAGAGCCCACACTCAATTCGGGGTAAGTGGTCTCTTTTATAGATGCAAGAGACTTACTCGTACAATGATAAAAAATACCATCCAATAAGTATTGATTGGCATTAATTGTGGGGGTTTCCTAATTAGATTAGGAAACAACATTAGTTGTCCATTAGTCTTCTATCTTGAGTAGGAGACTGTTTAGAATATTCTGGGGCGTATCTCATGACCAGGTTGTACTACGCCCGTTACGGGCTAAGCCAGTACTGTAATCCAAATCTATTTGGTCAGGCCTTGGGACGTCGAGTAAACCGCTCGGGATGAATCTGCTGACATGTCCTTGACTGTTTAGGAAGCTGATGGAGCCGTGCTGTTTGAGATGTGCAATTGAGTTTAGCTGAGCTGTTCCCGAGTTGCACTGTGACTCAGTCGGGATAGGGGCCGGTCGCCGTGCATAATCGCTCAGTCACTTAGTAGAGCCAATTTTGGGCGTATCAGTTGCCCCCCATTTCCAAGGTTGGCTCGATGCTATATTGAGGCATGTTTGGAAATCAATTTTTGCCACTGTTTAGAAATCTGTTTGATCGATCGGGAAAGCTATCTTGGAGCTTTTGAACCTTGTGAGTTCTCGAGAACTGGCTAAGATTTGAGACTTAGGCTAGCTCGAAGTCTTTAAGTGCTTGGGAATTGGCCAAGAGTTGAGACTCGACCTAATTTGGAGTCTTTTGCTTGAGTTAGCTCACAGGATTGTTATCTTCTACTCGTGAACCTTCGTCAAGGTTGTGGGCAAAAGAATTTAACCATTTGGAAAAGCTGACCTAAAGGGTATTGCTTTAGGGTCCTTTTTGTTAACTCCCCAGTATGGTTATCTTCCGCCCGGTCAGCCTTCGTCAAGACTGTTGGGAGAAGAATTTGACCATATTGGTGGAGCCGACCTAAAGCGTGTTATTTTAGGGTCCTTTTTGCTCCTCTATCGTGGGCCAGCCTAAGAGGTTTTAGTGACCTCTATTGTCAGTTTGGACCTAAGTGGAGTTATTGCTTTTAAATATTGTAAGCACCAGGGTTGTCTAAGAGTTTGACTTAGATAACCCCAATGCTTGTCAATACCCAATGTGATTGCCTGTTTAGTTCATTGTGCCTTTCTGTCCCCCATGCTTTCGCTAAGATGAGGGTTTGTAGAGGCTATGACTGTAGGTAACCGACCTGGAATGTAGGTGGTTGCATGGTCTTTTGAAGCTTGCCATCATCAGCCACCTAGGGGGATTTACCCCTATCGTCGGTTATGGACCTAAGCGAAGCCAGTGCCTCTGATGTGACCCCGAGGTCTTTTGTGCTTGGGGTATGGCCCCGACGTCTTTGGCCAGCTGCATAACAGTGGTCTTTAGTTGTCTCAGGGTTGAGCCCGAGGTCTTTTTAGTGTGGCTCGAGGTTTTTTGAGGTGCCTCGGGTGTGGCCCGAGGTCTTTTGAGATACCTCAGGTGTGATCCCGAGCTAGGTCTTTGTAAGAGCTCTCTGACAGTTTGCGGAGCCTCATGTGATGATCGGGCAAGTACCTACAATCAAGCTCATCTAGACTGTTGAAGACAGGAGGTCGGGTGAGGATCACCGGGCTCCTAATTATTCTGATCTGGAGGCAAGGTCGTGATCACTGGATCCTGAATGCTATAAACTGGAAGTCGGGTCAGGGCTGCCAGACTCAGACCATTGTGAACTAGAGGTCGGGTCGGGGCTGTCAAACCTGGATTATTGTGAGTTGGAGGTCAGGTCGGGGCTGTCGGACCCGGACCATTGTGAACTGGATGTCGGCTCGGGGCTGTCGGTCTCGGACTCTTATGAACTGAAAAAACTGCCCGAATTATCAGGCTTCTTTGCGTTGCTTCTCTTAGGCTGATCTCAGTTTCGCTTATTTCTTGAAGGCTCGTCGCTTACGTACCCGAGTTCTTTGGTCTTTAGAAATTCTTCAGTGTTGACATACTTTCCGACCCTCTCTGCAAGTTTAACCAAGGTTTTTGGTCTGTTTCTATGAAATGACGTGGCATATTTGGTGTGTTGAACTACCGAGCAAAAGGCTATAATAACGGCGGTTTCATCAAGATCATAGATTCCAAGCTTCTCTTGATAAAACAAGTAGGTGAATTCCTTGTGGGTCTTACCATTCCTTTGTCTGACTGTTAGTAGCTGCATGTCAAGCTTTGGCCATTCATGCATACTGATGAACTAGTTGATGAGCTGCTTACTGAGTTACTTGAAACTGCGGATCGATCGGGGCTTCAAGGAGTAGAACCATTGGGCGGCTGGGCCTTTTAAAGTGCTGGGGAAGGCCAGGCAGTTCAGTTCATATCCTTTTGTGGCCTGGGCAATCTGAGCCTTGTAGGTCCGGACGTGGTCTACCAGGCTATCAGAGTCATCGTATGAATCTAGGCGAGGCTGCTTGAATTTATGTGGGATGAAAAACTTCGTGATCTGGCTGGCGAACGGTGACTCTGTCTCGGTATTAGTTTGATTCTGAGTAGGGTTTTGACCTAGCTTTTTGACCACTCTGTCAATCTGTTTCTCCAAGTCCTTGATATGGGCCACCACTCCTTCCCGACAGGTATCCAGGGGGTTGGTCGTGTTGGCGAATGATGCTTCTTCTTCATGGCTGTGTGCTGTCCTCTGGGATCGGGCTCGGCTATGACTCCGGCTAATCATGTGTCCAAGGCCACCTCGGCTCTTGATCGAGTGACCCTAGATTGATTATGGGGCCATATGCTTCTGCCTCTTCTTTCGGGCAGCACACCTACTGCTAGTGTCTGTAGCACCCTCACCGCGGGACGAGTTCGCTCATACAAGTTGTCTGGTCAAGATCGGTTCCCAACCGTACGTAACATTCCCGGGCGGTTTCCCAGCCACTAGAGGGTTGCATTACTGTGCCAGTAAGGCTTCAATCTACTGGTTGGTTTGACGCTGCATCTTTAAGAATTGTGTGAGGGTTGCAGTGATCCGCTGCGGTGTCAGGACCGCCAGGGCCAGCGGGATAGCCCGGCCAGCCCACTGCGAAGCCTTCTTAGCCTTCCTTGGAGGCATGATTATCTGCTAAGAAATTTTGTGCTTTCAGAAATCTGTCGTTCCCACAGACGGTGCCATGCTGATGATGCCACAATTTGCTAAGATAAACTAGAGCAGTTTGAGAAGTGAGAGAGAGTGAAAGACTAGTTTTTTGTATGTGGTTCGGCCCTGTTAATGAAGGAACCTACGTCCACGTGTGTGTCTGAGCACGTTCACTATACTGTAAAGAGCCAGTGACCTGTGGTGAACCAATAATATTTTGGAGCTACCGTAGGTCGGTCTGGCGTTTTGGTGCTATAGAAGTGCTGAGACTGAAAGGTTGAACCCTTTCTATAGGGGTGAGTGGTCTCTTTTATAGATGTAAGAGACCTACTCGTACAAGGATAAGGAAATACCATTTAATTAGGATTGATTGGCAATAATTGTGGGGGTTTCCTAATTGGATTAGGAAACAACATTAGTTGTCCATTAGTCTTCTATCTCGAGTAGGAGACTGTCTGGAATATTCTGGGCCGTATCTCATGACCAGGTTGTACTGCGCCCGTTACGAGCCAGGCCAGTGCTATAATCCCGACCTGTTTGGTCGGGCCTCGGGGCGTCGGGTAAAATGCTCGGGATGAATCTGCTGACATGTCTTTGACCGTTTAGAAAGCTGTTGGAGCCGAGCTATTTGAGATGTGCTACAGAGTATAGCTGAGATGTTCCTGAGTTGCACTGTGACTCGGTCGGGACAGGGGTCGGTCGCCATGCATAATTGCTCGGTCACATAGTAGAGCCCCAATTCGAACTAAATCAGATTCTCATTTCCATAAATTATAATTTATACCACTAAAGAATTTTAATTGCACTCCTACCCTTATCTGAAAAAATATATTTTGAGCTCCATGTTATTAAATGTCTATTATCTCCCCACGTTAAGGTTACAGATATCCATTAATTAAATATAGTTACTGACAATCACATTTGATTAATCTCTTAAAATTTCTTAAGATCCTTTGCTTAACTTATTTGATATGTCGGATACAAAATCCACCTGTAGGGTTTGACATAATAAAAAATTATACGCTATCTGAAGGGGATATCATCAATACCAAAATTGAGACATGGATTCCATCATTAATTAATATCCACCATGATGTTGTCAATATCAAGATATAAAAAGTATGCTTTTATTTATGCTTTACTTTTCTAAGGATTTGTAGTGTGAAAGTAAAGGTCGAACCCACAGAGATTGATTAACTACAGCTCTTTAATTCTAAAACCTAAATTTAGCTAATTAAGAAAACGGATTTTGATTTTGAATTTTAATTAAATTAATGAAACTAACGAAATTAAATCTAAATTATGAAAGCGGTTTAAAAGTGTTTTTATAAATATGTTTAAAGGAACCTAGGATTGCAAATCCACCACTAGCTTCATAATAGGAATATTTATGCATTCAATTAGATTATTAAGTTGGATGATAATGGAGAATTGTAGCTACAAGCCCAATTCCTCCGTCAAGAAAATAACTATGGTTCAAGCACCAACATAATCCATCTTCGGTTAGCACGAATTATCCCACACTAAACTAGGGTTGTGGTACAATCCGTCTAATCTAGGCATGGACTATTCGGATACTTGATAGCACAATTCAATAAAGCACCATTACATGTAAATAATCTAAACAAGCACAGCAAGTATAGATCATTGAGCACATCACAGTCAAAATAGATCTAAGACAAGAATAAACTTCGAAAGTAATGATTTAATCAATAGAAGTACGATTTATTATAAAAAAATCCTCTAAACATGTAATCATCATCCATACATAATAAATCTAAAATAAAAACATAAATAAAACCCTATTACTTGGCTAGGGTTTCATTGAAACCCTAGATCTAGAGTTTAGTTGTCCATAGAATTGATGAATAATAAGAGGTTGATGGAGGAGGCCATGTGAATCCTTGGTCTTCTTCTTCTTCTCCTTGCTTTCTCCCTTCAAAATGGCTGAAAATAATGTATAATATGGCTGTATATTGATGTGTATAATGATGTGTAATCACAAAATTAATTTAGAATAGGATTTATATAGAGTTTGGAAGGATTCAGGAAGCTTTCCTAAGTCAAATCGCACTAAAACAGCTATATTTACGTTTCTGGACGTCATATGCACGAACCACCTTCGCTGGGCACTTTAATTTAATAAAATACGTGTTTTTGGTTTTTTCAAAGGTCGCTCGCGCGACCCGCTCGCGCGAGGTCCTTTTCGCTGCACTGCGCGACTTTCGTAGAATTACGATAACTTTTTGCTCAGAACTCGGATTGACTCGCCGTTTGAAGCCACGCGTCCGTAACTCGAAGATCTACATTTTATATCTCTAGAGAAATTTCTCAAATATGAAGTATTATTTGTCAAAAATGCAATTTTCCGAGGCTGTTACTGCATTCTTCCTTCACCGGAATCACCGTTTGAGCCCAGAATGACTTCCAAAGCCACTAATCATTGGATTTTTGTGCATTTTCATATTAAAGCTCCAAAATCTACAAAATATATAATACCTATTAAAAATCACTTAATAATTACATGAAATGGGCTAACAAAACGTATTTTTAGGACTATAAACGGCAACTATTCGTCGCCGATCACACCCCCAAACCTACTCTTTGCTTGTCCTCGAGCAGAAAGAAAATAAAAATAAAACTACTACTGCAAATACTACTCCATTTTCACATGGATCACGATTGCATTTAGCATATGCAACAAGCCTTTTAAACCCCTAGGTGTCCCTAGTCGGACGAGTGAAGTCTCGTGAGGGTTCTCGTCAACAAGTCACCCACAACCATCTTTATTAACTTATCAATTTATAAAAATTTTATTAAAAATGAAAAACATAATAGGCAATACTCCTTATTATAAAACAATGATTTGAAATAGAATAACAAACATAAAGAAACAGAATCAAACGTCTACCTACGTCATGAAAAACAATCTCAAGCACATGCATCGTATAAATCAATAGAGTTTCTCGTAAAATTGCACGTGTGTGATATGGTAGTCAAATGAACACGCGCATGTCATGAACTTGGAATATAACTCGGATAACCCTCTAACTATGTCTCGACTACGAATCTCACAATGTTAATTACACTCTAAAATGAAACACTCAGAAACAGGTGTAATTTATCGCGTATATGCGAGAAAAGAAAATATGTTTTCAAAACAAGAAACGCTCACATATGACTCGAACAAGACGCATGACACGAAAGAACAGTAGTCTCATGGAAAGGATGCCAACAATCAAGAAAAATTAGTCATTACCATGTTTTAATCTCCCTCCCATCGTTCACATATCCAAACCATGTTTTCTAGGATCAAATAGGACTTTTCAAAGGTTGTAATGTGGCTCAGACAATGGAAAAGGATAGAAAGGATTCATTAGGTAGTTTTAGAATGGCATTGTAAGGCATGTTCGATTTCTTTCATTCATCTCTTCTACCAACTTTATCTTTTCATTCTCTTCTTTTCAATTTTTTTTTAATTTCTTTTTTTTTTTATCAACCTTCTTCCTCTTTATTTTTTTTCAATCTTTTCTTTTCCTTTTCGTTGCTCTTGAAACAAATATTCATTGAATACCAAGGCAACCACCCCAAACATCATCTTATCTTCTTTTTCTTCTTCTTCTCAATCACACATCGCCTTAACAACACTAAAAGGTGACGAATCTTTCAGTGGTGAACTCCAAGTTGGTCAAGTTGGAGCAAAAACAGGATAATGGTAATTAAAGAAGAAAAAACGGCATTTTAATGGCTCAAAGGGCGAACTAAGGAAATTTTTATCATTTATCGGTCAGTAACAAAGAGGGCCTATAATCATGTCCTAGGGTCATATGGTTCTTCAACATGTACGACGGAAGATTATTTAGCATGGTAACAAATATTTTAACTTGACTATTAACCAAAACAAGAATAATGAGACTAAAACAAGTTAATGCGCTATTTCAATGAAATTCGACAAACACAATGTATTTATAACCCTCTAAAAAGAAAAGATAGGCTCAAAAGCTCACTGGGCTTAGTCTCCACCATGTGTTATCTAGAAATCCGAATCATATTATAGTTCACATCAGACATGTATTCAAGCGACTACGTGCAGTGCATAAGTTTATGTGCAAATCTATGATATAAAACTACGATTCGAATGATACATATCTTAAAATGTCGCATCATGACTTTAGCAAATATTTAACCACATATTCTCATGTTTACCATTCTATAACGAATCACGTTACATACTAAGTAGTATCGAATTCGAGATTACAAAAACATCGGTAACATCGTTTATTTAAGCACAAGTATCGAAAATTTTTGAAAATTTAGTGTAATAATGTGCATGTGTGTGCATACCCCCAAACCTAAACCTTTCATTGTCCCCAATGAAACAATAAAACGAAATAAAGGAAAGTAGGTTAGAAAGGAACGATATTACCTCGATCTCGACAAGCAAAGAACAGGTGAACACAACGGAATATGGCAATAAAGTTCAATCACACCTGTTAATACTCGACAATAGAAACTGAACAAAAGAAAAGCTAATAGAAATATTTAATATAGAAAACTAAACTACACTAAACTAAACAAAATCAACTATAAGACTTAACAAAACTACGAAAATCAACAAGAAAATAAACTAAAAGAAAATAAAACATACTATAAAAAAAAATAAAACATAACCAGAATTATGAAAACAATCAAAGACTCGATCTGAAAGTACCTAAGAAAGAAAAACAGAAAAGTAAAAACTATGTGACAGGTGTGGGAGGAAGATATAAGAAAACAAAAGAAGAAAATGCAGAAATGGGGGGTCGCGCGAGCAGTCCGCGCGAGCGGCCGTCGCGGGCGCGAATCCCAAGTTTTTTTTTTATTTATTTTTTTATTTTTTATTTTTTATTTTTTTAATCGCGCCAGCGGGACCATCTCGCGCCCGCGAGCTACCTCACGCCCGCGAAACCAGGCGCGAGAAGAAGCAGAGGCATCATATAAGAAAAAGCAAGGAAAGACGCCTAAGGCACAAACTCGCGCCAGCGGACCGCTCGAGCAAGGCCTCGCGCCAGCGGATCGCGCGCGCGAGTTGGGTTGTTTTCCATTTTTTTTTTGGCTAAAATTATATATGTAATATTAAAATAAATTAATTCCGACCCCCAACCTGTTCAGAAAAACTCTAAGACTGACCAAAACGACACAAAAACAGTCAAAAATCATTAAAATAAATGAATTAAAGCGTGGGTTGCCTCCCAAGAAGCGCTATCTTTTACGTCTTTAGCTAGACCATTCTAGCTCAAGATTCAAGGAGGCCGTAAATCGGGACTGTGTACCTCTAAGAATATCAGGTAGAGCTCGGTGGTAAGCAGAAATCACGTCGCTTTGAATTACTTCGATTGACGTTTTGTCAGTATGTCCAAATCGATTTCTTACCTTCCGAGTAGATTCAGCATTAGGGTCCGAGGTATTAGGGTTCATCCACTCATCATCATCCGCTATATCTTTGTCGTTACTCACATTTATTGCTTTGTTAGGCTCAGTATTCCGTCTTACCTCACCTTCCGCCTCACATAGGTAATCGTCGTCTTTAGGAGGTTGATCCATAGCATTAAAAACGTTTAATTTTAAGTTCATGTTCCCAAACGACACTTTCATTACCCCCGTCCGGCAGTTAACACGGGCGTTAGCGGTTGCTAAGAATGGACGGCCTAGAATGACAGGAGTATGTTTCCTAGCATCTAGCACGGGTTCAGTGTCAAGGACCATGAAGTCAACAGGATAATAGCATTTATCAACCTTAACCAAGACGTCCTCGACGATTCCTCTAGGTATTTTAATAGAGCGATCCGCTAATTGTATTGTAGCGGCCGTAGGTTTAAGTTCACCTAGACCTAGTTGTTTATAGACATGATAGGGTATGAGGTTAACACTAGCACCTAAGTCAAGGAGAGCCCTATGAATGATAGTGTCACCTATGACACATGAAATCGTAGGCGTACCAGGATCCTTATACTTCGGAGGAGCGTGTTGGAATATAGAGCTTACTTTTTCTGTTAGAAAGACCTTTTTAGGAGTATGACTCCGTATTTTGCGCTTTTGGGTACAAAGGTCTTTTAAACATTTAGCATAAGCGGGAATTTGTTTAATAGCATCGAGGAAAGGAATATTGATTTTAACTTGTTTAAACACCTCGAGTATATCTTCCATTTTTGACCCTTTCTTAGGCAAATGTGACGGTCCCTCAACGTTAGGTGGATACGGCATTCTCGGAATATGATTAGTTGGGACCGGTTCATTTTCTTTTCTATTTTGATTCACGTCCTCACCTCTCTCTTTATTAGAGTTGATGGTCATATCTACCACATTCTCATTCTCATTCTTATTAGAGGTTTCTATCACCTCTTCTCGTGTAGTCATCCTAGTTGAGACGGCATTTACTTGTTCATTCGACCCCTTAACCTCATATTGTCCCTTAGGGTTTTGAATTGTTTGACTAGGCAACGTCCCCTCGGCTCTACGACTCACTACAGTAGCTAGTTGTCCCACTTGGGATTCAAGCTTCGCAATGGATTGTGTATGAGAGTGCACTATTTGTGCTTGTGCCTGTACTTGTGTTTCAATTTTATTAAGGGACGCCAACACCTGTTCCTCAAAAACATTACCCCTTGAAGGATTCGAATTAGGAGGCGGTTGCTGGTATTGATTAGGTTGAAACTGAGGTCGATACGCATTTGGAAAATTAGTTGCCTCATTAGGATTATTAGTATTATTTTTCCACGAGAAGTTAGGGTGGTTTCTCCATGGCGCGTTCGGATTATTTTTAGTCAAATTATAATTATTCCGTGGGTATTGTTGAATAGAATTAATGTGTTGCTCCATGAATTCTGGAAATTGACTCGCCGATGGACATGCAAGGATAGAATGTGACGGATCGGAACATATTGCACAAATTTCATGAGCTGGTGAGGCTGTCGTTTGGTTCATTGTTAAAAGTCGGTCAAGTTTTCTATTTAATTCTTGTATTTCAATTGAATGACTTGACTCGAACTTTACCTCTCGCTTAGGTTGTGAATGATATCCCTCGGAACGTACTGACACAGCTTGATGCATCGAATTCTCACTCAAAGTTTCAAATATTTTCCAGGCCTCGTCGGCGCTTTTGTGTAGGAAGGTTCCCGCACAAACGGTATCGACGGTATTACGGACAGAGGGAATAAGCCCCTCATAGAAAACCTGTACCAACTGCCACTTAGGAACCTGATGATGTGGGCAAGAGCGTAATAATTCTTTAAATTTCTCCCACGTATCGTAAAGCGTTTCCCCATCTTGCATTATAAAATTAGTGATAGATTTCCTTATTTGATTAGTTCTTGTGATTGGGAAAAACTTTTGTAAAAATGCAGTATGTAATGCTTCCCATGTTTTTATAGTGTTTGGCTCCAAAGATTGGAGCCAATATTTAGCTTTATCTTTTAAAGAGAATGGAAAGAGCCGCAATTTTAATTCATCATCAGTGAAATTTTGGATTTTTAAAGTAGAACATATATCTTGGAAATCTCCTAAGTGCTGATAAGGGTCTTCATTTATGCGGCCATGAAATGATGGAAGTAGCGAGATGGTAGACGACTTTATCTCAAAGTGAGATGCCGTCGCCTCCGGTAAATCAATACATGTTTGTGACGTGTAAGTCGTCGGAATAAAGTAATTTTTAAGCGGAGGAGGTGGCGGTATATTAAGATTATTTAAATTATTTCCGTTATTTCCGTCAGCCA
Source organism: Hydrangea macrophylla (assembly GCA_033977485.1). Classification (NCBI taxonomy): domain Eukaryota; kingdom Viridiplantae; phylum Streptophyta; class Magnoliopsida; order Cornales; family Hydrangeaceae; genus Hydrangea; species Hydrangea macrophylla. The sequence continues at coordinate 33,365,569 of CM066988.1, forward strand.
TTTTAATCGGTTCGATTTTAAAAGTTTGAGTTCTCCTTAACCGTTTAAGGGTACTTTGAATTTCGGCCTCAAACAATGACGACGGAATCGGCGTTGATTCGTCGTCTTGTAACCTAGCCCTAGAAGCTTGAGTTGCGGACTTACTAACTCTTAAAGTACGTTCAAGTTCAAAATCGATAGAATGTAATTCAGATTTATTTGAACGCGTACCAAACATAAACTTAAAAAAGAAAACTAAACTAAAATAAAAACTAACTCAAATAATAAAACAAATAGCAATCACGCAACTAAGATAACAAGCACTCAACTACTGTGATGCATGTAAATTATCCTGTAATGCAGTGACCGCGTCAAGCCCAGCGCCCCGGGTTTCCTAGCTAATGCAGTGCAATTCACCCTAAACTAATGCAAATAGTGCGTCACAGCGCCCTGACTTACAGTGATTTGAAGCGAGTTTCACAAGAAGCAATTTACTTGAATTTTATTTATATTTTTTTTTCGCGTAAGCTCCTTTGGTGTGATTAGCTAATCCACTCGGAAACGTTAGAATTTTGACGACTCGAGAAAGTACAAAATAAAATAAAAAGTTAGTAACTCAAAACAAAAATAAAAATAAAACTAAAAAATAAAAAATAATAAAAAATAAATAAATAATAAATAAATAAAAGAAAATCTAATATAATATTTACGAATTAATTAAACTAAGATTATAAAACTAAAGGTAGTAATGCAATCCCCGGCAACGGCGCCAAAAATTGATGTTGTCAATATCAAGATATAAAAAGTATGCTTTTATTTATGCTTTACTTTTCTAAGGATTTGTAGTGTGAAAGTAAAGGTCGAACCCACAGAGATTGATTAACTACAGCTCTTTAATTCTAAAACCTAAATTTCGCTAATTAAGAAAACAGATTTTGATTTTGAATTTTAATTAAATTAATGAAACTAACGAAATTAAATCTAAATTATGAAAGCGGTTTAAAAGTGTTTTTATAAATATGTTTAAAGGAACCTAGGATTGCAAATCCACCACTAGCTTCATAATAGGAATATTTATGCATTCAATTAGATTATTAAGTTGGATGATAATGGAGAATTGTAGCTACAAGCCCAATTCCTCCGTCAAGAAAATAACTATGGTTCAAGCACCAACATAATCCATCTTCGGTTAGCACGAATTATCCCACACTAAACTAGGGTTGTGGTACAATCCGTCTAATCTAGGCATGGACTATTCGGATACTTGATAGCACAATTCAATAAAGCACCATTACATGTAAATAATCTAAACAAGCACAGCAAGTATAGATCATTGAGCACATCACAGTCAAAATAGATCTAAGACAAGAATAAACTTCGAAAGTAATGATTTAATCAATAGAAGTACTATTTATTATAAAAAATCCTCTAAACATGTAATCATCATCCATACATAATAAATCTAAAATAAAAACATAAATAAAACCCTATTACTTGGCTAGGGTTTCATTGAAACCCTAGATCTAGAGTTTAGTTGTCCATAGAATTGATGAATAATAAGAGGTTGATGGAGGAGGCCATGTGAATCCTTGGTCTTCTTCTTCTTCTCCTTGCTTTCTCCCTTCAAAATGGCTGAAAATAATGTATAATATGGCTGTATATTGATGTGTATAATGATGTGTAATCACAAAATTGATTTAGAATAGGATTTATATAGAGTTTGGAAGGATTTAGGAAGCTTTCCTAAGTCAAATCGCACTAAAACAGCTATATTTACGTTTCTGGACGTCATATGCACGAACCACCTTCGCTGGGCACTTTAATTTAATAAAATACGTGTTTTTGGTTTTTTCGAAGGTCGCTCGCGAGACCCGCTCGCGCGAGGTCCTTTTTGCTGCACTGCGCGACTTTCGTAGAATTGCGATAACTTTTTGCTCAGAACTCGGATTGACTCGCCGTTTGAAGCCACGCGTCCGTAACTCGAAGATCTACATTTTATATCTCTAGAGCAATTTCTCAAATATGAAGTATTATTTGTCAAAAATGCAATTTTCCGAGGCTGTTACTGCATTCTTCCTTCACCGGAATCACCGTTTGAGCCCAGAATGACTTCCAAAGCCACTAATCAATGGATTTTTGTGCATTTTCATATTAAAGCTCCAAAATCTACAAAATATATAATACCTATTAAAAATCACTTAATAATTACATGAAATGGGCTAACAAAACGTATTTTTAGGACTATAAACGGCAACTATTCGTCGCCGATCACACCACACAATCAATATTGTCACCCAATCCAATGAAATATTGACACATTTAAGGATCTCAACCTTTTAGGGATCAAAGTATAAATATCAAATGTACGTGTCTATAAATTAACTTAGGATTTAGAGCATAAACACTCATAATACCCATGAGGTATTAGTTATCTTATAAGTCAGTATAAAGATAATTAATCCAAGTCGATCCCGTTTAATACACAAAGTGTACCAACGTAGTAAGTTGAAACTGCACCGTTTCCACAGTCAAGACAAATCTACTATAATGCCATGCTGCAGTCCTACCGATGGAGTGTCCAAACCAAAATCTCACATTCTACAAGATTCGATGGTCTGATCTTCTGTGTGTAAGTCGAGCTCTACACACCAAACCACCTACTATGTAGAATGAGAGACACACAATCATAATATTAAATAAATAATACAATACAAATATTGCCCACACAGATTCTCATAAAAATGGAATAACTTATTTTATTAAATGAAAAATAAATTAAATACAAAAAGCATGGCTTTTAGTATATATCCCTAACAATCTTCCACTTAGACTCAAAGCCATGACGCGACACACCTCACTCCTATCCCTTCTACACGACTATCAAAAGTCTATGCTCTTGGTAAAAGGATCTGCCAGGTTATCTACTGATGCTATCTTGGTCACTTCAACATCATCTCTTTGCACGATCTCTAGTATTAGGTGATACTTACACTCAATGTGTTTCCCTTATTATGGGCCCTAAGTTCCTTTGAGTTAGCAATCGCTCTGCTATTATCGTAATAAAGGGTAATAGTCGATTATACCCTAGGTACTACTCTTAGATCCATAAGGAAGTTTCTGAGAATAACGACCTCCATAGCGACTTTCGAAGAAACCACATACTCGGCTTCCATGGTGGAATCAGAAATACATGACTGCTTGATACTCCTCCAACTAATGGCTCCACCTCCTAGGGTAAACACATATTCTGAGGTAGACTTTCTGGAATCTCTATCTGACATGAAATCAGAATCTGTGTACCCAATGGGTACAAGACTATCTGCTTGGTTACATAACATATAGTCTTGAGTCCTTTTCAGGTACTTGGGAATATTCTTCACCGCAGTCCAATGTTCTTACCTTGAATTAGACTAATATCTACTAACCATGCCAACAGCAAAGCAGATGTCAGCTCTAGTACATAGCATAGCATACATTAGGCTTCCTACTGCCGAGGCATAAGGAACTGCCTTCATCTTCTCTATCTCATCAGGTGTCTTAGGACACTGATCCTTAGATAGAGTAATTCCATGTCTGGAGGGAAGGAATCGCTTCTTGGAATCTTGCATTCTAAAACTAGGAATATTGTCGATATAAGCACTTTGTGACAAGCCCAACATCCTATTCTTACGATCTTGCATAAGCTTGATCCCTACGATATGACCTGCTTCTCCCAAGTCCTTCATATCGAAATGAATGGACAACCATACCCTTACAAAAGATAATACCCCCACATTGTTTCCGATTAGTAAGATATCATCCACATATAGTACTAAGAACACCACCACACTTCCATCATGTTTCATGTACACATAGGATTCATCCGCACATTGATCAAAACCAAAAGACTTGATTGCTTGATCAAAGCAAATATTCCAAGACCTAGATGTCTGCTTAAGTTCATAGATTGACTTCTTAAGCTTACGCACGATGAACCCGTCTGGTTGTACCATATAGATGCACTCGTCAAGATTCCCATTAAGAAATGACATCTTGACATCCATTTGTCAAATTTTATAATCAAAATGTACAGCAATGGATAAGAGGATCCAAATAGACTTTAGCATGGCCACTGGCGAAAAAGTTTCCTCATAATCGATTCCCTCTTTTTGAGTGAACCCTTTTGCAGCAAGCCTTGCTTTAAAGGTTTCCATATTACTGTCTACTTCTCTCTCCTTCTTATTAATCCACTTGCGTCCAATGGGTTTGATTTCATTGGGTGGTTCTACAAGATCCCATACTTGACTGGAGTACATAGACTCCATTTCAGACTTCATAGCCTTTTGCCAAAGATTTGCTTCTTTATCTTGGAATGCATTATTGTAGTTATAGGGATTGGTACTTTGTTTATCAGGGACCCGATCATATGACTCTCCCAAGAACATATACTGATCAGGTTGAGTAATAACCCTCCCACTACGACGAGGCACAACTCGCGTCTGTGTATCACTGATATTTCATTGTGAAGATTCGGAACCTAATACACCATTATCTGCACGCTATACTGGTTCAGAACTTACGTGTTAATGGTTGGTTCAGGATCTACACTAGTTTAAGTAATCCTCCCACTATGACTTCTAATGGAATATCGATAACTCTTTATTACGGTGTTTCTTCTCGTACCGATGGCATCAAAGAAGTATGTGTCAGTGTCTTTCCTCTCATTTCTTCTAGAACGATACGGCTTCTAGGCTTGTGGTCCATAACATAGTGCTCTTCTAAGAATGTGGTATTGGTGCTAACAATAACCTTCCGATCCTTAGGACTTTAAAACAGACCGCCTTTAGTTCCTCTTGGATACCCAACAAAGAAACATACTTCTGTTCTCGAATCGAACTTTTCCGCATTCCCTTTCAGCACATGTACTGGTGCAGACACCCCAATTTTGACCAGGCGTCGAATTAAGGGGAGTATTACCTCTAAGATCCGATGATGACAAGCGTCTGATTAATCCAAGACTTCCAAAGGTGATTCAAGCTCTTCCAAAGGCTTTTCCAATTTGAAACAAAAAAAGAAAAATAGAAAAAGAGGGAAACAGAAAAAAAAAAAAATAGCACATAGCGAAGGCTGTGGCAGTCATGGGTTACCGTACGGCACTCTGTCAAGTGCCGTACGGCTTTCAGTGAATGCCGCTAATTTCATCAAATGCCGCAAAAAATGGATTTCTACATAACAAAACGGCAGTCTGTGTAGTTGTCCGCGGCACTCCATGAATGTAGTTTCAACAATCACTGAATGTCGTTTTGGCAACTAGTGACTGCCGAGGGATGCAAGAATCGAAAATAAGGTCCTATAAGCTTACCCTCCACTCCCGGTCGTGGACCCACTCTCTAACACTATGAGTGTAAAGCTGGCCCTCCTCCGCATAGTCCTGCGGGACATGATCATACTGGAGCGGAATGACCGGAGCACCCACAGGATACCGAGGGACCTCAATCATGACCTGCTCACCATAGGAAACGGCCCTGACACTCCAATCCCAAGGCGACAAAGCCGCCACCCGAGTTGTAACAGGAACAGGCTGCAAGTAGAAAAAATTTAATCAACAATAAAACATGTTGGAAACTTAAAATAAAAGATAGAATGCAGGAGCAGAGAGGACTGACCCGAGTCACTTCCATCAAAGGGAAGTTCTTCATCAGCCTCGCATCTCGGAAAGCTGCGTATCCATCAGGAGACTCCACAAGCATCTGAATCGAGACTCCCTCAAAAGCCGCCGTAAACTCGGAGCCCTGAAGCATATCAATGGCCCTCATAGAAGTAGGGGGGATGTGGCACGAAATTGTCAGGTGCCATCAACGACTGCCTGGTCACTCTTCACCTAGGTACCACTCCCTAGCCTCAGGGTCGTCCAGCAAGACCCTCATTGGATCATACCCACCCGACTGCCTTATCCCGATAAGAGCCTCGGGAAGCACGTCCCTCCAGAGCTACCACTCCATGTGCTGTACTCGCAAAGTCATCAGGAAGTTCCTGAACGTGATAAAGTCGTAGGTCCCCAGTCTTCTACCCACCTGGTCCTTCGCCCACTTTAGCCCTTGGGGCATGATGAGGGCGTCCGCTGGTCGCGATCTAGGCAACAACATGTAGAGATACTCGTGGGACCAAATCTGTAAAACAAGAAAGAGAGGAGTGTAAGGATCACATTCTTTTGAAAATTGATTATAAAATGAAATCAAATAAAATAAAAGAGAAGTGTTGCATACCTCCTATGCCCTCCAGAAACTGCCAGTAGAGGCCGAGTGATCCCGGGATATCTCTCCCATATGCCTATATAAGATGGTCAATCCAGCACCGGCCCAATCGTACTGGTAGATCTGTTCCATGCGCTCCAAGGACCCCACCAGCGTCACGAAGATCCGGTCTCCCTTGGCGCTCAACAGAGAGTACCCCAGCATGTACATCAAAAAGCTCTGAGCCATCTGCTCGACGGTAAAGCCTGACTGGCCTCTGAAGGTGTCAAAGAACCACTTAGCTGTAACCAAGGGCTCCTCTGGGACCACTCCAAGTAGCTCCTACACCCTATCCCACTCGGTGACTACATCTAAATATCGTACGAGCTCTCCTCTAAATGGGATCTCGGTGATCATGCTAAAGTCCAAGGGAGTCATCGTCATCTCCCCAAAATTGAAGTGGAAGGTGTTGGTGGTATCCCACCACCTCTCCGCCAGTCCGTGGATCTGTCGCAGGTCATTAGAGCTCTACGTCAAGAGTTTAACGAAGTCCCCAAAACCTGCGGCCCTGACAAAACCCTGTACGGTCTCACTCAGCTCCCCGTACCACTCAAAGCCATGTGCCAAGCTGTCATGCCCCTTTAGCACCTTGGGCTGCAATTGCAAGAAAGAATCACAAGATCTGATGTCAGTAAATAAGGAAGGAACAGGAAACAACAAAATAAGAAGAGAAAAGTAAAAGAAAAGAAAACATATATGTAAAATAAAAAAAATGAATGATGACAAGGAAACAATATACGCGTTTTTGAGATATAAGGTTTTGAGAATGGCGTAGCCATGAGGTACGGGTGAACAAAAGCTAGTTTTGGGGGGAACTTCACGAGCATGGATTTCACATTTATGAAAAGTTTGGTCATCATGTGCAGAATAACAAAAAGCAATAATAAAGAATGAATGAATAATGAAAGCGCCTAGAGCACTGGTCTATTACTTATTAAGGGATGTACGAGGTTTTAATTAGCATACATCACAGTCAGAATTCTTTGAGAAAAGTTAACGAAACTGAATGTGCGCATATACCGATGGGACACCCAAGCATTCATAAGCATAGCATTTATTTTCCTTGTCCCCGCATTTGTAAAAGTTCGTAAGAAATAGGATAAAATGATACAAAATTGAATGAGCATCGGTTAAAGCATTCGAGACGCTCGAGAGTGCTTCAAGCATAGCATTTGCGTTTGAATTGAGGCATTTGAAGTTGCATTCATTACTCATTGCATTCATGAAGTTCATACGGCGTAAGAATCGCAAAAGGAGAAAAGAGAGAGGGGAACGTTTACCTCTTGCTTGAACGGGCTGGCGGATAAATACTCGTCTGGATCCCGGAGTAAGAGTGTAGCGTCGGGTTGGGAGTCGCGCGGTACTTCTCCTTCTTCGTACTGCCAGAACTGGTCGCCATGATCTGTCAAAGAAAAAAAGGAATTTGTGGTTAGATTCATGAATAAATTTAAAAAAAGAATAAAAGTAATGAGAATAATACAAGTTTTGATCGAACATAACTAACCTGTGAGTACCGTAGATCAATACAAGAGAAAAGAAGGGATGGCAGAAAATTTCTCCACAGAGGTTGAGAGAATGAATGAAAATGAAAATGAACTATCGGTATAAGCTGCCGCCCGCCAAACGCGGCACTCGATTTTCGTGTGCGGCATTCAGTGAAGTGTCGTACGGCATTCCGTGAGTGTTACGGGCTGCCGTAGAAATCAGCGTTTGATGCATTTGAGGTGGTAACCAGACCCTTCATCTTTCCCCCAAAATTCAAATTGGATCTCGAAAATTGAATTTTAAGCCCTAACATTTTGCCCTCATTGTGCTTTTGACTGCCGGAGATGGTTTTCAGGACCAAACTAATTCTCGATTTTGCAAAATTGAAATAAATTTTAGTCTTTTGACTCAAAATTTTCAAAATTGAAATAAACTTGAGTCTGTTGACTCCAAATTTTGAAAAATTGAAATAAACTTGACTCTGTGGACTCCAAAATTTGAAAATTTGAAATAAATTTGAGTCTGCGGACTCTAAATTTTGAAATTGAAATGAATTTGAGCTGTGGACTTCAAAATTTTGAAAATTCAAATTGAAATTGAGTTAGCTGACTCCAAAAATTGAAATGAATTTGAGTCTGTGAACTCCAAGTTTGAAAAATTGAAATAAATTTGAGTCTTTAGACTTCAAAATTCTGAAAGTGAAATGAATTTGAGTATGCACGACCCCTGATTCATCCAAATTTGGTTGTCCAATTTTTGAGAGTGTAACATATTTACAATCTCTGTTCTCACAATAGATTTACGTTAACCCTTATTCTGGGAATATAACAGATTTATTTTCTCGATCCTCGAAACAGATTTAAGTTAATCCTTTTAAGGTGTAACAGATTTGCACTCTCGATTCTCATAACAGATTTGCGTTAACCTATGTTTTGGGAATATAACAGATTTATATTCTCGATCCTCGTAACAGATTTATGTTGATCCTACTATGGGTGTAACGGATTTGCACTCTCAGTTCTCGCAACAGATTTGCGTTAACCCTTGTTTTAGGAATATAACAGACTTATATTCTCGATCCTCGTAATAGATTTACATTGATCCTATTAAGGTGTAAAGGATTTGTACTCTCAGTTCTCACAATAGATTTGGGTTAACCCCTGTTCTGGGAATATAACAGATTTATGTTCTCGATCCTCAAAACAGATTTACGTTGATCCTATTAAAGTGTAACGGATTTGCACTCTCGGTTCTTGTAACAGATTTACGTTAACCCTTGTTCTGGGAATATGACAGATTTATATTCTCGATCCTCGAAACAGATTTACACTGATCCTATTAAGGTGTAACGGATTTGCACTCTCGGTTCTTGTAACAGATTTGCGTTAACCCTTGTTCTGGGAATATAACAGATTTGTATTCTCGATCCTCGTAGCATATTTACGTTGATCCTATTGAGGGTGTAACAGATTTGCACTCTCGATTCCCGCAACAAATTTGTGTTAACCCTTGTTCTGGGAATATTAAAGATTTACATTCTCGATCCTCGTAACAGATTTATGTTGATCCTATTAAGGTGTAACGGATTTGCACTCTCGGTTCTCGTAACAGATTTGTGTTGACCCTTGTTCTGGGAATATAATAGATTTATATTCTCGATCCTCGTAATAGATTTACATTGATCATATTAAGGTGTAAAGGATTTGTACTCTTAGTTCTCGCAACAGATTTGGGTTAACCCTTGTTCTGGGAATATAACAGATTTATATTCTCGATCCTCAAAACAGATTTACCTTGATCCTATTAAGGTGTAACGGATTTGCACTCTCGGTTCTTGTAACAGATTTGCGTTAACCCTTGTTCTGGGAATATAACAGATTTATATTCTTGATCCTCGAAACAGATTTATGTTGATCGTATTAAGGTGTAATGGATTTGCACTTTCGATTCTTATAACAGATTTGCGTTAACCCTTGTTCTGGGAATGTAACAGATTTATATTCTCGATCCTCGTAACAGATTTATGTTGATCCTATTAAGGTATAACGAATTTGTACTCTCAGTTCTCGTAACAGATTTGCGTTAACCCTTGTTCTGGGAATATAACAGATTTTTATTCTCGATCCTCATAACAGTTTTAAGTTGATCCAATTGAGGGTGTAACGGATTTGCACTCTCGGTTCTTACAACAGATTTATGCTAACCCTTGTTCTGTGAATATAACAGATTTATATTCTCGATCCTTGTAACCGATTTACGTTGATCCTATTAACGTGTAACAGATTTGCACTCTCGGTTCTCGCGATAGATTTGCATTAACCCTTATTCTGTAAATATAACAGATTTATATTCTCGATCCTCATAACAGATTTATGTTGATCCTATTAATGTGTAACAAATTTGCCCTCTCGATTCTCGTAACAGATTTGCGTTAACTCTTATTCTGGGAATATAACAGATTTAAATTCTCAATTCTCGTAACAGATTTACGTTTATCCTATTAAGGGTGTAACGAATTTGTACTCTCAATTCTCGCAACAGATTTGCGTTAACCCTTGTTCTGGAATATAACAGATTTGTATTTTCGATCTTCATACCAGATTTACGTTGATCCTATTAAGGTGTAACAGATTTTCATTCTTGGTTCTCGCAACAGATTTGCGTTTATCCTTCTTTTTTGGAAGTTAGGAATTCATTTTTTGCACCAGTCGACATTCAGTAATCGTTTCTGACTAACATATCAAGAAATACGTGTCACATATAAAGAAGACATGATATAGAAGTAAGCATGACACTTGATCAGTCGAGTTTATTTTACCGTTGCGTGAGCATGTGTGGACCACTGCGAATGAGGAGGTCCTGACGCTCTCCCTCGATAGTGTCCCGGGACGGATCCCAAGGAGCACACTTCAGGGAAAACTAGGACTTCCTCACGCGATCCTAGAGACAAAGAGTCGCCACCTAATTTTTATCGGGAATTAGGAAACCCAAGTTTGACTCGCCCAAAATTGAATAAGGTTACTCGCCCTTCATTACCAGAAACAAGGTTCGGGGGTCTTGGTACGAGAGGGGAAGGAGCCCAAGCAGGACTAAAGCACCCCCTCCTCGCCCTACCGAATGGTAGGCCTTGATTCAAATATCCTTGTTATTAATTCATAATAGATGTTGTTTCCTCAAACATACTAGATAGATATATACATGGCAAAAAGAAAAATCTAATGAAAATCATTTCAAGAGACTAAATCAAGTAGAAAGCGGATGCTCATGCAATACAAGGGAGAAGTATACTCACAGTGGCTAGTCCCGCCCGGGACCGATGCAAATAAAGTAAACATGTCATGATATGCAAAGGGAACGAGAAGACTTACATTGGTTGACTCAAGCGGAGTCGCGAAAGCAAAAAGAATGGAAACGTGCAATGCAATCATGCAACAATCCTAGATAAGATGTCTCTAACAAATAATCATATAAACGGAGACTACCCTAAAGGAAATGTGTCGTTGAAATCAAAGTTGTAAACCTAGAAAAATTCTAAAAGAAAGGATAGAGATAGTACATGATACATGGGCACTAAGCCACATGTAGACGAGGCAAACCACAAATCGAAGTCCGGGTCCGAGGCACTTAATTCTCTGCACTAATACACCAAAGAATACCCAAGCATTGCAAAAATACAAGCAAACAAATGATATGCATGATAAACAAAGGAAACATGTCATCAATCAAATTTCCAGATTCAGAAACCTCTAATGAATCCTATCAAAAGTGGTCGTAAACATGAGCTGGATAAAAGCCCTTTTACAGAAAGTTAGATACATGTCTTAGGGAACTTCTCCAAAAAGTGGGACCTCAATATCAATTTTATTGTTTGAGAAATAAATGTTTTGGGAACAGTGGATCAGGACTGTCCATTGTTCTTGTAAAAATCATAATTAAATCTACAAAAATCATATGAAGCTCTATTTGGTGTCAAAAGAAAGCTATTTCATTGTAGTATATGATAAAAATAAACCCATGGACATTCTGTAATCACAAGGTTTCTGAAAAAGTGTTTTAAACAGACTCTGTTATTCTGGAAATTTGGTATCATTTGACAAATGAATGCAAAACATAATAGAAGTATAATAGAAGTTCATGAATCATGTTAACCAAGTTGATTTAAGCTTTTGATCTCTCATCCATTTATCCTAGGTGATTTCTAAACCAAGTTTTATTCATCAATTGTTGTTGAGTGATCAAGGTATGACCATTTTGTATACATAATCATATTTGTAATTAAACTTAGAAAATTCCAGAATAGTTGTATCAACTTTAAACGCTTAGAAAATGATCCTAACTCGATCGTATGCTCACGATTTTACATCGGCATATAGATATATGAGTTAGGAATCATCCCCAAAAAGCGGAACGTCGATAACTATTATAGATTTTCTGAAATTCAAGCACAAAGAGACGATGTTCAAATCTGTCAACCGATTTCTCAACAATTTCTAAAAATAGTATATGAATCCTAAAAGCTCTCAAAACGGACCGGATGAAAGCTAATTCATCAAAGTTTACCCAGAAAATTTGAAATCCATCAAACTATGGGTTTTGATGGACCAAATCTAATGGACAAAACCAATCTGCTTTGCTGAATTTTTATCTAGTTCATTTTAAAGTGTGAGGAAAACATTTTAGTGATAGTTGAAGCTTATTAGAGAGATCAAACTCATAGATCAACTTAATTATCATGATTCCCAATCAATTTAGCCCTCAAGTTCTATGAAGAACTTTTAGATCAAGGATCAAAGGGACTTATAAATATCATGTTGGAGATGAAATTCAATAGGAATTCTAGGTAATAGGAATAATCAAGAGATAGGTATGAACATAGAAATCATCCTTCTCATAGATCATATTTCCAAACCATCATGGAATTCAAAATAGATATATGTATATATATATAATCATGTATGCATGAATCTAAACTAAAATTGAAGAATGGAACCAAAATTGAAAATCAAAGTGAAAAACAATCTCTAATTGTAAATTATCAATAAAAATCAAAGAGATTTGGATCTAACTATGTGAGTGTGTGAAGAACATGAGAGGAAGAAGATGAGTGTTCTAATAAGTAGAAATAGAACTAAGTTAGATCCAAATCTTATAGATCTATATATACAAAGTAGGAATTAGAGATGAACTATAGTGTTTACCTCTTGGAGGATTCTCAATTACAAGACCAAAATTGATTTGAAGATCTTCTTCTTCAAGTGTTATTCAAGTGTTCTTCAAGCACTCATCCATGGAAGTTGAGGGAGGCAATTGATGTTCAAATTGTGGTCTAATTAGCCTAAGTTAATCTAAATTCAATTCATAATTTTCTCTCTCTAGAATTCACCTAAATTGAAAGTATATTCAAAGTATACTTATCTCTCTTGTATGTGCTTCTATGTGTGTTTGTATCTCCAAGTATATTCAAGTGTATCTCTTCCAAGTGTCTAGTGTGTTAAGATGTGATCTCATATGAGATGTATGAGATCTTATATAGAGTTTTGAAGACTTAGCTCTTAAGTTTCAGGGTTAAAACAGGATTTTTAGAGCTTAAAAGAGGGTTAAAATGGCCATTTCGGAGCCTAAACGCAATTTCCAGGCAATTTCCTCGCAGTGGGAAGCTTCTAGAAGGGTCTGGAACTCAAAAAGCTCCGTGGAGGACACAAATGGAAGTGGCGGTTATGGTGGGACCCGCCACCCCCATACCCAAAACCGCCACTTACTATTCTTGCTCCTCTGGTCACCCACAAACCCTGTTTCAAAAATCACGTGCACTGCTTTTCCAGATTTTTGTAAAAATGCTTTTTGGTGTCCGAAATCGTCCGTTTACGTACCGTTGGAAAGCTGTCAGGTTGAATTTCAGTATAAAAATATTTCCAGAGGTTTTATAATGAGAATTGAAGTCCAATTGAAGTCCGGAAGTCCTCCGGAACTTTCGTCGTCTTTTTGAAATCAAATGACGTCTTTTCCAAAATTGCTTTCAAATGTGCGTCGATTTCGAACTTTTCTTTAAAATTGAATCTCTGGATACCTAGAATACTGCGTTTAGAACACTTAATGTTCATATAACCCTGAGAGAATATGAATTCTGAGAGATGATTTTGACAAAACCGGGATTTATCCATGGAAAAGGGCTTTTCTGAGCTTGAAGTCACTTTCCGAAGTCCGATCTTCTGATTGTGTGGAATCCAGTACCTTCCACGGGGTACTTTTCATCATCGAATCCTCCAAGACGTTGTCCACCCTAAATCCTATCAGTGTGGTCAAAATTGGGTGTCTACAGCATGTGCATCACGACAGGATAGGTTCATTCATCCATCTAATTACTTGTGGCTGCGTGTGTTTTGACTCTTACCCGAACTACGTCTTAGTCTGATTCCTGATGGGATACATAGGCAGCTCATCATGGAGCACGACTAATTGGAGTTTCGCCGTGCCTCTGCTTTCTTTTGCAATGCATTTTATTATTACCTAAATCCGACATTTTTGTCAAAGTCTTGTCTTCACATAGGCTTCGGCATTCACTTATGATTCGTGTCGTTCCACGAGCTCCGTTGAAGAGTAGCAAACTATAGACACCCCAATTTTGACCAAACGTCGAACGAAGGCGAGTATTACCACTAAGATCCGTTGATGACAAGCGTCCATAGTCTAAGACTTCCAAAGGTGATTCAAGCTCTTCCAAAGGCTCTTTCAATTCAAAACAAAAAAAAGAAAAAAAGAGAGAACAGAAGAAAACGACATGTGGCAAAGCTGTCACAATCACAGGTTGTCGTTGCAGCACTCTATGAAGTGTCGGGCGGTAGTCTATAATTGTCGCGAATTTAACCAAGTGTCGTGATTTCACAAAGAAAACAGTAGTCCAAGGAGTTCGCTGCGGCATTCTGTGAGTGCCGCATCGATTTTCGTTGAGTGCTGCTCCGACAGCCAGTAAGTGCCGCTTCCATCTCCAGGGAATGCCGCATTTTTTTGACAATCTGTCCAAAAGTAGGTTGGTGTATACCATCACAAGGCGGCGGGAATTAGGGTTTGGCTGCGAATTTTCCAAAATGACCCCCTAATGATTGTCTATATATAGAAGGTGTATATCCCATTATTAAGGGGGAATTTTTAGAATGTTAGCATCCCAATATTGATTCTCCTTCAAAATTTTCTAAATAGAGAAAGAGTAGTAGAGTTGGAAGAAGAGTTTGATCATCACTTGGAAGGTCTTAAAGAAGCCAAGAAGTTGAGGATACTTAGAGGTAAAACACTAAACTAATTAGTTTATTAGTATCTCAATCACAATATTTAGATACCTAGGACCTTTTACACATTTTCAAAACCTCTCTTCCCACTCATTTCAACACACACCACATATAAATTGGGATTGAGATTTCATCTCATTAGCTTGGATCAAAATGGTTTAGTGTTTAAAGCTTAAATAAATCTTGAAATAAAAGATTGGTCCTTTTTCGTTGATTATATTTATTTCCTAGATTCATGAGACTTTCAATGTCTTACTTGAATCTTTGTATTTAGAATCCCTCAATATTCTTATGAACTTATGATTCATGAAGGGATTGAGGTTGATTTTAGTATGTTGAGTCAATGAGTCCAAACTTCATCCATAGTTTGAGCACATTATTTTGAGGTTTTGTGAAGTTCCTTATACTTCGTTAAAACCCATAAGTTTAAGTGTTATTAATCTCCAATGACCATCAAATGGTGGGAGAAATAGCTTAGTTTAAGTCCATCTCTATGGCTTAGGCTGATCCTTTTCGTAGGTTTTGTGAAGCTCTTCATACTTCATTAAAATCTACATGTGTGTATGTCTTTAGCCTCCAATGACCATCAAGTAGTAGGAGTAATAATATGAATCGAAGCTTTTGTCCATAAGTTTGAGTTCATTGTTTTGGGATTTTTTGAAGTTCATTTCATACTTCATCAAAATGTACAAACATGTTTGTCTTTAGTCTCCAATGACCATCAAATGGTAGGAGAAGTAGTTTGGATTATGCCCAACTTCATGGTTTAGTAGTTGGAATTAACCAACTAAGTTGAACTTGAACAAACGGTGTAGTGAATTCAATTACCACCTTTGATCAAGGATTTTTAGTTTAATATCAGACCGTTGGGATTGATTGAAACCAACGGAAAAATGTTTATAACTCAAAGTTCTACCACTGTGATTTTTGTTTTCAGGAGATTTTTTGTTTAAAGTGGTTTGGTCATGAGTTTTGTGAGACAACCACAATTTGTCCAGAGTCTTAGAACAGTAACACAATTTTAAACTGAGTGAATCAGAGCCTTAATCAAGATTCTTGGCCCAAAATAAATTTTTCTAGAGATTCTAGAGATTTTAATGTGTTAGGAAGCTACCCTAAAAAGACCAAAGCATTTTTTATTTTTCTTCTATTTTTAGAAAATCATACAAAAACTCTGGACGGAGAGTTGTAAGTCCCTAAGTGATGTCTAGTGTTTCTCTAATTCCCAGAGATCTAACCATTGAAACCTTGATTTTCTTTTTGGGTTAGAAACTAGACTCACAGGGGCATCTTGTGTTTAAAACTTGTCAAGATCAAATCACGGAAAACATGTTTTTTATTTCTTTGAAGTTCTGATCAGCTCTCAGCAATTTTTAGAATTCTGTCATAATTTCAATGTATCTTGCAAATAATGGTTCAAATGATCTTTCCATAACCTAAGGCTTAAACCATGTATTAATAATGATAGGTTAAGCTCAAATACAGAGGTTAAACGATACAAATCAAGGAATAATCCAATAGCTCATTCTTGTCACATCTATGTAATCATACACATTCATCCTTGTAGAATGGTATTAGAATTCATAATTGTGTTATTTCTTCTACATAATAGAATTGAGCTAGACGTTTAGGAACAATTATTTAATGCTATGCATTCTTTCTAAAGTATGTGGACTAACCTTTGTTTTGTAGCGCCATTAATGTATGATTTCTTGAACTCCTCTTTAGTTTATTTTAATTTCTTGATTTTATCGATTTTTTAACTTAATGCACGACATCTTAGAATTAGGTTTTGCCTTATGTGTTTATATGTGTTAGAAACATTTTCTTAGGTTTTATTTTATATGTATGCATTGCACGCTTCCATACCGCGGCTGGATCCCGGGTATGTTTTCTAGTTCCATATTTGCATATCATATTGTTTGCTATTTGAATACGTGACTTATGAATGATATTTTGTCATTAGTTATTTTGCACCCTTTTCAACATACTTGTGTAATGTATTATTTACATATATGTATTAGTTGAGGGCATGCTTAGATTAATAATTCGATTAAAAAGGATAATGAGTAGAGGTCTATCACGTAATAGGATGAAAGGGGGTGTTTTAGTCTGCTGGGCTCCTTCCCCTTTCATCCTATAATCCCCGGACCCAGATTATCTTTGGTTTCGCAAAAGATCAGTTTGCTTTCAAAATGGTTTCTTAATTTCCCTTTAAAAATTAAGTGGCGACTCACATTTGGATTTGAATTTGAAAAATGATTTAAACTTAAAAGTGGGCCCAAATGCTGGTATCCACACATACATACCACATAAGCAACACATAAATATCACATAAACAACACATAAGTGACACAAAGAAAACACTTAAGTACCACATAGCCCCAAGCCCAAAGAAATTTATTAACCTAAAGCTCTAACAAACCCCTAACCACGATCCGAGAATCACCTAATCACACACAGTCTAGGTTAACCTAAAGCTCTAATATTAAACTCTCATACCCCGATTTTTTTGCACAACCAAATATTCAATCCAGAGTATGTATCCAAACTAATATTCAGCTACCAAAACCCCAAGAGTGACACCCTCACACAGGCTAACAGATAGTTTATTGAAAATAGTATTTAATACTCATTAAATAAGGACATGTGTTCTTGGTTTTAAAGAAAAACTCACTAGTATTAAATATGTATTCCCAAATATCCATTTCATTATAAAAGAAATAAAGTTATATTATAAATATTATATCACTTTGATTTATAAGAGAAATACCATATTCATTGAATAAAAACCTCTTTATAGAGTTCAGTAGAGAGAAAATAACTCTGTACATCCATTGGTCAGAGCAACTATAATGTTCCCAATCCCTAATATATTATTTTTATTGCAATTATATATAAGTAGCCCATACTGCCAGAAAGACAATCAAGTACAACAAAAATACATTCAACTCTAATAATAAACAACGCAGTGACAATCTCTTCACCCAAACATAAGCTCCAACGAAAATCTCCAAATACTAAACCTACACAAATAAATTCGACTACGTTTCATACATAAATACCCCTGAATGCATAACACACTCGGGTCAACCACATGACTGGTATGAGCTAAACAAAACAACAAGTCTTAGGGATCGAACTTGAACCCCTAGGCTACAAACCATACTACAACACTCTTGAGCCAAGACAGGTAGTTCCACACACATATCTGGACAATAGAGTAGTTTCCATTTATGTGGTGGCAAGTAGTTTCTTGCCCGAAACCCAAAGCTACTATGATTTTATACTTACCAATCTACTTATGGTGAGCCTAACCTGTAAAACGCTAATGAGCCCACCCCACAAAAATGAAGAAGATGTGTAGAACATCTTTTTAATAAAATATCACCAGAATGGAAATCTTAGTCCTATGCTACATGTTAAAAACAATTGAAGTGAAACTAACAGCAATCGAAGAAGTAATTTGTTTGAAAAGTTAACTCTTCGTGAATTTATTTACAACCCACTCTTACTTTTATGAACAATTCATTATTCAATTTCCTAGGTTCACCACTTGGCCACCCACGCATATATCCTATGTGTGCCCGAACATACTACTAACTTCCACTCTGGTGCCAGTTTGGTTGGGGTATCAACCAAACCTGGTATACACAACAGAAGGCTGGTCAATGTGCCTAGACGTCTATAAATTAGGCTGAACATAAGGCTTAGGCTAGCTTGATCATGAAGTCACTAGCAAATGGGTACACTCAGCAAGTCGAGCTACCAAAAAAAATATTTGACACAACATGGAGCGGTGAACACTAAGCAACTTGAAACCATTTCTGCATTCTCGGAATTATAAAATTTCATCGGACTCAAAGTCAATGACTATCACTCATTTTTCATAGCTCAACATTATATGAGAATTCTTGAATCTCGATGTAATTTTTCGTTCAGTCATATTAACGAATAGAAAATCTACAAAGAAATCATATTCCCCAAATTTTGCACGCAAGTAACATACTAAAAACTGCTACTGTAATCTTAAATTTTTACCCAAACGGTGTAGAATAAGGAAAACTTAAAACACGAAAAAGTGTGCAGCATCATGGTTTACATGACTCTTCACGGACAGAATTCTAAAATTCTAAGTCACGATTTTCTAATATTTTTTTGAAGTTTCAGAAACTATTGGAATTAGAAAAAAAAAAAACAAATTTCACAAAACTTTCTAATTATCATGAGTATTTCACCCAAGTGTTTATACATCTAACTATCCACATACCATTTACGAGTACCCTAGGATCATTACCCGAGGATCAAATTCATGAAGTCACACAAAGGTCATAAATTAATTCTACAATAATACTGTGCATTCTAACGCAAAAAATAAAATAATAAAACACCGACAATTATATTGGACGTGTAAGAAGTTCATTCACTCGCGTATACAATTATACATACGTGCATATATAGATATATCCGAATACACACATTCAACTCAACTTGTTTGAATCGTTGAATCGATACAAGTATGAATCTAACGAGGAACAACACGCTCCGCGATTTCACACGCGACGATAGATCTAAAACACTTATTTTTCTTCTTCTTCTTCTTCTTCTTCTTCTTCTTCTTCTCTCTCTCTCTCTCTCTCTCTCTCTCTCTCTCTCTCGTCTGTTCTCTATTTTCTTTTTCCTTTTCTTTTTTTTTCTCTCTTCTAACCCTAGGACACCTAGATATATGTAGCTAGAAAGATATAAACACACCCATGTATATTATTAACACACAAACACACAAATACTAAAATCCCATTTTATTAACACACAAATACTAAAAATCCCATTTTTTATCTTATAGGCTCATAAAAAGACAACTTATAGGTCCAAAGTGCAGTACAAAGTAATAAAATGAGTTGCCCAATGGGTACCCATGACCCTGGTACTTAATCTGAATGTTAAATACATAATTTAACACATTTGCGGGCATATAAATACTGATAAAAAAATTAACACATTACTCTTCAATAACTTTGCCAATTTAAACTTCACTCTAACCCCACCACTTAACCTTACAAAACTTCATACAGTAATTAATAACAATAAAAAAAAATAATTACCCACAAATAAATATATGACCATAAAAATATGAATGCACACAGCCAACTAATAACACGTAAAAATTCAAGTTGCTTCCTTAACATATTTAAAAATGAATATTTATATCAGAAAAAAATACGGGGTATTACATTCACGGGCAGTAAGAATGTACTGTCATGGATAAAGAGTTAATTTTGTCTCCTTTTTGTATTCTTTGACTTATAGATTTAACGACTATTGTTGCTTCGGTACTTTTTTGTTGTGAAATGTCATGTCATTCTTTTATCCACTACACCAAACAGTAGCATTTCTAATGCACACTTTGTACGATTTCTAACAGAAATTTACCATATTACATATTTGCTATGGTAAATTTTCGTTAGAAATTTTAGATGTCCGTTTGTAATTTACGTTTATCTGCATTACTAACTTTTTGAATGTTAGATGAAAAAACTTGTAACACATTTTATCTGCTACAAATTTTGACTAACATTTAAATTTTGTAAAAATATAAAAGTGGGGAAAAAAAAAAGAAACATAGAGAGAAAGGAGAAGATAGATGACGGGAAGTGAGAAGAAGAGAGAGGGAACGGAGAAGAGAGAGGTCCACAACTGAGACTCCCCCTCTACTGCTGCCACTCGTTGTCGAGGTTGTCCTCTCCTCTCACAGTCGAGATCATCCTCCACATCCTTTCTCTCAACTCCTTCTCCACCACGGTTTTTTGGTAAGTTCAAAGCTTCCCTCTGAATCTTAGATCTACTAAACTCTCACTCCCAAATATGTACCAAATCTATCTTCATTCCTTGTGAGGATCACATATGTATTTACCGAAAAAATTGATTTTGGTCGAGCATTTTGTTGGGCATGGATGGGACTGTATTTCATTCTAAAAATTTGGTTTTTCCATTCTTCCATCTCACTCTCCTTCTCTACTCTTGACCTTTCTCACTCTCTGTACACGCACACATCAGATCTGTTCAAGCTCTCATCCCACGCAAGTCCGAACATATTTGAAATAAGAGTTTTTTCACACACTGCTCTATCTATCTATCTATATCTCTCTCTCTCTCTCTCTCTCTCTCTCTCTCTCTCTCTCTCTCTGCACACATGTGAAATCGGAATAATTTTTTGAAGATTCTTTTCTTTTCTTTTTTCTTTGTAATTTCTTAAAAAATTATGACCACATCAACGCTCATGGGCTATTTTTGTTAGTCTCTCTCTCTCTCTGCACACATCTGAAATCTAAAATTTTTTTTGGAGACTCTTTTCTTTCTTTTCTCTTTGTACTTTCTAAAAATGTTATGACCACATCAACGCTTACGGGCTATTTTTGTCAGCCTAAATGGGTCAGAAGGGAACCAAGGTGACCGACTATGACCACTTCACATTTCTCCTCTACTGGCTCAACTGCTTCATCTTCTGCTCGGCGTCCCAAGTGACCACCTTCTTTCAGACCGGAGCTAGCTTCAAACTTTGTTTGTCTAGTTTTTGTGTTTTCCTTCGCTCATTTGCTTCCCAGGTCCTACTCATTCGATGAGTGTTTTCTTATCTTTTATTGGCATTAGCAGTATTTTCTCGTTTGTCCTACTCGTAGCTCTCCTCTCTTCCTTTAGCTCATGGTCAAGACTCATGAAGTTGGCCTGAATGCCCAACATGTTTTAATTTTAACGAGGTTTTTGCAAGCTACCTTGGCCCCAGGGACATAATATACAGCCTGGCCCTGGGGAGCAATAACAACAACTGTGGGGTAGAATACAACAATCCAACTCTATTGGCTTGACAGCTCGGGCTAACCTAGAAGAAACCGGTCCCTCCATTCTAGTTGTTCAACATAGATTGTATTTAAAGGGGACTCCTCACCAACTCAACTCATATTGAGAAGGTAATCAAATAGACTATGAATGCGAAGGATTTGTTCTTATTTCGGCCGTATTTAAAGACGCCCTCTACAATAGTGGCATTTCTCTACTAATGGGCCGATTGCTCCATATATCCACATATTCCAGGAGACCATTCCATGGCCAGCTGCTTAATCCACCTAGGCCGAAACCACAACCAAGGTCACCAAGACTGCATCTTCCCACCTTGCCAGCCAGAAGAGAAACAAGACAAGTGAAAAGAGCATGTCTCCTATTTAGTCAGGTCTTGTCATTGAAAAGTTTTTTAAAACCAAGTACAATCTTTCCCAACCAGTCCTTATGCAACTAGAAGTCTCTACACGTCTGGTTGAACTAGACCTTCAACAAGATGCAAAAGTGATCAGGGCCTTGCAAAAATATATAGAATGGTATCGCCTAGTGCCAGAGCCCCATTTGAAAGACTTCATCAAGCCTTACCCAAGGAGGATACCTCCTTTATCGTCGATCCCTTTTTCCCTATCCAAAGTGTACAAGGACCCCATAATATATATTAATATATATTGGCCAGCTTAAAACTGGACACAGCCTTTAAGCCTAACTTTACGAGTCATTATGCAGAGCTCCAAAAGGAATGGAACGATGCACTGGAGGCTCAACATTACTTCCTCCAATTCCAACCCCATGTTACTTTTAATAACTCTTCTATTATTTTCCTTTGTCTAATTGATTTTAACTTTTGCTCTTTCTTGAGCCTTGCTTGTGCCTGCCCAGCATCTGGCTCCCTTACCTGTGATTGAGTCCAGCGAAGAAGAGGATGTTGAGGCCAAGCTATCCAAGTTGAGGATGTCTAAGAAAGCAACCCAAGTCTAAGCTACAAAGGTAAATTTTTGGCTATCTACTTTTAAACACTTTTAGCTGCTTTGGTCTTGTACTAGCCACATATTTACCTCCAGGATGTCCGAATGGATAGCGGCCTCATAGAAAATCTCCAAGGAGATGGAAAAATATGTGCGTGTTCAGAGAAAGCCCACTACTCCGACTGTGACCACTTTGGTCCCTGAGACAGCCGATAATCATAATCTTGGAAAGAATCCCTCACGTTGCTGATTTTTCATGCAAACAATCTCTTCTTGCGTCGAACTGACCAAGCTTCATCGGTTCGCCTGACAAACTTGATATAACTTGGCGGACACTTGGCCTTTTCTGAGTAGGGCTACTTGGAGTATCGCCTTAGTCAACCTGAAAACATGCATTGGATGACACACTAGCCCGAAGAAATAAACCACTACCTCTCGCCCTAACACTTCCCTCATAAGATACCAAATCAGTTCTGTCTACTCGGACTGTACCATACTCGTACGCCCTCCAGGTTGAACTTATGCAGGCCAGACCAAAGAGATTCCACAAAGCTGTTCACCATCCATAACCATTAGTCAGAACAACAACAGTCCGAAAGTCATGTCTCTAGCCACAACCCCATTTCGAATATCATGGCTTAGGCTCCAGTTCTACTGCCATGTCGGCCTACCCAAATTGACGATTTTTTCGTGTAAACAATCACAGATCTTGAAAGGGAGTTTTGGTTCTAGGTTAAAGTTCCCAACAATGTTCGATGCCACAGTCGATTTTTCTTTTGTCTACCTTGGCATGAACTGACTAAATAGCAGGAAAATGAGAAACAGAAACATAATAAATTAAGACCCAAAGAATGGTCACATAAGCTGTTTCCCGCTCAAGTATTAAACTAAGATTTGTGCGGGCATTAACAATAATTCTTCTAACTCGTTGTTAAATTTTCTTTACACTGAAATCATGTAATTGGGTTAAGCTGAGTTTTGCACCATTATATTCTTGACTTGTATTAATTTTTTCAATATGCCATTTACATCAATGAGGCTTCAGTCTTAAAATAATGCGGACATGCAATGAACTCCTGTTTGAGATTACCCTTTTTTCATGTCATTTCACTTATAAATTGGGTACTGTTTGCACCCAAAAACCGTCAATGTTTTGAGCCCGATTTGAGCAGAGTTGAATGAAGGAGAGGCCGGGCTAAGTAATGATTAAACCATCGGACTCAAACATAGAGATGAGACCGATGGAAGAAACAAGACTGATGAAAGAAGTAAAGTACGATCAGAATGGTGAACAGGGGTAAGGATGATCGGTCTCATGGGAAACATAACCTAGCATGTTGAAAGCCCGGTGGTGGAAAGCAGAAGCAGGAAGCCCAATCGGACACCACGTAATGGAGAGAAGTCATAATTTAAGTCCGATTGGCCATGGGCGGTTGAAGAAAGGTAATCGGGCATGGAGGAAGGTGTGGAATCAGTAGAGCCCGACTCATCCAGGAGGAGTAATGATGAGGCCGATTGATGAAGGAGAGGGCGTTGCTGTTCACAGCTGGCAGGATGATGTCGTCATCAAAAGTTATAGAAATAAGAGTCCGTTTTGGACAGGATCTGAGCATGGCCAGCTGGATTGAGGTCTGATCCCTAAATTAAAGGGATTAATTCCATCAACTTCTTGATAAGGTAGGAATCATTGATATAGAAGGACTTCTTCAATCAACCAATCAATTAACAGCTTGGGGCGTAAGTTAAGGAATCCTATTCCAAGAGGAAATCAATCCAGGCCGCTATAAATATAAGGCAGGCCATCCAAGAAAAGGACCCCGCGTCTCTTCGACAAACCGCATCCAATGCATTCTTAGCATTCTTTTTCTTTTCTTAGGCTTTCTTAGCATTTAAATTACATCATTGTAATTTTTTCTTCCTTATTTTAATTAAATAAAAATGCTCTTTTTATTTAATTTCTCTTGCTTATTTTCATCACTTGCTAGGCTTGTGCGCTTCAGCACTGTCTAGGGACCTTAGGCCAAAGGTACTTTCCTACTTGGCCATCACAATCATTTTGATAGAAGTCAGATTACCAAACCTTGTGTATCACTCACACAAGTGACTTAGGAAATTTTATGTTTATAAGTTTGGGTCTACCTCACAAGGCTCTGGCACGCCCGAACAATAATTACAGCAAACAATTTGGCACGCCCGGTGGGACCCACAGTGTCAAATCATGCCTCCGAAGAGAGATAAGACGACAAAGAACGGTCAGGACATTCTCCACAAGATGGTAGTGTCACGCTCGAGGCAATATCAGAGGCCATGAGAGCTAACGTAGAGCCCATGTGGCAGGAGTACAATGCGCTCATAGGCTCTATGGGCAATCTCAAATCGTTCATGACTCAAACGGCCGATGTTCATAAAAGTCAGGCTGAGTTGGTCCTAGAAACCAGGACCACCCACATAAAGTTGGACCGCTTGACGGAAACAATCGGAAAATTGATTGAAACCTATAAGGCCAGATCCAGAGGAGAACAGGTTAACGGCTCGGGCTCAAGTACCTTGCTGGAGTCAGATAAGCCGAAAAGCCCGCCATATGTCTGTCGGAACTTAAGAGATGGTAATGGCTCGGGCAAGCAATCTGAGTCACAGACCGGCATGACAAGCGGAGTGGTAGTCACCGATCCCAATGGATCGGCGACACCAGGGTTTGGTGGATCTATCGGCCAGACTGAAAGTTCAGTCGGCCATACACAGCCAATAGGGAATGGCCATGGGGGGCAGAGGAACAACGGTGGATTTTGGACCCATCAGGTCCACAACAACCAACAGAATGGACCACCGCCGTTGATACCCCCGATAAGGAATGTTCAGCCTGTAGCTCAACCCATCAATAGGGAGGAGCTGGTAGTGGCCATACACGAGGAGTATGGGCCGTTTATGCGAAGATTGGAAAGGCCGACTTACAGACGGCCGTACCCACCGAAAATTGACCGAGTCATATTTCCTCAGGGGTACAAGGTACCGAATTTCACTCTATTCTCTGGAGAGAGTGAACAGTCCTCAGTTGAGCACATTGGTCGTTTTATTGTTCAATGCGGCCATGTGGGTCACAGTGACCCGTTAAAGCTACGACTGTTCCCAAACTCGCTGACAGGTATGGCGTTTTTGTGGTACGTTAACCTCCCAGCCAATTCGGTGTTAACTTGGCAGGGGATGGAAGAACTATTTCACGGCCAGTTCTACAAGACTGAGCCCGAGACGTCACTGGCAGATTTGTCCAGGATGATGCAACTAGTAGGAGAGACCGTGGAAACCTACATAGCCCATTTCTAAAAGGCAAAATGTAGGTGTAAGACCGTTTTGCCCGAGGAGGAGTATGCAAAGATGGCCATGGGGGGCATGTCCTTTGAGCTTCGTAAGAGGTTCGAGGGAACTAATTTCCGTGACCTATTCGAGCTTGCCACACGGGCCGGTCGCTACGAGCGTATTCTTTTGGATGAGCAGGAGAAGAAGAACTCTTCCAAAGGAACATATTACAAAGACCCCAATTACGAGGTCCACTTGGCAGAGTGCGACCTTGACACAGAATGCGATATGGCCGAGTTGATTTGCAAACGGCCAATCGTATGCAACGCCTTGAACAAGCCTGTTAATAATAACGCCGCTGCAAAGAAAATGGCATTCGAGGCGGGGAAAAACTACACTTTTGATATAACAATGGCTGATCAAATATTCGATGCCCTGTTGGCCGATAAAGTGATCAAGCTAAGTGAGGGTCATCGGATCCCAAAGGCCGATGACATAAAAAATAAAGAGTACTGTAAATGGCACAATTCTTGGAAGCATTCTACTAACAATTGTGTCGTTTTTCGCAATTTTATACAGGAGAACGTCGAGAAGGGAGTCTTCAAATTCTCGGACAAAGCAATGGGGATCGATTCAAATCCTTTTCCTCAGATCACGGGCACAAACATGGTGATGCCCGATCTAACCAAGCTTTCAAGGCCGAGACCGAAGATTGACTTATCTGACGGGGAGTTGGTGCCAAAACAGAGAGAGGGCAAGCAAATTGCTATTTCGGCTACTGATGGGCCAAAGGTAACAATACATGACCTCCAAAAAAGCTACCAAGAACGCAAAGCGGAAGCACGTAAGGCCGAGGAAGAAATGGCCAAATCCAGTACGGATAATCTGATAGCCGATCTACGGCGTCAACTGGAATTCATCGAACAAGGCCTTTGCCCAAGGTGCAAGGCTGACATCAAGATGGAAGTCTCGAGCCCGAGAAAGAGGCCGAGAAGCTGTGAATAGCGGGAATCAAGCCCGAGAAGGCCCATACATGAGAGATTGTCACTACCGTGGCAAGGCCAGGCCAAGCCCGAGTGGCGGGCAAAACATCCATTGGGGCAGCAAGTCGGCCATGGCGAATCCGGCCGACTGGGGGCAAGAAGTTCCCAAGCGACAACTTCTGGCAGGAGCTCGAGGATGGTGTTACCGCCTCGGGTAGAAGATCAAAAGTGGCATAGAGCTGAACACACTAAGTTCCCAGCACGGCCGCAATATAGCAAGTCCCAGAAAAGAAGATACCAGAGAATGCGACAGGCCGAGCGGGAACGCCAGTTTTTGATGAATCGGGCTGAAAACCCTCAACCCACTGAACATAAGTCATCTGAGAACTCAGGACTTGCAATAAGGGCGAGACGCAGTGCCACTGAGCGCCCAAGGGAAGGAGTCCGACTAGGAAAATCGCCGGACAGAGGTAAAGGTACATCGGACAAGATGATTGAGTCTGATGGAGATGTGTCAGACTCAAGTTTTTTGCCAATACAATTCGGGACGATCCCATTAGGCCTTTCAGCCAACATGGTGTTCACACTACCTATGTCCTTCATGGCCAAGCCTGACCAGCCATCGGCCATGGTAGGGGATGTGGTAGAAGGCCTAGCTAAGGACTTGGCCGTGATAGAAGAAGTCTTTTGGAATGGGGGAGAGACCGTTAAGCCTAAAGTGGTGGAAGCCACAAGCAAAAATGTAGTTACCACCGATGTACAGTCTGATCGGCCAAAGATCACCATCTTAAGGCAGAAAGGACAGCAGACTGAGGAGGGATTGCAAACTGCACCGGTCAAAGTGGTGTTTGAAAAACCCACATACCAGATGTCACAGCATTTGAAGCCCTTGTATGTAAAAGGGCACATAGAGGGCATCCCAATAAACAGGATTCTGGTTGATGGAGGGTCCACTATCAACATCATGCCCCAAATTATGTTAAGGATCTTGCAGAAATCTGAGTCGGAGCTGATTCCGACCGAAATGAATGTCCAGAGCTTCACGGGAGCACCTTCAAAGACCAAGGGGATCCTACCCCTTGAACTGACCGTTGGCAGTAAAACGGTCATGACTGCTTTTTTTATCGTGGAAACTTCAGCGGCCTATAATGCTTTATTAGGCCGGGATTGGATACACCCAAACTATTGTATTCCCTCCACGCTTCATCAATTGTTGATTTTCTGGAGAGGAGATGAAGTGGAAGTAGTGGGGGCAGACACCAAGCCCTTTGTAGCCCGGGTGCAGACGGCCGATGCAGTCTTGTACGAAGATGACATCGGACCAGTTAAGTTGTTGGGGTGCAACAAAATGGGAAAACCAAAATCGGCAACCTTCCTTAAAGGAAGTTCGTCGGACATTAAAGCGTATTTCCATAATCTCAGTCGGACAGAAGAATCAAGGCCGATCGAGATCATTGAACAAGAAGATGTCTATGGGGACTCTGATAAATGAAGAACGGAAGCTGCTGGCCTTGAGGGCCAGCATGGCCAGGTGGTGTGCATTCTTGGCCGACTGAAGACTGGAAATCGGCCCTTGTGACGGAATGATCAATCTGGCTGATTGTGTCTACGAAGAAGAAGTGCCGAAGGAAGAAGAGATTCAGATAGGCGAGTTGGAAACGGCCATCGCGAAACTTGATGATTTAAAGGCCGATGTCCAAGACCCTCTCTTGGAAATCAACCTAGGCAAGGAAGGAGAGCATAAACCTACATATGTAAGTCAGATGCTGGATCCTCAGTGTCAAACCGAGTTGATTACACTCCTTCACAAGTACAAGGATTGTTTTGCCTGGGAATATGACGAGATGCCTGGTTTATCTAGGGAATTGGTTGAACATCGATTACCAATTAAATCGGGGTTCAGGCCATTCAAACAGTTACCTCGGCGCATGTCACCAGAGATGACATTGAAGGTGAAAGAAGAGATCGAAAGATTACTTAACGCTGGCTTCATTCAGACAGCCCGATCTGTTGAATGGGTCTCGAATGTAGTGCCAGTAGTGAAGAATAATGGGAAGCTAAGGGTTTGCATAGACTTCAGGAATTTAAACCTAGCCACCCCGAAAGATGAGTATCCCATGCCTATGGCCGATCAGTTAATTGATTCGGCTGCTAAACATAGAATTCTGTCATTTATGGACGGGCATTCGGGGTATAATCATATTTACATCGCCGAAGAGGACGTCCCGAAGACTGCTTTTCGGTGCCCGGGGGCAATTGGGACCTTTGAGTGGGTTGTCATGCCTTTCGGGCTGAAGAATGCTGGAGCCACCTATCAACGGGCAATGAATTCAATCTTCCATGACATGATCGGACAATTCATGGAGGTTTACATAGATGATGTGGTGGTGAAGTCAGGAGGTAACGCCTATCATTTGAGGTATTTGGAAAAAGCATTTGAAAGAATGCGGGCTCACTGACTAAAAATGAACCCTCTCAAATGTGCATTCGGTGTTACAGCAGGGAACTTCCTAGGTTTCCTAGTACATCAAAGGGGGATAGAGATTGACAAAAATAAGGCTCGGGCTATCCAGGCAGCAAAGCCACCTGCTAATAAGAAGGAGCTTCAGAGATTGCTCGGACAGATCAATTTCTTAAGAAGATTCATATCAAATTGTGCAGGGAAGACCCAAGTATGGACCCCATTGTTGAAGATCAAGACCGATGAAGACTTCAAGTGGGAAGACAGCCATCAACAAGCCTTTGAGGGAATCAAACAATATCTGTCCACGCCTCCATTATTAATGCCACCTAAAAAGGGTAGGTATTTAAAGTTGTATATATCGGCCTCTGACTGCTCTATAGGTAGTATGCTAGCTCAAGATAATGAGCAAGGTAACGAGCAGGCCGTTTATTACTTAAGTAGAATTTTGACTCCAATCGAGCAGCGTTATGCGCCGATTGAGAAGTTATGCTTGGCTTTGTATTTCTCTTCACAGAAGTTAAGAACATATATGCTTCCTGTTTCCACTTATATAATATGTCAAACTGATGTGATAAAATACATGTTATCAAAACCAATCATGAGAGGCCGAATTGGGAAATGGACCTTGGCCTTGATGGAATTTGCCATCCAATACCGTTCACAGCAATCGGTAAAAGGCCAAGCCATAGCCAATTTCTTGGTCGATCACCCAGATCCTACTGATTTGGGGAACCTGCCTCTAGCACCCAAGGTCCTGAGCACATCCCTAGTCCCATGGACTTTACTCTTTGACGGTTCAAAAAACGCAGAAGGTGCTGGGGCAGGTGTGGTGATTGTATCACCCAAGTACAAAAAGACAAAAATGTCTTTTCGGCTCAACTTCAAATGCACTAACAATCAGGCCGAGTAAGAAGCACTTATAATTGGCCTAGAGATACTCCTTGAAATGGGGGCATCGTCCGTGCACATCAAGGGGGATTCAGGGTTGGTGATCGGACAGATAGCCAGAGAGTTTCAGATAAGAAGTTGGGAGCTATGCCCGTTTCATGCAGTTGCTACTCAGCTCATGGAAGCATTTGATGACATTAGTGTGAGCTATATCCCAAGAACAACCAATACTGAGGCCGATAAGTTGGCAAAAACAGGATCAGCCTCACCCTCCCAGAAGAGTGCAGAAGACCAACTAATCACGGTCAATGTCTGATCATTATCGTCCGTTGCAAAGAGGGGTTGGTACGCTACTACCAATTCGGTCCTGATGGAGGATGACGATTGGAGAATCCCCATCATTGAATACCTGAATCACCCAAATGTCAGGGAAGACCGAAGGGTTAGATCGTTTGCTGTCCGATTCGTGGTACTTGATGGAGAATTATTCAAGAAACCGATCGGTGACGACATGGTCCTGAGGTGTTTAGGGAAGAAACAGGCCATGCAGGTTATGGCCGAGGTGCACGAAGGGATATGTGGAGCACATCAGGCCGGCACCAAGATGAAGTGGTTACTGAGGAGGTATAATTATTATTGGCCTGGTATGTTGAAAGATTGTATCAGTTATGCCAAGGGATGTCAACCTTGTCAGAAGCATGGACCGATCCAACATGTGCCGGCCAAAGTGTTGCAACCCATAATCAAACCATAGCCGTTTAGGGGATGGGCGATGGATTTAATCGGCAAAGTCCTACCGCCATCATCCGGCCAGCATTGTTTCATCATATTGGCTACGGACTACTTTACCAAGTGGGCCGAGGCCATACCTTGTAGAACGTTGACGCAAGCTACCGTCATAAAGTTCATTGAAGAATACATTATCCATAGGTTCGGCCTTCCGGAAACAATCACGGCCGACCAAGGATCGGTGTTTACTGGGACGGAAACATCGGCCTTTGCAGAGAGTAGGGGAATTAAAATTCTTAATTCTACACCCTATTATGCACAGGCTAATGGTCAGGCCGAATCTACTAACAAGATCCTTAAGGGGATCATTGAAAAAATGATTGTGGAGAATCCTAGGGAATGGGACAAGCTTTTGTCTGAAGCATTATGGGCCTATCGGACATCTAAAAGATCAAGTACTAGGGTTATACCGTTCATGCTGACCTACGGGCATGACGCGATGTTACCTATGGAAGTAACAGTCTGATCGGCTAGAAGAGCCTTACAGAATCAGCTTGAGCCCGCTGAGTATACAGAGGCTATGATAGCTGAATTGGAAGGCCTTGATGAAATGAGACTAACGGCCTTGGGTTAATTGAAAGTGCAAAAGCAACGGGCCGCCCGAGCTTACAACAGGAGGGTGAAGGAGAAATCTTTTTGCACGGATGATTTGGTATGGAAGGCCGTGTTACCTATCGGAGATAAGGATAATCGATATGGTAAATGATCGGTCAATTGGGAAGGCCCGTTCATCGTCCACCAAGTCAAAAGAGGTGGTGCTTATAGGCTGCGTGATTTAGATGGAACTGTTCATGTCCGATTAATCAATGGTCAGTATTTAAAGTCTTATTATCCAACGTTATGGGAGACCATTGATCTGGATTATAAACCTAATCCTGGGTTGGATTATGATCAGTTGATAAATTATGAGCCTGAGCCCGAATGATTTAGATAAACAGTTTTTGTATTCATAGGCTGAGCACAACTTACGTATAAAATGATGAAGAAGAAAGAAAATTCTTTACAAAGTATGAAAAAAAAAAAAGAGGAGTCGGCCTCTAGGCCGACCCAAAATTTCTTAACTTAGCCTTCAAATCCTCCCAGGTCTTGATGGCTCCAGAACGATCCCGTTTGGCTTTTTCCATCTTCTGGGCCCAAGCCCGGGATATGGGGACGCTGGCTTGTAGTTGATCGCTGCACTTCTGGGCATCACCGCCTAGTGAAGAAAGGGCCTCGTCAATTTTCCCAAGGGCGGCGCTGTTAGTGATGACATCGGCCTCACAATGGGCAAGTTGAGCCTTCAGTGCAGCAATACGGGTCTGCAGCCAAGAGTCCCTTGCTAGAACCTGAGCCCGAGAGGCCTTCCCTGCTTCAAATTTGGCTTTGGCCCCTTCCAAGAAATTTAATGCCTTCTGCCGGGAGCCCAAGTGAAGTTCCGCATCAGCTTGAATTTTTAAGGCCGATCTATCTATAAGACGGGCACTGGGGAGTCTCTCTTTTATCTCCAGGAGTAATGATAGTTGCCCGTCAGAAAGAAAAGGATCGGCCATGAGAGTGTTCAAGGCTGTGTCAATATCAGCGGCAGCAGGAAGGTTGGAAAATTCCTGGTTAGCCAGCCCGAGGAGTAGGTCCTTGGCTTGTTGCAGCAGGGGAGGAAAAACCGCTTCGGGCTCCAGGGGGCCAAGGTCAAAAGCTCCCAGGTCCAGGCCCGAGAAGAAGTCGTTAAAGGGAATAGTTGGCACTGGACCTGTGGGATCGGCCTGTTCAAGAGAATGCAGTCAAGTAACACTGCAATACCTGGGTGTGAGGATTAAGGGAGGCCGAGATCGCCTCGCGAATATCGGCCTCACTTGGTTGAGAAGGTGTTGGTTGAGAAGAAGAGGGATGGCCGGTCTCAACCTCTGGACCCGTCGAGGCCACTGTTGCCTGAATGGTCTCAACTTCAGGGATGATGACCTCGGCCACTACCGATTCCACTGTTGTGTCCACAGAAGAACCGGGGGCTGCAGTGGGTTCCCCTTGCCTTGTTAGAGATTCAATTTCAGAAGGGACGGCTTGGTCTACCTCGTCCCCAGCAGCTTCGACGGTAACCCCAGCATCGGCCGCACCCTCAGTGCTGGAAGAAAGGACAACTTGCTCAGGGGCTTGGCTAACATGAGCAAGGTCTTCATCTCCACTGGAAGGAGTCAGGGGAGGCATGATGTGAAGAGGCATAACCCGCACGGCAACCCATTCCAGATAGGCCGCTGCGGATGTGGGGGATGCAGGGAGAGTTGGAGGAAGAGTCTGAGCTGGGGTTGAGAGTGGATCCTCTCCTGAATCTTCATCAACAAGCTGCAAAACAGAGAATTAGAACATAAACAGACAGAATCGGGCATAGCTGTAAAATAGTAGGATCTAACCTGAGTAGAGGCCGGTGTTGTTTTTTATTTTTTTTTAGAAGGACCCTTGCCCGGAGTAGCTTTACGGGCAGGTTTCTTGGCTATTTGCTTGCGTCGGATTGGAGCTGCCGTTGGGACAGGGACATCGGCCTCAACGGCTGATGAAGCAATAAAAGGCACAAGGGCCTCAGCAGCGGTGCTTGAAAATATGTTTCGGGCCCGTTCACCCCACCACTGGGTGAATTCCTCTGACACCATTGGCCGGGCAGAGAATGGTGTGAAGTTGAACGCGGCTTTGAGCCGGTCCGACCTCTCTTTTATCTTTTTCACTTGCCCTTCATTAACAATGAGGTCGCGTTCAACCCAATCAACATTAACAGTAATGCCAGAGGGAACGGGCACGAGTTGTGTAAGCCCTAATTGGCGGGCATACAGAGGAGCAAAGTAGTATTCGGCCCCGCATTTATTGTTGGCTGATGGGATGCTCGGGCTAAAGATAATGTCTCTAGCTACTAAGTAGCTAGAGAAGATTTTGTTGTAAGTAGACTGGGTGCCCGAACCCCAGTTGGAAGGATTATTGGAGAGCTGAAGGAATGAGGAAAATTGAAGAGAAAAGAATGGGGTGAAGAGGTTGGCAGCCCGAGGGGAGCAACCTTGGTAAAAGAAAGTGAAACACTCTTTGAAGGAGTGTGAAGAAGGAGCTACGTCCATAAACTGAACGGCGGAGATAGGAACATCGGCCAATTGGCTGATGGTGGGTTGGAATTCGGGAAAGTAGGAGTGAAGCCACAATTGAAGCACCCACATCGGGCTCCCACCAGCTCCGAAGCCCGAGTGAACAAAATCTGTTATGCCTCTGACCAAGCGCGTCCAAACCAGCGTAGCCATGGCTAACGGCTTCCCGGATGCAAGAGCCAGGGCCAGGGTGGTATACTCTTTAGTAATGGCTTGGGAGGCCGAACAGAAGAGGAATTTGTTGAGCCAATAGATGAGGAAGGCCGTGTGTTCTGCATCGGACACCTCTGTATCATCTGCCCAATGCAAGCAGCAAGGAAGCCTCCAAAGGCTGTAATCGGCCTATGTGAAACGACCCCGTCCCTGACAATAACTTGTTGAGGATAGGCGAAGCTGGCCGTCCCACAGTCAAGCCCGGGGATAATCTCTTGTCCATGAGGGTGAAGACCAAGCAGGTAGCTGATGTCTTTCATAGTAGGAGCCATTGGTCCGCAACGGAAAAGGAAGCCGTTGCAAGAAGAAGACCAGAATAGTAAAGCTGACAGGAGAAGAGGTCGGTCTATCTCTATTCGAGACCGGCTGAGCATTATTGCGTTGTAGATGCCCGTTTGCTTCCAAACACCGGCCTTAGAGGCCGAAACCCTGGTAACCCATTTGTCCCAGTCAGCGGCAGGGGTCGGCCATCCCTGAATTGGCTGGTTAGTATTCTGGACCTTGTGCCAGTGAGCAGGGACTTGTAGGAACGCTTCGTTTTCCACCGGTGGGAAAAATGGAAGAAAAGCTGCCGGAGGGTGGCCAAGAAACGCCGCGCCCAAGCCTAGTGTGGCGGGTGAACCACTAGAGGAGCTGTAGGGGGTGAGATAATCAGTAGAGATCTCGGCAGCATGAGTTTTTGCTAGGCTCCTAACCTCTCGGCATCGGTTCTGTGGTGGTGGTGCGTTTGCGAAGGTTTTCTTTCCTTTGGAGATGGCCGGAGCAGTCTTAGGAGCCATGTGGGTGACGAAGAGGAAGGGTCGCCGGAAAAGATGGCGGTTTAGAGAAGAAGCTCTGTTTTTGCTTGAATTCTAGAGAGAGCGTGAAAATGCGAATATGGTACTGAGTTTCACAAATTTGGAGATTAAATAACACGACGTCGTAATCATGGCGCATTAAATGTGGAGTGACTGGTGGGATTTTCCATAATCTGACAGTTGTTGCATGCTTGACGCGTGGCCAGTTTGAAATTCAAAACGTCACATCAAATCAAGGTGGGATGTTTGATATGACCTTTTGGGGGGCAATTGTTTGCATCCAAAAACCGTCAATGTTTTGAGCCCGATTTGAGCAGAGTTGAATGAAGGAGAGGCCAGGCTAAGTAATGATTAAACCATCGGACTCAAACATAGAGATGAGACCGATGGAAGAAACAAGACTGATGAAAGAAGTAAAGTGCGATCAGAATGGTGAACAGGGGTAAGGATGATCGGTCTCATGGGAAACATAACCTAGCATGTTGAAAGCCCGGTGGTGGAAAGCAGAAGCAGGAAGCCCAATCGGACACCACGTAATGGAGAAAAGTCATAATTTAAGTCCGATTGGCCATGGGCGGTTGAAGAAAGGTAATCGGGCATGGAGGAAGGTGTGGAATCAGTAGAGCCCGACTCATCCAGGAGGAGTAATGATGAGGCCGATTGATGAAGGAGAGGGCGTTGCTGTTCACAGCTGGCAGGATGACGTAGTCATCAAAAGTTATGGAAATAAGAGTCCGTTTTGGACAGGATCTGAGCATGGCCAGCTGGATTGAGGTCTGATCCCTAAATTAAAGGGATTAATTCCATCAACTTCTTGATAAGGTAGGAATCATTAATATAGAAGGACTTCTTCAATCAACCAATCAATTAACAGCTTGGGGCGTAAGTTAAGGAATCCTAGTCCAAGAGGAAATCAATCCAGGCCGCTATAAATATAAGGCAGGCCATCCAAGAAAAGGACCCCACGTCTCTTCGACAAACCGCATCCAATGCATTCTTAGCATTCTTTTTCTTTTCTTAGGCTTTCTTAGCATTTAAATTACATCATTGTAATTTTTTCTTCCTTATTTCAATTAAATAAAAATGCTCTTTTTATTTAATTTCTCTTGCTTATTTTCATCACTTGCTAGGCTTGTGCGCTTCAGCACTGTCTAGGAACCTTAGGCCAAGGGTACTTTCCTACTTGGCCATCACAATCGTTTTGATAGAAGTCAGATTTCCAAACCTTGTGTATCACTCACACAAGTGACTTAGGAAATTTTGTGTTTATAAGTTTGGGTCTACCTCACAAGGCTCTGGCACGCCCGAACAATACTTACAGCAAACAGGTA
The DNA here is from genome assembly GCA_033977485.1 of Hydrangea macrophylla. Taxonomy (NCBI): domain Eukaryota; kingdom Viridiplantae; phylum Streptophyta; class Magnoliopsida; order Cornales; family Hydrangeaceae; genus Hydrangea; species Hydrangea macrophylla. The sequence continues at coordinate 33,402,241 of CM066988.1, forward strand.
CATCATCAATGAGGATGAGTTGCCTCCTCTACACTATCCATTTCTTCAAAGTTCAACACTGTGTCTGTGAAGTGAAAAATGTAATTAATAACAGAGAAGAAAAAGAACCGGAAGGAAAAATACAGAGCCAGCTCGAAGAGAATCCTCATTTGTTTGTTCATTAACATTGGACCTCAAACTGAAGCTGATCATTTAAATTTCTTAAATATTAAACTTTTTTGTGCAATTTTGCTCACTTCGAAATTGCTCACCCTTATTTCCCATTGGTTAATGTATTTCATTAATTAATTCTCTTTTAATACTGGACCACGCTGCATTAGTCAATGAAAAATGAGCATAAATAATTTTAGGGTGAGCCAAAATGTATTCTAAATTATTGAGGTTTAAATAATCTCTTTTTTTTTCACAAAATTTTATTAGTAACTAACACAACGTATCAAATTCAAATTAATTTATCATCACTACCGTAATTAAGCCAAGCTTTGCAATTTCTACCTCAGACTGAGCCTAAAAAGAAAAAAGGGCGTCCGGGTTTTCTCTCTAAGTTCATGTTCGATTAGGTTAGTCTCCTTGAGTTGCAGGTCTACTTTAAAAAAAAATCGATAAGACAAATGTCAATGGCAGTGTACAACTTCTACGTAGTACAAACCAGTCTAGACTGTAATCATGTGCCCGAAATTCAAACCATTTGCCGAAAATTCAGACCCTTTTTGTAAGTGTCGCCATCTGAATCAAATCATATTGTTATTTTCTTGGAAACTCAGATATGAATCATATTATCTGAAACTCATACGTTACAATTATGTCACATATTACAAGCCCTTCCCAGTGTTTTATTTGCAACAATAGAAAATGAAAAATCAAATCATCCCCACAACCATTATTGTATTCATCGAAGGTTCTATAATAAAGATTACAATTGTTTCGAAGGCAAGCAAAAAACAATGCACAAGAAATGGATAACTAGGAAATGGGTCCCACTTTGAAGAATGTTAGAACAAAGAGACCGAAATGTAAATATATGATTGTAATTGTACTATATACTTGGTTTAGGTCTGAGATTGGACCTACTTGATTATAAAACGTTGGAGTTACTCATTTGGAAGTAGAGAAAATAAGGACTTCGGCAAATATTTTTGAGGCAGGTGGTCTGAATTGTCTTGTACTGTTAGCTTTAAGCCTTTAAGTGATGTATCAGTGTTCAGCTAACGAAATGTGTTCAGCTGTGTATTAGCGTGTAATAATAGGCTAATGTGAACATACCTAAGTGTGTGTTTGGCAATCAATAATTTTAGAGGATTACTATTTTCCGAAAAAAAATTTCCTCTTTAGCACCTTTTTATAATTTATGCAAAAACCAACTTAATTCACTTTAAAGTTGAATAATAACAAAATCCACTAACATTTACTAACACACTCTATCTCTCTACTAGTGGTACTGCGGGTGTTAGTAAATGTTAGTGCACTTTGTTAGTGCATTTTGTTAGTGCTCCTAGCATTGCCCATTTTAAAAACACCAACTTAATTCTTTTTCGAAAAACCTGAACAGTAGGTATAAGTGAATATTTCAAGTGTATACCCAATAACTTTTATGCTAAAAACTGCCATAGCATATAGATTTTAGAAAAAAAAAATTTAAATATGAAGATATATGTTCTGAATGTTGTTCCCGTTTTAAAATTTTAGGGTTTGCGGAAGCAATTAACATTAAAAACTCTTTTCAAAACAGATCTGGCTCAAAACCAACATGCATATGATTGTCAAAAACAAATCAAATACCTTTTTGTGATCGGTTGGATCGTACAAGAACACTTCAGGCAAGATCCAAATATTACAGTCTAGAAATCTTCACTTCTATCCTCTAGAAGCTTTCTAAATCTATAGAAGTAGTGGTCTCCCGTGAGGAGAGAGAGGTCGGCCAAGGTTAGAGTGTGCGCACTCAAAAAACTAACGCTCCTCTTATATTTATACACATGCATCTCATCATCTACTAACCCTAATTGGATTCATCCCACGGAATTTCAAATCACCACATCTCGACTCTTATGACGGTTCAGGAAGCCCGCTGGATCATGTCCAAATTTATAAGGCCCAAATGGCACCGGTCACCACCACCGACGAACTATTATGCATGGCCTTTCCCAGCACTCTCAAAGGGTCAGCCGTACAGTGGTTCCATGCTCTTAAGCCCCGAACAATCGACAATTTTAAGGCACTCAGCAAAGTCTTTATCAGTCAGTTTATGGGGATGCTAGACCGGTCACAGCCTGACACACAATTGCTGACCGTTAAGCAGCGCAAGGGGGAATCCATAAAAGATTACGTCGACCGTTTCAACCAGCAAAGGCTCCAGATCAGCCACCTGAACGAAACAGTCGCTATCACAGCCTTCTGCTTGGGAGTTCAGCACACCAAAGTTGCTATGTCATTCCATCATGACCAACTGGCAACCCTGGTTGACTTATCCGAGAGGGTTAGGAAGCACATCGACACGGAAGAGTTCCTAAAGTCTAAGAATTATAGCTTTGCAAGAGATGAGTCCCCGAGATCCAAACGCAAACGCGAAGGGCCTGAGAAGGGCCCGGGAAAGAAGCCAAAGCAGGATCAGCAGAGGGGCGGTCAGGATCGAGCCCCGATTACCTACACTCCCCTTTCCCGGCCAATTCACGAGGTCATGGTCACTGCCGAGACCCAGAGGCTTCTCCAACAGCCGGCAACGCTAAAAAGCCCACCCGGGAAGAGAAACTGGGATAAGTTTTGCCGGTGTCATAAAGACCATGGTCATGACACAGAAGATTGCTTCAAGCTCAAGATTGCCATTGAGAAGTTGATCGACAAGGGTCACCTCGCCAAGTTCGTCGCAGTTGATAGGCAGCCTCGACCTGACACCCGAGCTCCCGAGCAGCCTCAACCACTCGGGCAAATCAATGTGATCTCCGGAGGAACCTCAGGTGGAGGGGATTCACAGTCGGTTAGGAAGAGGCATGCTCAGTCATCCCGATTGGATATCTGGCAGGTCCAATCCGCCAGTTGCCCTCTGACCAACGTGCTAACGTTCTCGTCCTATAACGTGAAAGACCTGTACTTCCCCCACGATGACCCGCTGGTGGTTACACTCTCTATAGCAAATTATGTGGTTAAGAGGGTGTTAGTAGACATGGGCAGCCCCTCTGACATCTTGTTTATCTCAGCTTTGGATCAATGGGTCTAGCACATAACCACTTGGTAAAATCGAGCTCCCAATCCTCATAGGGATCTATCCCCAACAAGTCTCCGTACTTACAAACTTTATGGTGGTAGAAGCCCCGTCCGCCTACAATGTCATTCTGGGGAGGCCGACACTCAATAGGGCCAAGGCAGTCATGTCAACGTATGGCCTAGTGATCAAGTTTCCAGCCCCATAAGGGCCCAGGAGCTTGCGCAAAGATTAAGCAATCGCACGTAGCTGTTATATTAGCTCCCTGCACAGAGAAGCAGTTACAGAAACACTGAATGTCCAGGAGATGGACTCGAGGGACATGAGGGATGGAGTGGGCCCAGCTGAAGAACTAAAACAAGTACTATTCCCAAATCCCCGACCGGTCCATTAGTATCGGCGCCCTCCTAGAGCCAAGCCCCAGGGAGAAGTTGATCCAGTTCATGCTACGGAATCAGGACGTCTTACCTAGTGTCATGAAGACATGCCCGTGATAGACCCCCGGGTCATGTCCCACTGCCTCAGCATCAACCAAGACTCTCTTCCTGTCAAGCAAAAGAAGAGGGGAATGGCCCCTGAAAGGCAGGTAGCGATGTGCGAAGAAGTTGAAAAGCTTCAAGGTGAAATATGTCCGAGAGGTCCACTATCCCTACTAGTTGGAAAATGTAGTTCTAGTCAAGAAAAGCAACGATAAGTGGAGAATGTGCGTGGATTTCACAGACCTGAACAAAGCCTACCCCAAGGATTGCTATCCATTGCCTAGGATAGACCTCCTTGTGGACTGCACAGTCGGTCACTCGTTTCTCTCATCCATGGATACCTACTCGGGGTACAACCAGATCAGTATGTACCTCGGGGATGAGGAAAAGATGTTCTTCATTACCGACCAAGGGACGTACTACTACAAGGTGATGCCCTTTGACCTTAAAAATGCTGGGGTGACTTATTAGTGCCTGGTCAACTATATGATCAAGGATCTGATCAGGAAATCAATGGAGGTGTACATTACTGTTGAGGATCTATTGGTCAAGAGCCGGGAAGAGTCCGACCATCTCGAGCACTTGGACGGGGCCTTCAGCATCTTAAGAAAATTCTAGATGAGACTGAACCTGGCGAAGTGCACCTTTGGAGTTTTGTCCGGGAAGTTCTTGGAACATATGGTCAGCAGGCGAGAGATTGAATCAATCTCTGAAAAATTCAGGCTATTATTAACATGCAGTCGCCTAGGTCAATTAAAGAAGTTCAACGGTTAGCCGGACGGGCCGCGGCGCTGAATCAATTTGTCTCCCGAGCTGCCGACCAGTGTTTGGCATTCTTCAAAACCCTCCATAAAGCGTTTAAATGGTCGAAAGAGTGTGAGGATGCATTTCAAGACCTTAAAAAATACTTGACATGACCCCCTCTACTCTCCACACCTGTGTCGAAGGAGGAGTTGTTCTTTTACTTAGCGGTATCACCCTGAGCAGTCAGCTTGACACTCATCCGAGAAGAGCACGGGATATAATTCCCGGTCTATTATATAAGCCGGGCACATCAAGGCGCAGAAAGTTGGTACTCCCGCATTGAGAAACTAGCCTTTACCCTCATCACTTCTACCCAGAGATTCTGTCCATACTTTCAGGCCCATAATATTATGGTCCTCACAGATCAGCCTCTTCGCCGGGTATTAGGCAGGCCTCAGACACCTGGAAGGCTTTTCAAGTACGCGTTAGAGTTAGAAGAATTTGAAGTAGTCTATAGACCTCGGACAGCGATCAAGGGGCAATCAGTGGCGAATTTCCTCGATGAGTTCACATATCCAGAAGATCCTATCAAGGAGCTCGACCCGCCAGTTCTACCGCCCAGCCTACAGCCTAACACCTCGACCTGGATACTCTATGTGGACGGGTCCTCCAACAAATAGGGTAGTGGAGTGGGGATCATCCTGACCACACCTAATGGGATCCAAATAGAGTATAAGCTAAGGTTCGGGTTCCGAGCCTCTAAAATGAGGCCGAGTATGAATCTCTGTTGGCCGGGTTGTAACTAGCCACCTCTATGGGTTCTCGGCAAGTCCAAGGGTATAGCGACTCCCATCTCGTGGTCAATCAAGTCAATCAGGAGTACAAAACTCGATAAGATAACATGGTAGCTTATTTAGCCCTTGTCCGCACAATTTCATAAAAGCTTAAGAGGTTCTCTGTCACACAAATCCCAAGGGAAGAGAACGTGAGGACCGATCGGATAGCCCGGCTTGCCTCGTCCTCCAAGTTAGACCTGCCCGGGATAAGGATATGATACATACCCGAGCCTAGCGTGGTCAACATAGAAGGCATGGAGGTCGAACTGGTTGCCCTAGGGCCCATTTGAATGGATCCGATCGTGATGTTTCATACAACCGCTACTTTACCAAATGAAAAAGAAGAAGGTCAACGAGTAAAATACTGGGCGACCAGATACCACCTTGTTGATGGCATTCTTTACAAAAGAGGATTCGTTATCCCGTATCTCCAGTGCATCCACCTAGTGCAAGTCCAGGGAATAATGCATGAAATCCACGAGGGAATGTGTGAAAACCATGTTGGAGGTCGGGCGATTTCCCAAAAGTCCCTACTGTAAGGCTATTACTGGCCAACGATGGCCCGGGACTCCTAAGAATATGTCAAGCGAGGTGACAAGTGTCAGAGATATTCGCCCATGATAAACCGACTAGGAAAGCTCCAAAAATCAATTCTTACTCCCTAGCCGTTAGCTCAGTGGGGCATTGATATTGTCGCTCCCCTCCCGATGGGAAAAGGATAAGTCAAGTTTATGGTCATCGCCGTTTATTATTCCACCAAGTGGGCAAAAGCCAAGCCCTAGGCAAAAATCACCGAGAAAAAGATAGAAACTTTTATTGAGAAAAAAATTCTCAGCAGATTCGACATCCCATGGGTCCTAGTCAGCGACAACGGTAGGCAGTTCGACACTCTGGTCTTCAAACAATTCTGCTCGGGATATGGAATATTAAAATCACTACTCTTCCCCCAAGCACCCTCAAGCCAATGGCCAAACAGAGCTAACAAACCAGACTATTCTACAGTCAATTAAAACCAGACTTAAAAATGCTAAAGGACTTTAGGCATAAGAACTATTGACCCTTCTGTGGGCATAATGCACCACCCCCGAGCGGCCACGGGGGAGACCCCTTTTTCCCTCACCTATGGCTATGAGGCGGTGGTCCCCACAGAGCTTGCATTACCCACTTATCGAGTAGCAAATTTCAGCAAGCACGGTAATGAGGAGGCCCTTCGAGGAGAGCTCGACTTGGTAGAAGAGAAAATGGACTAGGCATATTTGAAAGTGGCAGCCTACAAGCAGTGGGCTTTTTGGTATTTCAACAGTAAAGTCAAGCATCGTAGTTTCCAGGTGGGAGACCTGGTGCTGAAGGCAGTGAACCAATCAACCAAGGTCCCGAGCCATAAAAAGTTAGGGCTAAATTGGGCAGGACAATACAGTGTTACCCGGGTCAACCGACTGGGCACCTACTGGTTGTAGACTTTGGACGGGCATGATCTATTTCACCCTTGGAATGTCCAACACCTCCGCAAGTATTTTCAGTGAAACATTAGAGGAAGAACGTATTAACATTGGTTATGAAATTTGTAGCTCTTTTTAAACAATTATTATGATTTTCAAAAAGGAATAAAATATTTTGTTTTTGCTACAAGTCATTACCCTTACTAGTTTTCCATGCGCAAAAGACCTCGGGAACACACCCGAGGCACAAAAGACCTCGGGCACACACCCGAGGCACAAAAGACCTCGGGCACACACGTGAGGCACAAAAGACATCGGAGTCATGCCCAGGGCTAAAGACCTCGGCGTTACACCTGAGGCATCGACTTTGCTTAGGTCCATAAGCGACAATGGGGGCAAATCCCCCTAGGTGGCTAAAGATGGCAAGCCCAAAAAGACCCTACAACTACCCACATTCTAGGTCGGTTCCTTACAATCACCCCCTCTACCAATGCTCGCCTTAGCAAAAGCTTGGGGGCAGGGGGATGTTGGATAAAAATAGGAAATCACACCAGGCACTAACAGGACTTGGAATTCCAAAACATTCCTAAGTACCTACAGTGCCTAGAGAAACAAATCGGGATACTAATAGGACCTAACTCCTATACTGTACCTGGTGGGACCTTCAAATAGGTCCCAAGAAGACCAAGTGTTCTTTATCGGTCACGGTCCAAAAAGTTTGCTAAGGCAAGGTATCCACCAGATTATAACCAGTCGGGCAAAGGCAATTAAAGATAGGCAAGTACAAAAATGATGAAACAGTTGATCCAAAAGGGTGGCCTCAGAGGACTTTTTCCTTAATCAAAATTAAATGTTTGTACAGAGCCTGGGAGGCAGTTGTAGTAGCCTCCCAAACTAAAGTGTACATGACTGGAGGGCAGGCACAAAGGCTAGGCGTCCACCATGACCACATCCTCGGTCTCACCAGCCTCTCCTCCCAGAGCAACCTCTCCTCCCGGGGCAACCTCCCCACCCAGGGAAGCATCTCCAGTAGGTCCAACCTCAGCAGTAGAACCTTTGCCAGCGGTGGGACCGTCACAGTAGTCCGAGTCGATCCCTTCGTAGGATGAGATGTCTCACTCAAGATGGTCCCAGACCAGCCTTCTTTTCAGGTCCTCATAGCCCTGAAAGAAGCCATTGTTGTATGCCTCCTCCGTAGACCCCGCAGCCACTGTCCCGGGGAAGGCCTTCTCCTGAGCTTCCACCACAGCCAGGCTGGCGCGAGCAGCCTCCTGTTTAACCAAGGCAACCGCCAACTCCGCTTGCACAGCGCCGAGGCCCGGGACCAAGCCCTTGACCTTGTACTTCTCAACGGCCAAGGCAATCTCCTTAGCCTCAGAAGCTGCCCGTTTGAGTGTCAAGGCAGCCTCAGTAACAGTGGCCCTCCTGACCATAGAGGGCAGGAAGGTTTTAACTCTAGCATGTTGGGTTTGTGCCCTCAAGCCATTAATGTATAAGACACTGACATTTTAATATATGGATATCAACTTTACATTTCATTATGTATGTTCCTTTTATGAGTTTATTCTTAATCCTTAAGTATCATAGTAAGTAATTCGTGTATGTATGAGATACATACAAGTGAGATAAGAATTACTATTCTTTGATACTTAGAACTTGTCATAGTGGATGATGAGACTGGATACCTCATTAGGTCTACACTGTAGAATTATTGAGTACCATATGATGGAGTGATTAATCTTAATCACTAGGGTGTTACTCTTAGTTAATATGCTAGTGCTTATAGTGCATTAAAGGACCTGAGCTTTCCTAAGACACTCAAGACTGTCAATAGTCGATAGCAACTCATAACTTGTATAAGGTACGTGTTCTCAATCTTGAGACGATTATGAACACAAACTGTAGATATGTCTGCTTTGACTTACCAATCAGTGAGGTCTATAGATGATCAATACCTAGGTATCTTGGGAATGTCATGTTCACATGGTTGTGAACATATATTGTCAAGATAGAATCTACCCTCTGACAGAGAGTAAGCATTCCCTTGAGAATGTCACCAAGTTGATCACTGAAAACTGCAGTCTTATTGATAAGTAGTTATCAACATGTTTGGTAATCATGAGAGGTGAATGTGACTCAAGGAATACAAGAAATAATCACTATTAAGGTTGACAGTAATCGTTTATCCGACTACCTGAATATGATTGTAAATGTTGAAGGTAGAGGGACATTAGTACAACGTACAAGTCTAGTTATTGCTTCAGATATGTTCTTTTTCATTGGAGTTTAGTTATCATTTTGTAGTGGAGTAAACGTTAACTGACCAGTTGGTTAGTTTAACAACTGGTCAGAGCCAACAATAAAGAGCCTAGGAGAATACTTGGAAAGGCACATGAGGATGATGTCAACATAGGTTCGATCGATTGAAGTCTGGACAGGTTCGATCGCTCGAAGGTGGTTCGATCGATCGAATGTTCGATCCATCAAAGCCACTTTGATTGATTGAGCTTTAGTTCAGTTCTGGGAATCTATAAATAGGGCAGCTGCATCCAAAATAAGAGTTCATCATTTTTAATACGCCAGAAGTTGCAGAAACTGTTTTAGAGCTCCCAAACCCTCTCCATCCTCTTTATTAGAGATCCCACCATCGCTAGTCTTTCCAGGAAGCATCTGTAGGAGTCATAATGTCACACCCCGATTTTTGGACAATCAAATATTTAATCCAGGGCATGTATCCAGACTAATATTCAATTTCTAAAACATCAAGAGTGACACTGACACATAGGCTAGTAGATAATTACTGAAAATAGTATTTTATACTCATTAAAAAAGGACATGTGATTTTGTGTTTAAAAGAAAAAAAAAACTCTTTATTCTTAAACTTGTATTCCCAAACATTCATTTTCATTATAAAAGAAATTAAACTCCATTCCACATATTATATCCTTTCGATTTACAAAAGAAATATTATGTTCATTCAATAAAATCCTCTTTACAAAGTTCAGCGGAAAGAAAATAAATAAGCATAAAATCCATACATCCATTGGTCAGAGCAACTACAACGTTCCCAATACCCAATATATAATACTTATTACAATTATACACATGTGGCCCACATTGCCAGAAATAAAATAAAGTACAACAAAAAAATAAGTACAACTCTAATACTAAACAACACCGCGACCATCTCTTCACCCAAACAGAAGCTCCAAATAAAATCTCCAAATACTAAACCTGCACATACATTCGACTATGTTTCATATAGAAACGCACCTGAATGCATAACACACTTGGGTCAGTCACATGACTGGTATGAGTTAACAAAAAAATTATAAACGAGTCTTAGGGAACAACGGTATCCCATAGACTCCCAAAAGTACTCACAAAGAAAAACATAACCACCTCACATCATACAATATCGCTGCACAAAAAATAAACAATGTCATCACACATAATTCATATCGGGTTAGAATAGTAGTTCCACGCACATTTCAGGACAGAACGGTAGTTTCCTTCAATGTGGTGGCAGTGGCTCTAACCCCGAATAAACACAATTGAATACTTACCGGTTGAATATCTATGGTGAGTCAGCCCTGCATAAAAGTTAGTAGACCCACCATCCAGCAATATATAGTTATCACAAACCAAGTAAACAAGTCCGTAAACAACATTTCCACATTCTAACTTGAACGTCGCATTCATTATTCCAAACTTATCAGTCTTATGAAATACTCCATTGTCATTATTTATTAGCCATTAATTATCTTTGTGTTCCCTAGATTCACCACTTGACCACCCTCCATGGTACAGCCCACACATATATCCCATGTGTGCCCGGACATACTACCAACACCCACTCTGGTGCCAGTTTGGTTGGGGTATCAACCAAACCAGGTATACACAACGGACGTCTGGTCAATATGTCAAGACGTCTATACAATATAAGCCGAGCATAAGGCTTAGGCCAGCTTGATCACGAAGCCACTGGCAAAAAGTACACTCAACAAGTCTTCAACCAGCTTGATCACGAAGCCACTGGCAAAAGAGTGCGAGCTACCAAAAACAATAACACAACAACGGGGAGTAGTGAACACTAAGGTCTTTTCCCAGTTTCTTACCATCTACGTTAATTCTCATAAGAACCCATTCATGAGGGTTTAATCACACCATTAACCCCTTTGGGAATTTATCATTTATTCCATAAAATATCATCATCCAATTATTCACGATAAGGCCCTTTTTTTTTTTTACCAAAATTCTATTCAAGTATCTGGCGTAGTGTTTTCATAATAATTATTTAATACCACACATAGAATAAGTTGGGGTTTCTTAACACATAGCATATAAAATCGACACTCAACAATACTATTTAAAACAGTCCCAAACAGACCCTTACATTAGACAGTCCCAAAACCAATATGGACTAAAATTATTCCTCATAATAATTCCGTACAAAGAAACATCTCTAACAATATTCATAAACATAAATTGAAAATTCGGAGTTAATATTCACTGCTACTGTAATATAAATTTTCTGCCCAAACGGTGCAGAATTGGGAAACACGCTATTTGACAAAAGTTGTGCAGAATTGCGTTTTACATGGGACAATGCGGACAGAAAGCTAAAAGTCCAAACAAGCGATTCTGTACAATGTTTTGAAAATTCAGCGATCATAGAAAAACCAATAAAAATGAATTTTCCTACTTATTTAATTAATTTATTTTTCTTTCTCCCTAGGTTAATCTCATGAATCTGAACATTAGTTTATCAACGTATAACCATATCTATTTGGGTAATACTACGATCCAAATCAACAAATTGCATACGATACTAAAATTTATATATCAATCCAAACATTTAACTTGCAATGATTGATTCAATTGCGTATAGTATATATACCCACGTGTGTATATACATATACCCAAATATATATATTTAACTCACCAATTGTGCCAAATCCCACAAAGATATGAATCGACGTTAACCACGACGAATGCACCGCATATGATTCAACGATCATTCTCATTCTTCCTATTCGTCTTCTTCCTCTCTCTTTCTCTTCCTCTCTATTTCTTTATTCTCTTTTCTCTCCCTCTTTCTCTTTCTCTTCTTCTTATCTTCCTTTGGTGGCTAGGGTTGAGATAGTAGGGGTGAATGTATTGTTGGGAGAACTAATATAGGGTTAACAAGAGATAACCCCGTTTTTATTTTTACCCCTTCATAGAAATACATCATATGACCCCAAAATGCATTGCAAAGTACTAAAATGAGTTACCCATTGGGTACCCATGACCCAGGTACTTAATTCTTATGTTAAATACATTGTTTAGAATATTTACGGGCCCTGTAAACACTACTAAATTATAAACACATCAATTCTTTAAAATTTAAACTTACACAAATTTATCCCATCACTTAAGTTTATAAAAATATTCACATCATAATTTGTACTAAAAAATTAATACACATAGATATATAACCATAAACATAAATACCCATATCTAATTTATCACATATAAAAAATTCGGGTGGCCACATTAACATATAAAAATAATTATTTATATCTTGAAAATTATGGGGTGTTACACATAAGAGTGAAGACAGCCTAGTGGAAGCTTCTGCACCATCCAGGAGAAAGAAATTCATAATTGGGTTAAAGACCTGAGGTGTGATTTCTTGTTCCCCTCTTATGTACGCATCTATGGAATTGACGAGTAGTAGATCCTGGGCTACCAATAAGTTTTTATAACAAAATATTTCCACTGCACGTTGAAAAATAATTTTAATCATGTTTTTCCTTCACGATGGCCATGCAGCCAACTAGCAAAAAACAAGCAAAATCAGTCGGTCACTTAACAGAAGCAAAAAAAAAAGATTTTTTTTTTTAAGGACAGGAAAAATAGCAGAGATACTTATGAAGTGTGAGAGGCTGTATAGCCACCCCTGGAAGACTTGGGGAGACATGTTTGTACACATCTCTACCTGGTGGAGGAGGAGGACTGGTATGACTCTCTCCCTTATCTTCGTCGACTCCTCCAGCGGTGTCCCAGACGGCAGGTCTGCCCGGGGAGCAGTTTCTTCCACCACCACCACCACATGAGTGCCCGACGTCCCCCCGGGTTCCTTATGCGTCGCAATCCCATGCCTTATTTGCCGGAGCGAACAATCGCTGCCCGAGGTCTCAGCAGTGGGCCTCTTGTCTCTATCTGCCACCTCGGCAGCGGCGGCCTGTTTGGCCCTCAACTGCTCTATATATCTCCGGGGGCCCATTTCTGTAAAGGAATATGATCGCACAGTCATTAGTCGGGAAAAGCAGTGAAAGGCAGATAAAGGTAAAAAATTTGCCTAAGAATTTACCCGGGATGATTTGAGGAAAGACGGGAGCTTCAATAGGTTCGTCCGGGGTGTAAGAGCAATAAATTCCCTATCCGGGACAGTACCTTCCAGACGACGGTGGTGGGCAAGTCAGCAAAATGCTTGATCCTTGCTTGACACTCCTCAGGAATGCTGGGGGGGGGTCAGTAGATCCCACTACAAAATGAAGCATGAGACGGTTAGCCACCAAGTTATAACCAAAAGTAAAGGAAAGCAAAGGAGGAAATGATGGATGAGCTTACTCCTCAGCTCTCCCGCCCAGGAAGTCCATAGCTAAATCCCTGGGGCTCGCTCACAAAGCCCGGGGGTGGATACTTAGAAGAACTTGTTCTTCTACCCCTTATTGTTGCTCGGCCAGTTGACAATGATTTTTCTCCTTTGCCGAGCCCCTAGAGAGAAGAAACCAACCTCCCCGTGTATGGGGAACGATCAGTGGGTCCAATAGAACTCTTGAAGGGTGAGCTCATACCCGAAGACTTGGGGCCAGAGAGAGATGCACCCCATCAGGAACCTCTACCCATTTAGGGCTAAGTGCCCAGGAGCAATCCTGAGGTAGATCAGGACACTCTGAGCAATCGGGTAAAGTGGAATATGGAACCCCATCGTGAGGGAGTCCTCGTACAAAGTGACGAAGCCCAGATGGTATAGCTGGAACTCGCTGGCTTGCACGGTCAGGGATCAATCATCGGGAATGGCATACCTATCCCTAATCAGACTGAGGTCTTGAGCTTGCAAGACAGAAGGAGTAAACTCACAGGCAAACACTACCCTAGGGTCAGGACCCTCCAGTATCTCGTCACCAGAACCCTGCGAGACGGAGGCCACTAGGGACTCCTTGTCTGACTCATCGTCTGATACCCGAATTGGAATCCTACCCTCACTATGGTGGTCTGACGGAGTCTGGAAGGTGGATCTAGGTTCGTGTCTAGGGTCCTGGACTGCGATTGTTCGTCATCTAACCGAGAAGAGGAATCAAAACTAGAATGTTCCATCTCTAAGGTTCCTGGGACTGGATGGGGGAGTAATTGGCGGACTAGATAAGGGTCGGTGACTCCAAGTCTAAGGTACAGGGGGGGTAGATCCAATAATCTATGGGGTAAGGTGTATAGAGCTTTCAAGGTAAATAAACACTCAGTCAACACAGTTACAGGACAACCCGACCGGTTTACCCACTCTGTAATATAGGGTGGGATACTTGACCTAATAACGAAGATGAACCTAAGGAAGAAGAAATCCCACACCTGTGTAAGCCCTAATGGGTTCGTGCTCTCCAGTGTCACTCAGGAAAGAAAAGATAAGAGGAGAAGGAAGAGAGCAGTGGATTAAAACTGAGAAAGTAAGGACTAACAAAAGTTAGAGCAGGAAAAGAGCTCGGAAAGCTTGACCGGGGACTTTTGCTCTCAAAATTGCTCGGTAATCTCTGTCTCAGGGCAGCAGGAATAAAGGAAATGAACAAGGACCTTGTAGACACCCCATTTTGTCGACTATCAGATTTAGAAAACCCATAGCTTGGTGGTTTACAATGATCGAAAAAGACTCAAAAGGACTCCTGAAAGTTAGTTCTATTTCTCAAAATACTCAGAATGACCAAAATGCCCCTGAAAACCCGAAAACTCCCAAATGTTCTGCAAACGCGCTACATCATAAGACAAACAATAAAATGAGTTCTAAAGCAAGACCAGATGAAATCGTCGGCACCCAGAGACCCCCAGAAGTCCCAAAAGTTCCTAGAAAGTCCCCGTTGACCGGTTTGACCAAGGTTTGACCAAGTTTGACCAAGGTTTGACCGAAATCATCCAAATTTGCCAAAAAGTTTCAGAATCATCGAAAATCATGTGGAAAGTGTTAAAATGAGTTTTAAAAGAAAATCGAATGAAAACGTCAGCTCCTAGGAGCTCCCAGAGGTTTTTAGAACTTCCGGGAATCCCAAGTTTGACCAGTTTGACCAAAAGATGACTTTGAAACCAGAGCACTGTAATAATTTCCAAACATTTTTAATGGATACTAGAGGTCAATAGCTTTCCAACGGTATATCGCACATAATTTTTGGATTTAAAAAGAATTTATTATGAATTTCCGAAGGTGAAAAAAGGCGAGCAAATTGGCTTTTATTGCGAATACCGTAAAACTTTTCAAAGTGACCTGACTCCAAAACTTTTTATATAGAAATTAGACTCCGATACTTTTCCAACAGTATATCATAAGCTCAGTTTGGAGTTCGTACGCATTTTTTGTGAATCTCGGACGAAATAGGGCCTTTTCGCGAATACCGGAACCTCTAGGGGCCTAAAAAGGATTATCTGGACGAATGAGGAGCAGTGCCGCAGCGGCACTGGCCTACTGCCGCAGCGGCACACTCCCCTAGAATGGTACATTTTTGTCATTTTTTGGGGGGTTCATTTTGATTAATTAGAATCCAAAACAACGTAGTTCTATGTTCACAGATGTTTAGGACCAATGGGAGTACTTTCTAAATCCCAAAAGTATCCCAAATTAGCCTATATAAACCCCCCATTGCTCTTCATTTTGGGGGGGCCAAGTGCAAAGTCCGTAGAAGTTGTAGAGAGAAAGAGAGATAGAGATAGGTTTAGAAGAAGGAAATGGAGCTTCTCTCATTGATTTTCTATAAGAAAATGAGTTTTAATCTTGTTTTCTTCCATTACCTCTCTTTTACTTCACATTCCAAATAACCTCAATCACCATTCTTGAGCATTCTTGAGTTAGGAAGCTACTTCCATGTCCAAATGTCAATATCTATGAGTGAAGCACCAAGCTACAAGTCCAATATCACATTGATTATCATCTATTGATTTGTTCATTTGCTTGCTTATATACAATGCTCATCTCTTCTTACCTCATTTCTTTTTTATTTTCTTTATTTACTTACTAGTTCATCATCATCTAGATGATGACATGAAGTTTGATGTGAGTGAATCCTTATGGATAGTAGCTCTTGACCTCAAAAACATGTTTGATAGATGATGATTATAACCTCAATACATCCCTATGTATTCTTGAGGTTATCTCCAAAATAAAGCAAACCTTTCCAATAATCTTGGAGGTTCTCTAAATGAGTTGGAGGTTGATATTACAAATGGTTTTTATCCTCTTTGAGTGTTGAAAATATACTTTCAAAACCCTTATTTCAAAGCCCTCCTAAAACCCCTAATATTTGGATTCCAAGAAATAAACCTTATTTCTCTAAAAAAAAATGTTCAAAAAAGTGAATTATTTAATTTCAAAGAATTATTCTGAGTTCAATACTCAAGGTATGGATGCAAGACCACTTGTAAAGTCTTCCTAACTCATTATAGAACACCCATGATTTTTGTCTTGACCTGAAAGCACTTGAAAGTGGTCCATTTGGACCCAAACATTCTCTCCAGAAATTCTGTTTTTGCTGCCACAGCAGCTTGGTTGACTTTCAACTTGTTTTACAGAAATATTTTCCAAAGGGAGTGGTCCCAACTCATTTTTTCCTTGAACTTCAGTGTCTTAGGGAACTTTCTGTATAATATGGGCCTCTAGATCTTTTGTTTTCATTTCTAAGATGTTTTAACATTTCAGTCGATAGTACGGACTCTGTTTCTTAATAACCTCTATTGTTTATATGATTTCTCTCAATCTGTGATAGCTATTAAAGATTGGCTTTTTGGGTTGTGTTCTAGACACAATAAGGAAGATCTCCATGAAAGATCATGCATTGAAAGAATTCTTATCCCCTCTTTTTAATTTCCAAAAGATCATGTTACTCTTCTGTCCACTATTCACAGCAAACACACTATTACTTCCATCCTTTGATTTGATGCTTACATGCATTCCAAATTAGCTCATGTCATAGGAAGTAGTTCATACTAAATTTGTACATATCCCATGTTGATCTCCTTCATTCATTCAAATACATTCTAGACTTCTAAGTCATTCTAGGAATCCATGAACACAAAACACACTACAACCTTGGCACATTCTACATACATGCATTGCATTCATGCAAGATTTGGGGTTTTTGTAACTCCTAATCTAAGAAGATTATAAGGAATGATCATGATCACACGTTCATGCTTCCCCTTGATCTAATCCTCCTTTCTCATCCGTCCCGGGGATTGAGAGATCTTCTTTTCTCAAGGATTAACATGCATCATTTTAGCTTGCTAAGCATCCTTATTTTATTTGATTATTTGTTTCAAGAACAAATCATGTGCCCTTTAGATTAGGAAAACTTTATTACTTGATATATGATTAGACGATTTTTCCTAGGTTTGTTTGTGTGATCTTTCACTTTGCATTGTGTGATATTTGGCTTAGATCTTATGAATGATATCTTATCTTTTGATCTTCCATTTCAAGATTCTTATGTGATGTAATATACACATCATATTATTAATTGTCGAACCAAACATAGTAAAAGATGATTATTTGGATGCTAATTGAGGCCCGTCGAGAGATGGGACGAGTTGAGGGTGTTTTAGTCGCAATAAAGGTTCCTTCCTCTCTTGTACAAAAACCCCGAGCCAAGTTCTTTGGTCATGAAGGGCCGGTGCCCTTTATCCATTTGGGTGAGTCAAAATTAGGTTACTTGGTTCCTTAAAGACCAAGTGGCAACTCTGTATCTGTTTTCAACAGACCCTTTTTTTCCTTTCCTTTTTCAAAAGCAATCTCAAAACCAAAAGCAAAAAGAGTGGATGAGCGATTCCGCGTGTCCACAATCTGGTAACCACTGGGGATATTTATTTTCAAAACAAAATAATACAAAGGTTTGACTCATAAGAGGCATCCTTAAAATCATCTTTTTATTATGTCTAGTTCACCGCATTGCACTCTTGCATTTTCCCCCTCCGACTGTGTCTAAAATGTGGCGTTGACATTATTTAGCTGTGCCAGGGCACAAGTCACCATTGATACTATACCTTCCAAGGTACATCAAAAAGAGTAAAAACCTTCGTACTGTCTCTCCAACGATATATTGGAACTCTCGTCAACGGACCCTCTTTGACTAAAACCCAGCCTTTGCATATCGATTTCTATAGAACCTTTCATAGGACTGTTAATTTATCTTTTCAGATAGGACAATGTGATATAAACTGTTGTATGCCCTGGTGGGATTACCTGTGCGGTGTATGCGCTTATGTGGCATAGAATAGAACCTCTTTCTTATGATTTCCAAGGTAATCACTTACATGTGACCACATTGAGTGACTTGCCTAGGCACCATAGTAAGGAAGTCTGCTCCATGTTCACAAAGATATACACCGCAAACCTTGTTTGTTGGTCCTAAGACATAAGAGTATGAAAACTTGCTAGACAGTATGATCACCGTCATCCAAATCTCCTTGATTTCCCAGATATATTTGTTTCTTCAAAAACTCTGTCCAACTTACCCAAATATACCTGTTTTCCCAGAAGCTTCGTCCAACTCTCCCAGATTTCCCAAAAATCCCAGCAGCTCCGTCTGAACTTTCCAAAAATGCCTAGATGTGCCAATTTCTCCCAGAAATTCTGATTTCCCAGTTTCTCCCAGAAACTCTGCCCAGATTTCCAAAACACTCAGATATACCAGCTTCTCCCAGAAACCCTGTCAACATTTCTCAAAAAATTCCCAGATATACCAGTTCCTCCCAAACACTTTGTCCAGATTCACCTTGTTTCTCCCAGAAACTAAGATTTCCCAATTTCTCCGAGAAACTCTGTCTAACTCTACCTATTTCTCCCAGAAACTCCGTCCAAGTCACCTATTTCACCTAAAAACTCCAAGAGTCCTGTTTCCCCCAGAAATCTCATATGTACCAGTTTCTCCCAAAAACTCTATCCGATCCGCCTAGATTTCCCAAAACTCCCTGTTTATCCCAGAAACCTTGAAATCCCTGCTTTTCCTAGAAACCTTTCCCAATTTACCTTGTTTTTCCCAGAAATTCTAATTTTCCCGTTTCTCCTAGAAACTCTGTCCAACTGACCCAGAAATACATGTTTCTTTCAAAAACTTTGTCCAAATCACCTAGATTTTCCAGAAAATCCTATTTCCTATAAACACTACCAAAATTCACCCAAATTTCCCAAAAATATCTACTTAGAAAATTTTCTAGATTCTCATTCCTCAAAGAGAAAACCTGTCTTCCTCACCCTCCTCATGATGGTGATCATCCTGGAAAGAAAAGTTAGCACACTCTGTATGGTTAGGACCTTACTTAACTGCTATATGTTAGAAGTAGGCGCATTATATAGATTAAGGCTTGCATCCGCATACTGGTCTCATATGCATACACGATTCTTGTCGGTTCGCTTGCACTCACGTCTTGTCGGTCTCACATGTGTCAGTCTCTACACATCTAGCGCGTACATGTCATCATCCTCACCCATCTTAATCGTTGTATAGAAGTCGTATACATACTGCAACCATCATCGATTCACATCAATAAATCCTTCAAAATTTTGATCATCTCCTCCTTCTAGGAGTCCATAAGAAGTATTTTTGCGCCTCTGCTAATTTGGGCTTTTACTTCTATTTGCAGAAAATGTATCCCCGGGTAAAGACACTGTTGTACCTCCCTGAATTCAGTGTCGTGATCGCGAACTAGCCCAGGCTACCATAAACCCACTGATGGCCTACCAAGCTCTCGAAGGGAAAGTGAACAAACTACAAACCACTGTTGAACATCTAAGTTTAAGGAAAAGCCGATTTGAGAAGATGGTACAGAGCATCAATAAGAGGAAGTATGGGTTAATCGACGCTGTCTATCCAAGCCCATTTCCACATCCGAATCCTTACTCGTGTCCAAGTCAACACCCTTACCTGGGTAATCCTATTTCATATCCAAACACAAGAGCCACTCCGAGGACCCACTTGAACTCAAAGTTTAACAAAGCCCGCAACCCAAGAACCTTTACCAACCTAGGTATGCCGTTGTCCGTTATCCTTGATAACCTCATCATAAAGGGGCACCTCCAACTTCTTCCGCCTCGTGCTGGTATCCCTTCGCCTAACTGTAACCTATCCAATGTTGTGCCTACCACCAAGGCCCAGGTCACGACACCGACAGCTGCATGTGCCTTCGCCATGATATCCAAGACCTCATCGATCATAAAATCATCGAGCCTTCACCCATCTAACCCTATGCCAAACAAAATGTCAGCTTCATTGAACCTAAAGCCCCTGGCTCATCTGTTCAAATGATCCCTTTTGCTGATACCCATGAATGTTGAACCTGTGCCGGTGAAGCGATGGTGTTTGGGACTTTTGCTAGCAAAACAAATGAGGATGCTCGTTCAAAAAAAAAAAAAAGAATAAGCGAGTCACCGTGACACTCCATTTGAGGCCAAGCCGAGTCTAGTCGAGTCTGTCCTATGTTTTGAATCTATTTCAAGTTTAGTCTTATTGTCAAGTCAGTCAGTCTTCAAGTTGTTATGAGTCTGTGTCGAGTAATGTAATCCTTCTCCTTTAATGGAATGAAATCTCAATTTGCTTAATCTGATGTGTCTAGTCATAAATGCATGAATCATCAAACTGAAATGTCACTTTTCAAATTACCATAGATATTGCTTTGCTAAAAATTTTTTTGCAACAAAAAAAAAAGAATCCTAAAAGGTCAAAGTCGATTTCACGCTGACACCGATGAAGAGCTGAGAATTGAATAGTCTTACTTTAAGAATTTAAAGATGTTCTTGCCTCAATCTTGGAAAGACATGTTTGGAACTGACTTGGGGCTTACCCAACACCTTTTTTCTACCATTTCAAAGCCTTGAGCCCAATCCAAAGGGGAGCCATACAATCTGTCTATTGAAAGCTGTGCAGACTTAGTCCTTGATGGTAGTCAAACACTTTCGATGAGATTCTTCTCCCCTTTCAAAATAAAAGAAAAAAACAAAATAATAAAAAGAGAAAAAAAAAGAAAGAAAAAGAAAGAAAAGAAAAGCTCGCTAGGTTGAAAACCTGAAAGGGCACCTAGGCAAAAGTTAAGAGCTGAAAAAGGTGTTGATTTCCAAGATCTGACCTTAGCCAATCAAAATGATGGAGAAAATGAAAGGAAGAAAATTTTGGCGATACAGAGAATTGTACACTTCAAGGTACATCATGAGAACATACCTAGATCACATTTCAAAAAGCTCGAAACGACCACAAATAAATTTCGAGAACTGATATGTACATTCTGGAATTCTGAAATGTGATCAAAAGATCTCACAAGAATTAACTACATGAAAAATAAAATTGACTAGGTAGGCGAAAGTGACAAGGATCAATCCTCAGAAAGAAAAAAAAAAGAAAAGAAAAGAAAAGAAAAGAAAGGGAAATTGAAATTGAATCCTTTTATTCAAGGTTACCACAAGTGAGCTAAGTTTGAACTTCTTTGATGATTGGTTTGAAAAACCCTCAACCAATTTCTTTCAAGACTTTGGCCTGAACTATGCTCAACCTGACTCCCGTTCAGGGGACACATAGGCAATCGCATCGGTTCGGTCGACACCATCATAATCAAACCAATTTCTGTCAAGACCTTGCCTTGAACTACGCTCGACCTGATTCCCACTCGGGGATATGTAGGCAACCGTATCGGTTCGGTCATCCCACCTACCTAAAAATAGCCCAACTTTCTTCAAGCCTTGCCTTGAACTACGCTCGACCTGATTCCTGCTCTAGGATCCGTAGGCAACTGTATCGGTTCGGTCATCCCACCTACCTAAAAATCATTCTTTCAAGGTCCTCGCCCGAACTACGTTGGACCTGATCCCCGCTTGAGGGTACGTAGGCAGACTTTCAAAAAGAAAAGAAGGATGGCTCGCTAGGTCAAAAATCTGAAAGGACACCTAGGAAAAAATTAGAGCTAAATCCAAAGTGAGCAATAACAAAAGAGAGAAAAGAGCTCGCTAGGTCACCTCACTGGTGCCTAGGCAAAAGTTATGAGCATCTGCAAGATTAAAGTCGTGGTCCTTGCCTCAAGCCAAAAATCACCTTCCACACTAGGGACAAACTTCGGCTACCCACCTCACTTGCCTAAATTTTACTATGAACCCTTCATACAAGGGGCGAACTTTGGTCACCTACCTCGTTTGTCCAAAGCCTCCAATAAACCATTGTCCAAACTAGGGGCAAACTTCAGTCACCCACCTCGTTTGCCTATGAATTCCACTTCGTACACCTCAAACTAGGGGCAAACTCTGTTTGCCTAACACGATCCCTTCACACCAAGGGCAAGTTTTCAAGTCAAGAAGTTATTTTTAAAATTTTGAAATAGAGCATATTTTATTCTAAAAGCTAAGGCACTAATTTAAAGCACTTCCTAGGAGAAGTAGAGAAATGATTAGATCAATAGGGAGGAGTTTCAAAAACAAAATTTTCTTAGCAAAGTACTATCATATTAAGATGAGGAGTGAACATAAAAGATGAGCAGTACACCATTTATGACAGAGACACGTTTAATTATGCTAATTTGGGCATTTCCTGTCATTACTTTTGTCGAGTCAATCCTTCTTTGGTTGAGTCAGTAATAATCTAATCGAAATTGTATCAGAGTTCAAGGTTCATACAAACCAATTCAATTTTCCTTGTCATCGTTGTTGCTGTCAAGTCCATTTGTCCTAATGGTCTCAAATGTGTGGGTTTAAAGTGATTACCAATTATAAAACATGTGGATACAAGAAGAAATTCCAAACACCACTACTGCACTTGTCAAGTCTACAACATGATATGAGTCCCAAGAACCTTGAGCATTGGTGATACCCCCAATCACAGTCACTTGTCTTCATAAATCAATTCATAAGATACACTGGCTATCTTCTACCAGCTCCTCAGCAACCAAGCCAAAATTGTGTCATGAATGTTGTTCATCCCCAGTTAATTACTCTATTCACAATGCAACCATTCTTTCCCCAGCCGAATCTTCTCATTCCCAACAGAGCTAGTTCATCTCTAGAAGAGTATCCTAAACAAATATGGTATATCTCAGTCAAGACTTCAACCTTTCCTTAGAAGAAAGAGTTGTTCATCTCTAGCAGATTCAATTTAATCCCCAGCAGGCATATCAATTCATTTGTTCTTTTGATCACAGTTAGTCCAACCGTTGGTCCAAGCCATGACAATCACAGTAGTTCCATGTCGACTCATCATCTCGATTCGTACATCATCAGTTCAATCCATGACAGTCAATGTAGTTCACTATCGGATCGTCATCTCGATCACAGTAGTTCACTGTCGACCCGTCATCTCGATTCGTACATCATTAGTTTAATCCATGACAGTCACAGTAGTTCACTGTCAACTTGTCATCCCGATTAGTACATCGTTAGTCCTTCTGATCACGATTAGTCCAACCGTTGATCTAATCCATGACAGTCACAGCAGTTCACGGTTGACTCATCATCTTGATTCATACATCATCAGTCCAATCCATGAAAGTCATAGTAGTTCACTGTCTACTCATCATCTTGATTCGTGCATCGTCAGTTCATTAATCATCATTAGTTCACCATCACTCTTATTCAAAATATGTCGTGTTCATCGTCCCCTCTAGATTGAGGCAAATCTATTATCATCAATCTTCTAGAATGAGGCAAATGCTTCGGTGTCAACCCTCTAATTTGAGGCAAATCCTTCATTGTCTGCCCTCTAGATTGAGGCAAATCTATTATCAGCCCTCTAGATTGAGGCAAATCCTTCATTGCCAGCCCTCTAAATTGAGGCAAATCTTTTATTGTAGACCCTTTGGATTAAGGTAAGACTTTTGTGTCCATCAGTTATCTTGGACTACCCCATTTACTCTTTGATATCTGGGACTGCCAAGTCCGTCAATCATCTTAGGGATTCCATGTCCATCATTAGTGCTTCCACGTCCATCAATCATCTTGGAGGCCTGAATAGGCTTTTTGGATCAACCATTGCAAGATTTGATCAACCGTGAGAGATCAGAGTTGAATCCTGGTTCTCACTTAAGAATTAAATAGTTAAGCCAGATTCTCAGAGAATCCCATACCATCCCCAACAGTACCTGAACCAAATTTTCGGATTGGTCATCATAAAAATCGGCCAGTGATTGAAAAACACCGCCCATAGTCAAAAGACGCCGACTCCTAGGCAAGCTTTGTCTATTCACAATCCAAGGCTCCGTGTCCGTTGGTTATCGTGAGCTTCTTCACTTATCGTGAGCTTCCTTACTCCTTTGTCCAAAATTGTGAGCTTTCTCACTTATCATGAGCTTCCTCACTCCTTCACTCAAAATCGTGACCTTTTTCACTTATCGTGAGCCTTCTCACTTATCGTGAGCTTCCTCACTCCTTTGTCCAAAATTGTGAGCTTTCTCACTTACCGTGAGTTTTCTGACCCCTTTGTTTAAAATTGTGAGCTTTCTCACTTATCATGAGCTTCCTCACTCATTCATTCAAAATCGTGAGCTTTCCCACTTATCGTGAGCTTTCTCATTTATCGTGAGCTTCCTCACTCCC
The DNA here is from genome assembly GCA_033977485.1 of Hydrangea macrophylla. Lineage (NCBI taxonomy): Eukaryota > Viridiplantae > Streptophyta > Magnoliopsida > Cornales > Hydrangeaceae > Hydrangea > Hydrangea macrophylla. The sequence continues at coordinate 33,426,738 of CM066988.1, forward strand.
TTGTCCGAAATCATGAGCTTTCTCACCCCTTCATCCAAAATCGTGAGCTTTCTCATTTATCGTGAGCTTCCTCACTCCTTTGTCCGAAATCGTGAGCTTTCTCACTTATCATAAGCTTTCTCACCACTTTGTCCAAAATCGTGAGCTTTCTCACTTATCATGAGCTTCTTCACTTATCATGAGCTTCCTCATTCCTTCGTCCAAAATCGTGAGCTTTTTCACTTATCGTGAGCTTCCTCACTCCTTCATCCAAAATTGTGAGCTTTCTCACTTATCATGAGCTTCCTCACTCCTTTGTCCAAACTCATGAGCTTTCTCACTAATCGTGATCTTTCTCACTTATCATTAGCTTTTTCACTTATTGTGAGCTTCATCATTCCTCTGTCCAAAATTATGAGCACCCTCACCTACCCATCAGCTATTGTGAGCTTTCTCGCTTGTCGGTTATCGCCAAACCCTTCTCCGATTGGCTATCTTGAACTTCTTCATCCATCGCTTGGTATCCAGGACTTCTGTGTCCGTCGATTATCTTTAATTGTTGTCCTCTAGGACCCCACGTTCGATTATAATTGTTTGTGAAGCACACTTCCTGTAATTTAAGAAGTTTGCCTGAGACCTAGAGTATTCAACACCTTGGTATCCTTATCAGGATCTACCACTGCATTAAAGTCAAGGAAACACTAGCACGACATAAATCCACTAAGAGTGGCACACACTCCATAGCACCAGCTCATGCTAGGATCAGAACACTAAACATGATAGGACTCAGGACACAATTTATATCACATCTATGCATTGTATATCACTCTTATAGCATAGTATCCGCCTGTTTGTTGTGTATGTGCATGTGTGATTTATTCCTTTGTGCCCTGAACTACGTCCTGGTCTGATTCCCCTTGGGATACGTAGGCAGCTCACGCATAGCATGACTAGAACTAGCCTCAACAGCATTGCATCTTTTGCAACGCTTTTTATCCTAAATCTATAGCCTCCAAAAGACTTGTCTCTTCAAAGCTTTGGCACTCACTTACGACATGCATTGCCTCGCAAGTTTATGCCAAAGAGGGCCAAACTGTAGACACTCCTTTTTTTCGGCTAACAGATTTAGTAGACCCATAGCTTGGTGGTTCACAATTATCAAAAAAGACTCAAAAGGACTCCTGGAAGTTAGTTCTATTTCTCAAAATGCTCAGAATGACCAAAATGCCCCCAGAAAGCCCAAAAACTCCCAGATTTGGACCAAATGTTCTAGAAACGTGCTACGTCATAAGAAAAACAATAAAATGAATTCTAAAGCAAGACCAGATGAAATCGTCGGCTCCCAGAGACCCCCATAAGTGTCATAAGTTCCCAGAAAGTACCCGTTGACCGGTTTGACCAAGTTTGACCGAAATCATCCAAATTCGCCAAAAAGTTTTAGAATCATTCTAGATCATGTGAAAAGTATTAAAATGAGTTTTAAAAGAAAATCGAACGAAAACGTCAGCTCTTGGGAGCTTCCAGAGGTTTCTAGAACTTTCGGGGAATCCCAAGTTTGACCAGTTTGACCAAAAGATGACCTTGAAACCAGAGCACCGTAACAATTTTCAAACATTTTTAGTGGATACTAGAGGTCAATATTTTCTAACGGTATATTGCACATAATCTTTGGATTTAAAAAGAATTTATTATGAATTTTTGAAGGTGAAAAAGGCGAATAAATTGGCTTTTATCGCGAATACCGTAAAACTTTTCAAAATGACCTGACTCTAAAATATTTCATATAGAAAGTAGATTGCGGTACCCTTCCAACAGTATATCACAAACTCAGTTTGGAGTTCGTACGCATTTTCTGTGAATTTGGACGAAATAGAGCCTTTTTGCAAATACCGGAACCTCTGGAGGCCTATAAAGGATTATCTGCACGAATGAGGAGCAGTGCCGCCGTGGCACTGGCCCACTGCCGCCGCGGAACTCTCCTCCAGAATGGTACATTTTTGTAATTTCTTTTGGGGGTTCATTTTGATTAATTAGAAACCAAAACGATGTAGTTCTATGTTCACAGATGTTTAGGACCAATGGGAGTACTTTCTAAATCCCAAAACCATCGCAAATTAGCCTATATAAACCCCCCATTGCTCTTCATTTTGGGAGGGCCAAGTGCAAAGTCCGTAGAAGTTGTAGAGAGAAAGAGAGATAGAGATATGTTTAGAAGAAGGAAAGGGAGCTTCTCCCATTGATTTTCTATAAGAAAATAAGTTTTAATCTTGTTTTCTTCCATTACCTCTCTTTTACTTCACATTCCAAATAACCTCAATCACCATTCTTGAGCATCTTGAGTTAGGAAGCTACTTCCATGTCCAAATGTCAATATCTATGAGTGAAGCACCAAGCTACAAGTCCAATATCACATTGATTATCATCTATTGATTTGTTCATTTGCTTGCTTATATACAATGCTCATCTCTTCTTACCTCATTTCTTTTTTATTTTCTTTATTTACTTACTAGTTCATCATCATCTAGATGATGACATGAAGTTTGATGTGAGTGAATCCTTATCGATAGTAGCTCTTGACCACAAAAACATGTTTGATAGATGATGATTATAATCTCAATACATCCCTATGTATTCTTGAGGTTATCTCCAAAATAAAGCAAACCTTTCCAATAATCTTGGGGGTTCTCTAAATGAGTTGGAGGTTGATATTACAAATGGTTTTTATCCTCTTTGAGTGTTGAAAATATACTTTCAAAACCCCTATTTCAAAGCCCTCCTAAAACCCCTAATATTTGGATTCCAAGAAATAAACCTTATTTCTCTAAAAAAAAATGTTCAAAACAGTGAATTATTTAATTTCAAAGAATTATTCTGAGTCCAATACTCAAGGTATGGATGCAAGACCACTTGGAAAGTCTTCCTAACTCATTATAGAACACCCATGATTTTTGTCTTGACCTGAAAGCACTTGAAAATGGTCCATTTGGACCCAAACATTCTCTCCAGAAATTCTGTTTTTGCTGCCACAGCAGCTTGGTTGACTTTCAACTTGTTTTACAGAAATCTTTTCCAAAGGGAGTGGTCCCAACTCATTTTTTCCTTGAACTTCAGTGTCTTAGGGAACTTTCTGTATAATATGGGCCTCTAGATCTTTTGTTTTCATTTCTAAGATGTTTTAACATTTCAGTTGATAGTACGGACTCTGTTTCTGAATAACCTCTATTATTTATATGATTTCTCTCAATCTGTGATAGATATTAAAGATTGGATTTTTAAGTTGTATTCTAGACATAATAAGGAAGATCTCCATGAAAATCATGTATTGACAATATTCCTAACCCCTCTTTTTAATTTCCAAAAGATCATGTTACTGTTCTGTCCACTATTCACAGCAAACACACTATTACTTCCATCCTTTGATTTGGTGCTTACATGCATTCCAAATTGGCTCATGTCTTAGGAAGTAGTTCATACTACATTTGTACATATCCCATGATGATCTCCTTCATTCATTCGTATACATTCTAGACTTCTAAGTCATTCTAGGAATCTATAAGCACAAAACACACTACAACGTTGGCACATTCTAGATACATGCATTGCATTCATGCAAGATTTTGGATTTTTGTAACTCCTAATCTAAGAAGATTATAATGAATGATCATGATCACACGTTCATGCTTCCACTCAATTTAATCCTCCTTTCTCATCCATCCCGGGGATTGAGAGATCTTCTTTTCTCAAAGATTAACATGCATCATTCTAGCTTGCTAAGCATCCTTATTTTATTTGATTATTTGTTTCAAGAACAAATCATGTCCTTTTTAGATTAGGAAAACTTTTTTACTTGATATATGATTCGATGATTTTTTCTAGGTTTGTTTGTGTGATCTTTCACTTTGTATTGTGTGATATTTGGCTTAGATCTTATGAATGATATCTTATCTTTTGATCTTCCACTTTAAGATTCTAATGTGATGTAATATATCTATCATAGTATTAATTATCGAACCAAACATAGTAAAAGATTATTATTTGGATGCTAATTGAGGCTTGTCGAGAGACGGGACGAGTTGAGGGTGTTTTAATTGCGATAAAGGCCCATTCCTCTCTCGTACCATAACCCCTAGCCAAGTTCTTTGGTTATGAAGGGCCGGTGCCCTTTATCCATTTGGGTGAGTCAAAATTAGGTTTCTTGGTTCCTTAAAGACCAAGTGGCGACTCTATATCTATTTTCAACCGACCCTTTTCCTTTTCCTTTTCCTTTTCCTTTCCTTTTCAAAAGCAATCTCAAAACCAAAACCAAAACCAAAACCAAAAGAGTGGATGAGCGATTTTGCGTGTCCACAAACCCCTTATAAGTGAAGCACGGACGGCCCAAATCAAATCAGATCCAATAGCTAGGAAGTTTTCCCACCTAAACCACCTATAAACTGTCTCCTCGGGCACGTGAAGCGTCGCCTTAAAAGATGCGCGCATTAAATGCATGACGTGACGGTCCGGTTACCACGCGACTGATCAGTTACACTAGCACCGGCCACGTTGGATCCTAACTAAACCAGTCACTCCCTGATACATGGGTGTGGACGCATGCAGAATCCGTCATCCACCCCCGTTTTCTATTATTTTGAAATTGATTTGAAAGAGAAAAAGAAAAAGGACTTTTGAAAATAGATACAGAGTTGCCACTTGTTTTTTGAGGAACTAAGAAACCTAATTTGACTAACCCAAACGGATAAAGGGCACCGGCCTTTCCTAACCAAAGAACTGGGCTCGGGGTTTTGGTAAGAGAGAGGAAGGAGTCTTTATCACGACTAAAATACCCTCAACTCGTCCCGTCTTTTGACGAGCCTCAATTAGCATCCAAATAATCATCTTATACTATGTTTGGTTCGACAAATAATACTATAATAGCTATATTACATCACATAAGAATCTTGAAATGGAAGATCAAAAGATAAGATATCATTCATAAGATCTAAGGAAAATATCACACAATGTAAAGTGAAAGATCACACAAACAAACGTAAGAAAAATTGTCTAATCACATATCGAGTCATCAACTTTTGCTAATCTAAAAGGGGACATGAATTGTTCTTGAAACAAATAATCAAAGGGATCAAAAAAGTGCTTAGCAAGCTAGAATGATGCATGTTAATCTTTGAGAAAAGAAGACCTCTTAATTCCCAGGACGGATGAGAAAGGAAGAATTAATCAATGGGAAACATGAACGTGTGATCAAGTTCATTCCTTGCAATCTTCTTAGATAAGGAGACACAAAACCCCTAAATCTTGCATGGATGCAATGCATGGTCTTAGAATGTACAAAGGTTGTAGTGTGTTTGTGTACATGGACTTTCTAAAGTGACTTAGAAGTCTAAAATATACATGAATGCATTAAGGAATTCATCATAGAATATGTACAAATGTAGTATGAACTACTTCCGAAGAGATAAGCTAATTTAGAGTGTATGAATGTATCAAATCAAAGAATAAAAGTAAAAGTATGCTTGCTGTGAATAGTAGACAGAACAGTGACTTGATTTTGTGGAAAATGAAAAGTAGGATTAGGAATGTTTTCAATACATGATTTTTTATGTAGATTATCCTTATTGTGTCTAGAACACAAGTCCAAAATCCAATCTTCAATGACTATTACAGATTGAGAAAAATCATATAAATAATAGAGGTTACACAGAAATAGAGTCCGTATTGTCAATTGAAATGTTGAAAAATCTTAGAAAATGAAAACAAAAGATCTAGAGGCCCATATTATACAGAAGGTTTCCTAAGACACTGAAGTTCAATGGAAAAGGAGTTGGTACCACTCCTTTTGGAAAAGATTTCTATAAAATAAGTTCAAAGTCAGCCAAGCTGCTATGACAGCAAAAATAGAATATCCAGAGAGAATGTTGGGGTCCAAATGGACCACTTCCAAGTATTTCCATGTCAAACCAAATATCATGGGTATGCTCTAATGAGTTAAGAAGAATTTCCAATTTGTCTCATGTTAATACTTTGAGTACTGAATCCTAAAGAAATCTTTGAACTCAGATTGTTCACTGTTTAGAAGATTTTGGGAAGAACTAGGGTTTTATTCTTTGAAATCAAAATGAGGGGTTTAAGAGGGGTTTTGAAATAGAGATTTTAAAAGTATATTTTCAGTACTTAAATGGAGATTATGACCACTTGAAATATCAACATTTGAACCCATATCAAGAACCTCCAAGATTGTTGGAGACATTATTTTCATTTTTGAAGACAACTTCAAGAATACATACGAATGTATTGAAGTTGAAATCATCATCTATCAAACATGTTTTTGAGGTCAAGAACTACTATCCATAAAGATTCCCTCACCTCAAACTTCATGTCATCATCTAGATGATGATAGACTAGAAAGTAAAATAAAGAAAATAAAAAAGAAATGGGATTAAGGAGGGATAAGCATAATATGTAAACAAGCAAGTAAGTAATCAATAGATGATATTCAGGAAGATTTTGGACTCGTAGCTTAGTGTTTCACGCATATATGTTGACTTTAGACATGGAAGAAGCTACCTATCTCACATATGCTCACTAAAATGGTAGTTTGGTGTATTGAATATGAAGTAAATCGAAGTAATGAAGCAAAAACAAAGCCTAGAACTCACACTTTCTTGTTTGAAAATCAAAGAAGAAAGCTTCTTTTTCTTTTCTCTCTATTCTAAACTTATCTCTACAACTTTCTCTCTAAAACTTTTCAAAACTTGTATTTGACACCCCCAAAATAGCAAGTCAAGGGGGGTTTATATAGGCCAATTTGGGGTGATTTTGGGGTTTTAGAAGTACTCTCATTAGTCCCAAACAACTGAAAACATAGAGCTACGTCGTTTTGGTTTCTAATTAATCAAAATGGACCCCCAAAAGAAATTGCAAAAAATCGACTATTCTGAAGGGGAGTGCCACAGTAGCATTGAGCCTGTGCCGTGGCGGCACTGCTCCTCATTCGTCCAGATAATTCTTTTTAAGCCCCCAGAGGTTTTGGTATTCGCGAAAAGGTCCTATTTCGTCCGAAATTCACAAAAAATGTATACGAACTCCAAACTGAGCTTGTGATATACCGTTGGAAAGGTAATAGAGTCTATTTTTCGTAAAAAAAAATAGTTTGGAGATAGGTTACTTTGAAAAGTTTTGCGGTATCCGCGATAAAAGCCGATTTGATCATCTTTTTCTCATTCAAAAATTCATAATAAACTCGTTTTAAATCTAGAAATTATGTGCGATATACCGTTTGAAAGCTATTGACTCCTCGTATCCATAAAAAAATGTTTGAAAAATGATACAACACTCTAGTTTCAAAGTCAACTTTTAGGTCAAATCGGTCAAACTGGGATTTTTAGGAAGTTCTGGGAACCTCTGGGAGATCTCAGGAACTGACGTTTTCGTCCGATTTTCTTTTCAAACTTATTTTAATATGTTTATTATGATCTAGAATGATCCTAAAACTTTTCGACGAATTTGGATGATGTCGACCAAACATTGGTCAAATCTGGTCAAACTTCGATCAAATCGGTCAACGGGGACTTTTCGGGAACTTCTGGGACTTCCGAGGGTCTCTGGGAGCTGACAATTTCATCTGATTTTACTTTGAAACTCATTTTATCACTTTTCTTACGACGTAGCATGCTTCCAAAACTTTCAGTCCAAATCTGGGAGTTTCTGGGCTTTTAGGGGTATTTCGGTCATTCTGAGCATTTTGAGAAATAGAACTAACTTCCATGAGTCATTTTTGAGTCTTTTTCGATCATTGTGAACCACCAAGCTATGGGTCTCCTAAGTCTGATAGCCGACAAAATGGGGTATCTACAGTTTGCCCCTCTGTGGCATGAACTTACGAGGCAACGCATGTCGCAAGCAAGTGTCAAAGCTTCCAAGAGACAGGACTTTTGGAGGCTATAGATTTAGGATAAAAGTGTTGCAAAATATGTAATGATAGAAACAAGAACACTGAGGCTGGTGTTGGTCGTGCTCTGCATGAGCTACCTACGTATCCTAAGGGGAATCAGCCCAGGACGTAGTGCGGGGCACAAAAGAACAAATCACACATGCACAACAAGACATATGGATGTTATGCTATGAGGATAATATGCAGTGCATGGACGTGATATGAGTTGTGTCATGAGTCCTATCATGTCTAGTGTTCTGATCCTAGTATGAGCAGGTGCTGTGAGTAGTGCCACTCCAAGTGGGCTGGTGTTGTGCTAGAGTTCATCTGACTCTTAAGCAGCGGTCAATTCTGATATAGATATCAAAGTATTTGAAGACACTAGGCCTCAAAACTTTTCAAATTATGGGAAGTGTGCTTTGCGAGTGAATAGAATCGGATGTGGGGTCCTTGAGGACAACAATTAAAGATAATCGACGGACACAGATGTTCTAGATACCAAGCGATGGATGAGGAAGTTCAAAATAGCCAATCGGAGAAGGATTTTATGATAACCGACAAGCGAGAAAGCTCACAATAGCTGATGGGTAGGTGAGGGGGCTCATAATTTTTTTGATAAGGGAGTGAGGAAGATCACGATAAGTGAGAAGCTCACGATTTTTGTTTATTGAGGAAGCTCATGATCTTTGTTAAGGAAGCTCACGATAACCGATGGGAAGGTGAGGGGGCTCATAATTTTGGACAGAGGAGTGAGTGAGCTCACAATAAGTGAGAAAGCTCACAATTTTGGACAAAGGAGTGAGGAAGCTCACGATAAGTGAAAAAGCTCACGATTTGGGACAAAGGAGTGAGGAAGCCCACGACAAGTGAGAAAGCTCACGATAAGTGAAGAAGCGCACGATTTTGGATAAAGGAGTGAGTAAGCTCATAATAAGCGAGGAAGCTTAGGATAATCGAAGAAGCTCACGATTAGTGAGAAAGCTCACGATTTTGGACAAAGGAGTGAGAAAGCTCACGATTTTGGACGAGGGAGTGAGAAAGCTCGTGATTTTGGACGAAGGAGTGAAGAAACTCACGATAAGCGAGGAAGCTCATGATAAGTGAAGAAGCTGATGATAAGTGACAAAGCTCACGATTTTAGACAAAGGAGTGAGGAAGCTCACGATAAGTGAGAAAGCTCACGATTTTAGACAAAGGAATGAGGAAGCTCACGATAAGTGATAAAACTCACAATTTTGGACAAAGGAGTGAGAAAGCTCATGATAACTGAGAAAGCTCACAATTTTGGATGAAGGAGTGAGGAAGCTCACGATAAGTGAGAAAGCTCACAGTTTTGGACAAAGGAGTAAAGAAACTCACGATAAGTATGAAAGCTCACAATTTTGGACAAAGGAGTGAGGAAGCTCACGATAAGTAAGAAAGTTCACGATTTTGGACGAAGGAGTGAGGAAACTCACGATAAGCGAGGAAGTTCATGATAAGTGAGAAAGCCCACGATTTTAGACAAAGGAGTGAGGAAGTTCACGGTAAGTGAGAAAGCTCACGATTTTGGAAAAAGGAGTGACGAAGCTCACGAAAAGTGAGAAAGCTCATGATTTTGGACAAAGGAGTGAGGAAGCTCACGATAAGTGAGAAAGCTCACAATTTTGGACGAAGGAATGAGGAAGCTCATGATAAGTGAAAAAGCTCACAATTTTGGACAAAGGAGTGAGGAAGCTCACGACAACGGAGAAAGCTAACAATTTTGGACAAAGGAATGAGGAAGCCCACGATAAGTGAGAAAGCTCATGATTTTGGATAAAGGATTGAGGAAGCTCACGGTAAGTGAGGAAGCTCATGATTTTGGACAACACGATAAGAGAGAAAGCTTACAATTTTGGACAAAGGAGTGAATAACCTCACGATAAGTGAGAAAGCTCCCAATTTTAGACGAAGAAGTGAGGTAACTCACGATAAGCAAGGAAGCTCGCAATAAGTGAAGAATCTCACGCTAAGTGAGAAAGCTCACAATTTTAGACAAAGGAGTGAGGAAGCTCATGATAAGTGAGAAAGCTCACGATTTTGGACAAAGGAATGAGGAAGCTCACGATAAGTGAGAAAGCTCAAGATTTTGGACAAAGGAGTGACGAAGCTCACTATAAGTGAGAAAGCTCACAATTTTGGGCAAAGGTGTGATGAAGCTAACGATCAGTGAGAAAGCTCACGATTTTGGACGAATGAAAGAGGAAGCTCACGATAAGTGAGAAAGCTCACGGTTTTGGACAAAGGAGTGAGGAAGCTCACGATAACTAAGAAAGCTCACGATTTCGGACAACACGATAAGTGAGAAAGCTCACGATTTTGGATAAAGGAGTGAGGAAGCTCACGATAAGTGAGAAAGCTCACGATTTTGGACAAATGAGTGAGGAAGCTCACGATACGTGAGAAAGGTCACGGCTTTGGATAAAGGAGTGAGGAAGCTTACGATAAGTGAGAAAGCTCACGATTTTGGACAACACAATAAGTGAGAAAGCTCACGATTTTGGACAAAGGAGTGAGAAAGCTCACGATAAGTGAGAAAGCTCACGATTTTGGACAAATGAGTGAGGAAGCTCACGATACATAAGAAAGGTCACGATTTTGGACGAAGGAATGAGGAAGCTTACGGTAATGAGAAAGCTCACGATTTTAGATAAAGGATTGAGAAAGCTCACGATAAGCGAGGAAGCTCACAATTACCAACGGACACAGAGCCTTGAATTGTGAATAGACAATGCTTGCCCTAAGAGTCGGCATCTTTTGACTACGGGCGGGTTTTTCAATCGTTGGTCGATTTTTATGATGACCAATCCAGAAATTTGGTTTAGACTTCTGCTGGGGATGGTAGAGGATTCTCTGAGAATCTCTCTTAACTATTTTAAATTCTTGACCCAGAACCAGGATTCAAATATGAATCTCTCACGGTTAATCAAATCTTGCAATGGTCGGTCCGTAAAGCCTATTCAGGCCTCCAAGATGATTGACGGATGTGGAAGTCCCAGATAGCAAAGAGTAAATGGGGTAGTCTGAGATAACTGATGGACGCGAAAGTCCTACCTTAATCCAGAGGGTCTACAATGAAAGATTTGCCTCAATTCAGAGGGCTAACAGTGAAAGATTTGCCTCATTTTAGAGGGTTAACAATCTAAAGGGCTGACTACGACAGATTTGCCTCAAACTAGAGGGTTGACCACGAAGGATTTGCATAAATCTAGAAGGTTGATGACAACAGATTTGCCTCAATCTTGAGGACTAACAATGAAGGATTTGCCTCAATCTAAAGGGCTGACGACAACAAATTTGCCTTAATCAAGAGGGGACGATGAACACGACATATTTTAATTGAGAGTGATTATAAACTAATGATTTTTAACGAACTGAAAATGTATAAATCGAGATGACGAGTCGATAGTTAACTACTATGACTGTCATAGGTTGGACAAACAGTTGGCTAACCGTGATTAAAAGAACTGACAATGTACGAATCAAGATGACGAGTTGACAGTGAACTACTGTGACTGTCATGGATTGGACTAATGGTTGGCTAACTGTAATCAGAAGAACTGACAATGTATGAATCAAGATGACGAGTCGACAATGAACTACTGTGACTGTCATGGATTAAACTGACGATGTACGAATCGATATGATGAGTCGACAATGAACTACTGTGACTGTCATGGATTAAACTGACGATGTACGAATCGTGATGATGAGTCGACAGTGAACTACTATGACCGTCACAAATTGGACTAACGATGTACTAATTGAGGTGATGAGTCGATAGTGGACTACTGTGACTGTCATTGATTGGACTAACGATATACTAATCGTGGTGACGAGTCAACAGTGAACTACTGTGGTTGTCATGGATTGGACTAACGATGTACTAATCGAGGTGATGAGTTGACAGTGAACTACTATGACTATCATGGATTGGACTGATGATGTACGAATCAAGATGACGAGTCAACAGTGAACTACTGTGACTGTCATGGATTCAACGGACGATGTACGAATCAAGATGACGAGTCGACAGTGAACTACTGTGACTGTCATGGATTGAACGGACGATGTACGAATCAAGATGACGAGTCGACAGTGAACTACTGTGACTGTCATAGATTGAACTAATGATGTATTAATCGAGATGATGAGTCGACAGTGAACTACTGTGACTGTCATGGATTGAACCAACGGTTCAAATAACCATGATCAAAAGAATTGATGATGCACGAATCGATACGATTGGTGGGGATTAAACTGAATCTGCTGGGGATGAAACGACTCTACTGGGGAGGAACGGATAAGATGCACACTGCTAGGGAAGAAGGCAATACGCCCGCTGATGGGCGTAAAGGTATGATTCTATTCTTAGATGATCTGTGGCGGCTATGGATTTGACATTGATGGAGGATGATGATCAACAGCCACTCATGGATTTATGTTGCATGGATGAAGGAAAATCAACAGCCACTCATGGATTTATGTTGCATGAACGAAGAAAGATGGACTTATGTTACATGCATGAAGGAAGATCAACAACCACTCATGGACTTATGTTGAACGAAAGAAGAAAGATGATCAACAGCCACTCATGGAATTATGTTGCTAGGAGATGATGGTTAACTTTCGGCGCTTGGAAATGGATGAGATTTACCCCATGTTTGGACACTTCTCATGCTGACGCCTTGACTGGTGATGTGATAGTGTTTGGTTCTCCTGCTTGTATTGTCCTTGGAATGCTCTTACAAATTTTATAATTTAATTTAAAAAATTTGTTATTAGTCACTATTGACTTACACATTTGAGACTACGACAGTGTCAAAGACTGACAAACATTGACGCACATATGAGGGTGACACATTTGACACCAAAATTGGAAGAAACTCGACTTTGCCAAGATTTGATGTGTATTTATCATAGATGATACCATTTCACTCCTCATCTTAACATGGTAGCACTTTGCTGATAAATCTGATTTTTGAAAAGTCATCCCTTTTGATCTAGTTGATTCTCTGCTTTTCCCAGGATGTGCTTTGAATTAGTGCCTTAGCTTATAGAAAAAAGGGACTCCATTTCAAAAAAAATTCAAAACAACTTGGTGACCTGAAAACTCACCCTTGGTGTGAAGGGATAGTGTTAGGCAAACAGAGTTTGCCCCTAGTTTGAGGTGTAGGAAGTGGAATTCATAGGCAAACGAGGTGGGTTATCGAAGTTTGCCCCTAGTTCGGACGATGGTTTATTAGAGGTTTTGGGGACATGAATTGTTCTTGAAACATATCAAGTAATCAAGTTTTCTTAATATAAAAGGGTACATGAATTGTTCTTAAAACAAATAATCAAAATGTGCTTAGCAAGCTAAAATGATGCATGTTAATCTTTGAGAAAAGAAGACCTCTCAATCCCCGGGACGGATAAGAAAGGAAGAATTAATCGATGGGAAACATATACGTGTGATCAAGTTCATTCCTTCTAATCTTCTTAGAATGCAATGCATGATCTTAGAATGTACAAAGGTTGTTGTGTGCTTGTGTACATGGACTTTCTAAAGTGACTTAGAAGTCTAAAATATGCATGAATCCATGAAGAAAATCATCATAGAATATGTAAAAATGTAGTATGAACTACCTCCTAATAGATGAGCTAATTTAGAGTGTATGAAAGTATCAAATCAAAGAATGAAAGTAAAAGTATGCTTGCTGTGAATAGTGGACAGAACAGTGACTTGATATTGTGAAAAATGAAAAGTAGGGTTAGGAATGTTTTTAATGCATGATAGTTAATGTAGATCATCCTTATTGTGTTTAGAACACAAATCATATAGCCAATTCTCAATAACTATTACAGATTGAGAGAAATAATATAAACAATAGAGGTAACTCAGAAACAGAGTCTGTACTGTCGACCGAAATGTTGAAAACTCTTAGAAAATGAAAACAAAAAATCTAGAGGCCCATATTATTCAGAGAGTTTCCTAAGACACCGAAGTTCAAGGGAAAAATGAGTTGAGACCACTCCTTTTGGAAATGCTTTCGGTAAAACAAGTTGAATGTCAACCAAGCCGCTGTGACAGCAAAAACAAAATATCTGGAGAGAATGATTGGGTCCAAATGGACCACTTTCAAGTATTTTCAAGTCAAACCAAAAATCATGGGTATTCTCTAATGAGTTAATAAGACATTCCAAGTTGTCTCATGTTAATACTTTGAGTATTGAGTCCTAGAGAAATCTTTAAACTCAGATTGTTCGCTATTTTGAAGATTTTGGGAAGAACTAGGGTTTTATTCTTTGAAATCAAAATGAGGGGTTTAAGAGGGGTTTTGAAATAGAGGTTTTAAAAGTATATTTTTATCACTTAAATGGAGATTATGACCACTTGAAATATCAACATTTGAACCCATATCAAGAACCTCCAAGATTGTTGTAGACACTGTTTTCATTTTTGAATACAACTTCAAGAATACATAGGAATGTATTGAAGTTGAAATCATCATCTATCAAACATGTTTTTGAGGTCAAGAGCTACTATCCATAAGGATTCACTCACCTCAAACTTCATGTCATCATCTAGATGATGATAGACTAGTAAGTAAAATAAAGAAAATAAAAAAGAAATGGGATTAAAGAGGGATAAGCATAATATGTAAACCAGTACGTAAGTAATCAATAGATGATATTCATGATGATTTTGGACTTGTAGCTTGGTGTTTCACTCATATATGGTGACTTTAGACATGGAAGAAGCTTTCTGTCTCACAAATGCTCACTAAAATGGTAGTTGGGTGTATTGAATATGAAGTAAATAGAAGTGATGAAGTAAAAACAAAGCCTAGAACTAACTTTCTTGTTTGAAAATCAAAAAAGGAAGCTTCTTTTCTCCCTATTCTAAACTTGTCTCTACAACTTTCTCTCTAATACTTTTCAAAGCTTGCATTTGACACCTCCAAAATGAGAAGTCAAGGGAGTTTATATAGGCCAATTTGGGGTGGTTTTGGGATTTTAGAAGTACTCCCTTTGGTCCCAAACAACTGAAAACATAGAGCTACGTCGTTTTGGTTTCTAATTAATAAAAATGGACCCCCAGAAGAAATTGAAAAAATGGACTATTCTGGAGGAGAGTGCCACAGCGGCACTGGGCCTATGCCACAGTGGCAGTGGGCCAGTGCCGCAGCGGCACTGCTCCTCATTTGTCCAGATACTTCTTTTTAGGCCCCCAGCGGTTCCGGTATTCACGAAAAGGTCCTATTTCATCCGAAATTCACATAAAATGTATACGAACTCCAAATTGAGCTTGTGATATACCATTGGAAAGGTAATAGAGTCTATTTTCCATAAAAAAAAATTAGTTTGGAGATAGGTTACTTTGAAAAGTATTACGGTATCCGCAATAAAAGCCGATTTGATCATCTTTTTCTCCTTCAGAAATTCAAAATAAATTCGTTTTAAATCCAGAAATTATGTATGATATACCATTGGAAAGCTATTGACTGCTAGTATCCATGAAAATTTTTGAAAATTGTTACGGCACTCTGGTTTCCAAGTCAACTTTTAGGTCAAATCGGTCAAACCGGGATCCAGGAAGTTCTGGGAACCTCTAGGAGCTTCCAGGAGCTGACGTTTTTGTCCGATTTTCTTTTTAAACTCATTTTAATACTTTTCTCATGATCTAGAATGATCCCCAAACTTTTCGGCAAATTTGGATAATTTCGATAAAATCTTGGTCAAATCTGGTCAAACTTCGGTCAAACCGGCCAACGGGTACTTTTCGAGAACTTCCGAGACTTCCGGGGGTCTCTGGGAGCTGATGATTTCATCTGATTTTGCTTTGAAACTCATTTTATCACTTTTTTTATGACGTAGCATGTTTCCAGAACTTTCGGTCTAAATCTGGGAGTTTTTAGGCTTTTAGGGGTATTTCAGTCATTTTGAGCATTTTGAGAAATAGAAATAACTTCCATGAGTCATTTTTTAGTCTTTTTCGATCATTGTGAACCACTAAGCTATGGGTCTCCTAAATCTGATAGCCGACAAAATGGGGTGTCTACAGTGGCGGCCACTGGCCCCGGGGTCCCAACGGTACCGCTCGGTTTGACCCTCGGGTGGCTATGGGGGCAGACCCATTCCCGAGGAGTGGCCGGGTAATATCCCGACTGGTACATTAAATAGTATAGATTTTCAAACCTCATCTGATGTAGCATCACGTCAACTTCGAAAATGGAGGGTAGTTGATATGTCATAAAATACTCCGTCAACATCATATCACCACGTCAACACAGAGACACCGAGTCAGTCGGGGGAGGTGACTAAAGTTTAGCTATCCTGGGCTAATCCACCGGTACCGCCCGGGTTGTGCCCACTGCTCGAGATCACAAGGCAAATGCATCCCCCAGAAGGTACGGCCCATGCCTGCCCCGTGATTTGCTCAACGAGGTAGGTGGCAGTTTCCTAACTTGGTCAGAAGGTTAATTCGAGCAGTTTCCTAAGCCATTAAGGGAACCTCCAAGATTTATGCTAATCACATGTAATCAAGTTAGGTTTTCTTACTTGACTAGTTACCTTGTACGAGTGGTCTCTTGTATCTATAAAAGAGGCCCCTCACCCTCATCAAGAGGGATCACATTCTTATTTCTGAGAATTGTAATTCATGTGACCTACACGCACACACCCGGCCGGATTTTTGGGAGGACCGCCCTCCTTGTTGGTTCACCTAAAGGTCACCGGTGATATGTTATTAAACGCGCTTTGATGTACCCATGGATGTAGGTTACCTAATTAACGGGGCCGAACCACATATAAAGTTCTTGTCTCTCCTTAAATTACACTTCTTATCCTTTACCACTTTTTGGCATCACCATGTTTTGCATTCCTTTATCAAATGAGACCAAACTTCCAGAAGAACAGAGTCTGTTTAAAACAACTTTTCAGAGACCTTAAGATCATGACATGTCCATAAGACTATTTTTGTCATGAACTAAAATGAAATAGCTTTCTTTTGACCCCAAATAGAGCTTCACAAGATTTTTGTAGAATTAATTATGATTTTTACAAGAACAGCTGACAGTCCTAATCCACTGTTCCCAAAACTCTAATTTCTTGAACTTCAAAAATAGTAAAGAGGTTCTACTTTTTGGAGAAGCTCCCTAAAACATGTATCAAACTTTCTGTAAAAGGATTTTAACACATCTCATGTTTAAGTCCACTTTTAAAAGGATTCATTAGAGGTTGCTGAATCCAAAAATTTAATTGATAACATCTTTTCCTTGATTTTCATGTATATCATTTGTTTGCTTGTATTTTTGCAATGCTTGGGTATTCCTTCGTGTCTTAGTGTAGAGAATTGAATGCCATGGATCCGGACTTCGATTTATGTGCTTGCCGCGTCCACTATCTCTATCCTTTTCTCTTAGAATTTTTCTAGGCTTACAACTTTGTTTTCAATGACACATTTCCTTTAGGATAGTTCCCGTTTATATGTTTATATGTTAGAGACATCTTATCTATGATTGTTGCATGATTTCATTACATGTTTCCTTTCTTTTGCTTTTTGTGACTCCTCTTGACTCAACCCAATGTAAGTCTTCTCATTACATCTTGCATATCATGACATGTTTCCTTTATTTGCATTGGTCCCGGATGTGACTAGCCACTGTGAGTATACATCTCTCTTGTATTGCATGTGCATCCAACTGCTATTTGATTTAATCTCTTGTAATGATTTTCATCAGATGTTCCCTTTTGACACTACAAGGAAAAAGGCTTTTTATGTCACTTAGAAAGTGACATAAATATGTATTTATGTCACTTTTTTTTCTAGTAAAAAGTGACATAAATGGAGGTGACATAAATGTTTTAAAAGTGACATAAATATTTTATAAAAAGTGACATAAATGTTTCATAATAACAACACATATGTTAATAAAAAGTGACATAAATACTTAAACGTGACATAAATACCATATTATTTATGTCACTTTTAACCTAAAGTGACATAAAAGTAGAAAAGTGACATAAATGTTTCATAATACCAACACATATGTTAATAAAAAGTGACATAAATACTTAAAAGTGACATACCTACCATTTTATTTATGACTTTTAACCTAAAGTTACATAAAAGTAGAAAAGTGACATAAATACCAAACAAAATTATTACATCAAATCTTGAAAGTGACATAAATATTGTATAAGTGACATAAATACTTAATAAAAGTGACATAAATGTTTTAAATAATGCTAATTCAATACCACCCTGTAGTAGAATTAATATATACCACCATACATGTACATATATACAATACCACCCAATACAAAATTAAATCCAACTCAATGATCTATTTCAAATACTAAATTTAATCGATTCATCTCAATATCAACCAATTGGAATGAACAAAAAATATATACAATCGATCCACGTACGAGTGCTAAACTAATAACATATACATGTTATATTCTTCAAAAAGTACTAACAAAACTACGAAAGCATAAAAAAAAACGAGTTATCTAGCAATTGTTTTACCAACAATATAACCAACCAACCCAAGAATCTCTAAATTGGTACTTTGATCAAAACCATCAAGCTGATTAAGAAACTCCAACATGGTCCTCTGCACTTCACTATCACCATTTCCTCTTCCAGATTCTATACTAGCAGAGCCATACTATGAATTTCATCCATAAAAATAATTGATGGAGCATGCTCTCTCTGAAACATCAGCAAAGAAGAAACCAATATATCACAAAAAAAAATACGAACATGATTTACTAACCAAATACATGTGATCTTAGGCATATCATTCTCCAAACTAACCATGTCATCAAGCAAAAGTTGGGAGTTACAGGGAAATTTTTAAAAAAACATAGCTAGTCATGACTGATCAAATGTCTATGATACACCACAGGGCAATAATTGTATTGAAGAAACTATATAAAACCATGATCAAAACAGTGGACAACAAGGACATGGTGCAGATTAAATGGCTTAGGCCTCCATTCCATGGACATAGTGTATTGCTGTGCACATAAATAAATAAATAAATATAAACAATGTGTGTACAAACTTTTTTTTTTAGATTTTCAGAATTGGTAGGGATGGCACTACCTGACCTCCACATTCTTCACCATGCTATCAAATGAGAAGACAGGGCCCAAATCATGTAGCTCCACTTGTACAAACATTGGAGCACCTTCCGCAACAAAGACCTGAAATGACCTCTTTTTCTCCTTCGCAGCACAGAGAAATTCAATCACAGTTCTTGAACTGCCTAAAGTTAATATTACCTCACTGGAAAAAAAAATTTTGATAGTTAAAAGGCCTAATTATGGTTGATACATACCGGATTTGAAAAAAAGGGGGAGGGGTATAACATCGTTAGTATGCATTGGTAGTTTCCAAGTATATATAGTATAGTGAGTAAAATAACAAATAGATCAATGACGACGGCAGCGAAGGGGCTGATGACACTACATCATAAAACAAATGACAATTAGGAATCTAACTATGCTGTCCACAAAATGGCTTCAGATCACCATGCTCATTAGAATACAAGTGAAAAAGAACTAGTAACAAGGAATTTTATTCCCTCTACACGATGGCATATAATAAGTACATATGTGAAATCATTTCCCAAACAAACCCTAGGTACATATGTGAAGTGAACAAAATACCCTCGCCACCAAATATTCAAATTTAAAGGAAATTTTAGGGACATTACATCTACCCTCTCGAATAGCATGCTCCCTCTCTCTCTCTCTCTCTCTTTCTCTCTCTCTCTCTCTCTCTCTCTCTCTCTCTCTCCAAGAGTTTACTTCCCTGATTTAAGTGTTTACACACTCTTATTAATTCTTTTTCAATTTGAATGTTTTATTACTCTGGATTGGAAACCACATTTGTTACCTAAGAAAGAAAAGAAGACCGCATGCTAAAAACATGGAAAAAAAAACTTTTAAGTCAATGTTTATTACATTAGGATCTTGTATTCACTGAGACAAGTCTGAAAACAAAACACCAGATTAATCAAATACCAATACCTTCCAGCTCCATGAGATAAACTACACAACAGGCTGAGACAGAATTAATATTATGATCTGAACGCATGCTATACTAGGGAACCAACGAAATATATACTTATAGTATATGTGTATATATATATGTGTGTGTGTGTGTGTTTTGTTTGTTCTACTAAATACTTAATATGTTATTACATTAGGATCTTGTTTTCTAAATTCCTAAATTCAACAAGTTCTACGCTCCACTCTCAATTTTGTCTATTGGAAGCGATACATTGCAAATTCACCAATTAATATGCCGACTGGTAATTCTGGAACGTGGATCAAAAAGAGTTCGTACATCTCATTCACCATTGTGCAATTTTAAAGATTTATCAGGAGAGGGGGATTCAATGGAAGACTATCAGCTTCAAAAGTGCACTTTTGTGCTGATTAATATAAGATCTCTTCAATACATGTGATTAATATGGAATACCATGCATTGTGCAACAGTAAGGGGAATGAACTCAATCATTTTACACAAAACCAATAAAGGATCAGAGAACATATAGTTTAAAAGGCAAAATTGATGCAACCTACCCCATTTTTAGATAACGGCTTCACGGGAGCTTGGTATATTCTAGGAAGTCCAAAATCAGTAATTTTAACGACTCCTTGTTCATTTCCCTCACCCATAACCTGATCATATTTCAAAAGCAGATAGCATGAGTATAATCATGGTAGTTAGAATCTATCGACATTCATACAACCCAATGTCATTCACAATTATTTACAATTCTCGATTCCAAATTTTGAACTTTGAAGTTTTAAGTGAAGTTTTCAACATCCTGAGCCATGATGTTGCATGAAACTTGTGTTAAATTATTATTTTGTTCATTTGTTTTCCAGGTCAAAATTTTGTGCATTTTAGCACTAAATTCCACTTCAAATGTTTAGTTGTATTGTACATCTATTTGAACATGTCTATGTACAAGAAAGCAGTAGTGTTTATAAAACAGAATGTGAAGCAAAATCCAGCAATTGCACACATACAACATAGGAATTTTCCAGTTTAACTCAGGGGACAAGCCTTGGCTAGTATATATACATGCAAGTAGACACATATATCTTTGTAAAATGGTTCTTGTACACATGGTGGGTGAAGGTATGAGTCAATATGCTGGCTGGGGGAAACTATATATAGATTTGAAATAGCACATGGCCAAATTGTAGAACATAATGCATTTTTTCCTCTTTCCAAAGCTTTGGTGAAATGAGCACCCACTTAACTTTTTTCTTCATAGTAATAATGGAATAGAAAGAAGAGCTAACCTCCAATTCTAAATTCTTTGCTTTAAGCAAGCCATCTTTGCACACAATCTCATGCTGCAGTGTTTTGAGCTGCTAAGAGCATCGGTGGATTAGTAAAAAAATAAATAATCCAATACAAAGAATAAAGTCTGCACATGGACGGTGTCTCATTCAATTTGTTAGCACACAAACATGACATATCATAACACTATAACTGCATACCAAATCAATTCCTGTCATAATAAATAAAGATGTTGTTGATAAGGTCTAGACTACCTATCATTAGATTTCTTAAAAAATAATTTTCTTACGTACAAACTATTTATGTAGCGTAAATGGGAGTATAATATAGGGAATTGAGGGGGAGCAAGGGGGCAACCTTGTACTTGCTAGTGTCTAGAATCAGATCAGTTGATGGTTTTTGAGAGTTAGGATTGGGAATGACCATGCACAGATCATATACAATATTTATGCCCATATACAACCATAAATACACTCACAAAAATGAATATGTATTAGTACCGTGTGTACACTATGGCTACGTTTGTCTTGCCAACCCAACTATTAGTTCATTTTATAATGAAATAGTCACCAAGCTGATAGAACCACATCCCCTTAATTTCATCGGAATTAAATAGTTCCCAGATTATTCCTTATTTAAGTGTACCCATAAAGGGACTATTTAGGCTTAGTTTGGCCCCCATTTTGGTGCTTCTCCTTTTTTTAAAGCACAATTTCATGTTAATTTTCATTTGGTAACTAGTTTATGAGCTTTGTAAAAATTGAACTTAGGACCTTTTTTGTAAAGCTTTTAAAAGCTCTAGAATGGAGCTTTTAAAAGTTCAAGGTTGCTTTTTGGTTTTATGATGTCTTTTTGAAGAGTAGTGAGTTGTTTGCTCAAAGCATTAAATCGAATTTGAGCAATTAAATTCAGCAAAACATGAGCTGTTTGCGGCTAACAAATTCAGGAAACAGTATATTGAATTTTAGACAAACATTACAGCAAAACAAGGGTTATTGGGGCTTATTGGGTTGTTTTCATCTCTATTCAGGGGATGAAAGATTCAGTAAAACATTTAAAACAAAACATGGGTTGTTTGAGATTGTTTGGAGCTCTAGTTAGGGGCCCAGCTTGTAAAATGGGGCCCTTAATATATTAGAGGGATCTAAGAAGCGCGGACACGGATACTCCAACATAGACACGATATGGTACAATTTTTTGAGTACGTTGACACGGAAAATCCTAAAACCTGATGACATAGTAGCATAGCTCATAGCAATGGCAAGGTAGAACATCTACATAAACACAACAATTCTAAGTTCATCAATCATCCATAGAAAAAAATGAACAAGGTTGGGCTGAATTAACCAATGACAAGGAAAAGTGCAGCACATAGCTACATATAGCAGATTCATCAAGAGATTAATTCCTCCTAAAAGCATTTATATATAAAGGTCTCAAAGAGCAATAAGTGCGTATCGTTTTCAATCACTCAAACCCATTCATACTGGTTTATAAAAGAAGGCTAAACCTATCAGAAGGATAGCAATATAGATATATAACATATTTTATTTTTGTGAATATAAAAGATGTCAAGAATTCAATCCAATCTATCGCACATTTAATTACAATTCAAAGGCAGTGTTGAAGTGAAATTTAGATATATAAGATGAACTTCTTACCACTACTATGACATCGGCAATGATTTTTCTCCCTGTCACACGAATCCCAGTGGAAATCAATCCTTTTTTGACTTTAAAGTGGTTTTGATTCTTGAAAAAGGAAGTTTATGCCAAACAGATTCAAATCTCTCAGTAATCCAAGATAAGTAATTGTTGGTCCTAAATAAGCTGATCCAAACGGGGATGTATGGAAAACAGGAATGTTGTAACGTCTGAATTTCAGCGGTAGTTTTAGCTTATAGTTCACAGATATCAACTATCAAAATATGAATTTCTTTTCTTCAATAATTGAAACGAACAAGTTATCTTCGAAGAATGGGAAATTTTCCTATAAATCGCCCTAAAGGTGTCCGTGCCCGAATCATAGCCAAGTTCAGCATCATAGCATAATAATAAAAATCCAACATGGCTCAGCCACTAAATTTAGTCGTTCAGATCTACACATTCATGTTGTATTCAAACACATTTATCGTACAAAAGTACATGTCTGCCATGAAAAGCAGATTCTTCATTATGAAAAGCATTCCAATACCTGTAAATAGGAAGAATCTGCTTAGAATCTCCTTGTGATATGGGTATAATTTGGCGAACTAACCAAGTAATAGAATCCTCATAACCACCACCACGTGATTATGTGCTCCAGCTTAGTACCCACAGCAAGCAAAAGCTGAAAGGGAAATAAGTAAGCTGATAAAAATAGAAGGGACTGAAGAATAACCTAACCTTCTATCATTAATTCATATCTTCAACAAAGTTTTCTTTTTTTTTTTTCTTCCAAATATCAACAAAGTTTTCTTGATCATTGAAACCTCACACTAAAGTAAAGGTTCTAATGGACGTAGATAGTTTGTTGCCAAGCCAATATTTGTTTCCCAGTAGCCTTAAACATAGAGAAGGAAATACAATTGTATCTAATAGATATTTTGACGTTAAAATAGTTAGTTGATGAAGCACAAACACCAACATATGAGTTCTATTTCTTTTCTTTTGGGAAGTTATCAATCCTATTTTTGTAAGTTGGAAGTGTCTTCATCCCATTTAAATATGAACTTCATCAATTAACATGTCATATACTACCAGTCTACCATAACGTGAAGAAAACAATAATGAGAAACGACAAAATAAAGATTCACTTTGGTACTTTATAAAGATGATAGCTCTTCTCATCAGGTATTCCAGATATGTTCATGTATCAAGATTGGCATATAAGAGGTTTTATAATATTACATGCAAAAGTGATAAGAAGTTTTGAACAAAGTGAAAATTAGTGTGCTACTTGTAAGCATTGTTGATCAAGGTTAGAGATTAACCACCTGTACAAAAAGGGGGAAAAAAAGGTGAATTGCAAATACTAAAATCACTTTCCTTTTAAATAATAATGCAAAAAAAAGACTGAAGAAAATAGGAAGGAAAAAAATAGAGCAAAAGTAAAATTTACATGTTTGAGTTTTGTAAGTCAATACCCTTCTTCCTTTCCTAGAAATACCAGTTGTCAGTGCCTCTTCATGTGTATAACAAACTTAAAAGTGAAATTTCAATATATTACTTGAGCTCTGTTTGGTTCATAGATCTAGTGAGGGAAAAGAAAGTAAAACATAAGAGGAAAACACTTTCCTTTGATTAAGAAAGAAACATTAAGGAGAATATGAATGAAAAGAAATATGGTGAAAAATCAATAAAAGTTTATAAAAGAAGAGCTCACTGTTGCTCTTAGCAGTAAGAAGATGCACCTTTGCCATAGCTGGCACAATCCCCATCATCATTGCAGCATCACTAGCAATGATCTCAGTCCGGAGGATTCAGATTTTATAACAAGGGATTTGATTCTAGCAATTGGTGCAGGTGATGGTGGCACTGGTACCAAGTACAAAAACAGAATTGGTAGGGAAAAGGAAAAAGGAAAGAGAAGGAGAGATGCCCAAAAAGACTACATTGTATTAGCTTAATTAATTAAATAAATTATAAGACTCACACACCTATATATATTTATAACCTAATCAAATAAAATCTTTCCTAATTAATTAGATTTGATTGGATTACAATCAAATTTAGAATATTTTAAGTATTCCAACAAATTAGAATCATAATGCACATGTGCAAATCAATTTTGTGGATGCCCCCACATCTTGTAACACTAGTATTTATATCCATGTCCTAGTCAGAAAATATTATTTAATAAAGAGATGCTTGGAAAAACACTCAGCATATTCTATAAATTAAGCTAGACTATTTTAGAAGTAAGTGATGTACCAGGTGACTGGTGATTTCCGAAAGCAACAAGAAAAACGTTTCCAAGAACATTAAAGGTAGTGGCAACCAGTACTCTGTAAAAGTAGCAATAATTTAGGATATTGAACTATGCAAAAACATATGGGATGAAACTAATGAACCATGTCATTCTAAAAACAAGCTCTCACTTCAGATTTAACCTACTTGACTGTAACTATTTTTGTTAAAACAAAGTAGGCAAATGCAATGTTGGATACAAACTGGATAGAACCCAAGGCAGCAAGAAGTGACTGCAAGGCACAAAGAGGACAAGACATAATCAGAAGAAGAAAAAAACACCATCTCAATGGGGTAAATACTAAAATACGCCGCTCAAATGTTGGACTCCAGCTACTCAGTAGGAGCTTCGTCTATATTTTGCACTGACCTGGGCAGCATATCCAAAGGAAATGAAGTTGAGACAATTTCCAAGAGCAAAAATTGCAACCAAGATTTAACTATTTGAGTTAGACTATTTGGACAATCAGAACACTTTTGAAACAACAAGCACGGAGAACGAACTTTACCAACTCTCCAAGACTGGAAGTATATGATGGGCTTTATTACAATCTTTCCATTTGTCCCGTCACTACCTAGCACAGAATGCCGTTCTCTCTGCATAAATCAGTCAATCAGAACTCTTACAACATGGAGTGAAACCAACTGAAAACGCCACGACCGCAAGACCACAATAAGGTTTTTTTTATCTCCTCAAACTCAGCTCTACACGATAAACATAAAACGAGTGATAGAATACTATAGAAAGGGATCTATGAAGACTACGAAATTCTCCTGTCCAAAGTCCAAACTAAGCCCATGTAAAAGACTGCAGAGTGCAGATCTGAACTGAAACTCCATTTATAAATCGCTAACTTAGAAGGTTGAAGAGAATTAATCGTACCAACAGAGCTGAGGCTGGTACAAATATCTAAAAAAAAAAAAGGCATCATCAAGCTCCACCTCGACATTAATATTGTACCTAAATCTTTCAGCTATGCTTTTTCTATATTTCCTCAAAATCATACATATCTCAGCTGTGCTTTCTTTTTCTTTTTCTCAAAAAGTTTGGAAAAGTTGTTTCCTGTCAAAGAGCAGTAAAAGGATGAAAAGGCTACAACATGTTAAAGACATACACACTAGAACCCAAGAAAACGGTTGACCAATGTGGATTTCCTTAACAAATAGAACATTTCTAGAAGTCCAAAAGTTCTGATTTCCCAAGGAATCGGATATATATTGACGAAAAGAAATTCAGAACATAGATAAGTAACATTATGATATTCAAACCCCATTTAACAGCCAGCATCAAATAGGGACAAGGCCTTGGTTTGTTTACTTGGATTGTGCACAGCTGAAGGGGAAGTTTAGAATTTAATATACTTGACAAAGGTGGACTGAAAGTCTGAAACTGCTAAGTCGGAATCTACCAGAAAATTTGATTTCAAGCCAATTTTCAATTTTTACATAGGAAACCCTAAAATTAGAAGCTGAATCTGGGAAAGTACATGAGTGTTTCCCTAAATATATATATATATATATATATATATCTGATTGTCAATGAATAGAGAAGGGAGAGAGAGAGAGAGAGAGAGAGAGAGAGCGACCGAGAGAACCTGGAGAGGATGAGATGTCATGGAAGAGGCTAGCGGCGGCTGACGACTGAGAGGAGGAGGAGCGGCGGCTACTTCGAGCAAGCGGCGGCGGCTTCGAGCAGGCGGCGGCGTGGTGGTGGAGGGAGGTTCGATGGAGAGATCTTGGAGAGGGTGTTGGGAATATTGAAGAAAGGGTTTGGGGGTTTGAGAAAGAAGAGTGGTTTGGAATAAAGAGAGGAACGAAGAGAGGAAGCGGGAGCGAATTTTTAAGCGGCAAAATTTTTTTATGTCACTTTTTCTAAATACAGTATACTATTTTGATTATTTATGTCACTTTTTTTGTAAACCGACATAATAATTACATGTTTTATTTACAAAATTGCCACCGCATTTTTAATTATGTCAGTTTTTAAAAAGTGACATAAATACATTATTATTTATGTCGGTTTTTATAAAAGTGACATAAATGCTTTATTATTTATGTCACTTTTTTTAAAAGATGACATAAATAATCCACCATTTATGTCACTTTTTTAAAAACCGACATAAATACTTAAAAAGTGAAATAAAAAGACCCTGCAAGAAATAATTATGTCACTCAAAATAAAAGTGACATAAATACAAGTTTTAAAGTGACATAAAAAACCTTTTTCCTTGTAGTGACATGTATATATTATCTAGTATGTTTGAGGAAACAACACCAATTATGAATTAAGAACAAGGATATTTGAATCAAGGTCTACCATTCGGTAGGGCGAGGAGGGGTGCTTTAGTCCTGCTTGGGCTCCTTCCCCTTTCGTGCCAAGACCCCCGAACCTAGTTTCTAGTAATGAATAGCAAGTAACCTTATTCAATTTTGGGCGAGTCAAACTTGAGTTTTCTAATTCCCGATAAAAATTAGGTGGCGACTCTTTGTCTCTAGGACCTCGTGAGGAAGTTCTATTTCCTTGAAGTGTGCTCCTTGGATCCGTCCCGGGACATTGTTAAGGAATGCTAGGACCCCCCTCATCCACGTGGTCAACACAAATAATCTGCCTAAAACTAAATTTAGACTACTCTTATCTTCTCTTTTTCTTATCCTTCTAGGTGGCTAGAGTTGCCTCTTCTCTATTTCTCTCTTGTTCTCTCTCTCTCTCTCTCTCTCTCTCTCTCTCTCTCTCTCTCTCGTGTGGCTGCTCTAATTTTTTCTCTTTTTTTTTAACTAACCCTAGGATATATTATCTATTTATATACATATAATACACACACAATACATATATTATAACACTTAAACAAATATTAATAATCCCGTTTTTCTTCTTATTGGCTCACAAAAGAGACCCATATAATCCCAGATTGTAACCCAAACCACCAAAATGGATACCCAAAAGGGTACTCATGCCCCGGTTACTTAACTTTAATACCAGATACACTATTTAACACAATCGCATGCCTATAAATACTATATAAAAAAAATACATATCAACCTTTCACTTTTTTTTAACAAATATAAATTAATAAAATGTAACACTCAAACTAAACAGGCTCACTAACGATTTAATTTACATGTCCTCTAAACGTAAAATTTTCAAACATGTGTCTTACCTAGGCACACTCATATAATATAATTAAATAATTATTTACACATTAAGAAAATTTAGGGTTATTACATTCTACCCTCCTTAAAAAAAAATTTTGCCTCGAAATTTGAAGCGACGATAAATACACACGACAGTCATCAATAAAGTTAAACACATAAGTTCATACACAGCATTGATAACATTTAACTCTCAACTATACGAGACCAAGTACGTGATGGAAAAACTGGTTTAGATTAAAACTTTAAACGCACAGCAGAAAAGTCAAGTTATAACAACATATTAGTATCCAAGGATCTACTACCTGTCAATTTCATAGATGCGTACTAACAAGAGGAAGAGGAAATATACCTCAGGCTTGAACCCAATTCTGAAAACTTCTTTCTCCTTGATGGTGCATCAACTTCCACTAGGCTGTCTTCACTCTTATGACTCCTGCAGATGCCTTCCGGAAGGAATAGGGTTGGTGGAAAACCTAATAGGGAGGACAGGGAAGGTTTAGGGAAACCTAAATAGTTTCTGCAGCTTCTACGCATAAAAACGATGATTAAAAACATTCAGTACACAGCTGCCCTATTTATAGATTCCCAGAACCGACCTAACCTTCGAGTGATCAAAGCGTATTCG
Organism: Hydrangea macrophylla; assembly: GCA_033977485.1. Lineage (NCBI taxonomy): Eukaryota > Viridiplantae > Streptophyta > Magnoliopsida > Cornales > Hydrangeaceae > Hydrangea > Hydrangea macrophylla. The sequence continues at coordinate 33,455,708 of CM066988.1, forward strand.
ATTGATCGAAGCTTCGATCGATCGAACAACCCTTGAGCGATCGAACCTTCCTAGACTTCAATTGATCGAGACTCCTTCGATCGATCGAACCTGCCTTGACATGATCCTCATGTGCCCTTCCAAGCTTCCTAGCGGAGCTAAGAGTGGGACCTCCTAGGCTCTTTATTCTTGGCTCAGACCAATTTGTTAATTACCCTGACCAAACTCTTTGATCAACAAACTAACTAACTGGTCAGTTAACGTTTACTCCACTATAAAACAATAACTGAATTGCAATGCAAAAGAACATATCCGAAGCGATAACTAGACTTGTATGTTGTATCAATGTCTCTCTACCTTCAACATTCGTAATTATATTAAGGTAGTTAGATAATGATTACTATCAACCTGAATCATGATTACTTCTTGTATTCCTTGAGTCCCATTCACCTCTCATGATTACCAAACATGTTGATAACTCTTATCAACAATACTGTAGTACTCAGTAATCGACTTGGTGACATTCTCAAGGGAATGCTTACTCTGACATAGAGGGTAGATTCTGTCTTGACAATATATGTTCACAACCCTATGAACATGACATACCCAAGATACCCAGGTGTTGGTCTTCTGTAGACCTCACTGATTGGTAAGTCAAAGCAGCCATATCCACAGTCTGTGTTCATAATTGTCGCAAGATTGAGAACACGTACCTTATATAAGTTATGAGTTCCTATTGAATGTTTGACAGCATTAAGTGTCAATAGGAAAGCTCAGGTCTGTCAATGCACTATAAGCACTAGCATATTAACTAAGAGTGACACTCTAGTGATTGAGATTAATAACTCCATCCAATGGTAATTAATTATGCTACAGTGTATACCTGATGAGATATCCAATCTCATCATCCACTGTGACAAGTTTTAAGTATCAAAGGATGGTAATTCATATCTCACTTGTATGTATCTCATACACACACGAATCACCTACTATGATACTTAAGGATTGAAAATCATCTCATGAAAGAAACATACATAATGAAATGTAAAACTGATATCCATATATTCAAATGCTAATGTCACACATAAATTAATGATTTGAGGGTATAAACTCATCAAACTCCCACTTGCACTCACATCCATACAGGACTACATCTGAGACCTAGACTATCTAGATGACGATCAAAGACCTTCTGTGGCAAGGCCTATGTTAACGAATCGGCAAGATTGTCGACAGTGGCAATCTTGGTGATAGTCACATCTCCACGTTGAACAATATCTCGAATAAGATGATATTTTTGCTCTACGTGCTTTCCCCTTCCGTGGTTCCTTGGCTCCTTAGAGTGAGCCACTGCCCCCAGTATTATCACAATAAAGCATAATAGGTGACAGCGACGCTGGTACTACCTCAAGCTCTATATGGAACTTCTTGAGCCAAACAGCTTCATTTGCGGCTTCACAAGCAGCCACATACTCGGCTTCGTTAGTTGAGTCTGCAATGCATTTCTGCTTAATGCTCCTCCAACTAACAACACCACCCCTCAAGGTAAAGAGATGACCGGATATCGACTTCCTCAAATCTTTATCTAACATAAAGTCTGAGTCAGCGTATCCTACTGGAATTAACTCACTACCACCATACATAAGCATTTAATCTTTAGTCCTTCTCAAGCACTTAAGAATGTTCTTAACGGTTGTCCAGTGCTCTGGACCTGGATTCGATTGATACCTGCTAACCATGCCAATGGAAAAACAGATATCTGGTCTAGTGCATAACATTGCATACATAAGACTTCCCACCGCTGAGGCGTAGGGAATTCCTGATGTGCGATTCCTCTCCTCCTGTGTCTCAGGACACTGTTCCTTAGACAACGCTAAACCATGCCTGAAAGGTAACAAACCTTTCTTTGAATTATCCATTGAAAACTTAGTCAGCACCGTATCGATATAACCAGCTTGAGAGAATCCCATTATCTTTCGCTTACGATCCTGAAAGAGTTTTATCCCAAGAATATACCTCACCTCTCCTAGATTCTTTAGATCAAAAGTACTAGCTAGCCAAATCTTGACCGTTGACAATGTCGCTACATCATTCCTAATGAGTATAATGTAGTCAACATAAAGCACAAGAAAAGCCACCACTTTTCCTTCACACTTCATGTATACACAAGGTTCATCCAGATTCTGTATGAAGCCAAACGACTTGACAGCTCAGTCAAATCGGATGTTCCAACTCCTGGATGCCTGCTTAAGCCCATAAATGGACTTTTGCAACTTGCATACCAAGTTACCTTTCTGTCCAGCTATGAACCCTTCTGGTTGCTGCATATAGATGTCCTCCTTAAGATTGCCACTCAAGAATGCATTCTTGACGTCCATCTGCCAGATCTCATAATCTAGGCATGTAGCAATGGATAAGAGTATTCTGATGGACTTGAGCATGGCTACCAGTGAGAAGGTTTCCTCATAGTCAATGCCTTCCCGTTGAGTATAACCTTTCGCTACAAGCCTAGCCTTAAAGGTCTCAACCTTTCCATCAGATCCACTTTTCCTCTTGTAGACCCACTTGCAACCAATGGGTTTAATATTGGCTGGAGTTCTACAAGATCCCATGCCTGAATAGAATCCATAGATTCCAATTCAACCTTTATAGCTTTAACCCAATGAACTGAATCAACATCAGCCTTTGCCTCTTCGTATATGGCAGGATCAGATTCAGATTCTATGGAGACAGCTTCAAAAACTTCTCTTATGAACATGTATCTATTAGGCTGACTGATAATCCTCCCACTATGACGAGGTACTGGTACAGAATTGGGTGAAGAAGTGGTGTTTTCTTGATTTACATCATTATTAACTGCGGGTTGGACCAAGGGCTCTCCTTCTATCTCTCTAAGATCTATCCTTCCCTTAGCTTTATGGTTCATGATATAATCATCTTCCAAGAAAATAGCATTTGTACTAACAAACACTTTATGTTCTCTTGGATCATAAAAATACCATCCATAAGTACCCTTTGGATACTCTACGAAGTAACATACTTCTGATCTAGAATCCAACTTGCTCATCTTTCCTTTCAGCACATGTGCCGGATACCCCCATATCCGAAGATGTTGCAAAGAAGGCATGCGCCCAATCCACATCTCTCGTGGTGTCCTGGGAACAGATTTGCTTGGTACTAGTTTTAGTATGTATGCAACAGTTTCCAAATAATAACCCCAAAGGAATAATGGCAACTCATAATAACTCATCATCGACCTAGTCATGTCTAAAAGAGTCTGATTCCTTCTCTCCGCTACACCATTCTGCTGAGGCATACCAAGTGCAGTCAACTATGATAGAATCCCATTCTATAAGAGGTGGTTAATAAACTCATTAGAGAGGTACTCGCCACCTCGATCAGATCGAATGGACTTGATATGTGTGGCCAATTACTTCTCCACTTCAGCCCTAAACTCTTTGAACTTTTCAAAGGCTTAAGACTTATGCTGCATTAGGTACATATATCCATACCTAGAGTGGTCTTCAGTAAATGTTATGAAATACTCATAACCACCCCTTGCTCTAATATTTATTGGTCCACACACATCAGTATGAACTAATTCCAACAATGCATTGGTTCGATAGCCCTTTGCAGGAAAGGGCCTTTTGGTCATCTTACCCTCTAAACAAGACTCGTAGACTTCCATTGGTTTGAGAACCAAATCACCTAAGACCTCTTCTTTGACTAGTCTGCCAATCCTATTTAGATTGATATGGCCAAGCCTCATATGCCAAAGCCTTGTTGGATTAGTAGAAGGTCCCTTTCTTTTAGATGGTACAGTTACCACTGAGTTATTAAGTTTCATGCAAGAGTCTTTAGAAATATTGGGAGTAATCACATATAAACCACTTGATTTAACACCAGAACATATAAAAGAACTATTTCTGTTAATCACAACTTCAGTTCCAAAATAAAAGGAATAACCATTTTTCGATAAATTAGAAACTGAAATTAAATTATATCTCATTGAAGGGATGTAAAGTACATATGATAAAATCAAAACTTTATTGTCTGGAAATTCTAAAGCTATGACTCCTATAGCAACTGCAGAAATGGTTGTGCTAGAACCTAGAGTAAGTACGATTTTTCCATCACTGCACCTCCTGGTTGATCAGAACCCCTGCAATGAATTACAGAGATGGTTAGTCGCACCAAAATCAATGCAACAAGTGTTTGAAGTATCCGTTATAAAACTTACTTCAATCACATGTGATTCAATCATACCTTGAACTCTTGTAACTAAGAATTCTGGACAGTTCCGCTTCCAATGGCCCTTGTCGCCGCATTGGAAACACTTTCCTTTGCCTTGGCCACCCACCTTCCCTTTTCCCTTACCTTTTCCCTTAGATTTTGCAATATTAGGGACCGGTCCAACACATGAACCACCAGTGTTAGCCTTCTTCTTCCCGTTCTTTCCTTTCGGTGTAGATCAGGAAGAAGAAGCGCTTTTCTCAACGTTCAAAACGTTGACCCCAGGATTGATCACCCTTCCACTGCGAGTAAAGAACTCATTAATTCGCTCATCGAGAAATTTATTTGATTTATATTATAATTAAGTTTAAATTGAGTGAATGAAGGCGACAACGAATTGAGGATCAGATCAACTTGGGTTTGGGCATCGATGTTGGCACCTAGGGTCTCCAGCTCATTTAAATAACCAATCATTTTCAAAACATGTTCCTTGACTGGAGTCCCTTCCGACATCTTTTCACTAATTATCTTCTGTATAGCTACTTGTCTGGCAGGCCTACCATGCTCCCCAAACATCTTTTTCAGGGATGTGATAATGTCACTGGCAAAATCATTCAATTGGAATTGGTGTTGCAACACGCTAGCCATCGAGGCCAGAATGTAGCAACGAGCCATTCCATTCGACTTCTTCCATTTATCGAACTCGCGTCTGGCAGCTGCCGAAGCATTTACCGCGGGTTCTTTAGGGCTTAGGGTAGTGAGGACATATTTGTGATCCTCTGCAGTTAACACGATGTCAAGGTTATGTTTCCATTCAGTGTAGTTGTTTCCAGTTAACTTGTTTTGAGTGAGTATGGTGGCAAGTGGACTAAATGCAGATCCAGACATTATGATTACTGAAAATCAAACAAATAAAAAAAAATATGGATTTCAGAATTTGACAGTTTGAAATAAAAAAATTCTTAAAAAAACTCTTATTTTAAAAACAAAGTAACCGGAATATAGAAACGAAATAATAAAGCCTCCGTGTGGTGGTCAATGTTCGATCGTTCGATTAATCATGACTTGTCCGCTATGCAACTCGTGCAAAACAAGTTATGACTCCCGAACCTTTTTGATCTCTAAGTTTCTGAATAATGCCCCATGTGGGATCCCTTATCCATAGTTTAGCTAGTGTGTACCATTAACTAAGATCCAATCACAACCGTCTCAAGTAGCGCCTCCGTGTAGTGGTCACCCTCTAACACGTCTGATTGATCCTATCAAAGGAAGTTCACATCTAGTAACCAATGAGTAATGCACCCTCCGTATGAAATGATCACCCCTGGCGAGGTGACATAGAATCCACCACTTATCTTACAGTGAACCGTTAATGGAAGATCGTGGGTGTTATTAATAAGACCCTCTCCCACTAGATTTAGTAAAAACTGACTTTGCTTTTCGAAAAAAAATGTTTCCACACATTACCCATAAACATCCAATGTTTAATAATGCGTTGAAATGGTTTTTGAATTTTATTTTAGAAAACTTATTTTACGTGCATGCAAGTAGTAACAATGTAAAATGCTAATCATAAACCAAGCACATAAAACAAAAAACTAAAATGAAACAAAGGCATTCATATGCCTCTATCTCCCATGGCTCTATCTCCATAGAACTTCCTTCTTAGTTTGGTCGCCTCCAGCTCCATCTTCATGGACAACGGCTTGCTCCATCTCCATGGAATTTCTAATTCTAATGCATTGGTCCTATGCTTCTTTTGAAGCTTACAATTTATCTAAAACAGAAAAATAACTATAATATAAAAGGCTAGGGAAATCGGTGCGACTTTCCTTTTCGTAGGATTGAAGTCGCAGCGCCCTTTACATATGCCTTAAACCAAACCAATAATAAAACATAATATACACCAATCTCAAACTAGTAAATACAAAATTTAAAAGTCTTGGTGTCATGGGAGATAGTGACTAAGCTTGCTACAAAAGGGTTAGTCGTACACACATCCATGCATATATAACAATTGGAACCGCTGATTGATTCACATAGTACATAAAATCTTTATATACTAAATTAGAACTTAAAACAGCATCTAACTTCACTATCACAGTTCGATCGATCGAAGAACGTTCGATCGCTCGAACGTTCGATCGCTCGAACGTTCGATCGATTGAACATTGTTCAATCGCTTGACCTTTCTATTTCACAGAATGATTTGAAAAAAAAAACCTTACAGAATAATTTAAAATTAAAGCATGTAATTTTTAAAACATTTAAAATTGTGAAAAGAACAACCTGACAGAGAATCTGTCTCGACAGATCGAATGCCATTCGATCGATCGAACATATCCAATGTTCGATCGATCGAAACATGTTCGATCGCTTGAGCATAGAGCATCTTCGATCGATCGAACCTACTTCGATCGATCGAATCCAACATGCATCCAATGCAATCACAGATTTGTATTCTGCTGCGATAACGCTACAGAAATAAATTTGTGATGATGCAGCTTTGAAAATAGTCCTAAAATCTACATGCAAATCAGAACTAGTGTTCCAAAACGCATCTATAGATCCAAACGAGCTTGGCTCTGATACCAATTGATGGAAAAACTAGTTTTAATTAAAATTTTAAATGTGCAACGGAAAAGCCAAGTTATAAAAACTTATTGGTATCCCAGGATCTGCTACCCGTCAATTTCATAGATGCGTACTAACAAGAGGGAGAGGAAATATACCTCAGGTCTTGAACCTAATTCTAAGAACTTCTTTCTCCTTAATGGTGTAGAAACTTCCACTAGACTGTCTTCACTCTTATAATTCCTATGGATTCCTTTCGAAAGGAATAGGGTTGGTGGGAACCCTAATAGGGAGGATAGGGAAGGTTTAGGGAAACCTAAATAGTTTCTGCAGCTTTTACATATAAAAACGACAATTAAAAACATTCAATACGCAGCTGCCCTATTTATAGATTCCCAGAACCGACCTAACCTTTGAGCGATCGAAGTGTATTCGATCGATCGAAGCTTCCATCGATCGAACAACCCTCGAGCGATCGAACCTGCCTACACTGCAATTGATCGAGACTCCTTTGATTGATCAAACCTGCCTTGACATGATCCTCATGTGCCCTTCCAAGCTTCCAAGCTGAACTAAGAGTGGGACCTCCTGGGCTCTTTATTGTTGCCTCATACCATTTTGTTAATTACCGTGACCAAACTCTTTGATCAGCAAACTAACTAACTGGTCAGTTAATGTTTACTCTACTATAAAACGATAACTGAACCCCAACGCAAAAGAACGTATCTGAAGTGATAACTAGACTTGTATGTTCTACTAATGTCCCTCTACCTTCAGCATTCGTAATCATATTCAGGTAGTCCGATAACTATTACTATCAACCTGAATCATGATTAGTTCTTATATTCCTTGAGTCCCATTCACCTCTCATGATTACCAAACATGTTGATAACTCTGATCAACAAGACTCCAGTACTCAGTAATCGACTTGGTGACATTTTCAAGGGAATGGTTACTCTAAAATAGAGGGTAGATTCTGTCTTGACAATATATGTTCACAACCCTATGAACATGACATACCCAAGATACCCAAGTGTTGATCTTCTATGGACCTCACTTGTTGGTAAGTCAAAGCAGCCATGTCCATAGTCTGTGTTCATAATCGTCGCAAGATTGAGAACACGTACTTTATACAAGTTATGAGTTCCTATTGACTTTTTAACAATATTAAGTGTCAATAGGAAAGCTCAGGTCTGTCATTGCACTATAAGCACTAGCATATTAACTAAGAGTGACACTCTAGTGATTGAGATTAATCACTCCATCCAATGGTAGTTAATTATGCTACAGTGTATACCTGATGAGATATCCAGTCTCATCATCCACTGTGACAAGCTTTAAGTATCAAAGGATGGTAATTCATATCTCACTTGTATGTATCTCATACATATACAAATTACCTACTATGATACTTAAGGATTGAAAATCATCTCATGAAAGAAACATACACAATGAAATGTAAAATTGATATCCATATATTAAAATGCTAATATCATATACAGTAATGATTTGAGGGCATAAACCCAACAGTACGTTAAGCGACTGATCCAAACAAGGAAACTATGCATGCAACATGCTCGCAGCTAGTCGAGGATTCTAACTATATGGCCATGTTTACCTCTTACCTCATAACTATATGCCCCTTTTGTGCTTCTATGTACTCCCTTGTTCTACGTATTAGTCGTAGAAGACACTACTATAGTGGTCTCTGATGCAATCATGCGCTAAATCCCATAGCTCCATGGTGATGGTAATAGAGAGAGAAACTATGAGAGATAAGGAGGGAGGGAGGGAGAGAGAGAGAGAGGGGCTGCCCAAATTGTTAGGGATTGTCATTGACATAACTGAAAATGTGTGTTATCTTAAAGAATGCATCCAGGTGTAGACGGCCGTATCGAGTTAAAACTGGTAAGATCGGGTCGTATCCCAAGGTATGGAAGATGGGGACAGAAGGATCTAGATTGAATCCTAAAGAAAATATTAGATGATTTCTTTTAAGATGGGGGTTTGTAATGATCCTACTGGGTTCAAGATTAAAGTTTAATGAATTAAAGTAAAGCAACAACTTAATTAAACAGAACTAGGCAATGTGATTTTAAATTATATATGAAAAAGATCTTGGGAATATGTAACTCTGCATTGTACCAACCACTACCATGACTAAACATTAATGTACAACTGGGGTTCTATCCTTTTAGTATTCCTTATTTTACAAAGGGAGCTAAAAATATTTATCCAACATAGCTAGTAGTTTGATTCCTTTACTTACTATGAAAAAACTGAAATAAGAGCCAATTAAAACTATGAACTGTAACAAACAAATTAAATGTAGGATATTCAATGTGTTCGTCATACATGTTCATTGAGTTAATTAACCAAAAGAACTTATATTTCAAAATCAGCTTGCAATTTGAACTTAAAAAGATTAATTTGGATTTAGTTTCTGAAATAGAAGTTACTGGAATACGCAAGGATTATGCCTAAGACATTTTCAATCCAATCGATTGGAATCTATGTCCAATCAATTGCCATATATTCTAAAATAGAATCATGGCAGCGGCTAGGGAAATAATGTTTCGTTACATTATTCCCAACTGAGATACTAAGCTAGCATATTTAAAACTGCATAGACGAAGATATACAGGATAATGCAATCAAATGTAGACATGGATTGAACTATAAAACTAGAAATTTCAAAATCAAATCAAAATCACACTAAAACTATAACAAGTTTATGATCAAACAATTCTAGAGCAATGAAACAAAAGGAGTAAACCTGAACTTAAAACTGAATTCAAAATGAAATATCTTTAAACTTGAACTTGCTTAAATCAAAACGATAGAGAAAATTCCTACCAAACAAAGGAAATGTGAACCAACCCTTGACCCCTCTCACTCTAATCTATTTATAATGTGAAATCCCTAAGTTTGAGGCATCCAGGTTCATTCTGTAATGGCTGGTCGCTGTCATTACCACTGATTTGCTGAGATTCTACTCCATTAGAGAGAATTGACTTCCAACTTTTACCAATCGATTGGTATCTGAGTCCAATCGATTAGTAATAATCCCAATCAATTGGTTAAGTTTGGTTTGGGTTTATGGATAGCAATCTATTACAATGTTGGCAATCGATTGGTTTGGATTTATAGATAGCAATTGATTGCAATGATGGCAATCGATTGGTACATGGATCCTATTTTGACTTGTTCTCTTTGTTTCTTGAGCTATCTCATTCTACCTTCTTATTCATTCTAGCTTCACAACCTGCATTTAAAGGACAAAACACAACGATATACCACGAGAAACACATCATTGTGTAAAAAGAAAGGTTAAAGACACAAATGCGGGTAAAACCAGAGAAATGGGGGGAAAGTTCAACCAATTTTACTCTTTATCGAGCCAATATTTTACAAATATCAGCTCTCATCACGACCCCCAACTAGCGCATTGCTAGTCTCTAGCAATGAAGCGGAATTAGAGCAAGCTAAGATGAACAACAACCAACGTTACAGTTTTATTTGAACAAAAACAAAAAGATTATCCTAACTCACTTTCGCAGGAATCGTGGTTGTAATTAGCGTTTGCAACAAGCCTTTGAACCCTTAGGTTTACCCTAGTGGACGAGTTGTGTCTCGTGATGGTTTTCAGAGAATATACCCATAAAATTCATGTGTCAAGCTTACTAAACTTATTGAAGAACCTCAATCTCTCCTTTATGCTAAAAGTTATGCTCAACAAGGACATAGAGTCCTTTATCATACCATGGAGATAAACAACATGTTAAAAAGGTACTATTCTAGTCAAAATTACATCCATAGCCATCAAATATCCTTGTGTGTGTGTGAAGTTGACAACTACAATCGAAATCTTCATCTTAGAGTTATTTAGATTGAACATGTTCGAGATTTCATAGTTTCAACTCAAATCTCACACGGTTTATGCTCAAAATAGAATCACTCTAAAATTGGCATAAAAGTTGTGCACTCATGGTATGAAGCTCAAAGGAGTAAATGTAGAGGTAATCAAATATGCTTTCATACTAGACACAAAAAACAACGCTTATTTTGAAGTGTAAGAATCTCATGAACGGAATACCATTTACTATAGGAGCGATCTAACGTGGAAAACTCATTTCATACTCGAAATTCTATTGAATTTATCTAAAATCCTTAGGACTTGTGAAAGAAAAAGGTAAGCTACTTGAGATGGTGAGATGTGGTTATGAGTTCAAGCATGTGGTTGGGTATCTTCATTTTCAACTTTTCATTTTTCATTCACCCAATCCTTAAACATCTATATATATACATTTTTCTTCAACCACCAATTTTTTTTCTTTATCCCTTTTCTTTTGCTCTTCTCCTCCTTTTTTTTTTTAACCATACCTTTTCTTTTCCTCTTTAAGCCATCCACACAAAACAATCGCATGCTTAATTATAAGTGTATGAATTCAGGTAGTAGCATTGATTAATGAAAGGTGAGTGGGAATTTAAACTTGCTCAAGTGAAGAGGTGAGCTATCGACGGTCTAAATCATCTTCTAGACACTTTAACTCATCTCGAGTATTTACTGAATTTTAATATTGGTTGATCTTGAACGTTCTCCTGAAGCAACTAGCCAATTGAAACAAAAATGAGACTTTCAATGAGAAATTAGCGCATTTTAAGAATTGACATGAATTTTTGTGATTAACCCTCAGAATAAAAGAATGCCTCAAAACTCACTAGGGTTTACAGTTTTCACTATTAATCCGATTACATGACATTCGTATTTCACATTAATTTAAAGATTATATCGCAATTGTTAACTCGTGCTAATATTTTCAGGATATATTCATGCTATGGACATAAAAACCATATCAGTAATAAAGTAACATGTAATCAAAATCCATAACACGAAAAGAAAGAATATGAATGTATCATTGCATACTTAAACTAGCTAGGAGAAATGAGATTTCTAAGAATCAAAAGCTTAACATTTGTTTTAACTAAAAATAAACTAAAGAAAACAAACGAAACCAAACAACAATCATGGAAATTGTAGTATTTAACAGGTGTGCATTTTTAATTCAAAAATAAACAGGTAGATATCTACTCCCTACCCCCAACTGAAATCGACATTGTCCCCAATGGAGGTATTTCAAGTAATGAAAAGAAGATATCACCTGATTCACGCTTCAGTATACAGATGATAATTCATCAGTTTAAATACAACAATCTCCACAAAATACCAAGATCAAGAATATATAATGGATAACAACAAAAAGTATGAGCAACACAATCCATAAGCAAAAATACTATCTGTATCATAACATCCAAAAATTATAAACTGTCCATGCACAGATATCAAAGAAACCAAAGGTAATCATCCAACCCATAAATATCCAAATAACCAAAAATATAAAAACAAGAGAGAGATAAAAAGATATTAAATATCAAGAACGCTCTCTCGCTCCGCAATCTCAATCCTGGGGCTCCAAAGAAGGTGGATCACCAAAGGTCATAGGTGCACTGCCGTGGATGGCATCGGCCACCTCACTACCACCCTCAATAGTTGTTTCAGTCCAGACGACAGTCGCCGGGTCACTCTCAACCGGCGTAGGAGCAACAGTTGGAGGTGGTGGCGGAGGTGGTGGAGTCTCTGACAAAATGACCTCTAGAGGTGCTAAAGTAGATGCTGAAGCTGTCGGTGGAGCAGATGTTAAACGCAAAGACTGCTCTATACCCAATAGAATCAAGATCTCCTCAATCTGACCACCTAGCTCCTCGAACCTCGAGTGAAAAAAATCACGATTAGAGGCCAACTAAGCGGCCATTAACTCTTGCTGTACAGTCAACTCCCGAACCATCCCATATAGCTGTAATCTAGCCTCTTTCCATTCAATAAGAAGATCATGGACAGTCTGGAGAGTCGCAAGAGTAGCTGTAGAAGCTACAGGGGCTCAAGCCTCTTTAACTTGTACTGACCCTCAGCCGCAGTCTATGTCCCTAGGTCCTCCTCCTACTCAATCACAATTGTATCCTGACCATCCGTCTCTGGCATCCCTGGGTCATCATCCTCCTCTGATGACTTATCTCCTCTCTTTCTCTTTTTTCCTTTTCCACTTTTCTTCATTCCACTCACTTCTCCTATCTTTTCCTTCCCCTTTTGATGATTTTTTGAATTAGGTAGCCGATCTTCTGGCTACAAACTCCCCAAAATTCCAATCTTTAATTTTTGAAAAGCCTCACCCATAAGAACTACCAATCCAACCTCCTCACACACTCTATGGATCACCCAAGCACCTTTGAAGTGCTGGGACTTGCTAGGATGGTGTACGGGCTCGATGAAGAACTCGATGAACAGCCGGGCAAGGCAAATTGGTACACCAGTCCCAATATCAAATAACACTCGTGTATACCATACCACCCAGCCAAGTCTGACTTATATGTTATAGGGAGGATACAATTGCAGAGAGCTAAATGGAGAAGGTGGTAGTCCATGGTTAGGTTGTGGTCATCAAAAACTGGAATCCCCGTGTACTTCTTGACTTTCCCACTAGAATTTTTTGTAGCTACGATATCATATGAAGGAAAGGGATGATCGGCATAGATAGGATATAGGTGATCTATAACCTCAGCAATAACCAAGGCTCTGGGCATGGTGGTAGGACTAAACTCGATCTGACAGCCCTGAACACAAGAAAAATAGGTGTATGGAACATTCAGGACCTTAACCATGCTTGCACAAGCTAATTGAATCCACAAAATGTAAACTTTCTTCTAAACTGTGAGGATGGGAAGCCAACTCAAAAAAGCGCATAAACATGTGAGGTAAAAATGGTGGATTTTCATCAATCCAGAGATACTCAAACTACCGCTCTATCATCACGTCCCGGGTTCTGAAATATTTCATGAACCAAGTAATCTCCTTGTCATTCCTAAACCCATGGACAAATGATGGATCGGGAATATCGAGTGATGTGGACTTTTTTGGGTGAGGCCCGCTGTCTTTGGGTTTCGGGGCCATAAAAACTGTAAAAGAGGGAAAAGGCAGAGATAAAGGATGAGAGAAAGTAATAATCTGTTCTCTGCTTAATATCAATCGATTGACATAAATTGTCAATCGATTGCTATTCCAAACCAATCAATTACTCCCTAATGTTAATCGATCAAACCTAGATGTCAATCGATTGGCATCAACGAATGAAGGGGTCTGCCCACAACAAGGTATCACATCCCCCTTTCAGCTTTTAAATGGTCTTATGACCAAGAGGGGATCCATCTCATATTATGATCAAGATTAGGGTAAGAAAAATAAGAGTGGGTTTGGAGTTTACCTTGATTACAATTATGGCTGAGAATCAGGAACGAAATCCATCCCTTGGGACAATAATAGATGATGGATAGTGATGAAAATAGAGTACAAGAGATCCTCAAATCTCCCCTGATCCTATTGTTCACGCAGCAGTAGCGGTAGTGGATATGGCAGTGATGATGCGGCGATGAAGAGAATGGTGGATGATGATGATGGAGATGTTGATGGGGGTGGTGATGAAATGGAAAGGTGGTGGTAAAAATGGGATGAAGAATGGTTATCTTCCAAAATTGCCTTCTCTCTCTGTCTCAGTGGATTTGAAAATTTGTGACAGAGAGGGAGATGATCGGACTTTTACGTCTGCCAAAAATTCCAATCGATTGACAAGTGATGTCAATCGATTGATTCCCAAAAGCAATCGATTGGTAATCAAATCCAATCGATTGAGGATAGAAGTTCATGGGGACCCAGGTATGCTTCATGTAATCACTCCCCAACTTTTAAGAATGCACTTTCAAGATAGAAGATAAGATTTCAAGCATCCAAATAGTAAGAACACTCACTAAAAACACAAATTCAGAAGAATTGATTCAGAATTCATCCGTGTATTGCTCATAAATCAATTTTATTGTTCATAAATGGATTTTCTGCATCCAAAATTACAAGATCTTGATTGGAAAGAAAACAAACGGACAAAAAGAAAAACAAAACAAAGTTCTGCCTTATTTAGCTATTATAGGAGTTAGACCACTCAATTAAGCTTCAAGTCCGGAGAAGAAAAGTCTTCCCCTTCAGCATAATCAACGAAATATTCCACTACTTCCCTATCTGAGTTCTACTGAAGATCTTCCAGAATCTCTCGAACTGCACACAATAGATCCCAAGTATTCATATCGATGATTGCTTCATTAGGAGAATTTGGGCATGAGTTGAATAGCAAAGTGAAAGATGGTCTTTCCTGTTCTACCTGTTCTGGGTTTCCCGGAGAAAGAACCCCATGGTAAAGTAAATGTTGCAGGAACTGTTGTGGATTCATCCTATAACCAATAAATACACAGAATTAAGATATGGGAATAGAACAGGAAAAAAGAAACACACTAAGAAAGAGAAAATTAATATACAACAAACAAGATTCTAAACTTTTCAAGAGGAATAGTCAGAATCATCCAGTTGGATGGTCTCTGACTCTGGTTCAAACCTTTCCAAGAATGGTTTTAAGCACTGCCCATTCACCTAAAATGCATTCCCATTCTTGGAGTTTATGACTTCTACCACCCCGTGAGGAAACACCTCCTTAGCAACAAATGGTCCTATCCACCTTGATCTCAACTTTCCAGGGAAAAGATGAAGCTTTGAATCATAAAAATACTTTTTGTCCCGGTTCAAGCTTCTTTCTTAAGATTGATAGATCATGCTTTGCTTTCAATTTTAATTTGTATGTTCGGGCATGATCGTACGCATCATTCCTAATCTCTTCCAATTCATTCAACTGAATTTTCCTTAGTATACCACTCTCATGAATGTCAAATTTTAATAGTTGGGTAGCCCAATATGCCTTATGCTCCAGTTCCACAGGTAAATAACAAGCCTTTCCATAAATCAGCCTATAAGGGGACATTCCAAGGTTCGTCTGATATGCCGTCCTGTATGCCCATAGAGCATCAATTAGACGTGATGACCAATCTTTTTTTTATGTTAACAGTCTTCTCCAGGATATGTTTAATTTCCCTATTGGCTAGCTCTGCCTGATCATTTGATTGCGGATGATATGATAAAGAAATCGTGTGGTTAACTCCATATTTCTTCATAAGTGCCTCAAAAGCCTTATTTCAGAAATGGGTCCCACGATCGCTAATTATGGCCTTCAGTGTTTTGAATCTTGAAAGAATGTTCTCTTTTAACAAAGAGATCACAGTTCTGCGATCATTTTTCCTTGTCAAAATGGCCTCAATCCACTTGGACACATATTCAACTGCCAAAAGAATATATTCATAGTGAAAGGATGGCGGGAATGGTCCCATGAAATCAATGCCCCACTAGTACAAACTTTTTATAGTAATGATCGGGGTCATTGGAATTTCATTTCTCCTTAACAGGCTTCCTAGCATCTGGCATCTAGCACATGCTCGACAGAAAGCATAAGAATCTTTGAAAACTGTCGGACAGTAAAATCCACTACTAAACACCTTTTGGGCAGTCTTTTGGGCTGAAAAATGACCATCACATGCTTCTAAGTAACGAGGAAAGGATATGAGAAATATCTTCTTCGGGGACACATCGCCTCATCACTTGATCCACATAGTACTTAAACAAGTATGGATCATCAAAATAGAACCATCAGGCGATGGATAGAAACCTTTTTCTGTCAGGGGTGGACCAATGGGATGGGGTTTTCCCTACTGCCAAATAGTTGACAATATCTACGTACCAGGGCAGGGCGGTCGTAGCAAACAATTGTTCATCTGGGAAAGATTCACAAATTGGAGTCAATTGTGAGGAGTTGTCCTTGAAGGTCAACCGGGAAAGGTGATAAGCCATGACATTCTCTACTCCCTTTTTATCCTTTATAACCAAATCAAATTCTTGGAGTAGCAGAATCCAGCGTATTAATCTTTGCTTTGTATCTTTCATTGATAAAAGATACTTTAATGTAGCATGATCAGTGAATCAAATGATTTGCGAGACAATGAGATATTGTTTGAATTTTTCCAATGCAAGTACAATTGCTAACAACTCATTTTCGGTAGTGGAATAATTTCTTTGAGCTCCATCAAGAGTTTTGCTAGCATAGTAGATCACAATAGGCTTCTTGTCCCTCCTTTATCCCAATACAGCCCCGATCGCAGTGTCACTGGCATCACACATCAACTCAAATGGAAGGCTCTAATCCAAAGATTGCATTATCGGAGCTGTAGTGAGATGATGTTTGAGTTTATCAAAGGATTCCTGGCACTTGCTGTTCCATTCGAAAGGTATGTCCTTTGCAAGAAGTTGACACAGTGGCCTAGATACAGCACTGAAATCCTTAATAAACCTCCAGTAAAAACCAGCATGACCTAAAAATGATCGTATGTCTTTTTCTGTGGTAGGGATAGGAAGATTTGAGATTATATCAAACTTTGCCTTATCTACTTGTATCCCCTCAGTAGAAATAATATGCCCCAACACAATTCCTTTTGTCACCATAAAGTGAAATTTTTCCCAATTGAGGACCAAGTTTTTATCCTCACATCTTTTCAGAACTTTCTGGAGGTTCTCAAGGAAATCATGAAAGCTATTGCCAATTGGTGACCCGCCACTCTCTCGAGCATTTGGTCCATGAAAGGTAACAGAAAGAGGTCCTTTCAAGTCATCGCATTCAATCTTCTGTAATCATTACACATGCGCCAACTTGCAGGCGCACGTGTAGGCACCAACTCTCCTTCCTTATTTTCTACCACTATAATGCCAGCTTTCTTTGGCACTACTTGAGTCGAACTCACCCAAGGACTATCTGAGATTGGATAAATTACCCCAACATCAAGCAATTTTAGAACTTCTTTCTTGACTACCTCTTACATGTTTGGGTTTAGACACCGTTGCATTTGTCAACATGGTTTGGCGTCTTCTTCTAGGTAAATCTTGTGGGTGCATATAGATGGACTTATTCCTCTTAAATCAGCGACGGTCCATCCCAACGCACTCCTGTGCTGCTTAAGCAACTTTATCAGCTTACCTTCCTGTTCTAGATTCAAAATAAATGAAATAATTATAGGAAAGGTCTTTTCTTCTCCCAAAAACACATACTTTAATTCTTTCGGGAGCTCTTTCAATTCCAACTCCAGAAATTGCATGTTTGACGGTATTGCTAACTTTGTATGTGGTTGTAATTGTTCATATTGGGCCGTCCACATTGCCCTTGCAACTTCCTCTTCCACAACCTCCAATGTTTCCCACATTTGACTCATCTCCTCGTCTTGTGGAGTGTATTTGTCCAATTCATAACACGAGTTAGTGATAATGGATGCCATAGGATCTGAATGAGTAGTCGAATCAAAACAATCTTGAATTACCGACTCTACTCAATTCACTTCCTCTACATCATCATCAAAATCTTTAATTTTGGGGTTTGAGAATATCTTGATATTTAATGTCATATTCCCAAAAACCACCATCATCACTCTTCTCCTTACCTTGATTGTTGCATCGATCGTCGCAAGGAAAGGACATCCAAAGATCATCGGAATCTGTGATTTGGCATTATATACAGGTTTGGTGTCTAAAATGACAAAGTCAATAGGAAAGACAAAAGTGTCAATCTGGACTAAGACATCCTCCATAACTCCTCGCGGATATTTGATCGATTGGTCTACAAGTTGAAGAGTAATACGAGTGGGTTTATGTTCTCCTAACCTTAGCTGTTGGTAAACAGTATAAGGTAAGAGATTTACACTCTATCCTAAGTTGAGCAGAGCATTTTTCACTTTCTTTTAACCGATTATGCAAGAAACCATTGGCATACCTGGGTTCTTGTACTTCGGAGGCAAATCATGCTTGAGAGTTGCACTTGCTTGGCAAGACAGGTAAGCGCTCTTTTTAACACTTTGTTTCCTCTTAATAGTGCACAAGTCCTTCAAGAACTTGGCATAGGATGGTACTTGTTTAATCGCGTCAAGGAGCGGGAGGTTGATTTTCACTTGCTTGAATAACTCCAAAAATTCCTGACTTTTGGTTTCTTATTGAGGTTTCTTTGACCGTTGAGGATATGGTGGCGAAAAAGGGCATTTGGGTACCTCTTTGAGAAACGGTTCTTTTCTAGGCCTTCTCTTTATCACGGCATCCTTGGGAATTGTTAGTTCAGGCTTAATTATTTCGCCCTCTTTCTCTTCTTCCACCAATTCCTCCTCATTCTTAACCTCATCTCTCATCTCAACCATGGGTTGTGGGGGAGTAGAAACTTTCTTAATCACTTTTCCTCAACACAGTTATAGCCCTGGCCTCTTTATGTGGTGCCGACCTTGAAGGGCCTGTACCCGAATGTTGGCCTCTAGGATTCAGCTCTGGTTGTGCTGATAACATCACTCTTTCTCTGTCCCCTTGTTGAGTAGCCAATCTTTCCACACTTGTATTGAGTTTACTCATGAGCTGCATCATCTACTGCATTATGAGTGTATTGGCATCCTCTTGTGCCTTTTTATGAGATGGCACATAAGTGTTGGATGTAGATTGGTTGTTGTTCTCCTGATTGAAGTTAGATTGAGGTGGATGATTTTGTTGGTACCCTTGTCCTTGTCGATAGGTGGAAACAGGTTAGTAGCTCTGTTGGTATCCTTGATTTTAGGGTCGATATTGATTTCCTTGGTTTAGCTACCACTGTTGAGATGGGTTTGCTGTGGCAGCACTATTTCTATAATTGAAAGTATATCACCCAAGTATATCACCATGGGAAGCACTATTGCTGAGGCAGCACTATTGTTGTGGCAGCACTATTTGTTCGCCAAGTATATCACCATGGGGAGCACCAGTATTTTTCGTGAAGAAGAAGGATGGCACACTATGACTCAGTATCAACTACAGAGAATTGAATAAGGTCACTATCAATAGTATTTATCCACTTCCTCGATAGACAATATAATCGATTAGTTACAAGGAAAAAAGTTCTTTTCAAAAATTGATCTATAATCATGATATCATCAACTATTAGACCAACTAGAGAACGTATCGAAGATTATATTTAGGACACGAAACGGGCACTGTGAGTTTCTAATTATGCCTTTTAGTTTGACTAATGCCCTGACAGTATTCATGGACTTAATAAATATAGTATTCAAACCCAATTTGGATCAATTCATTATAGTATTCATCCATGACATCCTGATTTACTCCAAGATAAATGAAGATCATAAGGAGCACTTACAGATTGCTCTACGGACGTTTGAAGATAGCCAATTATATGCAAAGTTTAGCAAGTGTGTGTTTTGGCTATAGAAAGTCAAATTTCTTGGACATGTTATTTCTAAGGATGGTATCTCCATGGACTTATCTAAGATCAATGTTGTCTTAAGCTGGAACAGACCTACCGATGCGACAGAAGTTAGACGTTTTCTTAGTCTGGCTAGATATTATCAGAGATTTGTGGAAGGATTTCCTGAGATTGCCAGACCACTAACGAATTTGACAAGAAAGAAGATAAAGTATGAATGGAAGGATAAGCATGAAGGTGCATTTTAGGAGTTAAAATAATGTTTAACCTCAGCACTGGTACTTGTGATACCTAAAGTGGAGAAAGCAATGCAAGTCAACAAGGACTTGGTTGTGTTATTATGCAAGATGGGAATATGATTGCATATGGATCGAGATAGTTGAAGCCACATAAGAAGAACTATCCTATGCACGATTTGGAGTTAGCAGCAATAGTGTTTGCTCTGAAGATATAGAGACACTATTTGTATGGCGAGAATTTCGATCTATTCTCAAACTATAAGAGTTTGCGACATCTGTACTCTGAAAAAGAGTTGAACATGCGCCAACAGAGATGGATGGAGTTACTTAAGGACTACAACTTTTTATTGCAATACCATCTAAGTAAGGTAAATGTTGTAGCTAATGCTTTGAGTCGTCAACCTTGACTAGTAATCACTACATTACTAATTCAAGAATGGCAAGCATTAGAGGTTTTAGCCAAGTTTGAACCTTCGGTCAGTAGAAGCAACGAAGGGACACAGTTGCGTTGTTTTATCATGCAACTAACTCTCATCAACCATATCATAGAGGCTCAATAGATAATAAAGGATTTGAAGTTATGGTTCACTAAGATGTCAGCAAAGGAACCAGTTTTTTAAAGTGTTGGTGCAGATGTAGCTTTAAGATGTAAGGGTAGACTCTGTGTGCTTGACGAAGACATGTTAAAAGAAGCACACAAGTCCCGAATGACTGTACATCCTGGAGATACAAAGATGTACAAGGAGTTAAAGAGAAATTTCTAGTGGGAAGGAATGAAGCGAGAAGTAGATGAGTATGTATCTCAGTGTCATACTTATAAGCAGGTGTAGGCAGAACACCAAAAATCGCCTGGACTTATACAACCATGACCGATTCCCCAATGGAAGTGGGAACACATCACTATGGATTTCGTGGTAGGTTTACCAAAGTCTCAGCAAAACCACGACGCTATTTGGGTAATCATAGATCGACTTACAAAGATGGCATATTTCATCGCCTACAGTATGACATACCCCGTGGAACGCATAATCCTGATGTATATTCAACATATTGTATGACTATATAACATGCCTGTCTCAAT
The DNA here is from genome assembly GCA_033977485.1 of Hydrangea macrophylla. Lineage (NCBI taxonomy): Eukaryota > Viridiplantae > Streptophyta > Magnoliopsida > Cornales > Hydrangeaceae > Hydrangea > Hydrangea macrophylla. Next base: position 33,477,070 of record CM066988.1, read on the forward strand.
CATGTCGGGTCGAGACTCATGCTTCATAGTAGAATTTTAGAAGAGTCTCCAAACAACAGTGGGAACCACACTGAACATGAGTTCAGCCTTTCATCCGCAAACCAATAGATAGAGTGAACGAGTTAATCAAATAATGGAAGACATGCTACATACTTGCGTTATAGATTTCGAGAGTGCTTGGTAGATACATCTACCGTTGATTAAGTTCTCTTACAACAATAGCTACCAAACGAGCTTATGTATGGTGCCGTTTGACGCTTTGTACAAAAGAACTTATCGATCATCGTTATGCTGGGTCGAAGCCAAAGACTCTAATTTTCTTGGGCCAAAAATGGTACGAGAATCTAGCATGAAGGTCCAAGTGGTATGTGAGAAGATGAAGACGGCTCAGACCAGACACAAGAGCTATGTTGACAAACAACGCAAAAACTTGGAGTTTGTAATTGGAGATCACTTGTTGCTTCAGTTCGAGGAATCGTATGATTTGATCAAAAGAAAGGTAAGCTGTCGCATTGATTCATCGGACCATTCGAGATCCTAGAGCACATTGGATAGGTTACATATAGACTGGCATTACCACCAAAGATGTCAGGATTACACAACGTTTTCCACATTAGTATGTTGAGGAAATGTGCCCATAACCCGGCACAAGAAATAAACTTTGAAGACATAGAAGTTAACAACAACGTCACGTTCAATGAAGGACCTTTACAGATCCTAGATCGAGGGATCAAGAAGCTCATAAATAAAATGATTCCGCTAGTAAAGATTCAGTGGAAGCATCACAACGAAGGAGAAGCTTTGTGGGTGCTAGAGTCGGAGAAGCAAGGGAAGTTTCCATTTTTATTTTAACTCTACTACTTTAGATTTCAAGGACTAAATATTTTAATAAGTAGTGGATGATGTAATACCCTATATTTTTTAATGTGTATAATAAATGAGATTTTGTATAAATGTCTTTACTATACTTGTAAATTCTCTTCTAATCGATTGAACTTTATCAATCGATTGAATAGACTTCAATCGATTAACATTGTACATTTCCAAACGATTGAAACTATTTCAATAGAAAGAAACTCTACTGACATAAATATAATGATTATATCCAAGTTGAATCGATTGAACCTTTGGCAATCGATTAAAAATGTGCCACCTATTCTCAAGCGATTGAGTTGTCTCTATTGGGATTGTGCCCTCAAAATCAATCTTTCTGTATGTAACATCTGGCATTTTATGTATGGATATCATTTATATTTAATTATGTACGATTAATGATACGATTGTTTGTAATCCTTAAGTATCATAACAGGTAATTCGTGTATGTATGAGATACATATAAGTGAGATACGAATTACTATTCTTTGATACTTAGAACTTGTCACAGTGGATGATGAAATTGGATATCTCATCAAGAATACACTACAGCATGATTAACTATCATTGGATGGAGTGATGAATCTCAATCACTGTAGTGTGACTCTTAGTTAATATGCTAGTGTTTATAGTGTATTGACAAACCATGAGCTTTCCTATTGACATCTAAAACTGTCAACAGTCGATAAGAACTCATAACTTGTATAAGGTACATGTTCTCAATCTTGAGATGATTATGGACATAAACTATGGATGTGACTGCTTGGATTTACTAAACAGTGAGGTCTTCAAGATCAACACCTGGGTATCTTGGGTAAGTCATGTTCATTGGATTGTGAATATATATTGTCAAGATAGAATCTATCCTCTGATAAAGAGCATTCCTTTGAGAATGTCACCAAGTTTATTACTGAGAATTGCAGTCTTGTTGATAAGTAGTTATCAACATATTTGGTAATCATAAGAGGTGAATGAAACTCAAGGAATGGAAGAAGTAATCATCATTCAGGTTAACAGTAATTGTTATTCGTCTACCTGGATATTATTATGAATGCTGACGATAGAGGGACATTAGTACAACATATAAGTCTAGTTATGACTTCGGATATGTTCTTTTGAGTTGGAGTGCAGTTATCATTTTATAGTGGAGTTAACGTTAACTAATCAGTTGGTTAATAAGTTGATCAAAGAGTTTGATCATAGTTATTAACAATTGATTTAAGCCAACAATAAAGATCCTAGGAGATCCTACTCTTAGCACTGCAAGAATACTTGGAAAGGCAGGAAAAGGAATTTGATCGATTGAAGGTAGCTCAATCGATTGAAGACTGGTCTCTTTCGATCGATTGAAAAAGCTTCAATCGATTGAAAGTTCAATCAATTGAAATCCGAAGGTCGGTTTGAAAACCTATAAATAGGATACTATAGGAAGAATTAAGTTGAACGTCGTTTTAACTGCTCCAGCTCTCCATAAAGTATTTTAGGGTTTTCCTAGCCTCCCTCACATCCCTATTAGGGTTCCCACCAATTCTAGTCTTTTTGGCAAGTGTTCGAGAAGTCATAAGGTTGAAGACTATCTAGAGGAGACTACTGGATGTTGAAGTAATCAGAATTGGGTTCAAGATACAAAGGTATTGCACTTTGTTTTCCCTCCTACGCATCCATGGAGTTGATAAGTAGTAGATCCGTGTTACCATTAAAGTTTAACAACTTTATTTTCCACTGTGCATTAAATTTATGTTTATCAAAGCCTAAGTCCATCAGTCTTAATTGATTGAAAATATCAGGATTCTTATCCCCAGTTCTATGTAGAAGCTCCCACCTTGTACCTCTCATACCCTTTATATATATATGTTCATCTCGTTTGTGTGTGTGTGTGTGTGTATGGTTGTTGAACTGAGAGAGTTATATATATACACACTCATACATATATATACATATTTATACACAAATACCTACACCATATATATACACTGTTAGAATGGGGAAGACAAAAGTAGAAGAAGAAGGAGAATAAGAGGAGTAGAAAGAAAAGAGAAGGACAGGCATAGATAGAGAGAAGAAGAAGAGGGGGAGAGAAAGAAAGAGAGAGAGAGAGAGAGAGAGAGAGAGAGGAGGCCATTGGAGCCTAAGCTTCCCAAGCTATACCAATCACACCCTCTCCTATTAGGTAAGTATAAACTCACTCAGTAGCTAGGTGTGTTGTTTTATAAGTTTTGGACGTGAAAAAATGGACGCAATTGCACCCCAAAAATTCTGGGCACCACTGCCCAGAGTCTAGGAAAGAAGACTCTCAATCGATTGAATATGTTTCTATCGATTGAAAAGCTGTCAATCGATTGAATAGGATTTCAATCGATTGAAATTAGTTTCACTCCAATCGATTAAAAATGACTCAATCTATTGAAACCACCTGCACCCCAATCGATTGAAACTGACTCAATCGAACAGACTTCACAGAATGTGGTTGTTTCCTTTTGTTTATACTATATACTGCTTAGTTGTTTAAATATCGATGCATGCTTTCTATATGCAATACGGTTGAATAAAGAGACAATGGAACGAGATGATGAGATAACATTGGAAGTAACATATTACGGTTCGGGACATTAGCTAAGTATTAATCCTAATCGAGTTTGATAATCTATTCATTTTAATTAGAGTAGTCGGGCCACATGGGACGGCTATGTATAAGTGGTAGCATAACGTTAAGTAGGTTTGATAAATTTTAGGAGAATTACAGGGATGGGCATTGGTTAATCTTATGTCCTTAAAAGTAGTGGACTAATCATATGTCCTTAAAAGCGGTGGACCTGACCAATTGGCTCTAAAATAGCTGGTAATCTAATCATATGCTCTTAAGAGCGGTGGACTAGTCATATGTCCTTAAAAGCAGTAGATCGGGATTACTAGTAGCTAGATGTCGTTAATTCTTGGCAATAGAACTGATGTGTCTTTGTTCGAAGCATTATATCCTTGACTTGCGGTGGATCGTGCATATGTCCATAAAAGCGGAGGATGGACTGACATGGTATCTATGACTTGCGGTGGATTGTGAATATGTTCTAAAATGTGGTAGACAGAGCATTGGTGTATCGAGGAGTATTCCAATCAAGTCTGCTCATCTATGAGTTGGATGTTGTCAGTTCTTATGTACAAGTCGTGAGTAATCGATTAATAGAGTGTTTGAATGAAGAGAAAGACACTATTATTATAACTATATTTTACGTCCTTCCTAACTGTTAATTACATTATACAGTACTGTGTAAGTTTCTTTTCACTCAGCTTTCAGTAAGCTGACGACATTTGTGCCTGGACATTCTCGGTCCTGACTACCATGTTCCTAACACTGCAGGTAACGAAGCTTATAGCAATGGCTATTATCCGGAAGGGGAATTCATGAAGGGTGGCCCCCATTGATGACGGTTATGTCGGGGAGGACTACTACGCTGACGATCACATCTATGTCAGTTGAAGACGTAGATAGATATTAGTTGTTATGTTCTATCAGACTTTATATTACGCTTTGTAATCCGGCATATGTTGCCTGAATTTTTTAGTATTTCTGCTTTTAGAACTATGATGTAATTATTAATGTACTCAGTTTTTTAATGTCACTGTTCCCCTTACTTTCTGTTGGTTGGACTACGTGGTTTAGATAATTCACTAACTTCACCCATCATTCCCCACGGACCCCAAAAGAAAATGTTATTTTTCTCTATTTTGTAGTTCCGAGGTGTGGCACATTATGTCTACAAATAGTAATAGTAAGCGAACTAGTTTGGGGGCATACCCATCAAACTCTAACATATACGAGCCAAGCTTGAGCTCAGCTCATGTGATCGTGAGCTTTTTCATGAGCCCTTTAAAACCATACAATTTTAATAATAGACATATGTAGAGAGATCAATATGCAAGTTCTTTATCAATCCTATTTACGAGGTTTTCATTCTCTCTTTAAAATTATATAGTTTTTGAATAGACATATACATAAAGATCAGTATACAAGCTCTTTTATCAAACCTATTAACAAGTTTTTTCATGAGCCTACTCAAGCATTAACCAGACTTATTCATGAGCTTTGTCGAACTGAGCCGAGCCAATCTTAGCCTTTATCAAACATGTTCACGAGGGCTCGTTAGGCGACTCGACTCGTATACATAACTAACTCTAATGAATGAGATTCTTCATTCGATTAAATAGAAGTAAATGTGCTATGTACAGTCTAAACCTGATTAGTTATCCACTTATCATCCACTGTGATAATTCTAAACAATCATAAAGACAGCTCATATCTCCTCATTATTTACAGATATGAGTTCCATGAATATTCTTTAAGGATAAAGCTCTGATTTAATACTCATCTTATGAAACATGCATAATCAATGAGAAATGGGCTATTGCTTTCTCGTTCGGATGGTTTATTGAACCTCTAAGCTCTGAATTCTATCCACGGAAATGGCCAATAAGATACTTCTCTGTGCTGCAGTGTAAAAATTAGTTATCTGACAGATTCATTCGTGATACTTAGCAATGAGAGAAATGGGGTTCCCATTGGCCCAAAAGCTGATCCAGATTGGCTTTAAGTATATCTCAAAGGAATTCAACATTTGTCGAGCTACACAAAGAAATAATTGAAGAATCCTCCTATCTACATTACTGAGATTGCTTTGACAGGAGCCATGAGGTTTAAAGAGATGTCGTGCAAAAATTAGCGGCCAGTTGATTAGCAAACGGCTATTCGCAATGCACTTTCGATAGGTTCTATGGTCCAATATTTTCAACTTGAGGAACACAACTCAGTGTGGGGTTTGGCAACAGATGTGGAACTCTGGGGGTGTGGAATTCTGGCGGGGTGGAGTTCTTAAAGCGGTTTTGAGTGTACATAGGTGGCTTCCTTTCGGCCCTGCAAGCGCAACTGGGAGTGCAGATTTTTTTTGGGAGTGCTGATTATTTTCTCCTCATAGTTGCAGTTACCTATATAAGGTGGAACATTTCTATGGCTGTATTGGGAGGCTGCTGTTTTTGGGGAGACCTGCTCATGCACAGTCTCGGCTTTCAAATTAAACTTAACCATTCTGCAGGGGTTTAATTTATTAGTTGTTCAAAGCCCATGTGGACCAGGCATTGTGTATAAGGTGTTCTAATCAGGGGAAGGCTGGGGCTTTTTTCAGAACATGATTAATGTGTCATGAAGGAGCATGGTTTGCACATGGTATTGGTAGTGCTTAATTCTACTTGTGGTTATAGCTGTCTTTTGAGTTGAGAAAGGCAAGGGGTATTTATATAGTGTCTGCTGTTTTTCTTTATTGGGTGTTTTGTGGGTGTTTCCTTTCATGAAACTCTCAAATGGAGTTTGTTTCAAATCGGAATCTGGTCCTTTGTTTGTGCGGGACTATAGACGTCGAAATGTATATTGCGATGCTATATCGCTTTTTATTGGTATATAAATGAAATTTGCCGTTCAAAAAAAAAAAACATGCATAATCAATTATAAACGATATTCATAAATATACTGATCAAGATGCCCATAATAGTATATACTAGTGAACTAACTGATTTGAGGGTACACTAATCAAACTCTAACAAGAAGATTATGAATGCGCAGTATCCAAAACCATAAATGAGCCTCATGATAACAAACCTTGGAAGGTTGAATATTCAAAGAAAAACACCCCACTTCATTGATTTATTCCCAGTTCATGTACAGAGAGACGTACTTAGTGGTGTCCAGCAAGCTGTAGATGCATGGAGGCGGAATGATGGCACTGGTAGTGCCCAGGAAGCTGCGTAACTGGAGGCTCAGTGGTGGCGTCAAAGATAGGGAGTGAGTGGATAAGGTTAGAGAGAGAGTGTGTGTTAAGGCCAAGTCGCCAAGCCTAATTTTAACTGAATGGCATTTTCTATGCAACGAGCACGTCGTCTGAAAACACACATCATTTACGACGCAATAATCACCTTGCAAAAAAGGATTTCTTTTTCTGCAACCCACTTATGCATTGCTAATAATAACCACTGAAAATTAATAATTATTTCTTGAATTTCATTAATTGCAACATGTGACGTTTGCGTCACAAATTGACAACTTCGGACCTAAAACTCTGCGTCTTTAAATCCACTTTGTTGAAGTGAGCACTTTGTTCAAGGGCATCATCATTCACCAAATCAATTTAAAATTTGAACTTATTAAACTCAAGATATGACACAGGTGACTAAAATAACTTTCAATTTGTTGTTAGCAGCCATTGGGATCAGGAATCATCATATATTGGGTGCGAAAACAAATGCAAATACATAGCACTCCCCTTTATCAAAATAAAATATAGTGCTACAATGAAAATTAAGTATAGAATATGCAGGTTGTATAGAAAACTAGAACAAGTTAATGGGGAACTTCCAAGAGATGAGAGGAAGTCATGACGAACTTTCCCTTCATTGAAATTGTAGGTTTGAAAAAGCTAGATAAATCAGAATGTATTATTTATATATGGACTTGCTATCCTATTATATCATGACAATAAAATAGGGTAATTAATTTTATCCGAAGGAAAAAAAATAGGTGAATTACTATTTTAACTTCAAAAATGAACTAATGCATTCTATGGTAATTGACACACTACGCAAGCAGTATCATGCAGTCAATGTATTCCATGGAGTGCATTGATTTTTCTATAGAGTGCAAAGGTAGCATTATGTCATCTTTTTAATAGATAATAAAAGTTTTTCTACTAAAAAAATTTATATGTATTTGTATTTTTATGAAATTGTAAAATTATTTTAGTGCTCTCGTTATATAAAAATTGCATGCGTTGCATCCATTTTAGAATGATGAACTTTAGAGGCTGTTTGGACAGCAGAAAGATTGGTTATGTGATTCAGAGAATTGAACCAGTTCTGAAATCTTTGCTTAGAATGTCTCAAGAATTGGCTGGCTTTAAAATGTGTCAAATTAGTTGTTTATCCAATCAACGTCACACTAGTTCGCATAAGAATCATAAAAAGTTAAACTTGATCTGAATTAACCTGTCTTGTTTACAACATTTTCAAATAGACCCTTGAATATGTAGTAAATATCTTCCTGTATATTATGTGGTGTGTGAATATTTTATTACAAAAAGGGAGAGCATGTGGGTGAAGAAAAGTCAGAAGGGAGATATAAATAAAAAGTCATTCAAAGCCCCCAGTAACGTAAACAATATTTGGCCAAACAACAATATTAAAACTGTGTTGCTTTGAAGATTAGATATTCTTTTTATATTTTTTTGATGTTACAAAACAACCAATGGGTATTTTCCATCCCATGTTTCAAGGTATAGTATAGACTGACCTTGTCAACATTCAGGAAATGGAGCTCAAGGAAAATTCTAACTTAAAAACCTTATTTATCAAGACTTTATGTCTTCTAGATTAAAACACCATCGTCTAGTCTAAAGTTTGTTCAAATTTTGTAACTTTATTTTTTCTGAATTTTAAGATCTTTGTACAACCTGTTTTCTCTAGCACAAAAACAAATTAAAAATGAAATTCATGGTGCAAAATTATGATCTGGGACTTGAATTTCGAAGCTTGGGGGGGTGGGGGAGGGGATTTGTGTTTTGAAAAAAAAAAATTTATTTTGCTAATTGCATGAACTGGATAAATTAGTTAAATTTATTTATTGGCCGAAGTGTCAGTCACAACTTTGAATTAGTGGTGAAATTATTACCCTTAAAATTTTTACTTATCCATATTATCCGGTGACATTTTTGGGTTAACTTGAGCAGTAGGGGGGGCGGGCTGTTAAATCAAAATCTGCTAATTGCATGCACTGGAAAAAGTTAGTTACATTATTTATTGGCCGAACTGTCAGTCACAACTTTGAATTAATGGTGAAATTACCCCCTTTCAATTTTGAGTATTGCTAGATACACAAAAAAAAAATGCACAACTAAATGTACAACCTGCTTAAAATTGTTGGACCTCGTGCTGAAAAAGCCGTATACCTATTTTTTTTTGTCTTTATGTGTGTACAGACTTTTCAGCACGAGGTCCAATAATTTTAAGCAGGTTATGCATTTAGTTGTGCATTTTGTTTGTGTATCTAGCATTATTTTTTAATTTTTAATTAAAGATGATTTCTAGTTATCCATATTATCCGATGATGTTTTTGGGTAAACTTGAGCAGTACTCATATGAATGGATATATATATATATACATATATAAATATTGATGTACGTATATAATATTTTCACTAGGATTTAGGATTGTATTTTCAGTTAAACTAACAAAATAAATTAATATTATTAACCGTTTTCCCAAAAAAAAAAAAAAACAAAACAAAACAAAATAAATTAATATGATCATGTGGTGAGTTTATGCACTCAACGTTGATTCTTGTTACCTAAATGACCATGTAACAATGAATGGTATTGGTTTATGTGGTCTCACACTGTATTACAAAGTTCAAATAATTCTAGTAACATGAGTAAAATATTCTACTGGGGAAGGGACTTTTGGTCCCACTGAAGCAGCAATGGCTCTTTACTTGCTTTTCCATTAATTAATATAACCATCTTATCTTAAGCCTCATTTAAATCATACTGAGTTGACAAAAATACAAAAACATGACATAGCCATATATATAGATTAATGACAATAATCAGTTGTATCGTTGGCTTGGGTCATCATTATTTTCATTGTTCGTCTAACATATATCACATATATGTGCGTGTGTGACTGTGTGTGTTCATAGTACCAAAATGATGATGATATCATGAATGTGGACAGCATAACCATTAGGAATGTATAGTGAGCACTATACAATTAATAACGTTGTAAAGATGAAGATTTGTTTGACTTTTCTCTCATTAAATAACATGATTATTGAATAGGGTAAGTCGAGAAGGTGACTACCCTTAAATGAATTCCTCGATCCCCTTGATAATTGGCCGAGGTCTGGGTAGTCGAGAAGGTAACTGCCCTTAAATAACATAGGCATGTCAGAGTCCCCTAGGACACAATTATGTTGCATGATCAAATCTAGCCTGAGGCCGAGTTGATAATTGGCCTCAGCCTTCTATATAGTCTCATATTAGGTTAATCTGTATAGTCTTCTCAATTGTACATGTTATGCTCATGCTAATGGTGATACTCTTATATGTCTTCATCGACCTAGGCGTTCGAGATCCATAATGTTGATTTCCAACTCATCTCGACCTAACCCCTTCAGCTAGAGCTTCGTCTTAAGAAAGAACGGGCATAAACCACGATAGCTATTTTGACGAATTCCTTGATCCCCTTCGACCTATGATGACGGAATCGGTCCTTCGATTGTTACAAGCTAGCTAGCTACCTATTACATATCTCGGCCATAACTAACATTATCAGATCATGTGTGCTTCACATGTGGGATAAAAATCCTAAATTAGGGTGTAAACAAGAACTACTCTTGTATAAATATTGTTCTCGTTATTACCAATGTATCATAAACTCTAAAAACTAACGTGATGGAGGTGTTACGTGCAAAGTCGATGGTCAAATTAATTTTGTGAAATTCGTAATTTTATGAAATTTGTTCAAATCTGATATTTGTAAACAATCTAGTAATTGATCAATAGATCGATTATATGATGAAATGAGAACAAGATTGGACTTTCACAAGGTTGAACAGCCTACAATCCAGAAAAATATAAAATAAAAAAAAATTGAAGTGCCCAAAATGAATGGTTTAAATTATTTGCTTTCACATCATACAGTACTGATATAATAATAAGAATTAGCTTTGGATTATTTTCACATTTGGTTGCTTGCTTGCTTGCACGTCCTCAATAAACAATACCATTTGCCAATCTGTCAACATTAGGCCCCATATTAAAAGGGCCGTCCAATCTCTCGTCACCTTCCCCATTTCTTCTTCTCTCTCTCTCTCTCTCTCTCTCTCTCTCTCTCTAACATCTCTCTCTCTCTCTCGCTCTCTCTCTCTCTCTCTAACATCTCTCTCAAGTCTCAAGTGCCGCCTTCACTCATAAAAACCACCCTCAATTTAATCCATCACTGCATACATAGTGGGTTATTTCCCAAACTCGAGACATGGATGGTAGATTCATCAATGAGCTAGAAGACTTCGAAAATTCACCAGAAAATAGTGAGGATTCGCCACGCTCTTCCACGTTTAATGACACCAAGATGACTTCTATCTCCTCCCCCAAAAAAAGGTTAGTAATACCTACATATGTGTATATATGTATACATATATAAATATACGCAGACACCAACCCCATCTTGATTTTTATGTTCAACCTTGGCTTTAAAGGGGGGTCTGTGTGCCTTGTTATTTGATGTTTTGACGATATGTCTGTAACCTGTTGTGACTGTATGATTAGTCATTTTTTGGGTTTTGTTTAGTGATTTTCTTTGTCACTAGTCCTCATGCTATGCTCATTGTCTAGGGTATGGTCTTCTCTTTTTCGATTATATATACTTTTTCTTCGAAAATATATATATATATATATATACACGCAGACAACCAAATTATGTTTTCAGATGGCTCAACGGAATTCAGGAAATAAGTTGTTAGGGGTTTCAGATGGCTAAGTTTGTCATAACATCAATTATCAATACTTCATGGTGGGATTTGTTTCAGTAGACGCGGTGTACAGAAAAGAGTGGTGTCAGTGCCAATCAGAGACGTTGAAGGATCACGGCTCAAGGGCGGGGGCGGCGAGACGAACACTCCACCGTCTGATTCATGGGCTTGGAGGAAGTATGGACAGAAACCCATCAAAGGCTCTCCATATCCCAGGTAGTTCAAATTAATATACTTAGGGAACTATATGTATATTTCTGTGTAACGCAGTGTATGTATAATTGTATAACAATTAATGAGATCAATGGTCTGATCTGATCAAACTATTGGATATTTTTGCAGGGGATATTATAGGTGCAGTAGCTCAAAGGGCTGCCCAGCGAGAAAGCAGGTAGAAAGGAGCCGTGTTGACCCCACAATGCTAGTTGTCACTTATTCCTGTGAACACAATCACCCTTGGCCGGCTAACAGAAACAACCACCACAACAACCACCAGACCTCCACCACCTCCGCAGCCACAACTACCACCGTCGAAACATCATCACCACCCACCACCACCACCGCCGCCGCCTCCAATTCGGATCACGACAATACATCGATCTTCACAAACCAACTTGAGTCCGACCGGGATGAAAAATTCCCCAATTTGGGCGATGGATTCGGGTGGTTCTCAGAATTTGAATCAACATCGTCAACAATTCTAGAGAGTACTCCAACAATGGCTTATAATCAGGGTATTTGTGATACTGACATGACAATGATCTTTTCGATGAGAGAAGAGGACGAATTGTTGTTCGCTGATCTCGAGGAGTTACCGGAATGTTCCATGGTTTTCCGGCGGGGGATCCTAGAGAGAGAAGAGGAGCGCCGGCGATGTGGATTGACAGTAACACCCTGGTGTGGGACCACAGGGTGAGATAAGATGAGATCAATATTCACAACTGTGGGGCCGTCCACCCCAACTTGTCTTAGACTATTGAGGAGATTATTTTAATTTCAACAAAGGGGTGCTTCACTTCACCTTATGATACCGAACACATTTTTTTTTTTCTTTTTCTTAATATTTGATTTCTTATTTAGTTTTTTTTTTTTTTTTTTGTATTTACCTAGGGTTCAGTGTAGTAAGTAATGGAATAAAAAATTTTAAATTTAGAATTCTGTCTTCATCTTGTTGTAAATTGGCAACATGGCCGTCTATTTCCAACGACTACCTCCCCCTCCTCCTATTTCTTCTTTTTTTTTTCTTTTTTTTTTTTGTCACCTTTATTTTGGGCGTCTTGAAGGATCAAGAAATGTGATGAAAAGAAAAAATGTGATATTTACATATAAGTCTAATTGAGAGAAAACATTTTCCCTGATTTAGCCTCAAAATTTGATTTTTACATATAAGTCTAATTAAGAGAAATTATTGCACGTTAGTATGATGGCTACCATGATTTCACTACTTAGGACTCACATAAAACCCATAGAATATTCAAATTAAAATCACACTAATGTGATAACACCTCAAAAAATTATATGCTATTTGGTCTTAGCTATTAATTCGTTCGGCTTGGGATCTAGGCTTACTCACAAAACTAGGCCCTAGGGGTGAAAATTGTATTGCAGGAAATATTATCCAGTGCATACGTTAATTATCATTGGACACTCTCAAGTAACTTCTCTTATGTAGTTCTAGCCAGAAAATGAAAAAAAATAAATAAAATAAATAAAAATAAAAAAATAAAAGCCTTCTCTAAATTATAAGGGGTCCATGGGATTGTCTCTTTTGGAAATTGTGGACATATAATGACAAAATTATCATTTAAAGATCCTATATAGGATCTAATGGTTGTAAAGTTGCCTTTTCGGAGTCCAATGATTACCCACGAATATAAATTTTCACTTCCTTTCCTGGACTACAGTTATAAACCATGGGACAATATTTATGCAGTTTGTACACACCATAGGCTAAATTAAATGTGGAAGGGGAACAAAATTAAATTGCCTTTTCTTCTATATCAAAAAAAATATAATTCGCATTTTCTTCTTTCTTTTTCCTTTTCATTTTCTATAAATAATATGGAAACTCTCTCATGCTCAAACAAAAGGAGCCGATTATATAAAATTGGGAGGTTTGGTAAGGTCTTTAAGACTGAGTCAATTTGGATTAAAGAACAAGTTATAAATCAAATGTCATACAATGGCACATTCTAAAAAAATTTCTCTTCCAAAATACCATAAAATTTTAACTTTCCGTCTTAAAGTCTCTAAAGAGACAAAATTGTCCATGAAAAAAATACATGCAACTACACTCTAACAATTCTCATCTCTCTTCTCTCTCTGTGGCAATCTCTCTGTACTGATCTCCTCCACTCCAGCCATGGCCTCCACCTCCGGCAACCACCACCACGGCCACCAACACCATCATTATGGCCACCGTCAGCCACGCCACTACTACGGCCACTAACACCATTGCCGAGGCCATGTCCCACCACCACCACCACCACCACCAAAACAGATCTAGATCGCCCATGGCGACCAACACCATCCCCACCACCACCACCAACACCATCGCCATGGCCACCACCAACACCATCGCCGAGGCCATGTTGCTTTGATTTTTATATTTGATATTCAAAGTCATAGAAATTATATTTGAGCACCACTCTCGTGCACCACCATGAGCCACCACCATCACCATCGCGAGCTACCACTACCTTCCAAGTAAGTTCTTTTTTCTCTATTTCGGTGACTGGCTTTTTAAGCCCTAGGCTTGATAGGATGTCAAACTCTTAACTGAAATTTCTCTTAAGAAAATTATCTTAATTAAAATTTGTCACGCCCCGGAACAGCAAAAATAGAGAAAATTAAAATTTCCTTTTTGAGTTTGTAGGGAATGATTGGTGAAGTCACTAAGTTCACACCACACAGTTCTAGATAACAGTCAACAAGAACAGTAATATAATTAACTCATCATAATATAAATAACCTATCTATTACATCAGAGTTCTAAAAGCAATAGTAGAACATTAGGGAAACATATGCCCGATTACAAACATAATATAAAAGTCTATAACAGTAATAGAATTTGATTTTTCAGCTGGCATAGACGTAGTCATCGGCGTAGTAATCCTACCAACGTTGCTTTCCTCTACAGGTCCATCCTCAGCATAAACCCCATTTTTCGAATTCTGCCTAGGGTCCCCCAAACCTCAGGACCGACCCTGCATACTCTCATTAAAAATTGTTTCAGCTCATTGAGTATTAATATGTCGAATTTCATTTTTCTTTTCTTAGTTTTCTCTGTAACCTATGTTTGAAAGAGAGAATCCACCTTTTATCTCATTTACATATCAAATGCATTTGTTTGGTTTATTTATTATTGGGAGTTCAATCTTAACCTTGCTTTAATTATTTTCCACATTTTTTTTAATTCCATGTTGAGTTAAAAAAAAACCCCACTCTTTGTTTGGTTGCCTATAAAATTGACTAGGGAAAAAGTACAGAGTAGTGCTATGGCCTATAGTTGGGACTTGGGCTGACTACTTATCCGGACAATTAAAGACCATCAATGTAACTTTTTTTCCTTTTTTCTTTTTACATTGTGCGGCAAACAACTAAACTCAATTTTGTTGTTTTTTTTATTTTTGTGCTTAGCTTACTGCTTATACCCACATGGCGTTTATATCATCATGGTTTCCGTAGTCCAACCAAGGTTTGATTCTATGCATATCCTTTCAACAGGTGGTAAACTTTTTGGTGGAAAGGACTACTAATAATGCCGTGCATGGTCAAGTTACAATTGGGACACTTATATTTTAGGTATCCTTATACTATTTGTTTCGGATAGTAACACCAACTCTAATCGATGCTTAAATTTGATCCCACGTGCTTTGATTCATGGTGCATTTAAACCAACATTCACCAACGTCTATTTCAGGATTGTGCAGTGGGTTTACTGTTTGCTTTGCTACCAGTTCTATGTGGTAACAATGGTGTTTTTCCAAGGAATGATCTCAATGGGAAAGTTGTAAGTTTACTCTAATTTTCTAGTTTTTGTGCCTTTCTCAGTCGTCATGTCCTCTACTTTAAGGCCTTAGGATAGTGAGGCTATGTATATCATACAATCTTTAATAAACTAATGCCTTAGGATAGGGAGGCTATGTATATATCTTATAATTAATGGTTCTCTAGTATTTTACTTCTGAAGGAGCAAAATGTTTTAATTTGTATGTATTGAACTATTGTTTGATATTTGTTGCTTGGTTATATCATAGGCTGTGTGGGGTGTTGAAGCAATAACATGTTACACTTTCTTCCCCCCTAATCTCACTTTTATTTTTTCCCTCTGGTATGAGTAGACTAACTTGATCAGTGTATTCAAACGTGAACTAGTTTTAGATATTCCAAGTGTTTCTACATATAATATTACCCCTATAACACGTAAGTAGTGATTCATAGAGGTGTCGCGCCCACCCCTTTGATGGAGGCAAATTTCTTTTTATTTGCGATGGTTTTGGCAAGGCAGTGTACATTTTTACATGCACACACACAAGAATGTATGCAAAATAGGGTGCTAAACAAGTGCAAAAACTATGAAAACAGAAACATAGACTTTTTTTTATGTATTTTAAACCATATACTCAGAAAAAAGCACGCACCAAAGTTCTGGAAAATGATGTGTACAAAGACGGTCTCATATACACGTGCTGCCAGTGTGATGTGCGTGCGCGGCTACATGTCATGGACTTATTTTTTGAGGTTTTGAGTAGTGAAATAGTAAATCGCTTATTCCAACGCCACGAAACCTTACTCTCATCTTAAACATGATTAAATAAATTTGTGGGAACTAACGGAATGCATAACGGAATCATAATTAACAAATAATGCGAAAAAATGACTTTTTCATCACTTAGACTTGAAAAAACATAATTTTTTTTGAGCTTTTGAGTAGTGAAATGGTAAAGCGTGTATCTGAATGCAACGAAACCTTACTCGCAACTCAAACATGTCTAAAGAAACTTGTGGGAACTAACAAATTACATAAAGAAATCACGGTTGACAAATAAGGTGAAAAAAATGACTTTTTAATCACTTAGGCTTGAAACAACTTAGTTTTGGGGGGTTTTGGGGGTTTTGAGGGTTGAAACTGTAAACCACTTAACCAAACGTCACGAAACCTTACTCACACCCCAAACATGCTAAAAAAAACTTGTGAGAACTAACGAAATACATAACGAAATCACGGTTAACAAATAATGCAAAAAATGACTTTTTCAACACTTAGACTTGAAAAAACATAGTTTTTGAGGTTTTGAGTAGTGAAACTGTGAATCACTTATTTGAACGCCAAAAAACCTTACTCACATCTCAAAAATGCCTAAACAAACTTGTTTGAACTAACGGAATTCATTACGGAATCACAGTTAACAAATAATGCGAAAAAATGACTTTTTCATCACTTAAGCTTGAAAAAACTTATTTTTTGCGATTTTGAGTAGTGAAACTACAAAGCGTGTATCCAAATACAAAGAAACCTTACTTGCACCTAAAATATGTCTAAAGAAACTTGTAGGAACTAACATAATGCATAACGGAGCCATGGTTAACAAATAATGTGAAAAAAATGACATTTTCATCACTTAGACTTGAAAAAACTTATTTTGGAGGTTTTGAGTTATGAAACGGTAAAGCGTATAACCAAATACAACAAAACCTTACTCACACATCAAACATGCCTAGAGAAACTTGTGGGAACTAGCGGAATGCATAATGGAATCACGGTTCACAAATAATGCAAAAAAATGACTTTTACATCACTTAGGCTTGAAAAAATTTAGTTTTGGGTGTTTTGAGGGTTGAAACTATAAACCACTTAACCAAACATCACAAAACCTTACTCATACCTCAAATAATCCTAAGGAAACTTGTGGGAACTAACGGAATGCATAACAGAATCATGGTTAACAAATAATGCAAAAAAATGACTTTTTCATCACTTAGACTTGAAAAAACTTTTTTTTTGAGGTTTTGAGTAGTAAAACTTTAAAGCGTGTATCCGAATGAAACAAACCTTACTCACACCTCAAACATGTCTAAAGAAACTTGTGGGAACTAACAGAATGCATAACAGAGTCATGGTTAACAAATAATGCAAAAAAAAATGACCTTTTCATCACTTAGACTTAGAAAATTTTATTTTTGGAGGTTTTGAGTAGTGAAACGGTAATGCGTGTATCCAAATACAACGAAACCTTACTCGCATCTCAAACATGCCTAAAGAAACTTGTGGGAACTAACGTAATGTACAGCAGAATCATGGTTCACAAATAATGCATAAAAAATGACTTTTTCATCACTTAGGCTTGCAAACACTTGGTTTTGGGGGTTTTGAGAGTTGAAACTGTAAACCACTAAACCAAACGTCCCAAAACCTTACTCACACGTCAAACATTCCTAAAGAAACTTGTGGGAACTAACGGAATGCATAACTTGCAATACGTGAATCGGAATTCTGTACCGTTTCTTCCTACAAGTCTATTTAGTTGAGTATGAAGTTTAAGTTCCGATCCCGTGTCATTTTGAGTCCCCGGACACATTTTGGTCTCTCAAAACCCCCAAACTTAGTTTTTCTCTTTTATTATTTTATGTATTCTACTAATTAATGAAAAAAATTTCTTTTTTTGTAGGTACAGCGTTTCACATTTTGATGGAAAGTTCTAACAAGCAAAACCACTTTTTTTGTTAGGCTAATTTTTTTTGTTGCTTTCATAGTTTTGTTAATACTTTTTGATGAATGTAGCATGTATATGTTATTAGTTTAGCACTTGTACGTGGATCGATTGTATACATTTTTTGTTCATTCCAATTGGTTGATATTGAGATGAATCAATGAAAATTAGTGGTTGAAATAGATCATTGAGTTGGATTTGTATAGGGTGGTATTGTATGTACAGGGTGGTATTGAATCAATATTATTTAAAACATTTATGTCATTTTCCAAAAATTTGACATAACTAATTACACATTTATGTCACTTCTATCAAGTATTTAAGTCATTTTTATAAAGTATTTATGTCACTTTTAAAGTTTTTATGTCACTTTTAAGATTTTGATGTAATAACTTCGTTTGGTATTTATATCACTTTTCTACTTTTATGTCACTTTAGGTTAAAATTGATATAAATACAATGGTATTTACGTCACTTTTAAGTATTTATGTAACTTTTTATTAACATATGTTTTGGTTATATGAAACATTTATGTCACTTTTAAAAAAATTTATGTCGCCCCTATTTATGTCACTTTCTACTAGAAAAAAAAGTGACATAAATACCTATTTGTGTCACTTTTTATGTGACATAAAAAGCCTTTTTCCTTATAGTAAGCATTATCGCGTCTCATTATCTCTTTGAATATAACCATATTGTATATAGAAAGTATGCATGGTTATATGAGTAGTTAAACAGTATATATCATAATGCTAAGGAATTAACCATGTTCTGTAAGTTCCAATTGACTGAAGTCATCTTCAATCAATTGAGAAGCAAGTGGTATCAATCGATTGGAGCATTTTCAATCCATTGGGTGGAAGTAAGTTCAATCAATTGAAATCATTTCAATTGATTGACAAACGTTCAATCGATTGAATCCAATTCAATTGATTGGGAATTTTCTTCTTCCCCAGAATTTGACCAGTGATGGCCAATACTTATGGGGGCTTTGGGGTCCATTTCTTTATGTCCAAAACATATAAAAACATCATACCTAGTTACTGAGTGAGTTTAGAACCCACCAACAGTGTTAAGGGCGTGTTTGGAAAGTTTGGCTTGAGCTCCAATGGTGGCCATTTCTTCTCCTCCCTCTCTGCTCTTTGTCTCTCTCTCTCTCTCTCTCTCTCTCTCTCTCTCTCTCTCTCTTGTTATTCTTCTTCTCTTCTTCTTTGTCTTCTGTCTACTTTCTCTCTCTCAGACAGAGTATATATATGTGTGTATGTATATAGAAATGTATGTAGGTGTATATAGATAACAATATCTCTCTCTCTAGACTCTCTTGGAGTTCAAAAACCTCACCCACACATGAACTAAACATATATATAGGCAAGGCAGGTGGTGCAAGGTGCAGCTTCTACGTAGAAACTGGGATAAGATTGAAGACACTTTTGATCAATTAAGAAGGCTTCAATCGATTGAATGTAAGTGGTACATGTTCAATTGATTGACAAGGGTTCGATCGATTGAACTTGGTTGCAATCATTTCATTTTTGTCAGCAGGATTTCAATCGATTGGTACGGCTTCATCAATTGAGAAGGCCATCACTTTAATCGATTGATAAGACTTCGATCGATTGGAAAGGAAAATACAATTATAGCAATGGTATTCATGCATAATCTCATTGTATTAATACATACAACAAATACAGGGTATTACATCATCCACCACTTGCTAAAAGATTTCTTCCTCAAAATTTGAAGTTAGTAGGGTTAAAACAAAAATAGTGTATACCCTATATTTTTGATATATAATAAGACCTGGTATTTCATTTCTATACTCGTATAACATTTCTTTTTCTTTTGCTAAAATTTACATACCAATTGGTTGCCATTTTTCCCAATCGATTGACACTTTTTGGTTATCAATCGATTGACATGTTCCCAATCGATTGCCATCCTACCGACTAAAATTTATGATGTGGCAACATACCAATTGATTGCCATCTACTCCAATTGATTGCTTTTAAATATTTGTTACCAATCGATTGCCATCTATACCAATCGATTGGCATAAGCTGAGATAAATTTTCTACTTTGCTTGAGCTTTAGACGTGTGGCACTCTCAACTTCTATATATATGAGATCATTTATGGCCTTGGGCCAGTTTGGCAGCCTTGAGAGAGAGAGAGGGAGAGAGAGAGAGAGAGAGAGAGGGACACATATCTTGTGATATATCTATATTTACACTCACCCTCACACATACTCCCTCTCTAAATAAGAGAAGAAGAAGAAGAAGAAGAAGAAGAAGAAGAAGAAGAAGAGAAGAACAACAAGGAGAACAAGAAGAAGAGAAGGAGAGACAGAGAAGAGACAGAGAAGGAAGAAAGAGAGAAAGCTTGGGTTTTCAAGCTCACACACAAGCCAAACGAACCCTAGGTGAGTTACAACTCACTTGGTCCCTTTATATTGATGGTTTACAAGATGTTATGAAGTTTAGATATATAAATGCATGTTTTGTACGTTTATATATGTTATTTTTAACAAACCATTGGAGAAGACAAAGTACCAATCGATTGGTATAATTCCCAATCGATTGCCATCAGTCTTATCCCAATCGATTGAATAGAATTCCAATCGATTGACATCCCAATCAATTGCCAATGTTAGCAAACGATTGACATTGTCTTAGATCCAATCGATTGCCAGTTTCCTCAATCGATTGTTATGATTTTTGTTCCAATCAATTTGACCTTATTTTAATCGATTGGTATTGGTAGAACATGGATTCTTTTGCCTATTTATTATATTAAGGGTTTGAATGTTTGATTCTCGATTCAGATTTCTGTTATGCGATTTTGGGTTGATCAGGGATAATGTAACAACAAAGATAAGTATTATTAAGAATAATGGATTAACGTGACGACGTCGGTGACATGTTGATTTCCGGTATGAGTTTGATATCCATTTCTTTTAATCAGAGTAGTCAGGCCACATTGGGAATTTGTCATGTGGCAATGATAGAGCATAACTTAGGTAGGTTTGATAAGTTCTAGGAATGGTGCATGAACACACGTTTGGTTATGATATGTTCTTAAAAGTCAGTGAACTGATAAATGTTCTTAAAAGGCAATGAACTAGACCGAGTAGTCCTTGGATAAATCAGAGGATTAATGATATGCTCTTAAAAGTCGGTGAACTGATAAATATTCTTAAAAGGCAGTGAGCTGGGATGTATGATAGATGATGCTGAGTCGTGGCAATAGATGATATGCCTTATTTGAAACATTGTGTCCCTGAAATGTGGTGATCAGGATATATTATTCTTAAAAGATAGGGATGAATTGACGTGGAGTCCATGTCATGCGGTGAGCAGGATATATTGCTTTTAAATTTGATGGATGGAATAAGGGTGTATCCCTAGAGTTAAACGATTGAGTCTGTTCTTTCTGGAAAGCGTATGTTGATATCGGTCTTCGATTAACAAGATGATAAGGGTTGGTTAACGACGTTGAATAGAGGAGCAAGATATTATCATAATAGAACTTATCTTGTGTCTTCATAAACTTGTGTAACCTCAGATAATTGGTACCTTGTTAGTTTATGCTCACTCAGCTCTCAGTAAGTTGACGGCCTTTATTGCCTGGACCTTCTCCCATCCAGACTATTCTATACCTAATTCTGCAGGTGACGGATCCTATAATGATGGTTACTATCCGGGAGAGGAGTACACGAATGGTGGCCCCACTGATGACACTTATGCCAGGCAGGATTACTATGCTGATGTTTACACCAGTTGAAGATCTGGAGATAGCACTTAGTTTATTTATCATGTTTAGAGTGTTTTGTTATATTTGGTGCTTGGGTATATGTTGCTTCCAAACCTTATATATTTCTGCTGTAGCTTTACTGTTGTTATAACTCTGATGTTTGTAATAAAAGCAACGGCTATTATATCCAATTTATTTTTATTACTATTCTTGTTGTAGATTAGTACTGTGTGGTGTGGATCATTAGTGACTTTCACCCGTCATTCCCTATGGACCCAAAAAGGAAATTTATTTTTCTCTACTTTTACTGCTTCGAGGCGTGACAGGATTTTTGGTATCAGAGCCAGGGGTTGTGATACTTTTGTTCACTACTTGTTCCACACCATCTGGTCCTAGTATATTAAGATTACCTGAGATAAGATATGAGTTGAGATAAGTTTGTTCGTCTGACGATAGATAGTTATTCCTTGCAGGTAAGCATGGATCCAGAGTTTCATAGATTTGTGGATGACTCCTTTAGAGGACATGTGATCCATGGGGATACCGTGGAGCCAGCTGAGCCAAGGTATTATCAAGATCGCATGTGTTAGATAGCCAGTCATTATTTGGAGGAGGATATGTGGAAGCCCTCTATGTTGATGGATGGACTTACCTAACCCAGATGCGTATGGATGCTTACCATTTAGCAAGGATTGACAGGGATATTTATCAAGAGATATTATGATTGATTGGGAGTAAGCTGGAGATGGATGCTATCGAGCTACGAGCTATTCTTGGAGGACCTATTGAGCTAGCACCTGTCGTAGTGCCACCATTACCAGTACTTGAGGTACCCATTCAAGAATCACGGGAGCAGCCTGAGCAGCCACTATCACCAGAGGCCGAGCCAATAGTGGATGTTGATCCAGACGAGGATCCCGTAGAGGACATCAAGCCAGTCGAGGATTATGAGGAGCCAGAGGAGGATCCAGAGGAGGACCCAGAGGAGGATCCAGAGGAGGACCCAGAGGAGGACCCAGAGCTAGCTGATGAGGACGTCATAGTTGGAGAGGATGAAATTGAGGTAGTAAGAGATGAGGGTATGGAGGATGTTGCAGTTGAGCCTGAGGAGGTAGTCGTACTAGAGATACCCATAGTGTTTGATTTACCAGCAGGACCTATACTTCATATGGCAGTTATTGCCAATATGGCATCCAAGTGGGTAGCAGCGATGGTTGCACAGCCAGCTAGAGTTCCGATAGGACAGGTTGCATTAGCAGATGCTATGGTTATTGTTGGGGATTTTGCTGAGTTGATCATCGATGTTGCCGAGCCAGCATTTGATGTTGAGGAGATGGAGGTTGACGACATGATAGTCGAGGACTGGGCTATTGGGATGGTAGTAGGAGGAGGAGCAGCACCAGCTGAGGATGATCCACTGGTAGAGATGGAAATTGCACCTGAGGATGATACACCAGCAGCAGGATCGGATGCTGACGACTTTTGAGTCAGTTTCTACAAGGGGTGTAGTTTTTGATTAGTTTATATCAGGACATGTTGTCCACATAATTTTTGGGATCTTGAGAGATAGCTGTTTGACCATAGCTTTGTATAGGTATTATCAGTAGTAATCATAGTATTGTAAATAGTTGACCTTAGTACTATTTTAGTTTTTTCCCACGTGGTACACAGTTTGACTAGTGTGTACTATGCGATACATCTTTTGATTTATATATGAGCAGTACCTTTGATATTGATCGTATGGTTGTTTTGATGTGTTGTTTTGTAGAACTGTTAGTTCTTGTTGTTTCTCGCCCCATCTTTTTTTCGTTTCTGCAAGAAGACTTTTAGCTAATCAATGTGTCTTCTGTAGGAAACACTCGTTATCATTATGGTAAGACCCCTAAGAAATCACTAAGCGCATATTGGAGCACCTATTCCGGAAGGAATGGACCCATTTGGAGTTTTTGAAGCCTTCATGCAATGGATGGAGCATGTAGGCGATATCTACAGCAATGCTACTAATCAACGACCAGCCCAACCCCCAATTGCACCATTCTAGTCGAGGCAAACAGGGGACAAGTTATTAGCAAATTTCTGTGAGTTACGTCCCAAAAAGTTTGATGGACTAACAGAACCATGGAAAGTCGAACAATGGATAAGGGAGATGGAGCTGACTTTTGAAGCATTGGAATGCAGTGAACAAGAGAAGCGTTGTCTTGCTACGTTCGAGCTCACCTATGCCATCGCAAATTGGTGGGAAGTTGAGCGAGCCACTATAGGGATGAACCCTGCGAGGTCAACGCCTTAGGAAACCTTCAAGGGAAGATTTCTGGAGAAGTACTTTCCAGAGGACAAAATGGATCAGCATGAGAAGAATTTCATGAGTTTAGTTCAAAGAGATTGGACGGTAAGAGAATATACCACACAGTTTGAGCGACTGTCTCAATTTGCCCAACATATGATCGATACATTACAGAAGAAGGTGAAAAGGTTTCACCAGGGACTGAATCCCCACCTTCGCCATATGATGATTGGTCACCTGAACTAGAGTTTTGAAGGACTAGTAAGACTTGCTGTATAGCAACCACAGACGAATCAACCTCAGCCGTCAAGAAATTTCGAATAGAGGAATTTCCAGACCCAGCCGCCGAGGAATACCTAAGGTTGGAGACCTCATGGAAATTTCCAAGGAAATA
Source organism: Hydrangea macrophylla (assembly GCA_033977485.1). Lineage (NCBI taxonomy): Eukaryota > Viridiplantae > Streptophyta > Magnoliopsida > Cornales > Hydrangeaceae > Hydrangea > Hydrangea macrophylla. The sequence continues at coordinate 33,501,648 of CM066988.1, forward strand.
AGAGAACCTGGGAAGGAACCAGGAAGCCCCAGCAGAGTTATCCTCGACCCCAGAAATATCAACCGCGAGGATCACAACCTTAGGCACTACTTACAGCTCCGCCACCAAATGATGGAGGTTGTTTTAACTGTGGGAAGCCAGGACATATTGGAAGGAACTGCACTTCCCACAGACCAAATTGCAGGCCAGACATTGTCTGTCGTAACTGTAATAAGCCAGGGCACTTGATCAGGGATTGTCGTGCACCACGAGAGGATACTATAGGGCACCAATTCAAGAAATACAAGGACCCCCAGATCAGACTCAAGTAAATGCTATAATTCCAAGGGAAGCAGGTTTTAATGACGAGGAACAACAGCATTTGGAAGGTACACTTGTACTTTTTTATAGTCTAGTTAAAGTTTTATTTGATACTGGAGCCGCACGTTCCTTTTTTGCTGTTAAGATTGTACATCAGTTGGCTTTAGAACCCCAAAGACTTGAGCCAGCACTGAATGCGATGTCACCATTGGGAGTGACTGTTAAGTTGGATAAAGTGTGCAAAGATTGCCCACTAACCTTAGGAAATAGGAATCTTCCAACGGACTTGGTAGTTTTGTCGATGTCGGAGTTCGACATTATCCTAGGAATGGATTGGTTGACTAAGTACAATGCCAATTTGGATTGCCCTACTAGGACGATTGTGTTTTCGACACAAGGATGTTCGATGATTAGATTCCAGTGTCAGTCGACAAGCGACATATTTTTTACGAGTGGTTTAACTTCAATCGATAGTGCAAGTACGAAACTCACGATGGATCAGATTCCTACTATACAAGACTATCAGGATGCATTCTAGGATATTAAGGGACTTCCACCAAAGAGAGAAATAGACTTTTGTGTAGAACAAGTACCTGGAACATTGCCTATTTCCAAGACTCCGTATTAGATGGCGCCAATTGAGATGTTGGAACTAAAGAAGCAAGTTCAGGAACTTGAAGATTTAGGATTTGTTCATCCAAGCACGTCACCTTGGGGAGCACCAGTTCTATTTGTGAAGAAGAAGGAAGGAATACTTCGATTCTGTATAGACAACAGGGAGTTGAACAAGGTCGCGATCAAGAATACATATCCTCTTCCTCGGATAGATGACCTATTTGATCAGTTATAAGGATCTAGGATCTTTTCCAAGATTGATTTACGTTCGAGATATCACCAATTGTTAGTTCGACCAGAGGATGTATCAAAGACTGCGTTTAGGATAAGATACGGGCATTGTGAGTTTCTAGTTATGCCTTTTGGATTAACGAACGCTCTAGCAGTATTCATGAACTTAATGAATAGAGCATTTAGACCATATTTGGATAAGTTCATTATAGTGTTCATCGACGACATATTGATCTACTCAAAGACAGAGGAAGACCACAAAGAGCACTTACAGATTGCTTTGCAGACACTCAAAGATAGCAAGTTGTATGCAAAGTTCAGCAAGTGTGAATTCTGGCTACAAGAGGTCAAATTCTTGGGACATGTTATATCTAAAGATGGTATTTCTGTGGACTCATCCAAGATTGATGCAATCTTAGGCTGGAATAGACCGACCAATGCAACTGAAGTTAGAAGTTTCCTCGGCCTAGCAGGATATTATAGAAGGATTTGTAGAAGGATTTTGCCAAAATAGTGGGACCATTGACGATTTGATGAGGAAGGAGATGAAGTACGAGGGGACAGACAAGCATGAGGGTGCAGTTCAGGAGTTAAAGGAAAGTTTAACTTCAGCAACAGTACTTACGATACCTAAGAATGGAAAAAGGTATGTGATCTATAGTGATGCATCGCACCAAGGACTCGGTTGTATGCTTATGCAAAATGGGAATATGATTGCTTACGGATCAAGACAGTTGAAGGTACATGAGAAGAATTATCCGACGCAAGATCTGGATCTAGCCACAATAGTATTTGCATTGAAAATCTAGAAACACTATCTCTATGGAGAAAAGTTTAATTTGTTTTCCAATCATAAGAGCTTGAAGTATTTGTTCTCTCAAAAGGAGTTGAACATGAGACAACGAAGATGGATGGAGTTACTCAAGGACTATGACTTTTCATTGCAATAGCATCCTGGTAAAGCGAATGTCGAAGTAGATGCTTTGAGTCGTAAACCTTGACTAGTGATCGCTGCATTACTAATTCGAGAATGGAGAAATCTCTGGAAAGAAATATTAGATGAAGCGCATGTCACGGATAACGATTCATCCTGGAGGTACGAAGATGTACAAGGATCTGAAGAGGAATTTCTGGGTGGAAGGAATGAAGAGAGAAAGAGCCGAGTATGTATCTCAGTGTCTTACTTGTAAACAAGTAAATGCAGAACATTAGAAGTCGCCTGGACTTCTACAACCGTTACCGATTCCTCAATGGAAATGGGAACACATCAGTATGGCTTTCGTGGTAGGATTACAGAAGTCACAGCAAAACCACGACGCTATTTGGGTAATCATGGATCGACTTATGAAGATGGCACATTTTATCGCCTATAGTATGATGTATCCAGTAAAATGTTTAAGCCAGATGTATCTACAACACATAGTACGGTTACACGGTGTACCTATTTCTATCGTGTCAGATTGAGATTTGCGTTTTACTGTAGAATTTTGGAAGAGTCTCCAAACAAGATGGGAACAACCTTAAACTTGAGTTCAGCCTTTCATCCACAGAGCAATGGTCAGACTGAATGAGTTAATCAAGTAATGGAGGACATGTTACATGCTTGTGTCATTGATTTTGAGAGTTCTTGGGAGACGCACCTACCTTTGATTGAGTTTGCCTATAACAACAATTATCATTCGAGCATAGGGATGGCATCATTCGAAGCTTTATATAGAAGACCTTGCCGATCACCACTTTGTTGGACCGAAGTCAAAGATACTCAACTTCTTGGGCAGGAGATGGTACGAGAAATAAGTGAGAAGATCTAGATTATACATGAGAAGATGAAGACAGCTCAGACCCGACACAAGAGTTATGCTGACAAGCGATGCAAAGACTTGGAGTTTGCAGTTTGAGATCACGTGTTACTCAAGGTTTCACCTATTCGACGTATCGTCAGATTTGGTTAGAAGAAAGGTAAGCTGTCACCACATTTCATAGGACCGTTCGAGATTCTGGAACGTGTTGGAAAAGTTACTTGTCAACTTGCATTGCCGCTGAAGATGTCAGGAGTGCACAACATTTTCCACATTAGTATGCTGAGGAAATGTGCTCATAACCTAGCGCATGAGATCAACTTCGAGGATATTGAAGTCAACGATAATGTTACAACCGATGAAAGACCAGTTCGTATTTTTAATTGAGGAATCAAGAAGCTCAGGAACAAGGAGATTCTGTTAGTCAAGGTTCAGTGAAAGCATCATGATGAAGGTGAAGCTTCGTGGGAGCTAGAGTCAAAGATGCGAGAGAAGTTTCTATTTTAGTCCTAGACATGTGTTTGTTTTGATTTCGAGGATGAAATCCTTAATAAGTGGTGGATGATGTAATACCTTATATTTTTTATATATAATAAGACCTGGTATTTCATTTCTACACTTATAGAACCTTTCTTTTTCTTTGGGTAAAATTCAGATACCAATCGATTGCCATTTTCCCCAATCGATTGACACTTTTTGATTATCAATTGATTGACATGTTCCCAATCGATTGCCATGTTCCCAATCGATTTCCATCCTACCGACTAAAATTTATGATGTGGCAACATACTAATCGATTGCCATCTATTCTAATCGATTACTTTGAAATATCTGTTACCAATCGATTGCCATCTATACCAATCGATTGGCATAAGCTGAGATAAGTTTTCTTGTTTGCTTGAGCTTTACACGTGTGGCACTCTTAACTTCTATATATATGAGACAATGTATGGCCTTGGGCCAGTTTGGCAGCCTTAAGAGAGAGTGAGAGGGGGAGAGAGAGAGAGAGAGACATATCTTGTGATATATATATCTATATTTATATCCACCCTCACACACTCCCTCTCTAGAGAAGAGAAGAAGAAGAAGAAGAAGAGAATACCAACAAGGAGAACAAGAAGACGAGAAGGAGAGACAGAGAGACAGAGAAGAGAAAGAGAAGGAAGAAAGAGACAAAAGCTTAGGTTTTCAAGCTCACACACAAGTTAAACGCACCCCTAGGTGAGTTACAACTCACTCTGTCCCTTTATATTGATGTTTTACAAGATGTTATGAAGTTTAGATATGCAAATGCATGTTTTGTATGTTTATAAATGTTGTTCTTAACAAACTACTGGAGAAGACAAACTACCAATCAATTGGTGTAATTCCCAATCGATTGCCATTAGTCTTATCTCAATCGATTGAATAGAATTCCAATTGATTAACATCCCAATCGAATGCCAATGTTAGTAATCGATTGATATTGTTTTAGACCCAATCGATTGCCAGTTTCCTCAATCGATTGCTATGATTTTAGTTCTAATCGATTTGACCTTATCCCAATCTACTGGTATTGGCAGAACATGAATTCTTTTGCCTATTTATTATGAATGTTCGATTCTCGAATCAGATTTTTGTTTTGCAATTTTGGGTTAATCAGGGATAATACAACAACAAAAATAAGTATTATTACAAATAATGGATTAACGTGACGACGTGGGTGGCATGTTGATTTCCGGTATGAGTTTGATATCCGTTTCTTTTAATCAGAGTAGTCAGGCCACATTGGGAATTATCATGTGTCGATGATAGAACGTAACTTAGGTAGGTTTGATAAGTTCTGGGAATGGTGCGTGAACGGACATTTGGTTATGATATGTTCTTAAAAGCTAGTGAACTAATAAATGTTCTTAAAAGGCGGTGAACTGGACCAAGTAGTCCTAGGATAAATTAGAGGATTAATGATATGCTCTTAAAAGCCGGTGAACTGATAAATGTTCTTAAAAGGCGGTGAGCTGGGATATATGATAGATGACGCTAAGTTGTGGCAATAGATGATATGCCTTGTTCGAAACGTTGTGTCCCTGAAATACGGTGAGCAGGATATATTGTTCTTAAAAGCTGGGGACGGACTGACGTGGAGTCCATGATATATGGTGAGCAGGATATATTGCTCTTAAAAATGATGGACAGAATAAGGGTGTATCCCTAGAGTTAAACGATTGAGTCTGTTCTGTCTGGAAAGCGTATGTTGATATGGGTCTTTGGTTAACAAGACAATAAGGATTGGTTAATGACGTTGAATAGAGGAGCAAGATATTATCATAACATAACTTATCTCGTGTATTCATAAACTTGTTTTACCTCAGATAATTGGTACCTTGTTAGTTTATGCTCACTCAGCTCTCATTAAGCTGACGGCCTTTATTGCTTGGACCTTCCCCCATCCAGACTATCCTGTACCTTATTCTATAAGTGACGGATCCTACAACGACGGTTACTATCTGTGAGAGGAGTACACAGATGGTGGCCCCACTGATGACACTTATGCCGAGGAGGATTACTATGTTTATGTTTACGCCAGTTGAAGATTTTGGAGATAGCTTTTAGTTTATTTATCATTTTTAGACTATTTTTTTATATTTGGTACTTGGGCATATGTTGCTTCCAAACCTTATATATTTCTGTTGTAGCTTTACTGTTGTTATAACTCTGATGTTTGTAATAAAAGCAACGGCTGACAAGCGGGGGTATTTGTAAAATACATCCGCGCTAAAAGAAGAAAATGTGCTAAATTATTTCACAATTCCTTCATTTATCTACAATTTGAATTACAATGCTAGTTTGTACACAATTTGATTAAACTATGATAAGTTGTTTGTTTTAGCTGTAGTTTGTGCAGATTACTGTTGCTGTGTGAAGAATTGGATGAGAAAGATAAAAGGGAGTGCTGAATTTTAATGAAGACAAGTAAAGGATGAAAAGTGAACCTCGATCGATTGAAGACCATTCGATCGATTGAAGGTTCGATCGATCGAAAGATGCTCAAGCGCTGGAAGACCCCAGAAGTTCAATCGATCGAAAGATGTTCGATCGATCGAACATGGCTTTTATCATATTTTACGCGCACGCAGCAGAAGCGGGATTTTAACCCTAGCATTAGGTTTTTAGTATTTATACTGGTATTGTATACGTCCATAAGGACGCCCACTTTCATTTTCATCAGTTTATAGAGAGTAGAGAGCTTTACTTCGTTTTTGTAGGTTTTAATCAAGGTGATACATTGTTTGGTTTGGATTCTTCCTAGTTCAATACAAGTTTTCGTTTCCATGTTACTTTATTTACATTCTGCACTTAGTTTATAGTAGTATAGCTTGTTATCCAGTAGTTTTGCATGTTAGTTATAGTTATACAACTAGTTTTCATAGATTTTATGCAAACATCACAACCAAACACACCTTTAATGGAACTTTATGTTAAAAATGAATTTGAGACACTTCAGACTATGTTTGAGTAGTCCCCAGGTTGGGAGATCATGATGAAACTATGATCTTAAGCCTCTGTCATACAGCAGAATATTTCCTGTGTTCGATCGATCGAATATGTTCGATCGACTCGATCGATCGAGAGATGAAGATATTCGATTATTCGATCGATCGAAAGAGCGTCGATCGATCGAACCTTCTGATTCTTGAGGACATTTTGTGCAGTATTCCTAGACTTTCTGCTTTACTGATTTGTTATCAAATTGTTCCCAAACGCTCAGTTTGTCAAAACAGTCTGTGAACTTTAAGCCTTGAGGCATTTTTCTTCAATATATTTTGCAAACCTCCCTCAATGCTAACACCATTGTAGGTGAGAGTCTAAACTATTGTTTTAAATCGCTTTTGTGTATTTCAAACTTAATTGTGATGATATAGTCCCGGTCATGAAAGGACTATAGATTCTTTATCCTAAGAGAAATACTGAATACTGTAGAGAGTGTGCTACATTAAGCTTCAACGCAACTGCATGGTAGATGGCTAGGTCGCGGTGGATTCGTGTAATCCCAACATTCCCTTTTAGTAAGAAAAACACTTTTTAAAATATCACTCAAATTAATTAGTTAGTAATTAGTTTAATCTAGTTTAATTATTTTATCTTTAGTAGTTGATAAACTGTGGAACTTAGTGTTCTACACTCCTCTAAAATATTGATTTTTATTTTCTTGTTTGAGATTAATCTGAGTAATTAGTTTAACACCTTCCCTGTGGGATCGACCTGGTCTTAACCAGTTACTACTTGCACGATTACTTACACTTGGGTATAGCACACAAGCGCACAGAAGAATAATTCTCGTGTCAAGTTTTTGGCACCGTTGTCGGGGAAGGCGACAAGCTAACGCTTTGATTACCTCAATCTATCCTTATCTCTTTCTGTTTTTCTTTTTCTTTCGTTCTTTAGATTAAAAACTACTTAGAGTCTTTCCCTTTATGTCCGATAATTCCATCGAAGGAATTTACGGAAACCCATTCTATTCATCCAATTCATCTAGTTCTATTAACCCCATAGTTGCACCGATCGATTCAATGGCTGATAATCAAAGTGAAAACGGTGATAATATGGTCGTACCAATCGACGATTCACTTCGTCCTTTGTGCGATCTCATGACACCTGAACACGCGCCTACGCCTTCTTGTATCCTCATTCCACCCCATGCAGGCGAATTTCAATTTCGCAAAGGAATGATTCAACTCCTTCCTACCTTTCATGGAATGGAGAGCGAGAAAGCGTATCTAAATGTCAAGGACTTTGAGGATGTTTGTAAAACTTTCTCACAGAACTGTCCTGTAGACGTGACACGTCTAATGCTATTTCCTTTCACTCTGAAGGATAAAGCAAAAGCGTGATTACTCACCTTGAAGCCAAACTCCATCTACACCTGGCATACGATGAACACTGCTTTCCTGAAGAAATTCTTCCTACCTCGCATGACCACTGAGCTAAAACGACAAATAAATTCTTACAAACAAAAGAGCAATGAAACATTCACCCAAACTTGGGAACGTTTCAAGGATTTGCTTCTCTCATGCCCACATCACGGGTACGAGAAATGGCGAACCATCAGCTACTTTTATGAAGGATTAAATGGTGAAACTAAGAAATTGGTCGAGACCATGAGTTCAGGGCCATTTCTTCGTAAAAACACGGAAGAAGCTGAAGCTCATTTTGAGTGGTTAGCTGAACACGCCCATGAGTGGTCAAATTTAGATGATGTCCCACGCTCATAGATATCCTGTGTGGAAGAGAAAAGTTTATACCAACTAAAAAGTGAGGATCATCTGATGAACAAGTATGAAGAACTAGTGAAGAAAGTGGAAGAATTGGGAATGAAAGGAGAGAGTTCTAGGCAGTTTTTGCCTCAAGAACCTTGCGGCACATGCAACATGTTGGGACACACTACTCTATATTGTCCGAATGTGCCGTATTTTCAAGAACAACCCCCCATGGAAATGAATGCCATGCAAGGGTATAGGGGGGGCGGAGAATTCCTACAACAATTATAATTCACAAAATAATAACAATAGATGGAATCACCCCGGGTTTGATTGGAAAAACAATGCTGGGAATCAAAACCAATATCAACAACAATAGCCCTACAATAACAATAATCAATATCAAGGGCAATACAATAGGCAGTCCTAGCCATTCCATCAAAATAGAGCAAATAACTACAACAACGCTCAACCCCCTAATAATCAACAGCCAAATGTTTACGTGCCACCTCACAAAAAGGTGCAAGAAGAAGAACCACTCTCTAACGCGAATTTAACCCAACAGCTAATTCAAATGATGAGTAAAATGTCTGCGACATTAGAGAGAATGGATGCACGTCAAGAGGGGTCGAGTGGAACGTTTCCTGCTCAACCACTTTAAAACCCTAAGGGATACAACAATGGTCCCCCTAATCGTGAACAAGCAAAAGCCCTGACAACTTTGAGAAGCGACAAAGTCATAGGGAAAAACATGCCTCATTCTACTCCCGTGGAGTATGAAGAGGAAGAAGTGGTAACTAAAAACAAACCATCTAATCAAGAAGAGGAGTCGTCCAATAATGACAAATCATTAGAATCAAATGAGGATGCTCCTAAAGAAGTAGAAGTTAAGAGAAGGCCTGGAAAGGAGCCCATCAAGGATGAATTACCTAAATGCCCTTTCCCCGTGCCTTACCCTCAAAGGCGCAAGAAGCCCCAACACGAGGCAAAGAATCAGGAGTTCTTGGAGTTGTTCAAACAAGTTAAAATTAATCTCCCGCTCCTTGATGCAATCAAACAATTGCCAGCCTAAGCTAAGTATCTAAAGGACTTATGCACGGTCAAGAGGAGGCAAAGTGTGAAGAAACATGCCTATGTCGCTTGCCAAGCAAGAGAAATCATTCAAAATGAGTTGCCTCCAAAGCTTAAAGACCCTGGCACCCCAACTGTCTCGTGTAGAATTGGGAATCAAAGGATAGACAACGCACTCCTTGATTTAGGAGCTAGCGTAAACTTGCTGCCATATTCAGTATATAAACAACTAGGGTTGGGTGAACTCAAACCTACCAGAGTTGCATTGCGATTGGCAAATAGGTCAGCCAAATATCCTAGAGGAATACTGGAGGATGTTCTGGTACAGATAGATACATTTGTCTTTCCGGACGATTTTGTGATTCTGGACACCGAACCTGTGTCTAATCCATGTTCACAAATTCCGGTGATTTTTGGACGTCCATTCCTCAACACCATTGATGCCACAATCAAAATAAGGAGTGGTATCATGACCATCGTATTCGGGAACATGACTTTAAATGTCAAGATTTTTTCAAATCCCCGACCCGAAGAATATGAGGACAAAAAAGAAGTTAACTTCATCGAAACGGTCATCGAAGAAAAGGCTGACCTTGTAGAATACAAAGATCCTTTGGAGGTAGTTGTGTCACAATTTGACGCTACTTATCAACTCAACAATTCTACCCCATTGGACGCTGCCCTAAATCATGCATGCCTCATGATGGAAACTAAGGAGGAAGATAGAGATGAATGCATGTGGGTCACACCATATGAACCCTTGCCTCCGAAAACGAAGTTAACCATACCTTCGAACTTTCAGTTTCCCGATCTAGAATTCAAGGAGCTTCCAAAAGAGCTCAAATACGCGTTTCTAGGGACTGAAAAGACTTATCCTGTGATAATCTCATCCACGTTGAATTTAAAACAAGTGGATAAGTTGATTCAAATGCTCAAACTGCACAAGGGAGCATTGGGATGGACTATTGCAGACCTAAAAGGTATAAGCCCATCGATTTGCACCCATAAGATATATCTGGAGGAAGACGCTAAACTGTCGCGACAAATGCAGAGGCGTCTGAATCCCAATGTGCAAGAAGTAGTGAAAAAAGAAGTCTTAAAACTTCTGGACATTGGGATAATATATCCTATCTCTGACAGCTCTTGGGTTAGTCCAACCCAAGTGGTGCCCAAAAAGGCTGGTATAACAGTTATCCCAAACAAAGACGGCGAGTTAGTACCAACACGCATCCCTACCGGATGGCGGATGTGTATTGATTACCGAAAGTTAAATAATGTGACTCGGAAAGACCACTTTCCATTGCCATTTATGGATCAAATGCTAGAAAGAGTGGCGGGTCATAAATTTTATTGATTCTTGGACGGATATAGTGGCTATAACCAAATCGAAATTGCTCCTGAAGATTAGGAGAAAATGACTTTTACTTGTCCGTTCGGTACATTCGCCTACCGCCGTATGCCCTTCGGTTTATGCAATGCACCTGCCACCTTTCAGCGGTGTATGTTAAGCATATTCTGTGATATGGTTGAACAGACACTCGAGGTCTTTATGGACGACTTCTCAGTGTTTGGCCATAGTTTTGATAACTATCTGGAAAACCTTGAGAATGTGTTATCGAGATGCGAGGACAAACACTTAGTACTAAACTGGGAAAAATGTCACTTCATGGTGACCAAGGGAATTGTCCTCGACCACATAATCTCTGATAAAGGTATCCAAGTCGATAAAGCAAAAATTGATATAATTTCAAATCTGCCTGTCCCTCGTACAGTTAGAGACATTCGATCTTTTCTGGGACATGCTGGATTCTATCGACGCTTTATCCAAAATTTTAGTGCAATCTCCTGACCACTCTGCCAACTCCTAGTCAAAGACGCACCTTTCGAATGGTCGAAAAACTGTCAAATATCTTTTGATGCACTAAAAGAACACCTTACCTCTGCACCGATAATATAGGCACCCGATTAGAGTTTGCCATTTGAGTTAACGTGCGATGCTAGTGACTATGCCATTGGCGCAGTTCTAGGACAGAGGAAGGACAACAAGCCTTATGTAATCTATTATGCCAGCCGAACACTTACCGAAACTCAAATGAATTATACGACTACTGAAAAAAAGTTACTGGCAATAGTATTCGCTCTAGACAAATTCAGGTCTTATCTAATAGGGTCCCCAATAGTCTGTTTTACAGACCACTCGGCCCTCAAGTACCTGCTATCTAAGAAAGACGCAAAACAAAGGCTTATCCGCTGGATACTCCTACTCCAGGAATTTGATATCACTATCAAGGATAAAAAGGGAGTAGAGAATGTGGTCGCCGACCATTTATCTCGGTTGAAATTCACTGACAACACTGAGCCTGTAGCTATAAAAGATGAATTCCCAGACGAGCAACTGATGGCTGTCTCCAATTTTCCTTGGTACGCTGATATAATAAATTACCTAGTTACAGGCGAGACCCTGAGCCATTGGTCAAATCAGGACAAGAAAAGGTTCCTTTCGTTCGCACACCATTTCTTTTTTTATGACCCTTACTTATTTAAGTACTGTGCTGATCAGGTCATCAGGCGTTGCGTTCCGAATGAGGACATAACTGTAATTTTGGCCTCTTGTCATTCTGAAGCCTGAGGTGGCCATTTTGCCTCCCAAAAGACCGCACACAAAGTATTGCACAGCGGTTTCTATTGGCCCACCGTGTTCAAAGATGCCTATGCTTTTTGTAAATCGTGCCAACGATGTCAAAAGCTTGGTACACTTTCGAAAAGGAATTCGATGCCCTTAACTCCCATCATCACAATTGAAATATTCGATTGTTGGGGCATAGATTTCATGGGCCCATTTCCTAAATCTAATAACTGTGAATATGTACTCCTTGCCGTGGAATATATATCAAAATGGGTAGAATCGATACCGACGAGACGCAGTGACCAAAAAACGGTAATGTCCTTTCTTAAGGAAAATATCTTATCGCGTTTCAGAACCCCAAAAGCCCTAATAAGTGACCAAGGCAAACAATTTTGCAATAGGCCTTTAGAATCACTACTCAAGAAATACGGGGTGAATCACAAGATCGCTCTGGCCTACCACCCATAAACAAACGGGCAGGCAGAGTTGGCTAACCATGAAATCAAGCACATTTTAGAAAAGACGGTTAGTTTCAATAGAAAAGACTGGGCTTATAAATTGACTGATGCTCTTTGGGCATACCGTACTGCCTACAAGACAAATCTGGGAATGTCCCCATATAGGCTAGTGTATGGTAAGGCATGTCACCTCCCCGTTGAAATTGAGCACAAAGCATATTGGGAGACACGCTCATTAAATTTCGATATTAAAGAAGGAGGTCATCTCCAGAAACTCCAGTTGGAGGAACTAGAAGAAATCTGACGAGATGCATATGACAATGCCAAACTTCACAAGGAAAGGTTGAAGGCTCGCCATGATAGAACGATTTTTCAAAAATCTTTCTAGCTGGGGCAGAAAGTTTTATTATACGATTCACGCCTTCATCTCTTCCCATGAAAACTCCGATCTCAGTGGACAGGACCCTTCACAGTCAAGTATGTCTTTCCACCTGGGGCCGTTGAGTTATTTAATCCTAAGAACGACGAAAGTTTCAAAGTCAATGGCCAAAGGGTAAAACCGTTCTTAGAAGATTTCCAACCAGAGGTCGAGCACATCCAACTAGATGAGCCCGACTATACCTCAACCTAGAACGCTCAAGTGTGTTTTTAACAATGTTGTTGTACTTTTTCTTTTACTGTTTATCATTTTGTTTTGTTCTTTTGTTTTTCTATATCTTTTTGAGTGTGATCTTGATCGTAATCTGCTATTCCACTTCTATCTCCTGCAGGCTGTCTAACATGAGAGATGACGATGTTCACTCGATTGGGTCATGGGCTGATTCAGAATATCAGAACCCATCGTGGACTGCTAATGAAATAGTATTCTGCTTATCTCCATACCAAGGGCCAGGAGCCGAAGACGTCGTTGACTTAACCCACGGATACATCCCATACGATCCTGCTCTCCTCCAGATCAACCCATTTGAGCACATGGAACTCCCTGAAGAGGAGGGAGAACCAGAAGGATATGCTGTGTGGGAAGTAGATGACGCTCTGATGGAACAGTGGGAAAATGACTCAATATGGGAGCCATGGGAAGAAGAGGACTTACAGGATGTGGTGCCAGAATGCCATAATGCTGTATTCACATATGTTGATGACTTCCTTGTCATCCAAGTGGTTCCCTACAATTATGTCCATTTGAGTTATTTGTTGTTCCGGCTGCAATGCCCTCTACCTGCTAGTGCACCTGGGGATATCAGGCCAATAGTGAGGTTAATTCTTGGTCACATTCCTTTCTTTTTCTTTTCGTTATGCTTTGCTTAATTCTTCCTGTTTGACTTTTCTTTTGCTCTAGTTAATCTATTTTTTCTTCGTTTCCTTTTTGTTTCCCTTTGTCAGGAATATCACTATGAATCCACCATTTCCACCATTGTACCTTCCACATCAACTCTTTCATGGATTTGGACCATACATAAGATCCCCGGGTACTCCGCCACAAGAGGAACGTCCGATGCGCAATTACACTCCGTTATCTTTATCTCCATCCGGATCCCCTATTGTCGGTGGAATCAATTCCTTAGAGAGTTCGGACTTGCTCGATGATGTCCTCGCTGCTTTCCGCTTGTTTTTGGAAAGGGAATCATCAAATTTAGACTCTACATTTGAAGTTCTGGCAGAGAAGGAGGTTGTGGAAGATGAAATCTTCCTGCTTGAAGAATAGTGCTTGACTTCAATTATTTTATGTCATTTCATATTTCTTTCATCAATTGGAGTGTATTCTTAGACAAAGTTTTGTTTATTTCAGCTTTATTTTAGTTTTTCTTTTTCAATAAGGTTTTAAATACCATGTGGGGGCAATAATATTGCAAGATGATGCTATTATAAAGATTTATTTATATAAATTTGTAATTTTCTACTATGAGGATGTTGTTTTTGGCTTACGTTTCTTGTCAATGAATTGTTTTATCACTATTCTGTATGGCCAGGCCAAGGTTGGTTAGTTGGGGGTGTATAATTTCTCAATTCTATGATCCTGTAGAATTTTTAGGTTTGATCGATCGAACAGATCTCGATCGATCGAACATACCAGAACCTCGAGCGCTTCAGCAGGGCTCAATCGATTGAGACCTATTTTTAAACGAGGCGTCATTCAGAATCTTTATCAGTGTCTCTTCATCTCCCTCACTCTCAATCGCTCGAGGACAGAAGGAGACTCACACGATTTTTAGACCCCCCACTTACAACCACATCAATTGAGGAGTACCTGGACCCCTGATCATCATTGGTATCACTGTGATCCTCTACTCGGCGTGTCTCTCGAGGTTAGGCCCCGAGAACCCCCTTATTGTTCTTTTCATTTCAAATTCGTATGGGGGTGCCCCCCATTGGTTATTTTACTCTTTGTCTTAGTTGTCTTATTGTATTTTTTTTGTTTTCTGGCTCTTCCCATTCTCATTCCTCGACGCTGCCACTTCGCTGTGTTCGATCGATCGAACTGGTTTCGAGCGATCGAAACCACGATTTTCTCAATTGATCGAACACTTCTCGAGCGATCGAACCCACAATTTTCTCAATCGATCGAACATCCTTCAATCGATCGAAGTGTAGCAGTTTCTTTTTGTTTTCTGTTTTCCTATTTTTAATGTTTCTATGCTTGTTTCTTCTGTTTCAGGGCTAAACAATGAACCCTATCACCGGGTATCACAAGTTCAAGCCATTTGACCTAACCATACCTGACCCTATACCCGATCATGGGTTCAGAAACAACGAAGACTAGGTATGGTTCACTAGATACTTCCAGTCATGTAAGGTCATGCTCGAGCGACCCCTCGAGACAACATGGCTGGCTACTCCTTGGTATCTTGCCCGGATACGGGCTATGCCATAGTGGTACATGCTCCTCTCCCAGCCTAAGCACGTTAATCTGTCCTGGATCTGGGAGGCATGTGCGATGATGATCAGGGATCCAGTTGCTCCGTTCATACTCCGCTCATTCTTCCGTGGCCGGGAGATCATTTTTAGTCCGGCCACTGTCTCTGCTGCTCTTGGGGTACCCGAGGTACCTGATTGTGTTTGTCCACATCACCCCGACACACCGCTGCTCTCCCCAACTATTATTATCAGAGAGATCACTGGGGGTGCTCTTCCGGCCAGGGATGGCGAGGCCCTTATTCTTGACTTCTACCTCACATATAATTATTACATATTGTACCTCGCCCTCAGCAATTGCCTCTTAGTGACATCTTATCGGGAGAAGATTGCAGCATGGTACGCCCGTATGTTATATACGATCGGGACACAGCAGCCAGTCTGTTTACCTCGCCTTTGCATTAATTTTATGAGGCACCCTACTCGATACATTCAGGCCAAGAAGCACCTGAAGGGTGCTTGGGCCATTCACCGGGTTATTGAGCAAGCAGGTCTACTCCCATTGGCGGGTGATGCGACTGCCCAGTCTTGCAGTCGTTTAGGCGAGACTGCTTCCCGCCGGTCTGATGCGCAGAAGAGAAAGAGGCGAGGTAAAGGCAAGGCGAAGGTTGGTGAGAAGAGGAGGAGAGGAGGAGGCACTGATTCGGAGGGTGCTGCTTCTGGGACGCCCACAGAGGCTGAGGAGCATGAGTCTAAGGAGGAGATAGATCCTATTGAGGAGGTTGCGAGATTTGAGCTGAGACAGAGATCTCAGGCTCGTGCCCAGGAGAGTCTTCTTCTGCGCCTCTCCCGGCTATTCATGAGTTACTATTGGAGGAGAGAGAGGCCCGGATTAGACTTGAGGGCAAGGTTGATCAGATGACGACTCTGCTGGAGGCGATCTTGATACAGATCGGAGTTGACCAGGCAGTTCATGCAGCTTCTGTACCACCCCCCACTGATCTACCTACCACTTCTATTATTCCACCACCTACCAGCTCCATTCCTGTAGCCCCACCTACCACCACCGGTCCATCATCTTCCGCTCCACCTTCCCGAATCGATCCTACAGCTTCATCATCATCGGCGATACCGCCTGCTACGGAGATACCACTTCCACCTCCTCCTGTCGTGGCTGACACACCCTTATCTATTCTAGCTGCCACGATCACGAGTGACCAGGCAGCACCGACTGTTGCTGAGGGTGGCGGTGGGGATGCTCCCGATGTTTTTATTGAGATATTATCGGACATCGCTGATGATGTCTAGTTTCTGCTGGATCGCTGTTGTTGGTTGTTTTTGGTTTTTGGGTTATTAGATATTTTGGACACTGTGGTTGGATTTGGATGTGTTGGTTGGTTGTTGGATATTTTTGGATACTGTTGGGATATTTTGTATTGTTGGATGGTTTGTACATTTTGTATTTTAGTTTATATGGCGCATATTATCACTGTTCTGTTCTTTCACTTTATTATATTTCCAGTGATTAGTTCCATTTTAAGCATGGATCCCATGCTCTATATTTCATATTCTTTTGATCTATGCTGCTTGGAGTTTGTATGCTTTCTGTACAGGTTGTCACACTTGCCATTCTTATGATGATATATATCAGGTGATATCTCTCTATCTATTTTTAAAAATCACCTGCTGAGGACATTGCATTTTCAGTTGGGGGTGGGATTTCGGGGTGGGATGTAGATAGATAATCACCTGTGCACATTAGTTCATAGCAATCTAGACCACTGTATCTATTGCGTATTTCATACAACTTCCATTAGAAACTAAATTAAATTACATAAATTTCACATTCAACAACTTTGCAAAATTTTCAAACAATTAAGTAGGTTTTTGAAGTAAATGGTAGAATAATTTTGAATATTCACTCCTATTTAGCTGTTATCAAGCAATGACACAACCGTTTTATTCTCATCCTTTTATGAATTAAGTTCACGCGTTTTTCTAGTTTCTCTAGGATGAATGCATATGTTGATCATTCTTGTATCCAAATCATTTGCACATGTTAATAGCTATGCAGAAAACTTAAAATAAGAGTTAATACGACTTTCGTACTTTAATTAATGAAGTAGTGAAAACTAGTTACCCTTAGTGAGCTTTTGAATCCAATCTTCAATTCTGAGGGAATTATCACATTAAAACTCGAATTATTTTTCTTGAATATGCCGATTAAATTCGTTGAACAGTCTCTAATTCTTTCATTTTGGCTTCTTAGTAGAGGAGAACGTTCAGGATTTACCAACTAAACTCAATGAACATTGACGTGTAAAAATTAAGAAGTTGAGAAAATGATTTAAGCCATCGTATTTGCTCCTTGCCTTCTCCATTTACCTATATCGACATCTCTAAATATGCATTGTTCTTAACCCCACATCTAATAAATAATGCCGAATCCATTATGAAATTCTAAATCCCTAATCGTATACTTTGACCTCAATATACCCCATTGCACACCCAATATGATTAAATTGTTGAAGTATGAGGAGGGAATAGTGGTGAGAAGGGCGGCATAAAAAAAAAATATATATATATATATATGATGATATATATTTATATGTATGGAGAGGATAGTTGGAATAAAGTGAAGAAATTACTGAACACAGTCACATGCTGAAAATGTGCAATTTCTTACCCCTCTAATTTCTACCCTACTAAATAAAAACCGAAAAGTCAAAGCCTTAATGATTCTCAACAACTTAGTTTAAACATGAACGTGTAATTTGAGTTATCCACAGTATTTCGCTCCTCTAGTAAGTAGTATTCCGTTCATGAGACTATACACTCTAAAATGTTCGTCTTCTATAGAGTCGAGTATGAAAGCATTAGTATCCAAAAAAAAAAATCACTCCTATCAAAGCTTTC
Organism: Hydrangea macrophylla; assembly: GCA_033977485.1. Classification (NCBI taxonomy): domain Eukaryota; kingdom Viridiplantae; phylum Streptophyta; class Magnoliopsida; order Cornales; family Hydrangeaceae; genus Hydrangea; species Hydrangea macrophylla. The sequence continues at coordinate 33,519,754 of CM066988.1, forward strand.
ATACCATGTGTGATCATTATTAGCCAAGTTTCTGTGGGATGTTCATTTTTTTAGTGTAATAACTATGTGAGGATTGAGTTGAAACTACCAGTTCTGAGAGTATAATAGTCTAAAAAATTCTAAATAAAGTTCGATGTATAGCTGTTAATTTCACACACACACGGATACATGGATCTGACGCATATGTTATTTTTATCTTGGAGATATGAGGAGCATGTGTATTTCTTTCATGGTTTGAATGAGGATGATATGATTCGTAGAGCTAAATTAAAAGTTGAATAGAAGGGAGTGTTTAAAAGTTATTCTATATCTTTTTTAGCTTAAAATCAGAGAATTTTGTGGGTACATTCATTGCAAACCCTCACGAGACAGCACTCGTCCACTAAGGGAAACCTAGGGGTTTAACGGCTTGTTGCATTTGCTAAATGCAACTGCGATTCCTGCGAAAGTGAGTTAGGTAGGTTTTTTCTTGTTATTTTAGTTTAGTTAATCTGGATCTAGTTTATTTTAGTTTTTCTGTTATAGTTGTAGTTTGGCTTGTTTTTATTTTCGCTCTATTGCTAGGGACGAGCAAATCGCTAGTTGGGGGTTGTGACAAGTGGGGGTATTTGTAAAATGCGACCACGCTAAAAGAAGCAAATGTGCTAAATTATTTCACAATTCCTTCATTTATCTGCAATTTGAATTACAATACTAGTATGTACACAATTTGATTAAACTATGATAAGTTGATTGTTTTAGCTGATAGTTTGTGCAGATTACTGTTGCTGTGTGAAGAATTGGATGAGAAAGATAAAAGGGAGTGCTGAATTTTAATGAAGACAAGTAAAGGATGAAAAGTGAACGTCGATCGATTGAAGACCATTCGATCGATCGAAGGTTCGATCGATCGAAAGAAGCTCAAGCGCTCGAAGACCCCAGAAGTTCAATCGATCAAAAGATGTTCGATCGATCTAACATGGCTTTTATCATATTTTACGCGCACGTAGCAGAAGTGGGATTTTAACCCTAGCATTAGGTTTTCAGTATTTATACTCGTATTGTATACGTCCATAAGGACGCCCACTTTCATTTTCATCAGTTTATAGAGAGTAGAGAGCTTTACTTTGTTTTTGTAGGTTTTAATCAAGGTGATACATTGTTTGGTTTGGATTCTTCGTAGTTCAATACAAGTTTTCGTTTCCAGGTTACTTTATTTACGTTATGCACTTAGTTTATAGTAGTGTAGCTTGTTATCCAGTAGTTTTGCATGTTAGTTATAGTTATACAACTAGTTTTCATAGATTTTATGCAAACATCACAACCAAACACACCTTTAATGGAATTTTACGTTAAAAACGAATCTGAGACACTTCAGACTACGTCTGAGTAGTCCCCAGGTTGGGAGATCACGATGAAACCGTGATCTCAAGCCTCTGTCATGCAGCAGAATAGTTCCTGTGTTCGATCGATCGAATATGTTTGATCGATCAAAACAGAGATATAGTCGAGGGATCGAAGTCAGTTCGATCGATCGAGAGATGAAGATATTCGATCGATCGAAAGAGCGTCGATCGATCGAACCTTCTGATTCTTGAGGACATTTTGTGCAGTATTCCTAGACTTTTTGTTTTACTGATTTGTTATCAAATTGTCCCTAAACGCTCAGTTTGTCAAAACAGTCTGTGAACTTTAAGCCTTGAGGCATTTTTCTTCAATATATTTTGCAAACCACCCTCAATGCTAACACCATTGTAGGTGAGAGTCTGAACTATTGTTTTAAACCACTTTTGTGTATTTCAAACTTAATTGTGATGATATAGTCCCGATCATGAAAGGACTATAGATTCTTTATCCTAAGAGAAATACGGAATACTGTAGAGAGTGTGCTCCATTGAGCTTCAACGCAACTGCATGGTAGATGGCTAGGTCGCGGTGGATTCATGTAATCCCAACATTCCCTTTTAGTAAGAAAAACACGTTTTAAAATATCACTCAAATTAATTAGTTAGTAATTAGCTTAATCTAGTTTAATTGTTTTATCTTTAGTAGTTGATAAACTGTGGAACTTAGTGTTCTACACTCCTCTAAAATATTGATTTTTATTTTCTTGTTTGAGATTAATCCGAGTAATTAGTTTAACACCTTCCCTGTGGGATCGACCTTGTCTTAACCAGTTACTACTTGCACGATTACTTACACTTGGGTATAGCACACAAGCGCACAGAAGAATAATGATCGTGTCAACGACTATTATATCCAGTTTGTTTTTATTGCTATTCTTGTTGTAGACTAGTACTGTGTGGTGTGGATCATTAGTGACTTTCACCCGTCATTCCCTATGGACCTAAAAAGGAAATTTATTTTTCTCTATTTGCTGCTCCGGGGCGTGACAAATAAAAACTTCTCTCGTATCTCAGACTGTAGGTCCAACGAAGCTTCCCCTTCATCGTGATACTTCCAGTAGATCTTTTCTAGCGGGATCTCCTTGTTCCTGAGCTTCTTGATTCCGTGGTCAAGGACACGCACTAGTCATTTGTTGAATGTGACGTTATTGTTGACCTCAATATCCTTAAAGTTGATCTCGTGCGATGGGTTGTGGGCACACTTCTTCAACATGTTGATGTGGAAAACGTTGTACACTCCTGACATCTTTGATGGCAACGCAAGTCGATAGGCAACCCTTCCAATGCGTTCCAAGATCTCGAACGGTCCGATGAATCATGGTATAGCTTTCCTCTCTTCTGACGAAATCTCACGATGCCTCTAAATGGTGAGACCTTCAGTAGCACATGGTTTCCAACTGTGAATTCCAAGTCTTTGCGTAGCTTGTTAGCATAACTCTTGTGTCGGGTTTGAGCTGTCTTCATATTCTCATGTATAACTTAAATCTTCTCACTTATTTCTCGTACCATCTCTGCCCCAAGAAGTTGATTATCTCTGACTTTGGCCCAGCATAGAGGCAATTGGCAAGGTTTTCCGTACAAAGCTTCAAACGGTGCCATTCCTATGCTCATATGATAGCTATTGTTATAGGCAAACTTTATCAGTGGCAGGTGTGTCTCCTAAGAACTCTCAAAATCTATGACACAAGCTCGCAGCATATCTTCTATCACTTGGCAGCTCTTTCAGTTTGTCCGTCTGTCTATGGATGAAAAATTGAACTCAAGTTCAATTAATTCCCATTACTATTTGGAGACTCTTTCAAAACTGTAGCAATCTGTATTTTCATATCCCTATTAATAAATAAATGTCAGTTTTTATTCATTCACTATGTATCATTTTTAGTTGGGATGTTGTTTTAAAATAAATGATACTCGTATTATTAATTTGTTAACTCAACGCCATTCTATTTTACTATTAATTATTATTTTAGTCGTAATATTATTTCCATAAAAAATACTTGTGTTGATTAATTCTAATTACATGACAATAATTATGTGACCTTTAATAATTTTCACTAGTATTACTTATGCTTAAGACTGAGCCCCTATGTTATCCTATGATTTGGGATTAAAACCATTAATAAAATATTAATCATGTTGCTTATATTTTTGGTCCCTAATATTAAGTTTGGATATTTTCCTAGACTAACCGAACCAAACCGATTAAATGGACTAACTATATTCTTGAAGTGACCACATCAATCAAACTCATACAGCTGCCTTTTCTTCATTCACTCATTGTTTCACCAACATGCAAACCCAAACGCCTTGCCTTTTGTGTTCACATTGAAGCTCACTGATTGAAGCACACTTATATGAACACGCATGGGCATACATAATTTCAAGAAAAAGAGAAGCAATAGCATTCCTCACTTACAAACACACTAACATTTGCTCACTCTCTCTCTCTCTCTCTCTCTCTCTCTCTCTCTCTCTCTCTCTCTCTCTCTCTCTCTCCGGCATATATACACATACACACACATATAACTCTCAAGTTCTTAGTCCTCCATTGATCACCCTCAATCACTCTCATTCATACACCCACAAGATCATTTACATTCTGGAAGTTAAAAGAAAAAAATACATAATATAACATCACAGTAGCCTCAAGAAGTCATAGCTATAGCTATTGGAGCCATAGCTTATATTTCACAGTCTACGTCATTCTTTGGCGAAATGAGTAGATCAATCTAAAGACTAGTGAGTCTCTTGAACTTACTTATAACATAGTATTAGTCAATGCGCACAAGTCAGGGGCATCAAATATAGAGATATGCGTGTACATACATATATATATAATTTTGAAGCTTCAAAATGATGGTCTCTCAAACCTTAATGAAAGTGATTTCTGTAAATAGGGAATGGAAGATTATAACCCCAGTAAGCTTTGTTTCAAATCTTAGACCTTAATTTATAACGGGTGCAACATACGGTTAAAGCAAATTTTGACGACTCTTGAATTTTCATCTATAAGTTGAGCTACATTAGGATTTGACATATAAGACTTATATATTTGTAATCTATGTGAAAAAACGAAGAGAATGGTGCTTATACTTGCTATATCATTTCAATTTGTAAAACTCTTATCTTGTTCTACAACTGTGCAGTCTGGAGATTGAAGAAAACCAGGACCGTTAGCGAAACATGACCAAGACCGGTCATGACCATGACTAGTCACGAAACATGACCAAGACCGGTCACACTACATGACCATGACCGGTCATGCACTTATGAGATAGAATGAATCTTGTTGTAATCTTATTAACTGCTGAGTAGAGTTGTGCCTTCACTGCATGTTAATTCCATCCATTCATTTCTCCCTTCCATTTATTATTTTACTTAAGTCATTAATGTAATTAACAAAATACCCCCCAAAAGCAAAATACTTTTAAAAAATACTTTTATTAAAAATACTTTTAAAAATCAATTCCTTATAGATAAAAATTTAACTTTCCCTCCAAAGGCAAAATTACCCATTTTTGCACAGTGTATGATGTTGCGACATTATTTTTACTAGGTTCCTTCCTTTTCAAAATTCTTAAAAATCATATTTGATATATGGGGATCTAGGTGAACTATTCGTGGGACTTTTTAACTCTTGAATCGAAAATCTCATTTTTTACCATACATAGCCGTTTTGGCCATCAGGGGTCAACGGTTGACTTTTTTTGTCTAAGTTTTAATTCATAATGATCACATTTTTAATTAGCTCTGATACCTTTATACGAGAAAAAGGAAAAGTATAAACTGCTCTGATACCTTCTATAAAGGAAATGTGAAAAAACAGATTTAAGTCATATTGTTCTGGTACCTTTATAAGAAAATATATAAAGAAAGAACAAGTCATATGCCCCCTCTGATACCTTTACATAATGAGAAAGAGAATAAGTTACACATTTGCACAGTCGAGTTGGCATGTTTGAAAGGGGTCATTTGGTCAACATATACGTTGTGAGAAGTAAGTAAAGAGAGAATGTCTTGGGACGGGAAACCTTAATTATCCCAGGCCGACTCAGATGTGACAGGATAATTAGGAAGGATTGAGCCCAGGCCGACTCGGATATGGTAGGCTAGTCAGAGTTCTTATGATAGCCTTAGTTATTTCAGGCAGACTCAGATATGGCAGATTAATTAAGAGGGTAGAGCTCGGGCCAGCTCAAATACAGTAATCCAATCTAATCGCATCCAGGCTGAGTCGGATACGGTAGACCAATTGTTGGATATTCCAGACTTGATCCAGGCCCTCGGATATGGTGGACTAAGAAGGGTGTTCAGCAAGTTATTAATCTCGAATGTCTACTTACGTCCATGCCAACTTAAACACGGCAGACATGTCGACAGACTTTCTAAATTAACGGCATTACGCCGGATGGTTCTAGGTGGACCGAATACGTCTAGAGATTGTGATCGAGATAAAAGAGTCAGTGATATGAGATGGTTTCATTGTTCATGCACTGTCCTAAATATTCATTTTAAACTATTTACCTATTATGCGACGACTGGAATAATGGATTAACCATACCCTAAGGTACTGAACAATAATAATAATTGCTAATGTATTTTTATATACATTACTTGTGTGTTCATTTTGCTCACTCTACTTTCATTAGCTGATGACTTTATTTTGTCTTGGACATCCAAAATGTTCAAGAAATGATTATACAAGGCAATATGACTATGCTAGCTAGAGAAGACTGCAGAGATACTTTTAATTAAATGAAGTTGTAATAAGGATATGAATAATGATTTAAATTTGAATGAGGCAATTTGTGCATTAAGGTTATTTTATTTAAGGACAATGTAATGTTCTTTGAAGTTTTAATAGTATTTAATACTTATCTTCCCTATTGCTTTATATACTCTATTTATTGGTACATGTTAAGCTAAGTACAGGACAAGCAATCCATCAACTGTCATGACCTACGGATCCAAAATGGAAATGAAAATTTTACCTTATTTTGCTATGCTAGGGCGTGAAAAAAACTCTATGGTAAAGCGCGAATTTCGATCCGATGCTATCGAAATAGGTATGCCATGAAATTGTACGTGTTGTAGATACATCCGGTTCAATAGTTCCACAGGGTACATCATGCTGTAGGTGACACGCGAAAAATCTTGTGCGCTATTGTGCAACACCCAAGTGTAGGTGATCGTGCAAGTAATACTGGATAAATCCAGGTCGATCCCACAGGGAAGGAATAGGAAGAATGTCTACTAAGTTATACCCTAAAGAAAATGAAAAGAAAATAAGAATGTTGGAGTGGAGGGTCTAACAAATCCTAATTAATTAAATTAAACTAAATAATAAACTAAACATAAAGAAACATAGCTAATTAAATAAACAAACTAAAGGTGTTGGAAATACGAGAATCCACATTAATCCTAACCATCTACCATGCATACTCATTAACGTTCGATGGAGTTCATTCCTCTTCAGTATTCCGTATTTTTCTAAAGATATAGAATCAATAGCCCTTTCATGCCTGGGACTATATCATCACAAGTGAGTTAAAATACATGAAAGACGGTTTAAAACAATGGTAATTACTTGCACTCTAAATGGTGTTAGCATTCAAAGTGGTTTTCAAAAGTCATTGAAGAAAAGGCCTTAAGGCTTTAAGTTCTAAAAACTGTTGTGACAAACTGAGCTTATTGGGACAATTTGATGACAGATTTCTAAAACAGAAAGTCATGGAATACTTAAAAGAATCATCTCAAGATTTAACATGTTCGATCGATCGAAGCGCTCTCGATCGATCGGACAGTCATCCTTCAATCGATCGAAATGCCTTCGATCGCTTGACTATGGCCCTGGTTCGATCGATCGAAATACCTTCGATCGATCGAGCCCAAGGTTTCTAAAGGTTGCATGGCAGAGGCTGGGAATCAATGTTTCATCACATATTCCCAACGTCTAAATTACGGAAACATAAATAAACTATTGCAGAAAGAGTAAAACAAAGCAATCATCAACATCTAAACTAATAAACAATCAAAGAACATAGATTGGAAAGATAAAACCTGTAAATAATCTGAATATAATCTGAATAAACTTGAAACAAACTTGAATCTTCAATCTACAATGGAAAAGGAGGAAGAAAACATCAAACTAAACTAATCTACTCCTAAACTAACCCTAAAACTACCCTAAACTGCTGTTCTGTGCGTTCTGGAGCGTCCCCCTTTCGTCTGGCGTCAAAACGACGTATATATAGGGTTCCTGCAGAGTTTACGCAACTTTTGGGTGAAAATAAGGTTCGATCGATCAAGCTTAGTTCGATCGATCGAAGGTTCGATCGATTGAACTCTTCTTCAATCGATTGAACTCTCTGCTTTTGACAGCACTGCACACCGATGGGAGAATGGCCATAACTTTTCACTCGGACCTCGGATTGACCTCCCGTTTGCGGCCACGCGACCGTAACTCAAAGATCTACATTTCATGTCTCTGGGAAAATCTTCCAAATCTGAAGTCATCATTGTCAAAATTGGCGTTTTCCCAGCTGCTTCTGCTATTCTCTTCACCAGAATCACTTTCTATGCAATGTTTGCTTTCCATGACCTGCAAAATGGTGTAAAAACACATATTTGAGTCTCAACATCATAGAAAACACTTAATCATTGATATGCATCTAAATATAGGGACTTGGGGATAAAAGTATGCATAAAAGACCGTGTAATACACTATAAACATGCACTTTTCACCTCGAATCAGTAGGCAATGAAATGTACTGTCTTCGTAAGTCAATCCATGATTACCCAAATCGCATTATGGTTTTGCTGAGACTTCAGCAAACCAACCACGAAATCCATTATTATGTGTTCCCATTTCCATTGGAGAATCAGTAACGACTGTAGAATTCCTGATGGTTTCTGATATTTTGCCTTCACTTATTTACAAGTAAGACACTATGATACATACTCAGCTACTTCTTACTTCATCCCTTCCCACCAAAAATTCTTTTTTAAATCCTTGTACATCTTCATACCTCTAGGATGAATAGTCATCTGTGACTTGTGTGCTTCGCCCAATATGCCTTTCCAAAGATTATCGTTATCAGGCACACAGAGTCTACCTTTACATCTTAGAGCTCCGTCTCTACTGATACTCGATTCCTCTGGTTCTTTTGCTGACATCTTGGCGAACCATAGCTTTAAATCTTATGTTATCTGCTGAGCTTCTATGATATGGCTGATAAGAGTCGGCTATATGATAAGGCATCCAAGATGTTGTCCTTCTGTTGATTCTACTAGCCAAAGGTCCAACTCAGCTAAAACCTCCAATGCTCGTTATTCTCTAATCAATAGTAAAACAATGATTAATCGAGGTTGACGGGTCAAAGGGTCGGCTATCACATTTACTTTACCTGGATGGTATGGCAAAGAAAATTCGTAATCCTTCAGTGACTCCATCCATCTCTGTTGGCGCATGTTCAACTCCTTTTTGAGAGAATAGATATCTTAAACTCTTGTGATCCGAGAATAGATCAAACTTCTCTCTATATAGATAATGTCTCCAGATCATCAAGGCAAATTTAATTACAGCTAACTCCAAGTCATGCGTGGGGTGATTCTTCTCATACGGCCGTATGCAATCACATTCACCGTTTTACATAAGCACACAACCCAGTCCTTGGTATAATGCATCATTATAGATTGCGTACCTTTCTCCATGCTTAGGCATTGCAAGTACCGATACAGAAGTTAGTCTTTCCTTTAACTCATGAAATGCATTTTCATGCTTATCCATCCATTCATAATTCATCTCTTTTCTTGTCAAGTTCATTACTAGTCCCGCGATCTTGGAGAATACTTTTACAAATCTCCAATAATAATTTGGGCTCGGGCTCGGGCTCGGGTTCGGGTTCGGGTTTGAGTTCCATGGGTTGGTAATTTTTTGCCAAAGCCCAGCCCGAATTTAATTCGGGCTCCCAAGTTTTTGCCTAGGCCCGCCCACATTGACAGTATTACGAGCCCAAGCCTGATAATTTTTGGGTCAGACTCGGGCTTTGCATGGGTTGGCCGCCCGACTTGTACCCTTAGGTAATATCCAACTAGACCGATAAAACTTCTGACTTCGGTTGCATTGGTCGGTCTATTCTAGCTTAAGACTGCATAGATCTTGGACGAGTCTACCGAGATACCATCCTATGAAATCACGTGTCCCAAGAATTTGATATCTTGTAGGCAAAATTCACACTTACTGAACTTAGCATACAACTGGCTATCTTAAAGCGTCCATAGTGCAATCTCTAAGTGTTTCTTATGTTCCTCCTCTATCTTAGAGTAGATTAGGATGTCGTCGATGAATTGATCATGATATACCCAAGTGTAGGTAGACGTGCAAGTAGTATTCTGGTTAAGACTATGTCGATCCCACAGGGAAGTTTGTAAACTAATTACTTAGATTAAACTCTAAAAAGAAAATGAAAATTCAATATTTTAAAGAGTGTAGAACACGAAGTTCCACATTTAATGACTACTAGAAATAAAGAAATTAAATAAACTATGAATTAACTAATTAACTAAGGCAATATTTAAAATGGGTTTTACTTTATAAAAGCGGGAGCGTTGGGATCACACAAATCCACAGTGACCTAGCCATCTACCATGCAATTACATTAAAGCTCAATGGAGTACATCTTCTACAGTATTCTGTATTTCTCTAAAAAATAAAGAATCCATAGCCCTTTCATGACCGGGACTATATCATCATAGTTGATTTGAAATACAAGAAAGCGGTTTAAAACAATAGTTAAGACTCGCACTCTGAATGATGTTAGCATTCAAAGTGGTTTGCAAAAGTTATTGAAGAAAAATGCCATAAGGCTTAAAGTTCAAAAACTGTTTTGACAAACTGAGCATTTGGGGACAATTTGATAACAAATCTCTAAAGCAGAAAGTCTAAGAATAATGTATAGGATCATCTCAAAAATTTGAAGTTTTAATCGATCGACGCGCTTTCGATCGATCGAACATCGTCATCTTTTAATCAATCGAAATATCTTCGATCGCTTGATTGTATCTCTGGTCCGATCGATCGAACTAATTTCGATTGATCAAACACAAGTTTTAAACTGCTATATAGGAGAGGCTGGAGATCACTGTTTGATCATGATCTCCCAACTCTAGGACTACTCAGACATGGTCTGGAGTGTCTCAGATCTATTTTTTACATAATAGTTCATTAAAGCCTTGTTTGGTTGTGATTTTAACATAAATCTTACGAAAACTATGGGTTTAGCAATATCTAACATGCAAAACTATAACTGATACACCAAAAATTGGCTCTATCCTATGACCGAGCGGTTCAAATCAACAGCCAGTCCATGTCCAGGTCAAATCATGCACAACTCCTCGGACAAGCATCAGTCTATTATACCCGAAACTCATCATCCCGAGCGATTCATCCACGACCCGACCAACAGGTCAGGAAAACCGCACGGGCACATCCCACCGCGGGAATAGCTCATCCGGGCCCACAGACATGATCCCGAGTATTACGGGCAGTTTCCTACTCAAGCTAGAAGACTAATGTAAAGTGCAAACTATTTCCTAATCCAATTAGGAAACCCCCACAATTAATACCAATCTATATCAATTGGATTATATTTCCTTATCCATGTATGAGTATGTCTCTTACATCTATAAAGGAGACCTCTCACCCCCCATTGAAGGGGCCGACTTTTCAGTCTACACAGCACCTCTATAGCATACATCAACATGCCCGGCCGGCCTACGATCGTTCCAGACTTGTTGGTTCACCACAGGCCCCCGGCTCTTTTACAGTATAGTGAACGTGCTCAGACACAGCCGTGGACGTAGGTACCTTCAGTAATAGGGCCGAACCACATACAAAAAAACTAGTCTCCCACACTCTCTCTCTCCTAAAATTGCTTTACTTTACTCTTACCAATTTTTGGCATCAATAGTTTGGCACCGTCTGTGGGGAAACGACAAGTCTTCTCATCAACAAATCTCTTGACTGATCGTCATGCCAACGAAGAAGGGTAAGAAGGCTGATCAGTAGTCCGACCGGGATGTTCCTCTGGCCCGGACACCGGCTACGGCAGTCATGACATTTGAGCAGATCACCGTGACCCTCACACAACTCCTGGAGGGACAGCGTCAAATCCAGCAACAGATCGAAGCCCTGCTAGCCCAGCAAAGCAGTCCTCCAGGGGCAGGGAAACGACCCGGGAACGTTGCGTATGGTCGTGAACCTATCTTGACCAGACAACGTGCCCGAGCTAACCCGTCCCGTGTTGAGGATGCCAGAGATATCAACAGTGGGCGTGCTATCCGAAAGGAAAGATAGGAGCATATGGCCCGGGAATCAGTCCAGGGTCACTTGGTCAAGAGCCGAGTTGTCCCTAGCCGAACGGTTACCCGGAGTCATAGCCGAGCCCGATCCCAGAGGACATCACACCGCCATGAAGAAGAAGCCTCTTCCACCATCCCGACCAGCCCCTCAGATACCGGTCGGGAAAGAGTGGAAGCCTGAATCCAGGACTTGTAGAAGCAGATCGACGGAGTGGCCAAAAAGCTTGGTCAAAACCGTGTTCCGAATAAAGCCAATACCGAGACAAAGTCACCGTTTTCCAGCCAGATCATGAGGTTCTCCATCCCGCGCAAATTCAGGCAGCCTCATCTAGATCCCTATAATGGCTCAGGAAGCCCGGTCGACCACGTCCAAACCTACAAGGCTCAGATGGCCCTAGCCACCAACCCCGATGAACTACACTGCCTAGCCTTCCCCAGCACTTTGAAAAGCCCGGGCGTGCAGTGATTCTACTCCTTGGAGCTCCGATCGGTCTGCAGTTTCAAATAACTCAGCAAGCAGTTCATCAACCAGTTCGTTGGCATGCATGAACGGCCAAAACCTGACATACATCTATTGACGGTCATACAACGGAATAATGAGACCCTCAAGGAATTTACCAGCCGGTTTAATCAAGAGAAGCTCAGCATCTATGATCTTGATGAAACTGCAGCTATTATAGCCTTCTGCTCGGGAGTTCAACACACCAAGTGCGCCACGTCGTTTCACAGAAACCAACCGATAACCTTGGTTGAACTCGCAGAGAGGGTTGGAAAATACATTGACACTGAAGAATTTCTAAAGATCAAAGACCTCGGGCAAGAAAGCAATAAGTCTTCCAGAAGCAAACGAAAGCGAGATCAGCCCGGGAGTTCTGACAGTTCTTCCAATTCACAACGGTCTGAGTCTGGCAGCCCCAACCTGACCTCCAGTTCATAGCGGTCTAAGTCCGGTAGCCCCGACCCGACCTCTAGTTCGCGGCAGTCAGGATCCAATTATCCCGACCTTGAATCCAGCTCAGAGTAGTCGGGAGCCCGGTGATCCGGCCCAACCTCCTGTCTCCATTGGTTTAGATGAGCCTGACTACAGTGGTACGTGCATGATCACCACATGAGGCGCCACCAATTATCAGAGAGCCATACAAAGATCTCGGGCCTTACCCCGAGGCATATAAAGTCCTCGAACCTAACCCCGAGGCATTCAAAGACCTCCGGCCTAACCCCGAGGCACTAAAAAGACCTCGGGCTCTGAACCCAAGCACTAAAGACCTCAGGATCTCACCCGAGGCAAAAGACCTCAGGGTCACGCCTGAGGTATCGGCTTCGCTTAGGTCCGACCTACGATGGGGGCAAACCCCTAGGTGGCTGATGATGGCAAGCTTCAAAAGACCCTACAACCACCATATTCCAGGTCGGTTACCTACAGTCATAGCCTCTATAAGACCCTCGTCTTAGCGAAAGCTTGGGGGGCAAGACGGTGCAGTGAACTAAACAGGTAATCACACCAGGTATCTACAGGCCTCGCGGATAACCAAGTCAAAATCTTGAACAACCCGAGCACCTACAGTACTCAGAGGCATTAACTCCACTTAGGTCCAAACCGATGATAGAGGTGACTAAAATCTCTTAGGTTGGCCGACGATAGAGGAGCAAAAAGACCCTAAAGCAACGTGATTTAGGTTGGCTCCACCAACATGGTCTAGCTCTTCTCCCAACAGTCTTGACGAAGGCTGGCTGTGCGAAAGACAACCATTCTGGGGAGTTAACATGAAAGGACCCTAAAGTAACACACTTTAGGTCAGCTCCACCAACATGGTCAAGCTATTCTACCAACAGTCTTGACGAAGGCTAGCTGGGCGGAAGCCAACCATCCTAGGGAGTTAACATAGAAGGACCCTAAAGCAATACGCTTTGGGTCAGCTTTTCCAACATGGTAAAATTCTTCTACCCACAACCTTGACGAAGGTTCACGGGCAAAAGATAACCATCCTGGAGGCTAACTCAAGCAAAAAAAAGACTCTGAAGTAGGCCGAGTCTCAACTCTCGGTCACTTCCCGAGCATTCAAAGACTCCGAATTAGGCCGGGTCTCAACTCCAGGTCAGTTCCCGAGCACCTAAAGGTCCCGAGCTAGGCTGCATCTCAACTCTCAGCCAGTTCTTGAGGACTCACCAGGCTCAACAGCCCCGAGGCAGTTTCCCCAAGCACTTAGACAATGGCAAGTAACATCAAACTGATTTCCAAACTTGCCCCGATATAGCATCTAGCCAACCATGGAAATGGGGGGTAGTTGATACACCCAAAATTGGCTCTATCCTATAACCAAGCGGTTTAAATCAGCAGCCAGTCCATGTCCCAGTCAAATCATGCACAAATCCTCAGACAAGCATCAGCTCGAGCGGTCTAGTCTACCCAAAACTCATCATCCCGAGCTGTTCATCCACGACCCGGCCAACAGGTCGGGAAAACCGCACGGTCACATCCCACCGTGGGAACAGCTCATCCTGGCCCACAGACATGATCCCGAGCATTACGGGCAGTTTCTTACTCAAGCTAGAAGACTAATGGAAAGTGCAAACTATTTCCTAATCCAATTAGGAAACCCCCACAATTAATGCCAATCTATGTCAATTGGATTATATTTCCTTATCCATGTATGAGTATGTCTCTTACATCTATAAAGGAGACCTCTCACTCCCCATTGAAGGGGCCGACTTTTCAGTCTACACAGCTCCTCTATAGCATACATCAACATGCCCGGCCATCCTACGGTAGTTCCAGACTTGTTGGTTCACCACAGGTCCCCCGACTCTTTTACAGTATAGTGAACGTGCTCAGACACAGCCGTGGACATAGGTACCTTCATTAACAGGGCTGAACCACATACAAAAAACCAGTCTCTCACTCTCTCTCTCTTCTAAAATTGCTTTACTTTTCTCTTACCAATTTTTGGCATCATCAATAACTATTCAGATTATAAGCTACTGGAACTAATAAAAAAATGTAAAATAAATATAAAAACCTGGATAATAGAACTTTGATTACTTTATAAGAATCCAAGCCAAACCAATATAAAACCGTGAGAAACCTACAAAAACTAAGAACAAATCTCTCTATCTCTCTATAAACTATAGAAAACAAAGTGGGCATCCTTTGGATGTGTTCAAAACTTATATTTATACCCAAAACCTAAAACTAGGGTTGATTACAAAACATCTGTTGCGTGCGCGTAAGTTTTTGGTCACAGCATGTTCGATAAATTGAACTTCACTCGATCGCTTGAACTATGAATTACTCGAGTACTTGAAAAACCTTCGATCGATCAAACCTTCGATTGCTTGAGGGTTCGTCAATCGCTCGAACTCCACTTTTCATCTTTGAATTATCTTGCTTATAGTCAAGCTTTCCCTTCATCCTGTTATTCATTCCTTCACACAGTAAAACAGTGATCTACATAAATAATAGCTAAAACAACACAACTTATCATAGATTTGTCATATTGTATAAAAGTTGGCATTGTAATACTAATTGCAGATAAAGTGGGGAGTTGTAAACTAAATCATTGTATTTCTTTATTTTAGCACAGTTGTATTTTACAAATACCCCCGCTTGTCACAACCCCCAACTAACTTATTACTAGTCCCTAGCGATATAGCGATAAGAAAAACAAGCTAAACTAATACTACAACAAATAGAGAAAAATAACAAAAACAGAAACAAACTAACCTGAGTAGAAAAAAAATAACTCCTAACTCACTTTCGCAGGAATTGCGGTTGCATTTGGCAAATACAACAAACCGTTAAACCCATAGGTTACCCCTAGTGGACGAGTGTTGTCTCGTGAGAGTTTATAGTGAATGTACCTACAAAATTCTCTAATTTTAAATTCAAAAAGATATTGAAAGACGTTTAAACATTCCCTCCTATTCAACTGTTAACTTAGCTCTACAAAGGCATATAAATCTCAATCAAACCATGAAAGAAATCCACATGTCCTCATGTCACCAAGATAGATATAACATATGTATCACAGTCATGTATCCATGTGTGTGTGTGTGTGTGTGTGTGTGAAGTTAATAGCTATGCATCAAACCTTATTTAGAGTTATTTAGGACTATCATACTTCTGGAACTCGTAGTTTTAACTCTATTCTCACATGGGTTTACACTCATAAATGAATGTCTCACAGAAACTTGCTTAATAATGATCAAACATTATACGAAAGCTTTGATAAGCGCAAATTTTTTTGGATACTAATGCTTTCATGCTTGACTCTATGAAAAACAAACATTTAGAGTGTATAGTCTCACGAATAGGATACTACTTATTCGAGGAGCGAACTACCGTGGATTACTCAAGTCACACATTAATGTTCAAACTAATGTATTAAGAATCAGTAAGTCTTTGAATAAATGGTTTTTATATGGTAGTTGAGAACGATAAGAAAAAGAATGTGTGTCTTAGTATGTGATGAAGTTTATCTCCTCATTCATTTTTTTCCCATCTCCAACCAACTTTCCTTCTTTTCATATGCTTTTTTTTAGATGAATTCCCTCTTCACATTCAAGTGTTTCTTTTCTTCTACTTCATTTTTTTTTTGTGAACTTCCCACAACTACTCTTTTCCAATCATATACTTTGACAATTTATTCATATTAAGGGTCTATTGAGGTCAAGGTATAAGATTCAAAATTACTAATCTTGAATCGGCAATATTGAATCGGTGTGGATTTGGAAATGAAACGAATTCTCGAATGTATATAAGGGATAGTTATAAGTTAGGGAATGGATAGCGATGGCTTAAATCATTTTCTTAATTCATTAGTTTTAGCATTTCAATGTTCATTGAGTTTAGTCAGTAGATCCTGAACATTCTCCTCTAATAGGTAGCCAAAATGAGGGATTATTTGAGAACAATTCAATGAATTTAATAGGTATAATCAAGAAAAATAACTCAATTTTTAGGTGACAATTCCCTCAAAAATGAAGATTGGAACAAAAGCTCACTAAGGGTATTTAGTTTTTACTACTCATTTTTTTAGCACAATAGCTGTATTAAATCATTTTTAGGTTTTCTACAAAGCTATCAACTAGTGCATATAAATGTTTGATACATGAGATGTCAACACATGCAATCATCCTAGTAATACTAGAAAAATGCGTGAACTTAATTCATAAAAGGATGAGACTAGTATGATTGTATCATTACATAATAACAGCTAAGCAGGAGTGAATGTTCAAAGTTATTCTACCACAATTAAGTTCAAAATTTTCAATAAAAAAACTTTTTGAAAATTTTTTCAATTTTTTAGTTTTAGTCCAATTCTAATTGAGATTGTATGATACATGAAAATTTTTCATTTTTTAATTTTTAGTCCAATTCTAATTGAGATTGTATGATACATGCAATAAAACTATCTAGATTACTAAGTGTGAACGTGTATAGGTGATTATCTATCGGCATCCCACCCCCAACTGAAAATAACAATGTCCTCAGAAGTTGATTTTCAAATGAAAATAGATAGATATCACCTAATAGAAGCAAAGTAATAGCAGCAAACAGAGCAACCTGTATCTTAAGAATACAATCTCCAAACAACTAAGATCAAAAGAAGCAAAGTATAAAGACAGCGCAGGATCCATACATAATAAAATAACCGATCACTGGAATGATAAAACAATAAAAATACAAAACAGCGATCATAATGTCCAAAAATATCCTTACAGTCCCAATATAGCCAAACATCCCAAAAAAGTACTAAGATAGGGGAGAGAGAAAATAAAAATAAAATAAATACAACAAAACTCCCCCACTCTCACTAGCATAAACTACTCATCAGCAATATTGGACAGAATCTCCCTAGGCATGAGCCTGAGATCCGAGCCTCTCTCTCCTCTAGTAATAAGGTATGCACTGTGTGGAGAGACACGAAAGACGACTCTCCCTAGGCATGAGCCTGAGATCACTGTCTCAGCTCAAACTGCTGTACAGCAGCAATGGGATCCTTCTCCTCCTCGGTATCTAGTTCCTCAGCCTCATAAGGCATCCCAGAAGCTGCTCCCTCGGTGTTAGTACCGCCACCTCACCTCTTCTTGGCTCCTAATTTCTCCTTCCCTTTCCCTTTTCTCTTTCGCTTCCATGCATCAGAGCGGCGAGCCACTGTCTCACCAAATATGCTCAAAGAAGTCTGAAACACATCAGGATGGAGGGGGAGCAGTCTAACCTGGGCCACAACACTCTGAGTGGCCCACGTGCCCTTTAGATGTTTCTTCAAAGAAACAAAGGTAGACCCGCCTTCCCATTCCCACATCTTATAAAGCACGAACGTACCACAGTGCTAACTTCTCATGGTAGGATGTCGTGAATATGCAATTATATAGCACCAGATGGAGCATGTGGTAATCGTCGGTCAAGAGCTGGTCCTCGATCAGAGACGAGCCATTCCAGAACTAGACGACATCGCCTTTAATCTCTCGCACAATCGTGGCATAAGGTATCTCAGGAGCTCCCACCCTATGGGGACAGTCATACTCAGGCTCCTCGGGAACTCCTAGAGCAGCAGATAAAGTCGCCGGACTTAATATAATCTCCCAACCGCAGAAGAAAGATTGATACGTGAACGGGGCGGCTAGGTCTTTAATTATGGTGGCAACAGCCTCTCTCACCCAAGAGATATTGACCCTCCTGGGCTGGGTCAACATCTAATACCACTGTGGCATCGCCTGGATCCTCGCCAAGAACCAGAGCGCTGAAAACCACACTATCTCAAGGGGTCACTCCAACATAAATTTGCGGTCGCTAAAGAACCGCGTATACCAGAACTGATCAAACATGTTCCAGAACCCATGATCAGGTACCGAGTCCAAAATGGTCAAGTCAAAGGGCTTTTCCTTATGATAGCCTATCACAAGATTCATGGTGAGAGACCTAAAATTGAAAATGACAAGAAAAGACTAATTAAAATAGGAAAATAGAACAAAAGAAAGAATCTGTCACTACATTGGTTCGATCAATTGAAGTAATTGAAGAATTTTCTATCGATTGAATAGGGACTAGGCTCGATCGATTGAGCCCAGTTCGAGTGATCGAACACAGTAGAAATGCAGGGATGAGAAACAATTACAGAAATAAAAAGGAAAAACAAGATACATGATTAAAACAGCAACGAACAGGTCTTATGGTCAATGGGGGTCACCCCCACTAGATTAGTATGAAAATAACTCAAGGGAAGGGGGGTTTAAAGATGACCCTTACCTCTTGTTGAAGTGCAGTGGGGAGAGAAAGAGATGATGGTGATGATTTTGGGGGGCCGAGAATTCGTCAATGGATGTGTGTATTACGAGAAGTACACGAATCGCCCTGAGCTCTCTTCTCTGTGTACAATTGCTCGAGAGTGATGCGGGAGAGAGAGAACTAATGAAGTGTTTGAAAGACACCTCGTTTAAATATAATTCTCGATCAATTGAACAAGTTCGATCGATCAAGTGTTTAATCGATTGAGGATTGTTCAAGCGCTTGAGGGCCAAACACGTCGATCGATCGAGATATGTTCGATTGATCAACGAAATTTCAAGAACTCTTGAAGCAGAATTCCTATGCACCCCCCAACTAACAAAAACTAGTCTGATCATACAAGAATAGTCTAAAAGCAGTGCAAATGTAGATAGGTAAGCCAGAATTCACCATCATAGTAATAAAAAGTTACAAACTTTATAAATGTAAATTTGTAATAGAATCCATTTTGCATAAATTTGTAATAGCATCCATTTTGCAAAATTATTCCCCACTTTGGTACTTAAGACCTTATTACAAAGAAAAACTAAAATTAAAACCGATCTAATAAAGCTTTGTCTTGGATTACACTTTAATTGATAAAAGATTGACCAAAAGACAAAACACAAATGAAGTGAAGCACTAATCGTCGAACATGAAAGCTTCTTCTTCCACTAATGCTTCATACTCCGCTAGATCTTCAATGGTGGAGTCCAAACTTGATGATCCTTTCCCTAGAATAGTCAAAAAGCAGCGAGGATATCTTTGAGCAAGTCTAAAATCTCCAAAGAATTCGTGGCACAGACAAGAGGTGATTCGGATGGAGATATTGATAGAGGTGTGTAATTCCTCAATAGATTTTTCTCTTACGGCGGAGTACCTAGGGACCCTACAAGTGGTCCATGAAACAATAAATGCGGAAGGAACATAGGCGGTAGCATTGGATTCATAGTGATAATCCTAGACAAAGGCAACAAAAGAAAACAAAAAGGAAAGAAATTAAATAAAACAGAAGAAAAAAGTAATAGAGAAATGAACAAACAAAGAAAAAGAAATGTGACAATGAATTAACCTCACTATTGGCATGATAGAACCATGTGCACTAGTAGGTAGGGGCATTGATACTGGAACAATAAATAGCTCATGTGCACGTAGAGGTATTGGACCAGCTTGAGAATGAGAAAGTCATCAACAAACGTGAAAACAGCATTGTGGCGTTCGGGCACCATATCCTCCAAATCTTCTTCATCCCATGGTTCCCACATCGAGTCGTTCTCCCACTGTTCCAAGAGTGCATCATCTACTTCCCCGACGAAATACCCCTCTGGTTCTCCTTCCTCTTCAAGGAAATCCATATTCTCAAAATGATTAATGTTGAGGAGGACAGGGTTATAAAGGATGTACCCTTGGGTCAGGTCGATTACATCGTCCGCCCCAGGCCCTTAATAAGGAGAGAGGCAGAATGCAATCTCCTCGACAGTCCAGGGAGGGTTCTGGTATTCCAAATCAGCCCATCACCCAATCGAGTGAATGTCATCATCTCTCATTTTTACAGCCTACAGGGGAGAGATTATGATTTCGTCAGAATCAAGATATAAAGTGTTCTTTACTTTTTAAAAGATTTGTAGTGTGAAATCAAAGGTCGAACCCACAGGGATTGGTTAACTACAGCGACTTAATTTTAAAACCTAAATTTAATTAATTATGAAAACGGATTTTGATTTGATTTTAATTAAACTAATAACAATAAAAATAAATCTAAATTTGGAAAGAAATTAAAAAGTGTTTTTGTAAATATGTGAAGGGAACCTAGGATTGCAAATCCACCACTAGCTTCATAATAAGGGTGTTTACGAATTACTTTAGCTTATTAAGTTGGATGAATATGGGGAATTGTGGCTACAAGCCCAATTCCTCCGACAAGAAAATAATCATGGTTCAAGCACCAACATATTCCATCTTCGATTAGCACGAATCATCCCACACTAAACTAGGGTTGTGACATGATTCGTCTAATCTAGGCATAGATTATTCGGATACTTGATAGCACAAATCAATAAAGCACCATCACATGTAAATAATCTAAACAAGCACAGCAAGCATAGATCATTGAGCACATCACAGTCAAAATAGATCTAAGACAAGAATAAACTTTGAAAGTAATGATTTAATGAATAAAAGTACGATTTATTTATAAAAATCCTCGAAACATGTGACTGTCATCCATACATAATAAAACTAAAATAAACACATAAAATACTCCCTATTACTCGACTAGGGCTTCATTGAAACCCTAGATCTAAGGTCTAGCCGTCCATGGAAGTGGTAGATGGCAAGAGGTTGATAGAGGAGGCCATGGAAATCCTTGGTCTTCTTCTTCTTCTCCTTCTCCTTGCTTCCCTCCCTTCAATGGCTGAAAGTATGGTTGTATATTGTGTGTACAATAATTGCTAACCCTATAATTGAAGTAAAATAGGGTATATATAGATTTTAGGCAAGTTTGGAAGCTTTCCTAACCTGAAACGAACTGAAACTGATATATTTTACAATCTGGATGCAGTTAGGAAGTCTCGTTTGCACAGGAGTCTTCAGTATACTGAAATGCGCGTTATTGGTTTTTACACATGTCGCGCGAGCGCGACGATGGGGACCTCACGCGAGCAGATCGCGCGACTGATTTCTGGGTTTTCGCGCGCGCGAGCCGATTGGCTTTTTTCAGCTTCTTTTCTTCTGCTTTTTCACCCTGTTTGGCCTGATATACTTGATTTCTTCCAAAACCTGTCAGAAAATAGAAAACGAAGTAAAAATATACAAAAACAGGATAAAAAGGTACTAACAAACGATCGTTAAGGCGTATAAATAGGATTTGTTCTCTCCCGATCACACCCCCAAACCTACATTTTGCTAGTCCTTGACCAAAACTAGAATAAAAACTAAACTACTAATAAAATAAAAACCTACTCCATTTTCGCATGGATCGCGATTGCATTTAGCATATGCAACAAGCCTTTTAAACCTCCAGGTGTCCCTAGTCGGACGAGTGAAGTCTTGTGAGGGTTCTCGTCAACAAGTCACCCACAACCATCTTTATTAACTTAAAATTTTAAAAATTCTATTAAAAATGAAAAACTAATATTCAATACTCCTTATTATAGAACAATGATTTGAAATAGAATAACTAACAAGAAGAAACGGAATCAAACGTCCACTTAAATCATGAAAAACAATCCCAAGCACATGCATCGTATAAATCAATAGAGTTTCTCATAAAATTGCACGTGTGTGATGTGGTAGTCAAATGAACACGCGCATGTCATGAACTTGGAATATAACTCGGATAACTATCCAACTATGCTTCGACTACAAATCTCACAATGTTAATTACATTCTCAAAATAAAAACACTCAGAAACAGGTGTAATCTCTCTAGTATATGTGAGCAAGGGAATTATGTTTTCAAAATATGAAACGCTCACATATGACTCGAAAAAGACGCATGACATGAAAGAACAGTAGTCTCATGGATAGGATGCCAACAGTCAAGAAAAATTACTCATTACCATGTTTTAATCCCCTCCCATCGTTTACATATCCAAACCATGTTTTCCAAGATCAAATAGGACTTTTCAAAGGTTGTAACGTGGCTCAGATAATGAAAAAGGATAGAACGGATATATCAAGTGGTTTCAGAATGGCATTGTAAGACATGTTCGATTTCTTTCATTCTTCTCTTCTACAAACTCATATTTTCATTCTCTTCATTCCTTTTCATTCATTTTCCTTCTTTTCTTTCATTTTTTTCAACCTTCCTCTTCTTTATTTTGTTTCTTTTCCTTTTTCTTTTCTTGCTTCTCAAATGATTATTCATCGAATACCAAGCAACTATCCCAATAGCATCTTATTTTCTTCTTCTTCTTAAACACACATCGCCTTACTACCACTAAAAGTTGATCACTCTTCCAGTGGTATACTCCAAGTTGATCAAGTTGGAGCTTTTAAAGAGGATAATGGTGAACAAAGAAAAAGAGGTACTTTAATGGCTCAAAGGGGCGAACTAAGGAAATTTTTATCTTTTATCGGTCGGCAGTAAACAAAGAGGGCCTAAAATCATTTCCTAGGGTTATATGGTGCTTCAACATTTACGACGGAAGATTATTTAGTATGGTAACAAATATTTTAACTTGACTATCAACCAAAACAAGAATAATGAGACTAAACAACAAGTTAATGCGCTATTTCAATGAAATTCGATAAACACAATGTATTTATAACCCTCTAAAAAGAAAGATAGGCTCAAAAGCTCACCGGGTTTAGTCTCCACCATGTGTTATCTAGAAATCCGAATCACATTATAGTTCACAACCAACATGCATTCAAGTGACTACGTGCAGTGCATAAGTTTATGTGCAAATCTATGATATAAAACTACGATTCAAACAATACATAACTTAAAATGTCATAGCATAACTTCAGCAAATGTTTAATCACATCTTCCCTTGTTTACCATTCTATAACAATCAAAGTTCTCTAACAAAAAGTATCAAATTGATATTGCAAAAACGTAGGTAACATCGTTTATTTAAGCACACTTATTGAAAAATTTTAAAATTTTGCATAAAATAATGTGCATGTGTGAGTGCATACCCCCGAACCTAAACCTTTCATTGTCCACAATGAAACAATAAAATGAAAGAACGGAGAGTAGGTAAGAAAGGAACGATAGTACCTCGGTCTCGGCAAGCATAGAACAGGTGAACACAAAGAATATGGTGATAAAGTTCTTGAGAAAAGAAACTAAACAAAGAAAAGAGTAAAAACAGCTAAAAGAAATGTAAATAAATTAACCTAAACGAAACGAAATAAACTATAAAACATAACCAGAACTAAGGAAACGACAAACGACTCGATCTAAAAGTGCTTATGAAAGAAAAATAGAAAAGTAAAACTACCAGAACAATGTGGGGGAAGGATATAGGAAAACAAAAGAAAATATCAGGAAAAGGGAGAATCGCGCGAGCGGTCCGCGCGAGCGACACCTCGCGCGCGCGATTTCCAAATTTTTTTTTTTTTTATTTTTTATTATTATTATTTTTTCTTATTATTATATTTTTTTTTTAACTTATCGCGCCCGCGAGGTACCTCGCGCCCGCGATTCTAGGTGCGAGGAGAAACTGAGAGCACCTTATAAGAAAAGTAAAGAAAAACGCCTAAGGGGCAATGTCGCGCCAGCGATCCGCGCGGGCCGCGCGAGCGAAGTGGCGATTTCTCGATTTTTCTTCCTTACAATGTAAATTAAACTAAGATAATTAAAAACCAACCCCCAAACCTATCCTGAAAACTCAAAAATTGACCAAAATGACTCAAAAACAAGAGAAACAGATGAAATAAAGCTTGGGCTGCCTCCCAAGAAGCTCTATCTTTTACGTCTTTAGCTAGACCATTCTAGCCCAAGACTCACGGAGGTCGTAAATTGGAATTTGTACCCCTTAAGCTGTCAGGAAGAGCCCGTGGTAAGTTGAAAGCATGTCGCTTCAAATTAATTCAATCGACGGTTCATCCTGATTATATTCAAGTCGATTTTTCACCTTCCGAGTAAATTCGTCATTAGGATCTGGGTTATTCAAATTCATCCGCTCATCACCCACCGTAGTATTCCCCTCACTTGTACTTATGTCGTTATTAAGTTCAACAGTTCTCCTCACCTCACTACCCTCCACATATTGATAATCATCGTCTTTGGGAGGTTGATCAGCAGCATTAAAAACATTTAATTTTAATTTCAAGTTCCCAAACGACACTTTCATTACCCCTGTTCGACAATTGACACGTGCGTTGGCCGTGGCTAAGAATGGATGACCGAGAATAACAGGAGTGTATTTTCTAGCATCTAGCACTGGTTCGGTATCAAGGACCATAAAATCAACGGGATAGAAGCACTGATCAACTTTAACTAGAACGTCTTCGACGACTCCCCTAGGTACTTTAACAGAACGATCCGCTAATTGAATAGTAGCGGCTGTGGGCTTGAGTTCACCTAGACCTAGTTGTTTATAGACATGATAGGGTAAAAGATTAACACTAGCACCTAAGTCAAGGAGAGCCCGATGAATGATAGTGTCACCTATGACACATGAAATCGTAGGCGTACCGGGATCCTTATACTTCGGAGGAGCGTGTTAAAAAATTGAACTTACTTTTTTCGTGAGGAAGACCTTTTTAGGAGTGTGACTGCGTATTTTGTGCTTTTGCGTACAAAGGTCTTTAAGACATTTAGCATAAGCGGGAATTTGTTTTATAGCGTCGAGGAATGAAATATTGATTTTAACTTGTTTAAATACCTCGAGTATATCCTCAACTTTCGACTTTTTCTTTGTAAGATTAGATTGTTCCTCAACATTAAGTGGAAAAGGTAACTTTGGAACATAGTTAGTTGGGACCGGTTCGTTATCTCTCTTATTTCGACTCGTATCCTCACCCTCCTTAGTCAAGTTAATGTTCACCCCTTTCTTATTCATATCCGGATGTTCAACAACTTCCTCTTCCCGAATAGTCATCCTAGTCGATACGGCATTGACTTGTTCACTCGACCCCTTAATCTCATACTGTCCCTTAGGATTCTGAATAGTTTGGCTCGGCAACTTACCCTCGTTCCTACGACTCATTGTATTCGCTATTTGTCCCATTTGGGACTCAAGCTTCACAATGGATTGTGTGTGAGAGTGCACTATTTGTGCTTGTGCTTGGACTTGAGTTTCAATATTCTTAAGGGACGCCAACACCGTCTCCTCAAAAGCGTTAGTCCTTGGAGGATTAGGATTGGGAGGAGGGTGTTAGTATTGATTTTGTTGAAATTGGGGTCGATGAGTGTTAGGAAAATTATTCGACCTAGGCGTATAATTATTTTGTGGGAATTGTTGCATAGCATTTACGTGTTGCTCCACAAATTCTGGAAACTGAGATGCCGATGGGCATGCAAGTATATGTGAAGGATCTGAACATAATGCACAAATTTCGTAAGAGGGTGCATTTGCTGTTTGGTTCATTGTCATAAGTCGGTCAAGTTTCCTATTTAATTCTTGTATTCCAATTGACTGACTCGACTCGAAACGGTCCTCTCGTTTAGGTTTAAGAAGATATCCCTCAGGACGTACTGACACGGCCTGATGCATCAAGTTCTCGCTTAACGTTTCAAAAATTTTCCAGGCCTCGTCGGCGCTTTTGTGTAGGAAGGTTCCCGCACAAACGGCATCGACGGTATTACGGACAGAGGGAATAAGCCCCTCATAGAAAACCTGTACCAACTGCCACTTAGGAACCTGATGATGTGGGCAAGAGCGTAATAATTCTTTAAATTTCTCCCACGTATCGTAAAGCGTTTCCCCATCTTGCATTATAAAATTAGTGATAGATTTCCTTATTTGATTTGTACGCATAATAGGAAAAAACTTTTGTAAAAATGCGGTGTGTAAGGCTTCCCATGTTTTAATTGTGTTTGGCTCAAGTGATTGAAGCCAATACTTAGCTTTGTCTCTTAAAGAAAATGGAAAGAGCCGCAATTTTAATTCATCATCATTTAAGTTTTGGATTTTCAAAGTAGAGCATATAGCCTGAAAATCTCCTAAGTGTTGATATGGATCTTTATTCAGACGGCCATGGAAAGAAGGAAGTAGCGAGACCGTAGACGACTTTATCTCAAAGTGAGATGCCGTCGCCTCCGGTAATTCGATACCGGCTTGTGGCGTGTAAGTCGTAGGAATAAAATAATTTATAAGTGGAGGAGGTGGCGGTATATTAAGATTATTCATATTAGCACCGTCGTTTTGATTGTTATTGTTATTTCCACCGTCAGCCATTTTAATCGGTTCGATTTTAAAAGTTCGAGTTTTCCTTAACCGTTCACGGGTACTTTGAATTTCGGCCTCAAACAACGACGACGGAATCGGAGTTGATTCGTCGTCTTGCAACCCAGCTCTAGAAGCTTGGGTTGTGGACTTACTAGTTCTTAAGGTACGTTCAAGTTCAAGATCAAAAGATTTTAATTCTGGTTTATTTGAACGTGTACCTAACATAAACTAAAATAAAGAAAAAGAAACTAAAAACAAAGACTGACTAAACAAAAGAAACAAATAGCAATCACGCAAATAAGACGACAAGCAAGCACACAGTACTACTATGATGCATGAATATTATCCTGTAATGCAATGACCGCGTCAAGCCCAGCACCCTGGGTTTCCTAGCTAATGCAGTGTTCACTCCACAACTAACCTAATGCAAGTAATTGCGTCTCAGCGTCCTGACTTACAGTGATTTTATGCGAAGTTAAAGCGAGCAATTTACTTAATTTTTATTTCTTTTATTTGCGTAAGCTCCTTTGATGTAATTAGCTACTCCTCTCGGAAACGTTGGAATTTGATGACTCGAAAACCTATAAAATAAAAGAACAAGTTAGTAATTCAAAATAAAACGAAAAATAAGAAAAAGAAAATCTAATCTAATATTTACGAATTAACTAAACTAAGATTCTAAAACTAAAGGTAGTAATTTGCAATCCCCGGCAACGGCGCCAAAAATTGATTTCGTCAGAATCAAGATATAAAAAGTGTTCTTTACTTTTCAAAAGATTTGTAGTGTGAAAGCAAAGGTCGAACCCACAGGGATTGGTTAACTACAGCGACTTAATTTTAAAACCTAAATTTAATTAATTATGAAAACGGATTTCGATTTGATTTTAATTAAACTAATAACAATAAAAATAAATCTAAATTATGAAAGAAATTAAAAAGTGTTTTTGTAAATATGTGAAGGGAACCTAGGATTGCAAATCCACCACTAGCTTCATAATAAGGGTGTTTACGAATTACTTTAGCTTATTAAGTTGGATGAATATGGGGAATTGTGGCTACAAGCCCAATTCCTCCGACAAGAAAATAATCATGGTTCAAGCACCAACATATTCCATCTTCGATTAGCACGAATCATCCCATACTAAACTAGGGTGACATGATTCGTCTAATCTAGGCATGGATTATTCGGATACTTGATAGCACAAATCAATAAAGCACCATCACATGTAAATAATCTAAACAAGCACAGCAAGCATAGATCATTGAACACATCATAGTCAAAATAGATCTAAGACAAGAATAAACTTTGAAAGTAATGATTTAATCAATAAAAGTAAGATTTATTTATAAACATCCTCGAAACATGTGACTGTCATCCATACATAATAAAACTAAAATAAACACATAAAATACTCCCTATTACTCGACTAGGGCTTCATTGAAACCCTAGATCTAAGGTCTAGCCGTCCATGGAAGTGGTAGATGGCAAGAGGTTGATGGAGGAGGCCATGGAAATCCTTGGTCTTCTTCTTCTTCTCCTTGCTTCCCTCCCTTCAATGGCTGAAAGTATGGTTGTATATTGTGTGTACAATAATTGCTAACCCTACAATTGAAGTAAAATAGGGTATATATAGATTTTAGGCAAGTTTGGAAGCTTTCCTAACCTGAAACGAACTGAAACTGATACATTTTACAATCTGGATGCAGTTAGGAAGTCTCGTTTGCACAGGAGTCTTCAGTATACTGAAATACGCGTTATTGGTTTTTACACATGTCGCGCGAGCGCGACGATGGGGACCTCGCGCGCGCAGATCGAGCGAGGAATTTCTGGGTTTTCGCCCACGCAGCTTGCGCGCGCGATTGGCTTTTTTCAGCTTCTTTTCTTCTGCTTTTTCACTCTATTTGGCCTGATATACTTGATTTCTTCCAAAACCTGTCAGAAAATAGAAAACGAAGTAAAAATATACAAAAACAGGATAAAAAGGTACTAACAAACGCTCGTTAAGGCGTATAAATAGGATTTGTTCTCTCCCGATCAGATTATATAAAATAGCAGATTAGAGTCAAAGTCACACTCAAAAAGATAGAAATAAATAAAACAAAACAAAGTGTAATAAAAGGAAAGATTACAACAATAATGTGAGAACACTCTGTAGTGTTTAAGTAGAGGAATAGCTGGGCTCATCCAGCTGGATGTGCTCAGCTTCTGGTTAAAAGTTCTCCAAGAACGGTTTTAATCTTTGGCCATTGACCTTGAAACTTTCATCGTTCTTAGGGTTTATGAGCTCAACGGCCATATGTGGAAAGACAGATTTAACAATGAACGGACTTGTCCACCGGGATCGGAGCTTACCTGGGAAAAGGTAAAGGCGAGAGTCATACAACAAAACTTTCTGCCCTGGCTCGAATGATTTGCGAAAGATAGTTCTATCGTGACGAGCCTTCAACCTCTCCTTATGCAACTTATCAGAGTCATATACATCTCTACAGATTTCTTAACTGCCCTCCCTCTTTAATATCGAAGTTTAATAAGTGCGTCGCCCAATAAGTTTTATGCTCAATTTTGACAGGGAGGTGGCAAGCCTTTCCATACACTAGCCTATACGGGGAGATTTCCAGGTTCATTTTATTAGCAGTACAGTATGCCCATAGAACATCGGCTAACTTGTATGCCCAGTCTTTTCTATTTGAACTAACCGCTTTTTCGTGAATATGTTTTATTTATCGGTTATCCAATTCTGCCTGCCCGTTAGTTTGTGGGTGGTAGGCTAGAGCGGTCTTGTAACCCTATATTTTTGAGGAGTAACTCCAAGGGCCTATTGCAGAAGTGCTTGCCTTGCTCAATTATTAATGCCTTTAGGGTTTCAAAATGTGACAGGATGTGTTCTTTTAAAAAGTACATCACTGTTTTGTTGTCATTGTGTCGTGTCGATATCGCTTCCACCCATTTTGACACATACTCCATAGCTAGGAGTATGTATTCGCAGTTGTTTGATTTAGGAAACGGGCCCATGAAATCTATGCCTCAACAATTAAATATTTCAATTATGATAATAGGGGTTAGGGACATAGCATTCCTTTTTGAAATGCTACCAAGCTTTTGACAGCGTTGGCACGTTTTGCAAAAGGAATAGGCATCTTTAAATACAGTGGGCTAGTAGAAACCGCTGTGTAGGACTTTTTGTGTAGTCTTTTGCGAAGCGAAGTGACCACCGCAGGCTTTAGAATGGAAAGATGCTAGGATGACGGTTATATCCTCATTTGGAACGCAACGTCTGATGACCTGATTGGCATAATGCTTGAACAAGTATGGATCATCGAAGAAGAAGTGACATGCGAATGAGAGGAAACGTTTCTTATCTTGCTTTGACCAATGATGCGGGGTCTCTCCCGTAACAAGATAATTTACAATATTCGCATACCAGGGCAAACTGGAAATAGTCATCAGTTGCTCGTCTAGGAATTCATCCTTAATCGGCAGCGGTTTAGTATTAGCAATAAACGTTAACCGAGATAAATGGTCTGTGACCACATTCTCTACTCCTTTCTTATCTTTGATTATGATATCAAACTCTTGGAGCAGGAGTATCCAATGGATAAGTCTTTGTTTTGCATCTTTCTTGGATAACAGGTATTTGAGGGCAGAGTGGTCTGTAGAACAGACGATTAGGGACCCTATCAGATACGACCTAAATTTATCCAAGGCGAATACTATAGCCAGTAGCTCTTTTTCAGTAGTTGTATAATTCATTTGAGCTTCACTTAGCGTTCAACTGGCATAGTAGATAATGTATGGCTTATTATCCTTCCTATGTCCTAGAACTGCACTAATAGCGTAGTCGCTAGCATTACACATTAGTTCGAATGGCAAACCCCAGTCGGGTGCCTATATTATTGGTGTGAAGGTGAGGTGCTCTTTTAGTGCATCAAAAGATATTTGACAGCTTTCTAACCACTCGAATGGTGCATCTTTAACTAGCAGTTGACAGAGTGGTCGGGATATCACACTAAAATTCTGGATAAATAGTCGATAGAATCCTACATATCCCAAGAAAGAACGAATGTCTTTGACTGTACGGGGGATAGGCAGATTCGAGATTATGTTGATTTTTGCTTTATCCACTTGGATACCTTTGTCATATATAATGTTACCGAGGACTATTCCACTAGTTACCATGAAGTGACATTTTTCCCAGTTTAATACCAGGTGTTTGTCCCCGCATCGTGCTACCACGCATTCAAGATTGTCAAGACAGTTTTCAAAACTATGGCCGGACATAGGAAAATCGTCCATAAAGACTTCAAGTATCTGCTTGACCATATCACTAAAGATACTTAACATGCACCGCTAAAAAGTAACAAGTGTATTGCATAAATCGAAGGGCATACGACGGTAAGCGAAAGTACCGAACGAACACATGAAAGTTATTTTCTCATGATCTTCAAGAGTAATTTTGATTTGGTTATACCCACTGTATCCGTCCAAAAAGCAATAGTACTTATGACCCACCACTCGTTCTAGCATTTAATCCATGAATGGTAATGGAAAGTGGTCTTTTTGGGTCATGGTATTCAGTTTTTGGTAATCGATACACATCCGCCATCTAGTGGGGACGCGTGTTGGTACCAATTTGTCGTCTTTATTAGGAATAACCGTTATGCCTGCCTTCTTTGGTACCACTTAGGTTGGACTGACCTAAGGGCTGTCAGATATTGAATATATGATCCCAACATTAAGTAGCTTTAAAACTTCCTTTTTGACTACTTCTTGCATGTTAGGATTTAGACATCTTTGCATTTATCTTAAAGGTTTAGTGTCTTTCTCCAAATATATTTTATGGGTGCAAACAGACGGGCTTATGCCTTTGAGGTCATCAATAGTCCATTCCCATGCTCCCTTATGTTGTTTCAGCATTTGGATTAATTTACCCTCTTGTTCAGAATTTAACATAGATGAAATTGTGACAGGATGAGTCTTTTCAGTTCCTAGGAAAGCGTATTTGAGCTCCTTTGGAAGCTCCTTTAATTCCAAATAGGGAAACTGAACGTTTGAGGGCATGACTAGGTTTATTTTCGGAGGCAATGGTTCATATAGTGTTACCCACATGCATTTAGCTCTATCCTCCTCTTTCGTTTCCATCATGAGGCAAGTATGATTTAAAGTAGCGTCCAATGGAGTAGAATCTTTAGGTTGATAGACAGCATAAAATTGTGACACAACTACCTCCAAAGGATCTCTATAATCAACAAAATCAGCCTCATCTTCAATGACCGTCTCAATGTAATTCACCTCCTCCTCATCCTCGTATTCTTCAGGTCGGGGATTTGAAAAGATTTTGACATTTAAAGTCATATTCCCGAATACGATGGTCATTATACCACTTCTTATTTTTATTATGGCATCGATTGTGTTGAAGAGTGGACGTCCAAAAATTACCGATATTTGTGCACATGGATTAGACACAGGTTTAGTGTCTAAGATCACAAAATTCCAGGAAGACAAATGAGTCTATTTGAACGAGGACGTCTTCCAGTATTCCTCTAGGGTATTTGACCGACCCATCTGCCAGTTATAGTACAACTCGGGTAGGTTTGAATTCACCCAACCCTAGTTATTTGTAAACTGAGTATGGTAGCAGGTTTACGCTTGCTCCTAGATCAAGGAGTGCATTGTCTATTCTTTGATTCCCAATTCGACATGAGACAGTGGGAGTACCAGGGTCTTTAAGTTTTAGAGGCAATTCATTTTGGATGATTGCGCTTACTTGGCAAGCGACATAAGCATGTTGCTTCACACTTTGCCTCCTTTTAACCGTGCATAAGTCTTTAAGATACTTAGCGTAGGCCGGTACTTGTTTAATAGAATCGAGGAGTGAAAAGTTTATTTTGACTTGTTTAAATAGCTCCAAGAACTCCTGATTCTTTAACTCATTTTTGGGTTTCTTTAGGCGTTGAGGATAAGGTTTGGGGAAAGGGCATTTAGGTAATTCATCATTAATGGGCTCCTTTCTGGGCCTTCTCTCAACTTCTTTCACTTCTTTAGGAGCTTCATCATTTGAGTCTAATGGTTCATTTTTAGTAGATGGCTCCTCTTCCTAAGTAGAAGGTTCATTTTTATTCACCACTTCATCCTCTTCATACTCTTTAAGGGTAGAGAGAGGCATATTGTGCCCTATAATCTTGCCGCTTCTCAAAGTAGTCACGGCTTTTTCATGTTCTTGATTATTGGGACTATTATTGTATCCCTTAGGGTTTTTGAAGTGGTTGGGCAGGAAACAATCCTCTAGATCCCTCTTGTCGTGCATCCATTCTCTCTAGCGTCGTAGACATTTTGCTCATTATTTGAATTAACTGTTGTGTTAAGTTTGCGTTAGAGAGTGCTCTTGCACCTTTTTATGTGATGGCACGTACATATTTGGCTGTTGATTATTAGAGGGTTGAGCTTGGTTATAAATATTAGATCTATTTTGATTGAATGTATGGGACTGCCAATTCTATTGCCCTTTATATTGGTTATTGTTGTTGTAGGGTTGTTGTTGATATTGATTTTGGGTCCCAGCGTCATTTTTCCAATCAAAATCGGGGTAATTCCATCGATTGTTATTATTTTGAAAATTGTTATTATTATTATAGGAATTCCACGCCCCTCTGTATCCTTGCATGGCGTTCATCTCCATGGGGGCTTATTCTTGAAAGTACGGCACATTGGGACAATATTGAGTGGTGTGTCCCAACATATTGCATGTGCCGCATGGTTCTTCAGGCAAAACCTGCCTAGAACTTTCTCCTTTCATCCCTAACTCCTCTACTTTCTTTGCTAGTACTTCGTATTTGGTCATTAGGTGATCTTCACTTTTTAGCTGATATATACTTTTCTCCTCTACACCTGATATCTGTGTGCGTGAGACATCCTCAGAGTTAGACCATTCATGAGCATGTCAAGCTAACCTCTCAAAGTAGGTTTCAGCCTCTTCGGTGTTTTTGTGAAGAAATAAACATGAGCTCATGGTTTCAACCAGTTTTTTTGTTTCACCATTTAGTCCTTCATAAAAGTAGCTAATGGTTCATCATTTCTCATACCAGTGATGCGGGCATGAGAGAAGCAAATCTTTGAAACGCTCCTGCATTTGAGTGAAGGTTTCATTACTCTTTTGTTTATAGGAATTTATTTGACGTTTAAGTTCGGTGGTCATGCGAGGTGGAAAGAATTTTTTTAAAAACGCAGTATTCATCGCATGTAAGGTGAAAATTGAATTTGGCTTGAGGGTGAGTAGCCACGCTTTTGCTTTATCCTTCAAGGTGAAGGGAAATAGCAATAGTGTGTCACATCTATAGGATAATTTTGTGAGAATGTTTTACAAATATCCTCAAAATCTTTGACATGTAGATATGCCTTCTCGCTCTCCATTCCATGGAAGGTTGGAAGGAGTTGAATAATTCTGTTGCGAAATTAGATTTCGCCCGCATGGGGTGGAATGAGAATGCAACAAGGTGTAGGTGCGTGTTCGGGATGCATAAGGTCGCACAAAGGATGCAACGAATAGTCAGTAGGCACAACCACATTCTTACCATTTTCACTTTGATTATCAGCCATTGAATCGGTGGGTGTGATTGCATGATTAATAGAACTACAAGATTCATATAGGTAGAATAGATTTCTGTAAATTCCTTTGATGGAATCATCGGACATGAAAGGGAAAAGATCCTAAAAGGTTTTAAACCTAAAGAGATAAAAAAAAAAAAAAATAGATAAAGATAGAATGAGGTAATCTACGCGTTAGCTCATTGCCTTCCCCGGCAATGGTGCAAAAAACTTGACACAAGATTTATTTTCTGTGCGCTTGTGTGCTATACCCAAGTGTAGGTAGACGTGCAAGTAGTATTCTGGTTAAGACCAGGTCGATCCCACTGGGAAATTTGTAAACTAATTACTTAGACTAAACTCTAAAAAGAAAATGAAAATTCAATATTTTAAAGAGTGTCGAACACGAAGTTCCACAATTAATGACTACTAGAAATAAAGCAATTAAATAAACTGTGAATTAACTAATTAACTAAGGCAACGTTTAAAACGGGTTTTACTTTATAAAAGGGGAAGCGCTGGGATCACACAAATCCACAGTGACCTAGCCATCTACCATGCAATTACATTAAAGCTCAATGGAGTACATCTTCTATAGTATTCTGTATTTCTCTAAAAATAAAGAATCCATAGCCATTTCATGACCGGGACTATATCATCACAGTTGATTTGAAATACAAGAAAGTGGTTTACAACAATAGTTAAGTTCGTACTCTGAATGATGTTAGCATTCAAAGTGGTTTGCAAAAGTTATTGAAGAAAAATGCATTAAGGCTTAAAATTCAGAAACTGTTTTGACAAACTGAGCATTTGGGGACAATTTGATAACAATCTCTAAAGTAGAAAGTCTTAGAATACTGTATAGGATCATCTTAAGAATCTGAAGTTTCGATCGATTGATGCGCTTTCGATCGATCAAACATCGTCATCTTTCAATCGATCGAAATATCTTCGATCGCTTACTGTATCTCTGGTCCGATCGATCGAATTAACTTTGATCGATCGAACGAACACAGGTTTTAAACTGATGCATGGCAGAGGCTGGAGATCACTATTTCATCATGATCTCCCAACTCTAGGACTACTCAGACATGGTCTGGAGTGTCTCAGATCTATTTTTTACGTAAAAGTTCATTAAAGCCTTGTTTGATTGTGATTTTAACATAAATCTTACAAAAACTATGGGTTTAGCAATATCTAACATGCAAAACTATAACTATTCAGATTATAAGCTACTGAACTAATGAAAAAAATGTAAAATAATTATAAAAACCTGGAATAACATAACTTTGATTACTTTATAAGAATCCAAGCCAAACCAATATAAAACCTTGAAAAAGCTACAAAAACCAAGAACAAATCTCTCTATCTCTCTATAAACTTTATAAAACAAAGTGGCCGTCCTATGGACGTGTTCAAAACTTATATTTATACACAAAACCTAAAATTAGGGTTGATTACAAAACATCTGTTGCGTGCGCGTAAGTTTTTTATCACAGCATGTTCGATCAATCGAACTTCACTCGATCGCTTGAACTATGAATTACTCGAGTGCTTGAAATAGCTTCGATCGATCGAACCTTCGATCACTTAAGGGTTCATCGATCGCTCGAACTCCACTTTTCATCTTTGAATTGTCTTGCCTATAGTCAAGCTTTCCCTTCATCCTGTTATTCATTCCTTCACACAGCAAAACAGTGATCTGCACAAACTATAGCTAAAATAACACAACTTATCATAGATTTGTCATATTGTATAAAAGCTGGTATTGAAATACTAATTGTAGATAAAATCGGGAGTTGTAAACTAAATCAGTGTATTTCTTTATTTTTGCGTAATTGTATTTTACAAATACCCCCGCTTGTCACCAGTATGAAATAAAGCTTTGACTTAACTGTGAAAGAGTACAAGTGTACCTTCTAGGTTCTACTGCTCCTCAACGTTAAAGTCTGCTCCTTCTGGGATGATAGCATTCATCTAAGTCTAATCTGGGGGTCCTTGTAACCCTTGAACGGGTGCCCCGTAATATCCTTTGCGAGGTACGTAGTAATTTTTCCTAAATGACCCTAGCTTGTTGCTTTGCAGGTGGCATCTGATCGCTGGAGAATTCTGGGGACTGTGCATAACTTCGCAGTATGTCTAGGCACTCCATAATTGAAACATCCCCAGTTGCTCGACTGTAGGGTAGTAAGCCATACCTGAGGTGGCGGTCATTGTAAGTGGTACTACTAAGGTCGATGATAGCTCAACTGAGGCTTCTTGGTTCCATTCCAATTTCTCTTATTATTCTAGAAGTTACCCTGAGGTCTCCTACCTTAGGTATTTCTTGATGGTGGGTTTTGGAAATTCCTCTAAAAACTTCTTGGTAGCAAAGGTCGATTCATCTGTTGGCACTGCACTGGATAAGCATCCCTCTCAAGACTCACCGCGAGTCTTACTAGTCCCTCAAAACTCTTATTGAGGTGACCGATCATCATGTGGTAGAGATGTGGGTTTAATCCTTGATAAAATCTCTTCACCTACTTTTGGAGCATGTCGATCATATGTTAAGTGAACCTCGACAGTCGCTCAAAGTGAGTTGTATATTCCGTCATGATCTAACTTTGTGAGCAGTGACTACTACAAATGATTTCAAATGTTATAGTACTCCTATGGTTCTTAAATGTGCATTCCAAATTGATTTTCAAAATATGTTGCACTGGGACCACATTGAATAATTGTACATACTACCTACACTACAAGAAAAAATGCTTTTTATGTCACTTTTAAAAGTGTTGTTATGTCACTTAAAATTTGAGTGGCATAAGTATTTTTCTTACGTAGTTTTTATGTCAGTTTTTGTGTATTTATGTCAGTTTTTGATAAAGTGACAAACACTTTCATTTTTATGTCAGTTTTCTAGAAATTGACATAAAGACCATTAGTTTCATGTCAGTTTTTGAAAAAATAGACATAAATAAGGGCTATTTTTTATCTCGCTAGTGGCAAAACTGACATAAAAGGTTCAAAGGAAGATACGGTGGTAATTTTGTAAATAAAACACCTAACAAATCATAACATCACTGTCCATACCCATCTTCATCCAAAAAAGGGGAGGGGGAATGAGAAAGATTAAAGGGAGAAAGAGAAGGGCAACCCTAGATCAGGCCGCCTATAACCGTTCGTCGTCCAGCCCAGGGTACATGTTCTTCTTCTTCTTCTTCTTCCTTCTTCTTCTAGATCTCGCTGGCCATTCGTCACTCTCTAGCGGCAATGGATTGCGCTGCTGTTCCCATCGCCTCCATATAAGATTCAAATCTCACGCTGCCTCTTTTTCTCTCTCTTCTCTAATCTCATCCCATCTCCCAAATCTTCTATTTCACCAATCTTGCCATTCAAGGCCACCTCTGAAACCCTAACCCTAGCCCCCTCCAACACAGCCCAATCCTCTCTCTCTCTCTCTGACGACCACCACCAAGAACAAGATCGAGAACATGAGATAGATTCTCTTACGAGCCGGTCCTGAGTGGCAAGTCGCGAATCGAGCGAGCATGGGCCCGCTGGAAGAAGCTAGGTCAACCCAGGTTGATTGTGGCCCCCATGGTTGATAACTCGAATCCTTTTTGTTAGCTGAAAAATGTTTGAAGCCCCAAAAGAGCTCTTTGTATAGAAGCCCTTCGTATGTATATACTTATATATATGTATGTAATTTTGTATTTATAGTTATATCTAGTTTGTGATTAATGCGAACTACTGACTAGAGCTGGTATGTAACTATAAAATGATTTAAAGATGTTTTTATTCATATTCTTCTTTAAATGTGGACTTTATAGGAAGCATTGGAGGTTCATGATGGTGCAAATAAAGGAAAATACATCATTGTGCTTGGACAAGATTTCATGGCATTTGTACAAACATAGAAGATGTCATCTGAATGAGGTTTGTGACTCCACAATATATTTGATCCTTTTTATCCTTATAGTTATAACTCTCATTAGCTTTTGATGTCCTTTTTAACTTTACTTATCTGAAAATTAATATGGTGTTTACAATTTTAGTTAAGAGGTAGGAGCTAACAAGTCATCTAGTTTGAGACATGTTTTCCAGACGCTCTATTTGTTTTTGTTAAACTCAAAAACCAACTAACTTCTGTTCATGCTTCTATTGAATTCTTTGTGAAATGTACTCAACCTTTTAGAAATCATATTGCTCTCATACTGGCAACAAGAGTGTTTCATAGCAATCGAAGTCCTGTCATTGTACATGTCTCACAAAAGGGGTAGCCACAGTAAAAATTTGATATAAGTGGATGAACCAAACAACCACAGTAAAAGTTTGACACAACCTTTATTTTTTTGTCTATCTTTTTTTTGTTGAAAGTTATACAACCTCATAGCGATTTGGTCCTTTTTCTTCTTCTTGTTTGTATTGAGAACTTATATCTAGAATTTTGAAGCAGACAATGCATTGAGTACGGCGATAGCGCTTCAACTGGTCTATCTTTTCTTGCTTGGCTAACTTTGACATGATTGTGTAGATTAAGAATTTGTTATATCAAAATTTGAATGTTGATTTGATTATTCTGTTAATTAATTGATTGTTGTTGTTGTTACACGTCCTATACTAATTACACAAGGCATGAGAACGTTGCACATCATTCGCTATACATTCTTCTCATTTTCTTAAGCAATTCTGGTGCCACTTCTGTTGTCATATATACAAAAATAGTTCGGGTTAGAGAGAGAGAGAGAGAGAGAGAGAAGAGAAATAATCTCGTTCATGTTTAGAAATCAGTTCATTATTGTTTGGTTGTCTTTTCAATATAATTTTTTTTCTTCTGAGTTTGACATAAAATCCGATCAATGGTTTTTTTTCTTTCTTGATTAATTAATGTGTATTTTTTTTTTAATGGATCAACTAGCACATAGAGAATATTTAATGCCATGGTATCTGATTTCATAGGCCATTGAGTTGGTTCCCTTACGTGTTCAGTTCATATTCTTAGTGCATGCCTTATGTAGTGGATGACTACAGTCCTCTCTTTTCTTACTTATTAGGTGCACTATTTATGCTTTAAAAGGTTTTAATCAGTGGACTAAGAATATTAAATACCACCACATCTGATTTCACTAGGATGTGATCTATTTTTAAAGTCCATTTGCCAATACTTGGTATTGATCTTTTAAAGTTTTATTTCATTGTCTAGAGTGGGCTTTTTTCTATGAGATGATTGAAGCACACTGCTATTCATTTGGTGTTTGTGTACTTTATGTCTTGTTAGCTATGAAATAGTACCTTTTTAAAAGGACAGCCCAATATATGAGGCTTCTGCTGGAAGGGTGAGTTTAAGTAGCCTTACCCCCGTATGCAGATAATTAGCACCTATATTTGTTCATTAGTTCTAGATATAATCTCTTTATAACTTGTGACTTAGTGTGGACCGTCTCCTGGACTTGGAGAGAGTGCGTTGATGATTAGCACATAGTTAAATTATGTTACAGAACCAAGCAATAGCCAAGCTTGTATGACAGAAGCTTGGCTACTGTTGTCATGTTTATAGGGTTTTTATAGAGTGTCGATTTAGATATTATTCTTTGTAAGAAACTTCTCGTCTATTTCCTAGCTTAGCTAAATCTTCTCCTATTTTGGCAGTTTAATTTTATATCAAGATGATTTACATAGATTCAAGGCGGCGTAGGGAACCTTAAGCTTCGCTGTTGCCATTATTTTGGTGTTGGCTCATATATATTTATATATATGTATGCTACGCTGAGCTTAATTTTTGTTTTTGTAATTCCTTTTGTTCTACTCGTTTTCCACTGATATAAGGTTGCCTAATATAGTTTTCGAATTTTGGAACTGTATAACCATATTTGCTGCCTCACTGCCTTAGTATATGGTGTAGAGCACAATAGACCAACATTGCTAACTTTTGTTGTTTGGTGTGGGTATCTGATATCTCAATAGACATTGCACTCTATGATTGGGTCCAGATGAGTTTCATTTGGAGCAGACATACAAAATTTCATTGGGTTTTTATTCTATTTCAGATTTAGAGATGAAAATCTTAGGTTCATTATTGGTAATTGTAGTAAAAAAAAATTGGTACGTATGATGTCCTCTTTCAATCAGCTTAATATGACTTGAGCGCACATTGATGAAAAGAAGGTTCAAAGCACTATTGTAATTGTTGGATGTCCCTTTGTGATAATTTAAAGGTGACATTTTTATTGTTCTTGTATTTGAGCTTCTGAAAAGTGACCTTCTTTGTAAATATGCTCGATTTAATGAATTCTCTTTTGCATTTAAAGACAATTATATTTTTCCTCCCATATGAAAAAAAAATGCTCGATTTTTAATTTAGAACTTCCACTCCATAAAATTCATTAATTGGTGGACCTTGCTTCTTGCTGCATATTCTCGACTTTTATCTAATGAAGTACTCCATTCCCAGGAGTAATTTGCTGGCTCTTCATGGATCCATTAGAGTTATTATACCCCATTCACAATTATTTTTCATCCTTTTGTAGGATTTTATCTATTTACTGTTTCTACGTTCCTTAAAAATTCTTCATATTTATTTGTGTTAGGCTCAATCAAATACAAAAAGACAGTCACACTGATTCAGTGCTTGGTCTTGCTTGGAACAGGGAGTACAAGTCTAATATGCTTTTGTCTTTGATCTGAATTATTTATATTTTGCTATGGTTTTACTAGAAATTTTGACGAGATGGATCAAATGTCTGTCTAAGAAGATAGGTACAGATACAATTTTGTTAAGCAGTTGTTTATTTTTTTTTCTATTCTTTTCCACAAAAGGGGCCTGTATAATTTTTTGGCTTGTG
This sequence comes from Hydrangea macrophylla, assembly GCA_033977485.1. Classification (NCBI taxonomy): domain Eukaryota; kingdom Viridiplantae; phylum Streptophyta; class Magnoliopsida; order Cornales; family Hydrangeaceae; genus Hydrangea; species Hydrangea macrophylla. Next base: position 33,561,017 of record CM066988.1, read on the forward strand.
ATGCATCATTTTTGGTTTCAGGAACCAATTCTCTAGGAATTTTATGGTGTATTTGACGACCAATTCGCTGCGAGGGATGCAATTTTGAATGGGAAAGAGTTAATCACACAACTAGTAATGATGTATTCATGTAGGAAAATGTTTTCGGAACTCAATTCACAACATACAATCGTGCATAAAATGCAGTTTACATGTTTTTGTCCTATATCTAAGTGCTATGCCCTCCTGTAGAAACAAGTACCCATCTCTACATATTAAGACCAAAACCACTTCTTCAGGTTTACACTCCACTCAAAATCCAGCTTAAACATGACAATTGCTTGATATGTAAAGGAATTAGATTGGAATTTTTTCTCAGTCTTTGAACCTTATCTTTCTTCTTATTTTCTATTTTATTTATCTTTTTAGGTTGCAGGGTATATGGTTGGTTTTACAACATATCTGTCAGTTTGAGTTGTATCTTCTAGTTTAGTTACTCAATCTTTCGAGATTGTTTGATATGTAGTCAATTTTTGTATTAAATTTTCAGTTTTGTATCTTCTGGTCTGGGATGGAGGGAGTGTTATAAGCTAATGCACAAAAATATGTGTTCCAACTCATACTTTTGCATCCCATAGTAAAGAACATTAGAGCAAATGAGGGAATGACATATGTTATTTTGTTAGTCCTATGTATGGATAAATGGCTGTGGGACTGCATTCCACCTGTAGCCAACACAGAACCTTTATTCAAGCTTTCAAGTTGCCAATCTTGAGTGTTAGGGAGTTTTGTAAAGTTAAACCTAAACATGGCTTTTTTCATTATGAGGTAGACTTAGTTGAACTACACTGCATGACTTTAGCTAATTTGAATCCCGAATTTAAGATGCACAAGAGATCTGCCCACTCACTGTGCTGCTGGTGTGAGCTGGCTGTGTACTGTGCATGACCTGACTGGTGCTGCTGTGTATGCGCATTGTGCTCATTGGATTGACTAGTGCACACGTGCTGTGCTTGCTGTTGTGTGCTGCGTGTGCGTGTTGGCTGGCTGCTCTGTGTTGTGCTGCACCAGGGCAGCCATGTTTTTGTTTTTTTTTCCTTTCTTTTGGGTTGGACTAATCAAGGAAATTTAAGGGGGTGTTTTGGTTGGTCTAACAAGATAACAAAGGAGCTGGACTAATCAAGGAAAATAAATGAGCCCCTTCTCTCTTTCTCTATTTCTTCACTTCCTCCTCTCTTTTTTCTCTCTCCTCTTTCCATTCGAATTTCTTCACTCCCCACCTCTAAGGTGATGAAGCTCTCGACATCTCCACCATCAGTTACCTTTTAAATTTGCTGTTGAAATTGAACTCTTTATTTTAGTTTGTTGAACCTGCTTCAAAATCATTTGTTAAATCACAAAGTGAACTCCTGTTTTAGCTAATCCATGGTTTGAAATGAAGATGGTTTTTGAAATAGGTTAGCTATCATGAGACTTATAGATGCACATCAAAAAATGGTTAGTATTTTCAATAGTGAATATTCTTTATATATAAATATAGATTTCAGGGAGTTTGATTGATTTAATTGATTATATTCTTTTTGTGTTTTCATTACCATCATAGGTAGGAGTGGTGTCTAAAAGTGAGGCTCTTAAAATTGGTGAAGACCCTGAACTTGACCTGGTACATACTTTTCATTAATTCATATTACTCATTAACTCATTCAATGCTAGATGAGTTGCAATATTTGGATTACTCATGTGACCCCATTACTTCATATGTTTTGTTTGTGGGAAATGTACTTCACATTAATGTGTTCATAATACAAATCCACAATTTAAAGGTTAAGAAATTTCATTTAGGTTCCATTTCCATTCTGTTCCGAGTGCCGAAACCCACTTTGTTCTCTCAAAGCGACAAAAACTTAGTTTTAAAGGCCTAAGTCTACAAATTTGCGTCTAACTTACAATCCGTGTGTCACGCCCCGGAGTGGCAAAATAGGGAAAAAAATAAATTTTCACTTTTGGACCCGTGGTCAAGTGACTGGTTGGATTACCGTTCTGTCCTTCTAACTCCGCATAATGCTCATAAAACAAGGGATGTGATAAAGCATAAACATAATTTAATCTTAACTGAAACATAAATATAGCAGCGGAAATATAACGATATACAATAACTTCGAACTTATTACATGAGGCCATACAAAACTTAAACATAAGGTTAAATGTTGAAATAACAATCTTCTGATCTCCAACTCGGCTCTATCCTTCATAGCTCCTCAGTACTGCATCCTGAGCTCACTTCTCTGTCTAAACAAAAGCTACAACACTTTGGACATGGGAATGTCCAGGATGTAAAATGCCATCACAATAATCTATAAAACAAAACATCTCTCAACTTATGGCATAGTTTAGTATCTTAAGATACGGTTAGTCTCTTATCAAAAGGCGCATTCTTTCATGGGCATAGAAAAGGTCTCAATTAAAACATGTATGTAGTTAACCATATCTCCATTTCTCATCATAGAATACATTCTCCATATCAATGAAGCATCCATGTACTACAACGTTAACTAAACCCATGCACCCTTATCCGAACAACAATTACTAGCTTGCCCGAATAAGTATCCAAAGAAAATACGAATAACCGATACAACTCATCTCAACATCCCGGAACTCTACCTTATTCGACTATTGGAGTCTAACATGGAGTCCCAACTCCAAACCACAACACCAGAAAGGCTAACACCATTCCACAACCAAATCATTTTGTACTAGCCAAATCATCTCTCCCTAACCAAACTAACTTGTACTAACCAAACCACTTTTCATTAATCAAACCACTTTGTCACGAAGAACCGAAGTGTTAAGAAGTTCAAGAACATCCATTTCGTGATGAAGAACTCAAAGGATTCTCAAGTCTACAAACCATCACTTCGTCATGAAGAATCGAAGTGTTCACGAACATCCATTTTGTCAAGAAAAATCAAAAGGAGTATCATCTCTACAAACCACCACTTCGTCACGAAGAACAGAAGTGTTACCTTCATTCCATCACAAAACTGAAAGGAGTATCATCTCTACAAACCACCGATTCGTCACGAAGAACCGAAGTGTTACCTCCATTTCATCAACGAATAACCGAAAGGATTATCATCTCTACAGACCACCACTTCATCACGAAGAACCGAAGTGTTACCTCTATTTTATTACATAGTACCGAAAAGAGTATCATCTCTACAAACCACCACTGCGTCACGACGAACCAAAGTGTTACCTACATTTTTTCACAAAGAATCGAAAGGTGCATCATCTCTACAAACCACCACTTCATCACGGAGAACAAAAGTGTTACCTCCAATTTGTCATGAAGAACCGAAAGGAGTATCATCTCTACACAAGTAAGCCTGACACGAAGTCCCAACTTTCCCAATTATAAGCCTGACGCGGATTTTCAGCTCACAACACCAGTCTAACACGAAGTCCCTAACATAACCATATCGAGCCTGACACGGAGTCCCAACTCACCACACTATCACATCATCATACTTGGCCTTCGTGGCCATCAACCCGACAACCATATCCTTTCCACACCATCCTAGCCTCTAGAGCCTGGTTAATCCAACACATTCAATACCAACACAACCCATTCTTGACATTACCTGACCAATTCACAACATAAACCAACAATACTCGAGCCACTTCTTTCAAGATTAGACTCCTTACACCACTCCCGAATATGAACATCATCATTACCCTTATAATCGTTCTAGTCCCATAGCACACCTCTATAAGCTCCACACCTAAACGAACCCTTTACATGCTCATATCCTCAGTAGTACAACCAGAACACGACTAACCAACAATACTTATGATAGAAACTTATACAATCATTATCAACATGATAATCATATCGTACAATATACGTATAACTCATGTATCAACTCTTAAAGGTTATACTAAGATTAGTCATACACTACCATATTCATCTACATACAAAATTCGTAACAACAGAAGTATAGTATATAGCTCATGGATCTCTAACATAGATTTGATACCAACAAACATATAGATAAAACCCTTAACATGCTCATCTATGTGATAGCACTAACATAGCATGAATATTCAATCGCACTACAGGTACCGGAATACATAGTAACATTGTCAACACGAAGTATGTACAACACATCATACAGGTGGCTTATAGATATCTTGAGATGATCTTAATACGGATTAGAGTGAGGTTGAGAAACACATCTTGAGTATATAGTGAGCTCAGAACTTCGGTAGAAGACAAATGTCGGATCCTACAACATCTCATGGAAACGACGATAAAGTATGAGTGATAACTACAGTGGTAAAATGGTAATTTTACTAAATGAGGGTTTAAAACTCAAGTTAGTGATCTACGTGTCATTCTAAGTCTAACGGAATTGACTAGACTCAAATCGGAGTCCGTCACATAAAATGCTGGATTTTCTATACCAATTTGGGCCCTAAAGACAAGCTGTACTTTTGACCGAGTCAAAAAGTCACAAAATTTAATGAGATTCTAGACATTATTCTAAGACTCTGGAAATTGACCGCATAACTATTGGAGTCACACATTATTTATTACGGATTATTGAAGATAGTGTATATCCGAAAATACCCGAAAAGGGATTTAATTACATAATTATACTCAAACATAGAAACCAGCACTTGGGAATATTTTTATTAGATAATAGATATTAAAACATATTCCCAGTATTTATCTCATAATTTTTGGAGCTCCTTTGGTATTTAGAATAATAACATAATTTTTACCTTATAGATATTTATAGATTATAACATAATTTTTCAGGGTTTTAAAATACCAAATAGATATTTATTATCTATTTTTAAAAAAAGAAAATACATATTTAGTATTTATAAAATACTAAATGCTTTGATATGTCCAGAAATATTCTGTAGCAGTCCAACCGCCACGTGGTCAGCTAATAGCCCGGGAAATCCGGATTGGGAGCGTAGGGCCCGCATTCCCGAGGTGTCCAGCTGTTATCGTCCGGGGTACCCGGCAGCTCGGGTACCAGGAGTGGTGAGGCCCCAGGAGACGCGGCGTGGATCATGCTTCCTGCCGTTTCCTTATACAGCTGCAACTCTATTAAGGAAGAATCAGTGGTTTCCTAAACCACTTAGGAAACTCTCCAAACATTGCACAAATCTATTGCGATTGGATTAGGCTTCCTAATCCAGCAAACTTACCATGTGAGGGTGAACTCTTGCATCTATAAAAGAGCCCACCTGTCCTCTCTAAGGGGGTCCAAATATCAATTCTCTAAGCACATAAGCATATATTAGAGAACTCACCATCATACACGCATACACCCAGCCGGTATTACTGGTAGTGTCGCTCACCATTGTTGGCTCACCAGGCCCGCCGGTGATCTGCTAGTGAATGCGCAGAGACGCAACCGTGGACGTAGGTCGCCTCATTAATGGGGCCGAACCACATACAAATCTTTTGTGATTTTATTTTCTACCCAAATTATTCTTACCAATTTTCGGCATCATCAGTTTGGCGCCGTCTGTGGGAACGACACAGTTTCCTCGTCAACAAAAATCTTTGACTGATCAACATGCCGAAGAAGAAGGGTAAGAAGACCGCCGACTCAGCCGGACAAGAGGACCTGCAGATCGAGCCTCAGGCAAGCTCTATGACCACCGATCAGGTCACAGCGGCGCTGGAACAGCTCTTGGAGGGCCAGCTCCGGACACAACAGCAAATAGAGGCGCTTATGGCCCAACATGAAAAAGTGGTCGAGGACCACGAGAAAGGCCCTTCGTCGGAGAAGCGGCCTGAAAAGAGCACTCCCAGCCAAAGACCCGCTCAGACGCGCGGAAAAACCCGATCCGCTCCTGTGTCCCAACCAGATCGGGAACGTCAGGCGGAAGGAGAACGTAGCCAGCCTACCAAGCGCCCGCAGGAAGGACCTCGGTACATTCCTCGCCGAGCGCGTCGAGTGGACGACGCCAGGATCCTCATTGAACGGCGGTGAGCCGCAAGGGGAGAAGCATCCGGACGAAAAGCCCGGGAATCAGATGATCCGCCCGCCCTAAGTCGGGATGATCTTAGGCATAGGCTATCCCAAACCCGCAGCCGAGTGCTGTCCCCGAGGTCAACGCGCTTTGAGGATGAGGCATCATCGTCCGACCCCACTTACCACTCGGACGCAGAGAGGAGGACCGGGCGCACTGATGTCAAAGCCCAGGTTGAGGAGCTGCAGCAGTAGATTGAGAGACTGAACCGCAAGTCCGGTCACAACCTCACCAACACAGAAACAGAGTCGCCCTATACTACCCGGGTGATGCAGTTCCCAATTCCGCGGAAGTTCAAACCCCCTCATCTCAGCTCATATGACGGCACGGGGAGTCCTGTGGACCACATTCGCACCTATAAGGCGCAGATGCCACTGGTCGCTACGACAGATGAGTTGCTGTGCCTGGCTTTCCCTAGTACTCTAAAGGGATCAGCCGCACAGTGGTTCCATGCCCTGAAGCCCCGGACGGTCGACAACTTCAAAGCCCTCGGCAAACTCTTCATCAGCCAGTTTGTCGGGATGCTGGACCGTTCGCAACCAGACACCCAGCTGCTGGCTGTCAAGCAGCAGAAAGGTGAATCTTTAAGGGAATATGTGGATCGTTTCAACCAACAGAGGCTCCTGATCCGTAACCTCAACGAGACGGCCGCAATCATGGCCTTCTGCTCGGGAGTTCAACAAACCAAGGTAGCCACGTCGTTTCATCGAAACCGACCGGCAACCCTGGTGGAGCTCTCGGAAAGGGTTGGAAAGTATATCGATGCTGAGGAGTTTTTGAAGGCGAAACGCGCCAGCCAGGCGGGAGATGAATCCCCAAAACCCAAGCGCAAGCGCGAGGGATCCGAGAAGAACCCGGGAAAGAAGCCGAAACAAGATCAGAGGGATCCTAGGGACCGGCCCCCAATAGCTTTCACGCCCCTCTTCCGGCCCATCCATGAGGTGATGGCCGCCGCCGAGGCACAGAGGCTGCTCCCGCAGCCAGCTAAACTCAGGGCCCCACCCGGTAAGAGAAACCGGGAGAAGTTTTGCCGTTACCACAGGGATCACGGCCACGAAACGGAGGATTGCTTCAAGTTGAAGATAGCAATCGAGAAACTGATCGAGCAGGGACATCTTGCCAAGTTTTTCACAGCTGATAGACGCCCCCGACAGGATGCCCGAGCTCCCGGTCAGCCCCCTCCACCGCTCGGCCACATTAACGTGATCTCCGGAGGAACATCGGGCGGAGGTGACTCTCAGTCGGCACGGAAGAGGCATGCCCGAGCATCCCGAACGAATGTATGGCAGGTCCAATCCACCGGCCCCTCACCAACTGACGTTCTGACGTTCTCGTCCGACGATGTACAGGGCCTCCACTGCCCCCATGGCGACCCGCTGGTAGTAACGCTTTCTATAGCTAACTATATGGTCCAAAGGGTACTGGTCAACACGGGCAGTTCGTCCGACATAATGTTCACAGCAGCGTTCGACCAACTCGGGATTGACCGGGATCGGCTCTGGCCAGTTGCTACCCCCCTGGTCGGATTCAACGGCTCCAGCACTCAACCGCTCGGCACGATCGAACTCCCAGGTCTCATGGGGACCTACCCGCAGCAGGTTTCCATGCTCACCAATTTCGTGATAGTGGAAGCCCCGTCGGCCTACAACGTCATTCTCGGGAGGCCGACCCTCAACAGAGCCCGAGCAGTTGTTTCCACATACAGCTTGACCGTGAAATTCCCGACTCCCCGGGGACCTGGATGCTTGCGAGGAGACCAGACCACGGCTCGAAGTTGTTATGTTAGCTCGTTGCGCCGGGGGGCAATCACCGAAACACTGAACGTCCAAGAAATGGACCCCCGGGACCAGAGGGATGTGATCGGGCCTATGGAAGAATTGGAGCAAGTTGTGCTAGATCCAGAACACCCGGGCCGCACGGTCAACATAGGTGCACTGCTGGAGCCCACCTTAAAAGAAAAGCTAATCCAGTTCCTGAGGCAAAACCAGGACATTTTTGCTTGGAGTCATGAGGACATGCCCGGAATCGATCCCCGGGTAATGTCCCATCGTCTCAATGTCAGCCCGGACTGCCGCCCAGTGAAGCAGAAGCGGCGGGGCATGGCCTCCGAGAGGCAAACGGCAGTAAGCGAGGAGGTCGAAAAGCTCCTAAAAGCTAACTCCATCCGGGAGGTCCACTACCCCGATTGGCTGGCCAATGTCGTCCTGGTCAAGAAGAGCAATGGCAAGTGGAGGATGTGTGTGGACTTCACCGACCTCAACAAGGCCTGTCCCAAGGACTGTTATTCGCTGCCCAGGATCGACCTCCTTGTCGACTTGACGGCAGGCCACTCAGTCCTCTCGTTCATGGACGCTTATTCGGGGTATAATCAGATCAGCATGTACCCCGGGGACGAAGAGAAGACGGCGTTCATCACCGACCAAGGCACGTACTGCTACAGAGTTATGCCCTTCGGCCTCAAGAATGCCGGGGCTACATACCAGCGCCTGGTCAACTTCATGTTCAGAGACCTCATCGAAAAGTCCATGGAAGTGTACGTGGACGATCTTCTGGTCAAAAGCCGGGATGAACCCGATCACCTTGAGCATCTGGCCGGGGCCTTCAGCATTTTGAGAAAGTTCGGGATGAGGTTGAACCCGGCCAAATGCACCTTTGGGGTCTCGTCTGGGAAATTCCTCGGTCATCTAGTCAACAGACGAGGAATTGAAGCAAACCCCGACAAAATCCAAGCTATCATCAACATGCGGTCACCTAAGTCAACAAAAGAAGTTCAGAGCTTAGCCGGACGGGTGACCGCACTGAATAGATTCGTGTCCAGAGCAACTGATCGGTGCTTACCGTTCGTCAAAATTCTCCGCAAAGCTTTTCAATGGTCGGAGGAGTGCGAGGAAGCATTCCAGGAACTCAAGAAATACCTGGCCTCTCCTCCTCTGTTGTCGACACCGACAGCCGGAGAGGAACTGTTCCTGTACCTGGCAGTGTCACCATCGGCGGTTAGCTCGGCACTTATTCGGGAAGAGCACGGGATATAGTTCCCAGTGTACTACACCAGCTGGGCGCTGCAAGGTGCGGAAAGCCGATACTCCCGCATCTAGAAATTGGCTTTCGCCCTCATTACCTCAGCCCGAAGGCTCCGACCGTACTTCCAGGCCCATGCCATTGTAGTACTCACCGATCAGCCTCTCCGTAAAATTCTCTCTCGGCTAGACACATCCGGGAGGCTCGTCAAATGGGCTTTGGAACTGGAGGAGTTTGAAGTAACTTACCGGCCACGGACGGCCATCAAGGGACAAGCCGTCGCAGATTTTCTGGTCGAGTTTACGTACCCTGAAGACCCGGTCGAAGAGCCAGAGCCTCCGGCCTTACCGCCCGGATTGCAATCCGGCATCCCTACTTGGGTACTGCATGTCGATGACTCTTCTAACCAGCAAGGTAGTGGGGCCGGGATCATCTTGAACACCCCCGACGGAATCCAGCTCGAATATGCTTTAAGGTTCGGGTTTCGTGCCTCCAACAACGAGGCCGAGTATGAAGCCCTTTTTGTCGGGTTACAATTAGCCATCTCAATGAGTGCACAACAAGTCGAGAGCTTCAGCGATTCCCAGCTCGTGGTCAATCAGGTAAACCAAGAATACGAAGCACGGGAAGATAGCATGGTGGCCTACTTAGCCCTCGTCCGAACGGTTTCCAAACAGCTCCGAGGATTCTCCATCACTCGGATACCTAGAGAAGAGAACACAAGAGCGGACCGGTTGGCTCGCCTCGCCTCGTCGTCTAAGTCGGACTTGCCCAGGATAAGGATACAATTCCTGCCCGAGCTAAGCGTGATCAACTCAGAGGGCATGGAGGTCGACCCGGTTACTCTGGGACCCAGTTGGATGGATCCAATCGTGACATTCTTGACAACAGGAGGGCTGCCAAACGACAAAGAGGAAGCAAGGAGGGTCAGGTATCGGGCGGCGCGATACCACGTTCTAGACGGTGTCCTCTACAAGAGAGGATTCACCATCCCGTACCTTCGCTGCGTTCATCCTACGCAAGTTCAAACAATATTGTTTGAAATCCATGAAGGTGTGTGCGGGAACCACGTAGGAGGCCGGACACTTTCCAGAAAGGCCCTACTGCAAGGTTATTACTGGCCAACCATGGCCCGAGACTCGCAGGAGTACGTTCGAAGATGTGACAAGTGCCAACGGTACTCTCCCATGATAAACCAACCGGGAGAACTTCAGACCCCGGTCCATAGCCCCTGGCCATTCGCCCAATGGGGGATCGACATCGTTGGTCCCTTACCAACAGGGAAAGGGCAGGTTAAGTTTGCTGTAATAGCCGTTGACTACTTCACCAATTGGGCAGAAGCCGAGCCCCTGGCAACGATAACCGAGCGAAAGATGGAACATTTTGTGGAGAGAAATATCCTTAGCAGGTTCGGCATTCCACGAGTCCTGATCAGCGACAATGGAAGATAATTCGATACACCTATCTTTAGACAGTTCTGCACGGACTATGGGATACTGAATCATTACTCTTCTCCCGAGCATCCACAAGCTAATGGTCAGGCCGAGGCGACCAACCGCACGATCTTGCAGTCGATTAAAACGAGGTTGGAAGGTGCCAAAGGCCTGTGGGCTGATGAACTCCCAGCCCTCCTGTGGGCCTACCGCACCACACCCCGGGCAGGTACGGGCGAAACCCCATTTTCATTAACTTATGGTTCTGAGGCAGTAGTCCCCACAGAGCTCGGGCTGCCCACATACCGGGTGGCTACCTTTAATAACCCGGACAATGGCGAAGCCCTCAGGACAGAGCTAGACTGGTGGAAGAAAAAAGAGACCAGGCCTATCTCAAGGTGGCAGCTTACAAACAAAGGGTCTCGCGGTATTACAATAGCAAGGTGAAGCATCGTAGCTTTCAAGTCGGGAACCTCGTCCTTAAGGCAGTGAACCAGTCTACCCGAGTCCCCAGCTATGGGAAGTTGGGAGCAAACTGGGAAGGACCGTATATAGTGACTCGGGTCAACCGACCAGGAACCTACTGGCTACAGAGCATGGATGGGCATGATCTCACCCATCCTTGGAACGTGCAACACCTCTGCAAGTATTATCAGTAGCATCTGGCTACGGGAATTTAGTATTATAGGAAAAATTCTTTTCATGGAGCCCTGATGGGACAACTATTACGGATTGTTATCTTTTAAATGAAATTGAAAAAGTTTGCTTTGAAAACTTATTCCTGTCAGTATATCGGGCAATGCGCGAAAGACCTCGGGCCTAACCCTGAGGCACCAGAGAACCTCGGGCCTAACCCCGAGGCAGAGAAGACCTCGGGCCTAACCCCGAGGCACCAAAGACCTTGGGCTTAACCCCAAGGCATTAAAAGACCTCGGGCCTAACCCCGAGGCACCAAAGACCTCGGGCTCCGAACCCAGGCGCCAAAGGACCCTGCGACCACCCATGACCCAGGTCGGTTTCCTATGGTCGCTCCTTAGCATGCCCCCGCCTTTAAAGGACGCTCGGGGGAAAGAGGATTCTAGACCTAAACAGGAAATTAACTAAAGCTTCGCTTAGGTCCAGCCGACGATGGGGCCAAACCCCTAGGTGGCCAATAATGGCAAGCTTCAAATGCTCCTGCAACCACCCATGTTCCAGGTTTATTTCCTATGGCCATTTAGTCCCGAACACCCGCACACCCGCCTTAGCAAAATGCTTGGGGGGCAGGGGATAGAGGAAAATACTAAGGCCAAAACAGGGAATTACAAACGCTCGACTAGGTGTTCTGTGGGTTACAGTCCTAAAGCATTTGCTAAGGCAGATGTTAGGTCGGCCAAAGCCATACGGATACTAGCAAAAGTTAAAGAACAGTACAACAAAATTAATGGAAGGATGACCTCAGGGGCCTTTGCATTAATTAAACAAATGTACAAAGCCTGGGGGGCAGTTGTAGTAGCCTCCCCGAAAAATAAAAACTACAAGTAATGAAAACAAACAACAGGAAGGAGGGACCAGGGAGTCAGTCCTCCGCATTGACCACATTCTCGGTCTCCCCGATCTGCTCCCCTGGAACGGCGAGTCTTTCCTCCGCTAAGCCCCCTTCCGGGGCGAGCTCGGTGGCCTCATCAATGGCCACAGGATCTCCAACGGTCGCCGGATCCTCACCGACAGCGGGAGCTTCGCCGGCTGTAGGATCTTCACCGACGTCCCAGTAATCCGAGTCAATCCCCTCGTAGGCCGAAAGGACCCATTCGGGGTGATCCCGGGCTACACGCCATTTCAGATCATCATAACCTTGGAAGAAGCCGTCGTCAAACGCCCCCTCCAAGGCCCCTGCAGCAGGTGTCTCGGATGCCGCCTTCGCCCGGGCTTCAGCGGCCACGGTCAAAGCCCGGGAAACCTCCAATTCGGCCAAAGCCGCTGCCAGGTCCGCCTGAGCCGCCCCCAAACTCAAGGCCATTGATTTCGTCTTGCTTGTCTCCACGGCTAAAGCGGCTTTAGCTACTTGCAGCTCTTTCCGCTCTTTTGCTAGGGCGGCTTCAGCAGCGCTGACCTTCTCAGCCAGAGAGGATAGGATGGATTCTGCGCCCACGGCCATGCAGCTAACCTACGGCAGGAAAATGAAAATCAGTTAGGCAAGTAGAAAGCGGATTAGGCCAATGCTTGAAGGGGGGACAAAATACTTACCAGATGGGATATGCTATACAGCCACCCTTGGAAGCCTTGGGGAGATAGCCCGGCGCATGCTTCCACCTGGCTTGGGATAAGAACGGACTTCAGCTTTTCCCGGATCTCATCAGGCCCGTCCAGAGGCAGACCTGACGGAATATCAGCCCTGGGCACGGGCTCGTCAGCACCCGGCCTGTGGGGAGCCGATGTCCCCACAGAGTCGTGACGGGTAGTCGTCCCGTGACGAATACGCCTGAGAGGGCGCTCGCCGCCCAGGGCCTCGGTGGCTGGCCCTGGGCGGCGATCGCCGCCCGAGCAGCAGTAGTGGCGGCGGAGGCAGCTTGTCTCTCCCGCGGCTGGTCCAAATTGCGCTTGGGGGCCATTTCTGCAAAAACCAAGATCGCACAGTCAGAAGTGCAAGGGGCAGAAATAATACAAGTACATGGTCAACGCATAATGTAACCGGGATACTCACCAGGAATGATGGGCGTGAAGCTGGGGGCCGGAACAGGCGGCTCAGGGGAATAGGTCACGATAAAATCTCCCGTCCGGGATAACACGTTCCAGACGCTGGTGGGCAGCCCTGCTAGCCTCAGGATCCTGGCCTGGCACAACTCAGGGATTGTGGGGGGTTTAGTTGAGCCCGCTGTGAACAGAGAAAGACATTAGTCAGTAATCCACTATGTTCCAAAAAGACCAAGATAGCAGACGAGGTCAGAAGGGCGGTCTTACCCCTCAACTCCCCGGCCCAGGATGTCCTCAGCTGGATCCCCGGAGCCATGTTGCAGAGGCGAAGGGTAGACGCCTGGAAAAATTTACCCTTCCACCCTTTGTTGTTGCTAGGGCAGTCATCAATAATTTTCCTGCCCGGACCGGCAGAGAATGAGAAAAACCCCAACTCCCGAGGCACGGGGAATGGTCGGTGGGCCCAGAGAAACTCCTGGAGAGTAAGCTCATACCCGAACACTTGGGGCCACAATGATATGCACCCCATCAGGAACCTCCACCCGTTGGGGGCCAACTGACCGGGAGCGATGTCGAGAAAGATCAGCATGTCCCGGGCTACAGGGTGAAGCGGAAGCCGGAGGCCCGCCATCATAGCGTCCTCGAATAGGGTGATAAACCCCGACTGATAGAGGTGCGCGCCACCGGTGTTTACGGCTAGGGCGCAACCATCGGGAAGGGAATATCTCTCCCTGATCCGGAGAATGTCACCGGAGCGCAAAATAGAAGAAGTGGACTCACAGGCGAAAACTACGCGGTCAGTCCCCTCGGGCAACTCGTCACCCGAACCCCTCGAGACGGAGGCAACGGGGGCCTCCTCGGAACACTCACTGTCAGACAGACGAACGGGAATCCTGGCCCCACTTTGGTGATCGGATAGGGACTCAGGAAGCCTACCCGGACTGACACCGGGGGACCCTGACTGATATTGTTCGCTCTCCGATTTCGAGGCAGAGTTGAAGCCTGAGTGTTCCATCTCTGGCTCTCCGATGGGAAGGAACGGACACAAACTACGACCCGCGAATGGATCGGAAACCCCAAACCTGATATACAGGGGGGGCAGAGTTACTAACCTGAATGGTAACGAGTAGACACTCCTCAGCACCAGACAGCACTCTCTCAGAACAACGCAAGAAACGCCCGATCGGTTCAGACGAATTAGAGTTCCACCCGACTCGAAAAACGCACAGAATCTGAGGAGGAAGAAGTCCCACTCCCGCTCGAACCCCACAAGATTCGTTCTCTCCAGCCTCACTCCGAAATGGAAAAGGACGCGGGAAAGGGGGAAGAAAGCGAGAAATAGAAGATCAGAAAGGGATGCCAGGAATGAGGCGAGTGCTCCTTATATAAAGACCCTCAACGGCCCAGATCAGAACAAATTCAGTGGTTCAGAAGATTTCCCGCCCGAACCGTCGCTTCGGTCACATGAGGAGTCGCCTCAAAAGGCGCGCGCATTAAATGCGTGAAGAGACGGTTCCGTTAGTCTGCAGACGGTTCGGTTACAACCATGCCTCCCTTTGTTAGGATTTAACCTAACTACTGATTGGTTGGCACAGGGTAGCAGTGGTCCGGGCCCGAGCAGTCACCACCCGGGCCCAGTCATAAGCCGGTCGGGTATTAACCGCCCCGCGTCGTACAGAATTGATAAACAGTTAAAGGGACATAGTGTAAACAAAAGTTGGCCTCGAGGACCGTTGTATTACTATGAGGGGAAAACTATACAGAAGACGGGGGCAATTGTAATAGCCTTCCCGAAAAAAAAAAAAAAAAAAAAAAAAGGACGAGGTGCCTTCAAGTTCATTGGCCCTTCAGAGCCTTGACCTCCTCTTCCAGGGCAGCCACCCTCGCCACCAGCCCCTCTACAGTCAGCTCCAGGGCATGGACGTCCACCCCTCGCAGGGCGGAATCCATCTGCAGTTCGTTGCTCATCTTCTCCACCTCCTGCAAACGTCTCTCCATGTTCACAAGAGAGAAGTCCGACCATGAGCCGGGCATGCGAAGACCGGCGGATGCTTCTGGCCGGCTCCTTTTCGGTTGGGGCTGAGATTCTTCCTCTTTCTCCTTACCCTTCCTGGATGGGCCCGGTGGCGGGCTTGCGTCCTCAGAAGAGGCAGAATCACCGCTGGTGGGCAAGGTGAACGGCCCCTCGGACAGGCCGGCCCTGCTGGTGGTGCGCGCCCCGGTCGCCATGGAACGAGTATAATGGCGCGAACCAGAAGCCGCAGTGGCAGGAGCAGCAGAGGAGGGTCCCGCGCCCGCATTATCCGCAGGTCCCCCGGCCAAATCAGAGAACGACAGACCATCCTTGATAGCTCGGTCAATCGCCTCCGTGTCCTCAGCGGTAGGGGCGACGCCACGGGAGGCAGCAAAAGCCTGCTTGCAGAGGTCGGGATCAAAAGTTGTAGGGGGGCAGAGAGCGGCATCCTCTAGCCAGTTGCCGGCGACCACAACCCATGGGTACCGCTGCCAATTCTTGTTCGGAAAGTCCAGACCTTGGACCAGGTCCCTTCCCTCGGTCTTGGGACGGAAGTAAGGACCTCCGTTGTCAATGCCCAAGATCTAGCATCTGGCGACGTCGACGGAGCGGAGGAACAACCCCAGTCGCTCGTTCAGCGCTGATATTCCCCATAGGAGACGGGCGACGTTGGGGCGGCACTTGTGAAGCGGGACGCGCAGCCCCTCAAGCAGGTCGCAAAAGGAGACTGGGAGGGGGAAGTGCAGTCCCACGATAAGCAGCAAATAGCTGCTGATGAGGACAAAAGGAAAGGCTATTTCCTCCCCGTCAACATATGGATGGACCACTACATCGTCTGGGATTCGACAATCCTCTCGGAATGCTTTAAGCCCTTCATCTGATGACAGGTCAATATGCGAAGCCATTTGATGAAGATGAAAGTCTGGGAAAACGAAGACGGCAGAGAAGAGGGGGCTCGGAGTGTTTTGCTCAGGCGACTCGGTTGATGCTGTGTAGTGGGAAACAAGGTTGAATAAGTGCTCCTTATATAGGCGGCACGAACGGTTAGGATCCAGTTTGATCGGATGGCTCACATACTCTCCCGCCGAAACTGTCGTTTCGGGCACGTGGGGCGTCGCCTCAGAGAGCGTGAGCATTAAATGCACGACGTGATGGTTCGGTTGCCACCGGGACGATTCGGTTACTTCTCAACTGGCTGCCTGGGGTCCGAACCAGACCAGTAACCAGCGGACACGTGGCATCGGGGAGCCCAGTTCTGCAGGGTCACCGCTCGGTCGATAAACCGCCGGGTCATTCTAAGCCGGTCCCAATCCGACGGGGGTCCCGGTCCATCCCCGGTTGGTATCTGAAAAGCGTTCTTAATTTTCAAAATTCCTTCGACAAGGCATCATCTCAACTTTGAAAATGGGGGGCAGCTGATATGTCCAGAAATATTCTGTAGCAGTCCAACCGCCACGTGGTCAGCTAATAGCCCGGGAAATCCGGATTGGGAGCGTAGGGTCCACATTCCCGAGGTGTCCAGTTGTTATCGTCCAGGGTACCCGGCAGCTCGGGTACCAGGAGTGGTGAGGCCCTAGGAGACGCGGCGTGGATCATGCTTCCTGCCATTTCCTTATACAGCTGCAACTCTATTAAGGAAGAATCAGTGGTTTCCTAAACCACTTAGGAAACTCTCCAAACATTGTACAAATCTATTGCGATTGGATTAGGCTTCCTAATCCAGCAAACTTACCATGTGAGGGTGAACTCTTGCATCTATAAAAGAGCCCACCTGCCCTCTCTAAGGGGATCTGAATATCAATTCTCTAAGCACATAAGCATATATTAGAGAACTTACCATCATACACGCATACACCCGGCCGGTATTACTGGTAGTGTCGCCCACCATTGTTGGCTCACCAGGCCCGCCGGTGATCTGCTAGTGAATGCGCATAGACGCAACCGTGGACGTAGGTCACCTCATTAACGGGGCCGAACCACATACAAATCTTTTGTGATTTTATTTTCTGTCCAAATTATTCTTACCAATTTTCGGCATCATCATGCTTATTTAATATATTTATTTATTATTAGGAAAAACAAATAAATACTAATAATAATTATCAAAATACTTAAAGTGAATTTAAAGTACTAAACATATACATAAACATAGTTTATGTATTAGAATTATACTAATTGTTATTGTAAATTATAATTAGAAGTATTATACACAGTTAATTATTCTTTTAAGATACTTAAATCACTAAAAAAAATTAAGATATAATTGTTGGGTTTATGCCCTCAAACCATTAATTTATGTATGAGACATTAGCATTTTAATACATGGATATCAGTTTTACATTTCATTATGTATGTTTCTTTCATGAGATGATTGCCAATCCTTAAGTATCATAGTAGATAATTCGTGTGTGTATGAGATACATACAAGTGAGATACGAATTACCATCCTTTGATACTTAAAGGTTGTCACAATGGATAATGAGACTGGATATCTCATCACGTATACACTGTAGCATAATTAACTACCATTGGATGGAGTGATTAATCTCAATCACTAGAGTATCACTCTTAGTTAATATGCTAGTACTTATAGTGCATTGACGGACCTGAGCTTTCCTATTGACACTTAATGCTGTCAAACAGTCAATAAGAACTCATAAGTTGTATAAGGTACGTGGTCTCAATCTTACGACAATTATGAACACAGACTGTGGATATGGCTGCTTTGACTTACCAATCAGTGAGGTCTATAGAAGATAAACATAGGTATCTTGGGTATGTCATGTTCATAGGGTCGTGAACATATATTGTCAAGAAAGAATCTACCCTCTGTTTCAGAGTAAGCATTCCCTTGAGAATGTCACCAAGTCGATTACTGAGTACTGCAGTCTTGTTGATAAGAGTTATCAACATGTTTGGTAATCATGAGAGGTGAATGGGACTCAAGGAATACAAGAAGTAATCATGATTCAGGTTAACAGTAACAGTTATCCGACTACCTGAATATAATTACGAATGCTGAAGGTAGAAAGACATTAGTACAACATACAAGTCTAGTTATCGCTTTGGATATGTTCTTTTGCGTTGGAGTTCAGTTATCATTTTATAGTGGAGTAAACGTTAATTGACCAGTTAGTTAGTTTGCTGATCAAAGAGTTTGGTCAAGGTAATTAACAAACTGGTCTGAGCCAACAATAAAGAGCCTAGGAGGTCCCACTCTTAGCTCCGCTAGGAAGCTTGGAAGGGCACCTGAGGATCATGTCAAGGTAGGTTCGATCGATCGAAGTAGTCTCGATCAATTGAAGTCTAGGCAGGTTCGATTGCTTGAGGTTTGTTCGATCGATCGAAGGTTCGATTGATCAAATACACTTCGATTGCTCAAAGGTTAGGTCGGTTCTGGGAATCTATAAATAGGGCAACTACGTACTGAATGTTTTTTATCGTTGTTTTTATACGTAGAAGCTGTAGAAACTATTTAGGTTTCCCTAAACCTTCCATATCCTCCCTACTAGGGTTCCCACCAACTCTATTCCTTCTGGCAGGCATCTGCAGGAGTCATAAGAGTGAAGACAGCCTAGTGGAAGTTGTTGCACCATCAAGGAGAAAGAAGTTTTCAGAATTGGGCTCCAGACCTGAGGTATATTTCTTCTCCCTCTTGTTAGTACGCATCTATGGAATTGACGGGTAGTAGATCCTGGGCTACCAATAAGTTTTTATAACTTGACTTTTCCGCTGCGTGTTTAAACTTTTAATTTAAATCGGTTTTTCCATCAATTGGCATCCGAGCCATGCTCATTTGGATCTATAGATGCATTTTGGAAAACTAGTTTTGATTTACATGTAGATTTTAGGACTGTTTTCGAAACTGCATCGTGACAGATCTATTTCTGCAGCGTTATCGCAGTAGAATACAAATCTGTGATTACATTAGATGCATGTTGGCTTTGATCGATCGAAGTAGGTTCGATCGATCAAAGATGATCTGTGCCCAAGCAATCGAACAGGTTTCGATCGATCGAACATTGGATATGTTCGATCGATCGAATGGCATTCGATCGGTCGGGACAGATTCTTTGTCAGGTTGTTCTTTTCACAGTTTTAAATGTTTTAAAAATTATATGTTTTAACTTTAAATTCTTCTGTAAAATTTTTTAAATCAATCTGTGAAATAGAAAATTTAAGCGATTGAACAGTGTTCAATCGATCGAAGGTTCGAGCGATTGAACGGTATTCGATCGATCGAACTGTGAAAGTGAAGTTAGATGCTGTTTTAAGTTCTAATTCAATATATAAAGAGTTTATGTACTATGTGAATCAATTAGCAGTTCTAATTGTTATATATGCATGGATGTGTGTACGACTAACCCTTTTGTAGCAAGCTTAGTCGCTATCTCCCATGGAACCAAGACTTTTAAATTTTGTATTTAATTGTTTGAGATTGGTGTATATTATGTTTTATTATTGGTTTGGTTTAAGGTATATGTAAAGGACGCTGTGACTTCAATCCTATGAAAAGGAAAGTCGCACCGGTTTCCCTAGCCTTTTATATTATAGTTGTTTTTCTATTTCTAGATAAATTGTAAGCTTCGAAAGAAGCATAGGACCAATGTATTAGAATTAGAAATTCCATGGATATGGAGCAAGCCGTTGTCCATGAAGATGGAGCTGAAGGCGACCAAACCAAGGAGGTTCTATAGAGATAGAGCCATGGGAGATAGAGGCATATAAATGCCTTTGTTTCATTTTAGTTTTTGTTTTATGTGCTTGGTTTGTGATTGGCGTTTTACATTGTTACTACTTGCATGCACGTAAAACAAGTTTTCTAAAAAAAAATTCAAAAACCATTTCAACGCATTAGTAAACATTGGATGTTTATGGGTAATGTGTGGAAACAATTTTTTCAAAAAGCAAAATCCTTATTTACTAAATCTAGTGGGAGAAGGTCTTATTAATAACACCCACGATCTTCCATTAATGGCTCACTGTAAGATGAGTGGTGCATTTTGTGTCACCTCGCCAGGGGTGATCATTCCATACGGAGGTTGCATTACTCATTGGTTACTAGATGTGAACTTCCTTTGATAGGATTAATCAGATGTGTTAGAGAGTAACCACCACACGGAGGCGCTACTTGAGACGGTTGCGATTGGATCTTAGTTAATGGTACACACTAGCTAAACTATGGATAAGGGATCCCATACGGGACATTATTTAGAAACTTAGAGATCAAAAAGCCTCGGGAGTCATAACTTGTTTTGCAAGAGTTGCATAGCAGACAAGTCATGATTAATCGAAAGATTGAACATTGACCACCACACGGAGGCTTTACTCTTTCGTTTTGATATTCCGGCGACTTTGTTTTAAAATAAGAGTTTTTTAAGGATTCTTTTATTTCAAACTGTCAAATTCTGATATCCATATTTATTTTGTTTATTTGATTTTCAGTAATCATAATGTCTGGATTTGCATTTAGTCCACTTGCCACCATACTCACTCAAAACAAGTTAACTGGAAACAACTACACTGAATGGAAACGTAACCTTGACATCGTGTTAACTACGGAGGATCACATATATGTCCTCACCACCCCAAGCCCTGAAGAACCTGCGACAAATGCTTCGATAGCTACTAGACGCGAGTTCGACAAATGGAAGAAGTTGAATGGAATGGCTCGTTGCTACATTCTGGCCACAATGGCTGGCATGTTGCAACACCAATTCTAATCGAACGATTCTGCCAGTGACATTATCACATCCTTGAAGAAGATGTTTGGAGAGTATGGCAGGCCTGCCAGACGAGTAGCCATGCAGAAGTTAATGAGTGCAAAGATGTCGGAAGGGACTCCAGTCAAGGAACATGTTTTAAAAATAATTGGTTATTTAAACGAGCTGGAGACCCTAGGTGCCAACATCGATGCACAAACCCAAGTTGATATGATCCTCAATTCGTTGCCGCCTTCATTCGCTCAATTCAAACTTAATTATAATATGAATCAAATGAATTTCTCAATGAGCGAATTAATGAGTTCTTTACTCGCAGCAGAAGGGGTGATCAAGCTTGGGGTCAACATTTTGAACGTTGAGAAAATTGCTTCTTCTTCCTGATCTACACCGAAAGGAAAGAAAGGGAAGAAGAAGGCTGGCACTGGTGGTTCAAGTGTTGGATTGGTCCCTAAGATTGCAAAATCTAAGGGAAAAGGTAAGGGCAAAGGGAAGGTGGGTGGCCAAGGCAAACGAAAGTGTTTCCAATGCGGCGACAAGGGCCACTGGAAGAGGAACTGTCCAAAATTCTTAGCTACAAGAGTTCAAGGTATGATTGAATCACATGTGATTGAAGTAAGTTTTATAACGGATACTTCAAACACTTGGAGCATTGATTCTGGTGTAACTAACCATATCTGTAATTCATTACAGGGGTTCAGATCAACCAGGAGGTGCAATGATGGGGAAATCATACTTACTCTAGGTTCTAGCGCAACCGTTTCTGCGGTTGCTATAGGAGTCGTAGCTTTAGAATTTCTAGACAATAAAGTTTTGATTTTACCAGATGTACTTTACGTCCCTTCAATGAGACGTAATTTAATTTCAGTTTATAATTTATCGAATAACGGTTATTCCTTTCATTTTGGAACTGAAGTTGTGATTAAAAGAAATAGTTCTTTTATATGTTCTGGTGTAAATCAAATGGTTTGTATGTGATTACTCCAAATATTTCTAAAGACTCTTGCATGGAACTTAATAACTTAGTGGTAACTATACCATCTAAAAGAAAGGGACCTTCCACTAATCCAACAAAGCTTTGGCATATAAGGCTTGGCCATATCAATTTAAATAGGATTGGCAGACTAGTCAAAGAAGGGGTCTTAGATGATTTGGTTCTCGAACCAATGGAAGTTTGTGAGTCTTGTTTAGAGGGTAAGATGACTAAAAGGCCCTTTCCTGCAAAGGGCAATAGAACCAATGCATTCTTGGAATTAGTTCATACTGATGTGTGTGGACCAATAAATATTAGAGCAAGAGGTGGATATGAGTATTTCATAACATTTACTGATGACCACTCTAAGTATGGATATGTGTACCTAATGCAGCTTAAGTCTAAAGCCTTTGAAAAGTTCAAAGAGTTTAGGGCTGAAGTGGAGAAGCAATTGGGCACACATATCAAGGCCATTCGATCTGATCGAGGAGGTGAGTACCTCTCTAATGAGTTTATTGATCACCTCATACTATAGCACCTGAAATTCTCCAGAAATTCCCATTCCTGTTTTGTACTAGTTGATTCTGATTTCGAGGACGAAATCCTTTAATAGGTGGTGGAAGATGTAACACCTGTAATTTTCTTTCATTAATAATATCAGCTTTTCGAATTTCTATATTGGACTGGCTATATTATTATATTATTATTTTAGTTGGGTGACGATTTTGACGTATCTTAGGATTACTGATTAGACTGTAGTAACCATACCAACTCGACCATAATAAGATTTAACTTAGTCCCGTACCCAGACCCGGACATTACCCGGACATTAGAAATAATACCCGGTTGTACGTAAATCGAGACCGATATGTATACCGAGAAACTTATGCACGTAAACTGAGAAAGTAGCACACAACCCGAGGTGGGCCCCACTTGGCCGGCCACATGGCAGCCACATGTCACACCCCTTTAACACATGTCCACTACAAGGACACATGTCCTAGCATGCAAGCATGCAATAGGACACCTAGTACTTGCATTTTCTATATAACCACACCTATATACATGCATTACACTCTCTTCCACTCTCATAATCTGCACCTAAGTTAAGAAAGAGAGCTAGGAGTTATAAATCCCATGGAGATATAGAAGAAAAACAAGGAGAAACCAAGCATTCACTCCCTTCCCTTGTATACACCTCACATGCAAACATATATACACACCCATACACCTACATACACTACCATGGGAACCTAAGAGCTGTGTTTATAAGTCCTAGAAGCTCAAGAAAATTCCCAGCAGTAAGAAGAATCAAGAAGTTAGAAGAAGAAGAAGTTTATCCTTGGAGTTTGAGTTCAAAGCTTCACCAAGTTTTAAATCAATATCCAAGCTTAATTCTAAGATTTGGTGAGTAATCTAACTCAATTTAGAACATATATAGTATGTAATAATGTTTATTAGGAGTTTGATGTTGTTGGGTTGAAGTTTTCATGACATGCGAGACAAGTGCTTTAAATCTGAGAAACTGAAACTTCTAGCAGAATGTAGTATAGTTAATTGAACGTTTTGAGGAGCTCAAAAATTGGAATTAAGCTAGGTTTTTTTGTGGTGAAAGATAACTCATTTATATACAAATAACTCTTCTATATCTTAGTCTGAAAATCAATCCTTGATGGGTGAAATGCATGTACAATGCAGCGTTATAAATCTGGGAAACAGAAACTTTCAGCAGAATATAGTTTAGTGCAATCAACGTTTGGAGCAGCTCAAAAATCGGAATTAAGCTAGGTTTTTTTGTGGTGAAAGATAACTAATATATATACAAATAACTCTTCTATATCGCAGTCTAAAAACCCCTCCTTCATAGGTTAAATTCACGTACAATGCAGTACTATAAATCTGGGATAGAACAGTCCGAGATATAAGAAATTTCTTGTAAAATAAATATTTTAAGTAGCTCAAAAATGTAATTGAAGCTAGTTTTTTTTGTACATGAATATATTCCTATTATCTACAATGTTTTAGTTTTGAGTTTGATCTATAAATTAATTATCATGCCCAAATAAATCATGTGGTTTCAGGCAACACAGTGAAAATGGACTCTGGCAGATTGTGTAGCTTTTGTATGATGTTTGTTTATGCATGGTGTTGATTGTTGATGCTAGTTTTTCGATACCTGTGTTGTTATGAAAATCTTGTGCTGTGGTAGTGCTATCGCATAAATGAGTATGTTAAGGGTTTCATCTATATGTTTATTGGTATTAAATTCATGTTATAAATCTATGAGTTACGTGCTAAGTTTTCCATTATTATGAATATAGTCTAATGACCGTTGAAAGTTCATACCCAAACTATGAGTATGTTGTATGGCACGATTATTGCGTTAATAAGTGATCGGAAAAGTTTCCATCGTAAGTATATTGAGAGGTAAAACGGAATGTCGGACGTATAGCAAAATATTAACAGTTATAAATGGATGATATTAATGAACTAAACTACAAAACGTACGAACGTGAAAAATAACGATAAAACCTTCAATAACATATTTAATGCAAATAAGGGACGTTGGGTTTCATTTCTAGTCGTGTGACTACTGGTCAAGTTGATTCGTGAACTTTCGTGTCGTGTTTGGATCATTCTTGCAAAGTTGGTCTCTCGATTATTCCATGAAATTGATTAGTGAGTTGTGTTTTGTTCCTCGATCTGAGGATCAGCATGACATGTTCGGTCAAGTGCTGATGACCTGAGGATTATCATGACGTGTTCGATCAAGTAGTTGATTAGTTTTCCGCACCCTTGGTGCGAGGATCGGCATGAAGTGTTCGGCCGTGCGAGTGACCTGAGGATCGGCATGATGTGTTCGACCAAGTGAATGTGAATATCCCGCAGGAGTTGTGAACTATTTTGTACCCTTGGACTGAGGATCAGCATGATGTGTTAGGTTATGTACGGGTGACCTGAGGATCGGCATGACGTGTTCGTCTAAGTGATTATTAATTTCCCGTACCCTTGGTCTGAGGATCGGCATGACGTGTTTGGTAACGTGCGGGCGACCTGAGGATCGGCATGACGTGTTCGACCAAGAGATTGTTAATGTCCTACACACTTATGCTATTTGGGCGACAGTTTGAATGCCAGTTGAGCGATAGTTTGAATGCCATTTGGGCGACAGTTTGAGTGCCAGTTGGGCAACAGTTAACTATTCATTGTTGAGTGTTGTTCTTTCTTGACCAGTAAATGCGTTTGGAGTTAAGTCTTCTTTCAGTCAATGTCATTGGTCAGTTTAGTTCTGGGTTAAGTTTCAAAGGGAATGATTGGGTTTAAATAAGACATGGTTTTGAGAATAAGAAAAGACGAACGAGACATAGTATCGAGAATAAGAAATGATGAACGAGATATGGTTTCGAGAAATAAGAAGAAATGATTAATAACTTACCTTGGTGGTGGTAACCTTAAGGGGACCCTCACTTAGCTTAACCGCTAACGGCTTTTCATGCCGCTGGACCTTCCACGTCCAGCCTTTGCAGGTCCAGACGAAGCTGGCTATGATCAAGATACAGATTTTACTACTAAAGACTATGCTGGTGAAGATTACTATGAGGAAGGCTATGGTTTCGCCAGCTGAAGATCTTGGAGTTTTTCTTTTATCATAGTTCTGTTATTAATATGTTTAATGATGTAATAGCTTAGTTGAACTTGTAATATCTATCTTTTGGATATCTTTTAGTCTGTAATATACTAATCATGTAAGACTTGAATGTTTAGATTCTTGCTTTCGCTGAACTTAGTCACTTTCCCGTATTATATTATTGTTTTAAGCATTTTTGGACAATCAGGTGACATTCACAACCAGTCACGTGTCTACGAACCCATAAAGGAAATTAATTTTTCCCTATATTTGGTACTTCGGGGCGTGACACATACAAAATGGGATTCTGTCATAGTTGACTGCACCTAGTACGCCTCAGCAGAATAGTGTAGCCGAGAGAAGGAATCGGACTCTTTTAGACATGACTAGGTCGATGATGAGTTATTCTGAGTTGCCATTATTCCTTTGGGGTTATGATTTGGAAACCGCTACATATATACTAAATCTAGTACCAAGCAAATCTGTTCCCAGGACACCACGAGAGATGTGGATTGGGCGCAAACCTTCTTTGCAACATCTCTAGATATGGGGGTGTCCAGAACATGTGCTGAAAGGAAAGATGAGCAAGTTGGATTCTAGATCGGAAGTATGTTACTTCGTAGGGTATCCAAAGGGTACTTATGTATGGTATTTTTATGATCCAAGAACAGAAAGTGTTTGTTAGTACTAATGCTGTTTTCTTGGAAGATGATTATATCATAAACCATAAACCTAAAGGAAGTATAGATCTTAGAGAGATAGAAGGAGAGCCCTCAGTCCAACCCGTAGTTAATAACAATGTAAATCAAGAAAACACCACTTATTCACCCATTTTCGTACCAGTACCTCGTCGTAGTAGGAGGAATCAGTCAGTCTGATAGATACATGTTCTTAGGAGATTTGAAGCTGTCTCCATAGAATCTGAATCTGATCCTGCCACATACGAAGAGGCAATGGCTGATGTTGATTCAGTTCATTGGGTTAAAGCTATGAAGGCTGAATTGGAATCTATGGATTCTAATCAGGTCTGGGATCTTGTAGAACTTCTAGCCAATGTTAAACCCATTGGTTGCAAGTGGGTCTATAAGAGGAAAAGAGGATCTGATGGAAAGGTTGAGACCTTTAAGGCTAGGCTTGTAGCGAAAGGTTATATTTAGAGGGAGGGCATTGACTATGAGGAAACCTTCTCGCCAGTAGCCATGCTTAAGTCCATCAGAATACTCTTATCTATTGCTACATGCCTAGATTATGAGATCTGGCAGATGGACGTCAAGACTGCATTCTTGAATGGCAATCTTGAAGAGGACATTTATATGCAGCAACTATAAGGGTTCATAGCTGGTCGGAAAGGTAACTTGGTACGCAAGTTGCAAAAGTCCATTTATGGGCTTAAGTAGACATCCAGGAGTTGGAACATCCGATCAACCGAGCCGTCAAGTCGTTTGGTTTCATACAGAATTTGGATGAACCTTGCGTATACAAGAAGTATGAAGGAAAAGTGGTGGCTTTTCTTGTGCTTTACGTTAACGACATTCTACTCATTGGGAATGATGTAGCGGCATTGTCAACGGTCAAGTTTTGGCTAGCTAGTACATTCAATATGAAGGATCTAGGAGAGGCGAGCTATATTCTTAGGATAAAGCTTTTTCGGGATCGCAAGCAAAAGATAATGGGATTATCTCAAGCCGGTTATATCGATAAGGTGCTGACTAAGTTTTCAATGGATAATTCGAAGAAAGGTTTATTACCTTTCAGGCATGGTTTAGCGTTCTCTAAGGAACAGTGTCCTAAGACACAGGCGGAGAGGAATCGCATGTCAGGAATTCCCTACGCCTCGGCGGTGGGAAGTCTCATGTATGCGATGTTTTGCACTAGACCAGATATCTGTTTTGCTGTTGGCATGTTTAGCTGGTATCAGTCGAATCCAGGTCCAGAGCACTGGACAGTCGTTAAGCACATTCTTAAGTACTTGAGAAGGACTAAAGATTACATGCTTATGTACGGTGGTAGTGAGTTAATTCCAGTAGGATACACTAACTCGGACTTTATGTCAGATAAAGATCTGAGGAAGTCGACGTCTGGTCATCTCTTTACCTGAGGAGGTGGTATTGTTAGTTGGAGGAGCATTAAGCAGAAATGCATTGCAGACTCAACTACAGAAGCTGAGTATGTGGCTGCTTGTGAAGCTGCAAAGGAAGCTATTTGGCTCAAGAAGTTCCTTATGAAGCTCGCGGTGGTACCAACGTCGTTGTCACCTATTATGCTTTATTGTGATAATAGTGGGGCAGTGGCTCAGTCCAAGGAGCCAAGGAACCACGGAAAGGGAAAGCACGTAGAGCGGAAATATCATCTTATCCGAGATATTGTTCAATGTGGAGATGTGACTGTCACCAAGATTACCACTGTTGACAATCTTGCTGATCAGTTTAAAAAGACCTTGCCACAGAATGTCTTTGATCGTCATCTAGATAGTCTAGGTCTCAGATGTAGTCCTGTATGGTTGTGAGTGCAAGTGGGAGTTTGTTGGGTTTATGCCCTCAAACCATTACTTTATGTATGAGACATTAGCATTTTAATATATAGATATCAGTTTTACATTTCATTATGTATGTTTCTTTCATGAGATGATTGTCAATCCTTAAGTATCATAGTAGGTAATTCGTGTGTGTATGAGATACATACAAGTGAAATACGAATTACCATCCTTTGATACTTAAAGCTTGTCACAGTGGATGATGAGACTGGATATCTCATCAGGTATACACTGTAGCATAATTAACAACCATTGGATGGAGTGATTAATCTCAATCACTAGAGTGTCACTCTTAGTTAATATGCTAGTACTTATAGTGCATTGACGGACCTGAGCTTTCCTATTGACACTTAATGCTGTCAAACAGTCAATAGGAACTCATAAGTTGTATAAGGTACGTGTTCTCAATCTTACAACAATTATGAACACAGACTGTGGATATGGCTGCTTTGACTTACCAATCAGTGAGGTCTATAGAAGATCAACACATAGGTATCTTGGGTATGTCATGTTCATAGGGTAGTGAACATATATTGTCAAGACAGAACCTATCCTCTGTTTTAGAGTAAGCATTCCCTTGAGAATGTCACCAAGTCGATTACTGAGTACTGCAGTCTTGTTGATAAGAGTTATCAACATGTTTGGTAATCATGAGAGGTGAATGGGACTCAAGGAATACAAGAAGTAATCATAATTCAGGTTAACAGTAACAGTTATCCGACTACCTGAATATGATTACGAATGCTGAAGGTAGAGGGACATTAGTACAACATACAAGTCTAGTTATCGCTTCGAATATGTTCTTTTGCGTTGGAGTTCAGTTATCGTTTTATAGTGGAGTAAACATTAACTGACCAGTTAGTTAGTTTGTTGATCAAAGAGTTTGGTCACGGTAATTAACAAACTGGTCTGAACCAACAATAAAGAGCCTAGGAGGTCCCACTCTTAGCTCCGCTACGAAGCTTGGAAGGGCACATGAGGATCATGTCAAGGCAAGTTTGATCGATCGAAGTAGTCTCGATCGATTGAAGTCTAGGCAGATTCGATCGCTTGAGGTTTGTTCGATCGATCGAAGGTTCGATCGATCGAATACACTTCGATCGCTCGAATGTTAGGTCGGTTCTGGGAATCTATAAATAGGGCAGCTGCGTACTGAATGTTTATGGTCGTCATTTTTATACGTAAAAGGTGCAGAATCTATTTAGGTTTCCCTAAACCTTCCCTATCCTCCCTATTAGGGTTTCCACCAACCCTATTCCTTCCGGCAGGCATCCGCAGGAGTCATAAGAGTGAAGATAGCCTAGTGAAAGTTACTGCACCATCAAGGAGAAAGAAGTTTTTAGAATTGGGTTCAAGACCTGAGGTATATTTCTTCTCCCTCTTGTTAGTACGCATCTATGGAATTGACGGGTAGTAGATCCTGGGCTACCAATAAGTTTTTATGACTTTTTCGCTGCGCGTTTAAACTTTTAATTTAAACCGGTTTTTCCATCAATAATCAACCGGATTAACTATAGTAATTAAAGATAAAATAATAATAATAATAATCAAACCCGTGGGTGTCACCCGAACTGACCCGGTCATAAACGGATAACCTAAATACACTCACAAAGAAACCTAAATGGGTGACCTAATGGGCTAGACCCCCAAACCCAACATAACTACCCATTTACACACATAAGTAAACCCAACCCATAAAGCCGTTTGGGTAGACCCGGACTCAACCCGTACCCAAAACCCAAACCCACTTACTAACAAACTAACTCGACCCAAATACCCTAACCCAAACCCATATATACACTTAGCCTAACCCGCCCTGTTAACTCGAACCAGGCCAACGTCAAAACGATGCCGTTCCATTTAAGTGGCCCATGGGCTTTTATCCACCTGACTTGGCTACCCATTCTCTCACTCAGGCTAACCCACCCATATTTGTACCCGATCTGAACCCACACCCTAATGTTATAACCCAAAAACCCAATCCTAACCCTTTCTTCTCTGGCGAGCTATACGCTGCTGGCGACGTCACAATTCGCCAGAGATTCTTCTAAAGCTTCATATCTCCTTCATTGTTTTACCAAAATTAATGAGACCAACGCCAAATGGATTGATTAGTCCCCTCTACAACATACTAGGAGATGAGAACTTGAATCATAGGTTAAGGACACCTACGGTAGATTATCATTTTTTGCCAAAATGAGAATAACGGTCTGCATGTCCCTATACCCAAAACCCAAACCCACTTACTAACAAACTAACTCAACCCAAATACCCAAACCCAAACCCATATATACACTTAGCCTGACCCGCCCTATTAACTCAAACCCACACCCGAACTGGGCCGACGTCAAAACGATGTCGTTCCACTTAAGTGGCCCATGGGCTTTTATCCACCTGACCTGGCTATCCATTCTCTCACTCAGGCTAATCCACCCATATTTGTACCCGACCCGAACCCATTGCCTAATGTTATAACCCAAAAACCCAATCCTAACCTCTGGCCCGCTATACGCCGCCAGCGACGTCGCAATTTGCCAGAGATTCTTCTAAGCTCCATATCTCGTTCATTTCTTCACCAAAATTGATGAGACTAATGCCAAATGGATCGATTAGGGCTCCTCTACAACATACTAGGAGATGAGAACTCGAATCATAGGTTAAGGACACCTACGGGTGGATTTTCATTTTTCGCCAAAATGAGAATAACGGTTTGCATGTCCCACTAAACATCATCCAAATCAAAAGCCACTTGCTGGGGGTCTATCTCGGTTCATAAGGGACGGATTGGTGTAGTTAAAGGGGGTTTTGGTTGTACTTTAAAAATCAAGCTCCAATCTTGAGCTTCAATGGCTGGCAGAAAGTGACAGAGAGCCTTAGGCTCTATTTGGAAGCATGCATGTGTGCTCTAGGTATGTGTGTGCATGACATGCAAGGGTCCTGAAAGACATGGATAGGCTGGGTTTACCTTAACGGGTCTCCTATCTCTCTCTTTCTTCTTCGATTTTCTTCTTCTCTTCTTCACTACGTCTTCTTTCTCCTCCTTCTAGTTTTGTGCGAGTGTGTGTGTACAGAGAGGAAGTACAAAGATAGGGTGAGGGTGTATACAATATATGTGTTGTATTTGTGTATGATTTTCTCCAAACTCTCACTATTACTAATATATTTGGGACAGATTTTAGGGGCTATATGGGAGAGTTATGAGGGAGTGCAAGGTGTACTTGT
This sequence comes from Hydrangea macrophylla, assembly GCA_033977485.1. Classification (NCBI taxonomy): domain Eukaryota; kingdom Viridiplantae; phylum Streptophyta; class Magnoliopsida; order Cornales; family Hydrangeaceae; genus Hydrangea; species Hydrangea macrophylla. The sequence goes on from CM066988.1 coordinate 33,592,267, forward strand.
ACAGGGTAAATAAGGGAGGGGTATAATGGTCCAATGTGCAATATGGAGTGTATAAATGTGTTTATATGTGGGTGTGTGTCCAAAGGTAGATGTTGGGGTGGCCATGTGGTGCTAAGGTGGCATGCATGGTTGCCATGCGGCAGTGGTGGGGCCCATATCTCGGTGTACATGGAATTATATAGGTTTGCGTGCATATCTCGATGTACATGCACAAATGCAATTGTGCCTATATACGAGGCTGCGTACGAGTCTAAGAATGAGTCGTCTCTAAATTCTGACTAGAATTTAGAGTCGAGGAGAATTTAGAGACGAGGGACGACTGCTACTATCTTATGTACCAAGTTGATACCGACGTTAGCGTTGTTGGGACAATAACTAAAAAACTTATGATCGGGTTCTAACTCAGGATTATCCTAAGGGATCTTCTAGAACTGGGATAAGTTTGATGATGTCATTAATTCTAATTCCTACACGGTATTTCCAAGTAAAATTAGATATACTACACCGTGAATCAGAATTGCGTGCCATTTCTTCCTACAAGTTTATTTAAGCGAGTAGAAGGTGTAGGTTCCATTCCCATTCCGTTCCGAGTGCCAAAACTCATTTTAGCCTCTCAAAGCATCAAATACTTAGTTTTAAAGGCCTAACTCTATGAATTTGCGTATTTGCATCTAACTTGCAATCTGTGAATCAAAATTGAGTGTCATTTCTTTCTACAAGTTTATTTAGGTGAGTAGGAGGTGTGGGTTCCATTCCTGTTCCGTTATGAGTGCCGGAGGCTATTTTGGTCTCTTAAAGCGTCAAAAACTTAGTTTTAAAGGCCTAACTCTATGAATCAAATTTGCATGTCGTTTCTTCCTATAAGTCTATTTAGGTGATTATGAAGTTTAGGTTCCGGTCCCGTGTCATTCCGAGTGCCAAAACCCATTTTGGTCTCTCAAAACCCCAAACTTAGTTTTAGAAGGCTTAAGTCTATGAAAGTATTCGCATCTAACTTACAATCCCTGAATCAGAGTTACGTGTCGTTTCTTCCTACAAGTCTATTTAGGTGAGTATGAAGTTTAGGTTCCAGTCCTATGTCATTTCGAGTTCCAAAACCCATTTTGGTCTCTCAAAACCCCAAAACTTAGTTTTAGAAGACCACAGATCCATGAATTTACGTATTCGTGTCTAATTTGCAATCCGTGAATCGAAATTGCGTGCCGTTTCTTCCTACAAGTTTATTTAGTTGATTAGGAAGTGTAGGTTCTGGTCCCGTGTCATTCCAAGTGTTGGAACCTATTTTGGTCTCTCAAAACCCCCAAACTTAGTTTTAGAAGGCCTAAGTCTATGAATTTGTGTATTCGCATCTAACTTACAATCCGTGAATCGGAAAACTTAGTTTCTCTTTTATTATTTTATACATACAACTAATTAATGAAAGATTTTTCTTTTTTGTAGGTATAAAGTTTCACATTTTGATGAGAGGTTCTAACAAGCGAAACCACTTTTTTTGTTGGGCTAATTTTTTTTGTTGCTTTCATAGTTTTGTTTATAGTTTTTGATGAATATAACATGTATATGTTATTAGTTTAGTACTCGTTCGTGGATCGATTATACATATTTTTTGTTGATTCCAATTGGTTGATATTGAGATGAATCAATGAAATTTATTGGTTGGAATAGATTATTGAGTTGGATTAATTTTGAACTGGGTGGTATTGTTTGTACAGGGTGGTATTGTTTTTACAGGGTGATATTGAATCTTTATTATTTAGAACATTTATGTCGTTTTTAAGAAAAATTGACATAACTAATTACAAATTTATGTCACTTTTATAAAGTATTTATGTCACTTTTAAAGTATTTATGTTACTTTTAAGACTTTAATGTAATTTTTTTGTTTGGTATTTATGTCACTTTTTTACTTTTATATCACTTTAAGTTAAAAGTGACATAAATAAAATGATTTTTATGTCGCTTTTAAGTATATATATCACTTTTTATTAACATATGTTTGGGTTTTAAGAAACATTTATGTCACTTTTAAAAAATATTTATCATTTTTAAATACATTTATGTTGTTGACATTTATGTCAGTTTTTACTGAAAAAAAATGGCATAAATACCTATTTATGTCACTTTTTAAGTGACATAAATAGTAATTTTCCTTATAGTGTTATTCTTTGTTAGAAGATGCTTTAGAGGATTCAACTGCCCTCAGAACCATCACATTACTCCAAGATTTTTTAGGCTTTGTTTAGTTTTTAGGGAAAATAAAGCAAAAAGTAAAGAAAAAAAATTTCACTTCTTTGGTTAAGAAGAAGCAACGAGGAAAATAGGAAAGAAAAGAAAAGAAAAGAAAAGAAAATAAGTTGATAAATAAATTAAATATTTAGAAGTTAGTGTCATTTCCTTTCCTTTATACATATAGCAAAAATTTTCTTAAAAAAAATTTGTTTTTAAAATTATTTAAGCATGAAGGAAAATACGGAGAGAAAATACGAGAGAACTAATTTTACTTTCTTATTTTCTTTTGCCTCACAAAATCCATGAACCAATCAAGTACTAGGATTCTACTCTTGATATTTAGGGGATATGTGCCCCCAAAGGAGCCAAGATTGATCATTCTCTAGTCATTTTCTCCGAAATTGTCTACTAGCAAAGGAAAAATTGGACAGACTCTTTTTTTGGACTCTCTTATACCTAATTTGTCATTTATGGAAAGTAGAACAGTTTTCAATACAAGTTAGTTGCATTGAAAACTGTTTTTTTGGCATTAAAAACTGTTTTGTCTTGTCATAAATAACAAATTAAGTCCAAGAAAGTCCCAAACGAGAGTCGCGCTTGAACTACTCAATAACAAATCCCCAAATACAACTTGGATTAACTTTAAACTTGCACCATAGAGAATGAAGTTCAGGGTTGTTTAAATCAAATGTGACTGCGAAAACTTCACTTCATTGGCTCACTGAACCCTAAAGTCAAATGAACAAAAGAGGACTTTTTGAGCAATATTTGCCGGGTTCATTCAATGCTGTGCCAATAATTATGGTTGGTTTTGTTATCACTTAATTATTTGAATGTCTCACATGATTTTCATCAAATTGAATAGTTTAGCTAGCTATGAAGTGAGAGGATGATAAGTTACGCATCAAATTGCATAGCTTAGCTAGCTATGAAGTGGGAGGATGATTAGTTAAGAGAGAGAGAGAGAGAGAGAGAGAGAGAGAGATAATGCTAACTTTTTACATGATTAAAATAAAAGTATGCATTTTAAAATGAAAAAAAAAAAAAAAAAAAAAAAAAAAAAAAAGGGGGGGTGGGGGGGGGGGGGGGAGGGGGGGAATTACTTCTTCCGTCCAAAAATAAATGTCTATTTTCATTTTATACATTGTTTAAGAGAGTTGTATTATATTATTATTTTTTTTTTTTTGGTTTATTAAGAGTCACTTTTCAATTTTATCATTAGATGTGATAGGTGTTTTGACTTTTTGCTTGTTTTGAGACCACACATAAATGTTACTTTGTTTATTATAAAGGTAGTTTTGAAAAGTAAGTAAAAATTAAATACCTATTTAGGAAAGTAGACACGTATTTTGGGACGGAGGGAGTAGAAATTTAAACGAAAATCCCCAAAAATTTTGTCAAATGTTTAAAATTGAATTTGATTCTTAGTTTGTTAAAAGGCCCTAAAAGAGAAAACTTCACTTATTGTACAGTCCATTGAAGTTTTAGTTAGTATTTATATATGATCCAATGAAATTTCACTTAGGTCTAAAGCAAAATGACATAATTAACTTATATTCAAATAGCCCAACAAAAGAAGGGGGGGAAAATGGGAAGAAGAAAGAAGAAGAAAGAAAAAGAAAAAGAAAAAGAAGCATGTGCCAACTCATTAAAGTAATAACACTAAATCATTAGGGAAGTTCTGAATGCACCAATTAAATTGCTCTCTACATCCACATGTTGCATTATACTCTCCTTTTGTTCAATTACTTAATGCAGCAGGTTAGTGTTGAAAGTAAAGTAAGTGAGTGTAGATAGATTTTCCCAAACAATTATAGAAAGAACTTAAAATAGATTACTTTAATGCCCTCGCTGTAAAATTACTTTCTTGTCTACCAATGAGGTGGCAAGGGTTTTCTTTTCCTATCCATATATAGGGTAAATTTATTGCGAGAAGCTTCTCATACGAGAAGTCGGGTTTTAACCGTTGGATGAAAATTTAGCCATAAGATTCCCAAGAATTTAGAGATGCATTCATTGTCAAATTCTCATCCAACGGTTAAAACCCGTCTTCTCATGTGAGAAACTACTCACTGTAGACTTGCCCCATATATATATATATATATATGTGTGTGTGCATATGTATATGTCTGTATTTCTAATGTATGGAGTTGGTGAGGAGGCTTTATTTAAGACCCAAGTGGCCCCATCAAAATATTATTTAGTATTCATCTTCTATTATTAACATATAGAAGACAGAGTCAAGCCAGTAGTTAAGCATTAAGATTGCATCATTGTGAATAATTTATAGAACTCTTAATGGCCTTTGCGCAAAATGCGTCCCCACATGTGAGTATGTGACACGTGCATGTCATCCCGTCTCAGCTAATCATGGTTACGTCATTGATTATAATTAACACTCAATCTTCTTCTTGTTTATCCACACTATCACATTGGGCATTTAAATTTACAGACAAATGGAAGGGCAGCAATACTGAATTATTAAGTAGTGGGTAACAAGGTCCATAGTTTATAAAGCTATATCCCAAGTCCCAAATCAAAAGAAAGTGATCTGAGCAATGCTCTTGCTAAAAGAGGCATGAACTTGAATAAAACATGAGTTCTCTTCTCCTCATTTTTTTTTTTTTTTTTTTTTCTGTATTCCCAAAAAAGGATCATTATTTGGGAAGCCTCATAACCGGCTTATGAATCGATTATGCTGGACGCAAGCTAACTAATTTTATGCATTCGATTATCTTGGACGCAAGTTAACTAGTTTTATATATTCAAGCACGTTACTTGAATGTAAAATGGTCTGTGTAATATAAAACTACATTTATAGCATATTATTTATCAAATCAACATGACACTTGTTTAAAACTAAAGAAAAAATTGCATGAGACTATGAGCCCGTTTGCTATTACTTATTTGTCTATTGTAAATAGTTTGGTGGCCTAAACTATGTTTTGGATCTATTTGTCTCAGTAAAAAGCATAAGCTAATTTGATCCAAAAAGCAATTAAACCTTATGCAGGGTGTGTGTTTTTTAAGATTATCTCTATGTTTGACCAATTCCACAACATATCAATCAAACACCAAAACCATAGTATGTAATTCTACTTTTAAGCAATTCTACCAATCACGATGAAAATCGCATAAGCACGTACAAACAGGCTCCAAACCTCATCCAATGTCAAATAGGCCCTAAACCTCTTATCCGGGATGGTTCATGTGTGAAAGGTACACTTCTGCTCAAGCAAAAAAAAAAAATCTATATAAAAGCAACTCCAATGGGAGATGCATATGGGTATCCAAATCTAAAAGATGCTAAAATAGATCCCTTTATCTCAAAAAATGCACTCCAATGGGGATCCAAAAAGGGATCCATTATGCAAACTCATGATTTGAGTCTCCAAACTTGTAACCTTTGGAGAGAGAAAATGAGGGGATGCATATTTGGTGGGATGATCCTTAGCCATTGGTTTAAGAATAAAATAATATTTTTAGTGTATCTATGATTGAGATACATCAAAATATATTAAACAATAAAATGACTACTTATGGTTACTATAGTTGGAGTGCATGAGACTTATTTAGTATGTAAAACACTATTCAAGTAACCAAATAGCATTTCGGATACCCAAATTTGATGACTACCCTTGGAGTTGCTCTAAATATGAGAGTATTTTTGCTCACCTTTTTTTTGGTTCACCATTGCTTACCCAGACCGTCAGTGGGTGACACGTATCTCATTCTAGTAATTATATTAATAGTACAGGGGCATAATGAAAATAAAATGGGACTTAAGTCACCCGGTGAAACCTGAGTGAACAATAGTGGACAAAAATGGAAGAGCAAAAAATACTGTCTATAAATATCTCTGCTTTCAAATCCATCTCTGGCGTACTGTACAGTGCGTGGTAGGACCATCAATAAGCTCATTAACTTTTTGGTTATGTCAACAATGAAGACTGTTCTCTCAAAAAAAAAAAAACAATGAAGACTGTTAAAAATAACAAAGGTCTTCAAAGGATAACCCTTACAGTAAAAGATCCAATCAAACCTGATCATAAAAGGCTACCGACAATATAACTCTAGGAAACAAATTTCATCCATTTGAGCCCCACAACCAACTCAATGCAATCAACGGATGTAAGAGCCTGACACTGTGTTCTCTCCTCTAACAAATAGTAATGGTTTAAAAAAAATAAAAAAAATTATACCTGAATAAGAAGCAATCACCACCTATTTCCTAATGTAGGCCTCTTCAAGAAAATTTTTACCCAATAACTGGTGTACACAAACAGATGCAGCAAAAGAAACTGGCCACAGCCCAATTAGCAAACACCAAATTCAAATCCTAGCTTGAGCAGCAGCCAACTTTTTTCATCACCGATACATCTTTGCCAACATCAATTTTCTCTCCTTTGGAAGGAACGGTAGACGAGGCCCCATCATCACCAGCCTCCATTGCCTTTTTGCTCACAATCCTGTAAATCTGATTGAGAACTTCGGCAAATGCATTTTCCACATTTGTAGCTTCCAGTGCAGAAGTTTCCATGAAGTAGAGCGACTCTCTCTCCGCAAAGGACTTTCCATCCTCAGTTGAAACTGCCACAAGGTGTCGGAGATCCGATTTGTTACCGATGAGCATGACTACGATGTTGGGATCCGTGTGGTCCCTCAACTCCCTCAACCACCTCTCCACGTTCTCGAACGTTGAGTGGCGGGTGACATCGTACACGAGCAGTGCGCCCACAGCACCGCGGTAGTATGCACTAGTAATAGCACGGTACCTGTAAACTCAAAAAGGGAAAAAGAAGGAATAGGAAAGTAATCAATAGGAACCATACCTGAGGTAGCTGCAAATTCAACAATTCAGAAAGATATATGGGCTGTTTGGTAAAGCACAGAATCACTTTTGTGATTCCCTAGTGAACTTGTTCTATATATTATAGATTTCCTAGATACCATTCTATTGCATAGGAGTCCTTTTGATCATTATCTAAAATCACTCTTAAAACAAATACTTCGTCTAACATGATCTTGGTTTCATAAAAACCAAATAGAAAATAAGAGTAAGACTGAACGTGATTCTATTTCCTGAACCCCAAACAGACCCTTGCTATATATACTACTCTCTCTTGTGTTGGTAGGTAAGTGGGGTAGGGGGGGAATTGAACCCACACCAATAGTGTGGAGAGACCCTTAGGCTTTGTTTGGCTCATGAATTTCATGAGGGAAAACAGAGGAGAAAGGAAAACTAGTCCCATCCTTAAGGTAAAAGGAACTAGTTTTCCATCTTGTTTTCCTTTCCCCTCTCTTTTCTCTCATGAAATCCATGAGTTGCAACAGGTGTAAGATCATGTTAGAAGTGGATCTTGAATAAACCAATTTCTCTAGACTAAGCCCAGAAAACTATTTACCAAATTACTTCCTTAACATGATTTACATTGCCCATGTTACCCGATATCAGTGTTCTAAAAATCCTCCTAGGCCCCCCTGTCTAGGCCCTAGGCTGTGACTAGCCGCCTCGATTTTCACCTAATCCTTTGCAAAAATCACACAGCAATTTAAGCTGGGCCTAGGCGCACCTAGGCCAACCTAGACTCACCTAGGCAGGCCATGCACACCGTAGTCGACAAACTTGAAGACAGAGAGCGAGAGAGAGAAACGACTGCAACTAATGTCTAAATCGGACCAACTTCTAAAGTGAAATTCAGATGATGTTAGATGGGATTATGCGATAACTGTGGATCCTAAAAATTTGGGTAAGTACAATGCAAGTTGTATCAGATAAGGATGCAGAAGAAGAGGGTGTTGAGGACTATGAATTTGAGTCCGATAGAGAGCGAGTATTGGAGCGATATATGGAGAAGAGAGTTGTAAGCTTAGTTTGTTGGTATTAATTATTTCAGATCAGTATTGTGTCTATATTATTAATTTTGATTTAAAATATTTTTCCGCCTAGGCCCTAGGCACCCCCCACCCCGCCTACCACCTAGAGATTTTTAGAACATTGCCCGATATAGATTACAACACTATAACTAAAGAGAATGGCGTACATAAAAATATGGTTCGAAGTATCGGCCAATACCGACTCGTATCAGCCAAGTCGTATCCGTATCAAGGGGGGCTGCGCCAATATATACTCCCAGTTACAATTTTGTCCCCAAACGATGTTGTATCGCTTGCACTATCACCGTGTAGGCCGATCGATACTGATCGAGATTTTGGCATATCACCAGTAGTACGAACCGATACAAGCCGATACGGACCGATACATGCCGAGAGAGTTTAATTTTAAAAAAAAAGATATATGATAATTGTTGATATATATCGAACAATACTTTTACTTTTTTATGTAGATTTTGATGAAATGTAATAAGAAATACTTTAACAATAATTTTTATCTCGAAACTTTCTTTGTTATTGATAAAATTTGAAACTTTTGTGTGCAACAATTGTTACCAAATTGTCTATAGTACTCTTAGATAATCAACAACGTTTGTATCAGATATTTATGTGGTATTAGTGATTGCTTACCATCTCAAGGCTCTGTTTGATTCATGGATTTAGAAAGGAAAAGAAAAAGAAAAGAAAAGAAAAGAAGATGAAAACTATTTTTATAACGTTTTCCTTAATATTTTTCACCATGTTTAAGTGAAATTAAAATTTAGAAATTTCGAAACATCATAGTAACTACCAAAATTCAAATTTTTTAATTTACTTTCACCCATTTTTTTGGCTTCTTTATGTCCTCACTGTTTACCTTATTAACCAAGTATTTTCCTCCGGGGTTTTCTTTTTCTGTTCCCTCACATAATCCATGAACCGAACAGAACCTAAATGGCTGGTTTGATGCATCAAAAAAGTAAATACTATCGACAGACAGATGAAAGATTTGCAGACGATGCTTAACTCTTACACCCCAATTTTAGGCTAGAACTAACTCCAAAGAACATCGTCAATCATACAATCGTAGATGGTATTGGTTAGTAAATTGAATGGTCAATCTGGACTGCCACTGTATTTTTAAAGGCGAACACCTCCTTTCACAACACAATTCTACTCAAGATATTTCAAATGCCACATAAATGATCAACATCTAATACTAAGCTAATCGGATATTCAACTGTGTCTTTTACGACATATCTATGAGCTACTGCATAAGTGCAACAGTCTAATTACAAGCAAGAAATATACACAACCCATTAAAGAAGAATGCAAGAGTGGAACACCATAGACGTCTTATTCAAGTCAGACAGTAAGAAGTGTAGTACATAAGCCTTCATATCATTAGAAAGGAAATTCAAGGAATTTTTTCATGCATTTCAAGTACTGAGGAAATATCCATTATTAAGAGAGATGAACTTTGATTTGACTCCAAGATGGGCAAGACTAGTTTCGCAAAAAATTATACTGAAAAAAAAAAAAACAATAATAATAATAAGCTCTGACCACTCTCAGAAACTTAAAGAGCATATTACAATAAAGCAAGTATAAAAGTAGAAGTTCAAACGGGAATGAAACATTAGATTCCAAATATGGAAATATTAAGCATTTGAGAATTAAGGATAAATTGACACCTCAACAAAATTTGTAACCAAAAGTCCATCCAACCAATTGGCCCAAAAATAATATAAATCTGATGAAAGGAAAGGAAATCCAGATAGATTACAGAAAAGTTGTAGCATTTCAGGTAGAAACTTTCTCTAGGATGAAAGAGAACCTTCACCCCCTTTGTCAGACTTGCTTAAAAAATCATTAACATTTAGAAGGGGCAAGAGATCAAGAAAAGCCGCTACCAAAATCCTTACAATAGGAGTGTTACACATGCATGTTCACTCTTTTCTCAGTGTTCCACACCTTTTTCATTTACAATGGTCTATCTCAAACAATGACGAATGAATAGATGTAGCCAAGTCTAACCTATATATCTATATACACATGGCTAACATAAAATAATTTACCGGCTACCTCCTTTAGGCTTTCTAAAATACATCCGTGGCAAAAGCTTCATTTTTACCTAAGAAGCAGGAACCTTCTAAAGAGGTCACATTCCCCACCCTCGGCCCCACTCCCTCCCCCCCACGGCTCCTGGTGCTTCTATGATTTTTACCATTCTATTTGAACCTTGTTCACCTCGGTAAACTAAAATTTAATCTTTAAGACTAGAAGGGAAAGTAAAAGGTCAGTTAAAGAATTAGGGGCATGACGGCAAGTCTTGAAGTCTTGAGCTATGTTACTGGACAGAAAATGTGGTGTGGAGTCCGGGGTACGTGTCTTAAGAGTTGATTGCCAAATCCAAAAACCCAAGGACAGATGTACTCTACAAAATATCCCAATCTTTTAGTATTCTCCTCAAATTTCCTCATAAACAGTAGTTTTTTGGTAAAAAAAATAAATCATTCAACGAATCACATTTTCCATTTTGAAGCAACCATTTGATAGAAGATCATAAGGAGTTTCATTTAATTATAAAGTAAACTTTGGCAAGTTGACATGATGTATTCGTTTGATTAGTATGCATATAGTTTAAACTCTCCATCTTTATTAAATATTTTTTTAACATTTTTTCATTCCCCATTGCCATCGTGCAGTCATTCGAGATGATTAGTATTGTTTGATAATTGTGGACCAAATAATAAATATTGTTAATATCGAATTAGTGGTCCAGGGAACTTTAAGTATTAAATTCGTATCACTAAAAATTTCAGGTAAATTTGTGACTTCATATCAAAATCTAAATTGGAAAGCATGTAGGGTCCAGTATTCAACGACAAATTAAGTATCTCTTACATAAAACTGAAACCCCCTTTTAAGTGTAATTCTAGTTTTGGTTGATAATAGGTTTTTCCTTATTAAACAAACTTCATAAATGAATACCTATATTTCTTAATTTAGGACTTAATTGGTTATCAACGTATGTTGCATATCAAGAAGACAAGAAAGTGGAAATTTAGTCTATTTTAATTAAAAGTGCTTTTGTGGGCTACTGGGCTCGGCATTAATGTGTAATGAATGTTATATACCGACTCATATTACAATTTTAAGATAATGTTCCATGAAGAATAACATTTTCTTGATAGTTATGCATTGCTAAATAGACTTTTAATACATCAATCATACAAAATAACTGTTATGTTTATTAGGGATCCATATCACTTCAAATCAAATATCCATGGATTTTAAGACAAATCCATAAAATTATCGTGCTGAACCAAGTTTTATAATTTCGGAGGATGAATATACAAACTTTTATGTCAGATGTTCGAGTTTTTTTTTATCAACCAGCAATGTACATAATAGTATATCTTGATACCACAGGCATATTTTCCATATATACTGCCATGAATTGCCGCTTTTGTGATTATCGAAGAACAAGCATGCCATTCTTTCTGGCAAAGTAGCCAGAACCTGGCGTGCAAATGCTTTACTCAATAATATCACTAGCAGATGGGCCACACATGATACGCTCTCTCAATACTTGGGAAATAGATTTGGTAGCGCATGGTGGCCAGGATTGCAGCACAGTGCTGGTAAATGGTGATAATACGGGTTGTTGTCAATTCACGAGTTGACTTGAGTTTCATACAACCCGATACGATTCACCATTCAATTCAATTCACAATTTTTTTAACTTAGAAGTACTAAAATTTAAGTGGAAAATAATCATTATTTTGTTCATTTTAAGTATCGACATATATTGGTGTACGTATACAGTATAAACACATGTTCCTTATTTTCTAAAGAAAAAGTGAATCTTATGAAAGCACGATTCGATATGATTCACTATTCATCATTTTGGCACGGGGATTCATGATTCTTTTCACAATTTGCCCCCGAATACCTGTAATTGTGGGCGTTGCCCCTGAATCCCCGTATAAGTTCACTGCTATATACACGCCTATTCTATTTTGCAACCCCCCCCCCCCCAACCCAAACTACAAATTTCTGGGTCCACCACTGGTAGGAGGCAATTATGGTGAACTGAATAACACAGAATTTATCACGAAGGGTCTAGGTCTAGTGCCAAGGAGTAGCGGGGTGCTGGGGGAGCATTCTACAAACTAAATTCCAATGAAAGAACCCACAAAGTTCAAAGACGGAATATCATAAATATGGAAAATCTATGTGCAATAGATTCACAGTAACTTACTTCAAAATACTATATGTGCCAACACTACAGCTTTTTGAAGTCAGCTCAAACTTTTTATCCAATGATATGCATAACGAAAAGTTATCCTTTATTTTGTGTCATATACAGAAGTGCAATAAATTTTCTGGTAATGGCGACAACTGAACAACCAATGCCATATTACAACCACCAACACGTCCACAACAACCATAACCATTACGCTGCACAAATGTATAACATGTGCACCATTTGTTAATACAAATCATGTCTTGAAGTTTTAAATCATTGTAAACATCCTAAAAAGGACAAGATGATGACTATAGAATAAATAACAGTTGATAAGATAAATAGTGCGTGAATGGCATAAGTTTAACTTCCTAATTTAAGATAATATATGCAACATGATAATGTAACTTCAAGCGATGGTACATGGCTTACGGGACTTATATTGGGGGTGGGTTAGGATATGTATCTCGGCTAGCCTCTCTAAGCTTCAAACTTGAGGATACAAGGATTTGACTTCAAAGGCATCAAAAGTTAGGTACAAGAACACGAACAGATCATAAACATATAAAGATATTTTATTCATTAAGTAGTGCTAACATTCTTCATTTGGAAAGCTAAACAGAAATTAAAAATCACTCGTAATTTAGAGCTTTTGTCACTTTCGTAACATCGCATGTGGAGGATCCTCATGTTCGATTTCAATTAGGGTGTCAGTGACTTTGTTTTCCAGACTCGTGCCCTATCCTGTCAATACGGGTGGGGGGTATGGGAACAATTGGAGAGCCCATGTAACATAGACTACAAGTAATAATTCAAATTCATAAATTTTTCAATTATCAAACTCAAGGGAAGATAAAGCATTTTTTGTGGTTTTATTAAGCTTGATGTTAATCAAAATGTAAGGGAGAAGTCAACATTTGTGTAACAAAGAGAGACATTCAACAAATGAATATTATTAAATATACCTAAATCAACTCATATCATAAGAAGTAGCTATAAATGTTTTCAACATTAAAACTCATATCATGATTTCCATCCTAAATAATGTCATAATGCATTGACTGGCACATTATAGCAATGGACTAACTTGAAACCGTGATTCTAAATCCAAGTCAAACTACTTCAATCAACTGAGAAATAAGATATATCCAGTAGGGAAAAGCTAAAAAAGCAATGGCACTCATTCCTTGACCTTTGGAGTTCATTGAGCTTAGTAAGCAAAGCGCAATGGAAAAATGTAAGAACGCTACCGATAGTGTTGGGTTGTGAAAAGAAAGTAAAAGAAGGTACTACAGAGAGAAAGAGTGACAACAAATAGAGAAAGACCGACAAAGAATTTGCGGGAGGCTTTCTGGAATTTGTATTTTTTATTTTTTAGGTTTGGGGTGGTTAGCTTTCACTAACCGCCCTTAACTTTTGAGTTAAATACACTTGCCACCCTTAACATTTTAAAATTACATTGACATCCCCTTTAAAAACTTGTTGGGAGATAGTGATTTAGCAATCGATACCACAACGGCCACCTCACCTTCCACATAACCCCCATGGCTTCACTATGTTTGGCCATCACCATCACCAACATCACCTTAATTTGTTGGAAAATATGGAAGAAAACATGGTTTCAGATTGGTGAAGATTTGATGGCAGAAAAATCCAGAAGATATTCCATAGAGAGAAATCTCAAAATATTCTAGAGATCTCCAGATTTATTTGATTTAAATTGATATGATTATAATCATATGAGATTTGATCTTATCTCTAGATTTCCTATTTTGTCTCTCATTCTCACCCTATATAAAGGGTTGAAGCATTGTAAAATGATTATCCCAGTGAAATATAATTTCTTTTATAATTTCTCTCGCTCTCTCTCTAAAAATTCTACATGGTATGAGAGCCAATTATACGTTCTGGTATTTTTTAAGTCTTCCGCTTCGCCGGCGGAGCGGCAAGGGCAGTAATAATTGTCCGGATTTTTCTTCGTTTTTTTTTATCCGTTTGATTCTTTTTTATCAACCCAAATCTGATGTTGAAAGTTGTTTTATACACACACACACAAAAAAATATATATATATATATATATCTTTTTTTATTCTTGATTAGAGAGAGAGAGAGGGAGAGAGAAGGAAAAAAAAGAGGAGCAAATCTATGATTGCCAGAAAACTCTCATCTATTCACAGGACATGCCAATAGCCACAGTACATGGTTGCAAGATTTGAAGAAGAAGATGACGAAAACCAAAAACTACGGTCTTTGTTCAAAGATTGAGAGTTTGAAACCCTTCGTAAGTGTTAATCACGCTTCGGCTAAGGCCATGGTTGGTCCCACCTCTGTTAGCTTGAGAAGATGAAAATGTAGAGAGAGAAGGGACTAACACTGAGTGTTGGCTGATTTTTGGGGCCACTCTTACTTGTCCAAGAATTGTAAGACTGTTAGCATGCTTGGCTGGGATATGATGGTTTTTCTTAAGAAAAAAGGCAAATTGATCTTGAATCTTTAACAAAGATTCTTGTGCTGTAAAGAATTGGAGTTTTTTGGTAAAAGAGATGTCTCCCACCTCAATATATTTTTTTGATATTGTCAAATACATCCCCAAAGTTTTCTATATTTTTAATAAGATCCCCGAACTTTTCAAATATTTACAAAATAGCCCCAATATTTTCTGAATTTTTCAAATCAACCCCAAAGTTTTTTGAATTTACAATTGTTAAAAGTATAAGGGTATGCTTGTAATTATCTCTTTAATAACATATATACGTGTGTTGGCTAACCTGTTAGGTTAAGCCTTTATTCTCTCTATTTTTTCTCTTTTAAAATGGTATCAAAGCCTCCATGGAGATCCACCAACAAACCCTAACCGCAGCCTATCCTAGCCCTCCTTGACATATCGCAACGCCACCCAACACCACCCAGACCTGCGCCGCCACTCTCACAACCACCCAGACCTGCGCCGCCACTCCCAACACCACCCCAGCCCTGCGCCGCAACCCCAGCACCACCCCAGCCCTACGCCGCAACCCCAACACCACCCCAGCCCTATGCCGCAACCCCCAACACCACCCTAGCCATCGCAGCTCTACCCACCACCACCCTAGCCATCGCCGCAATCCCCAACACCACCCTGGCCATCGCAGCCCTACCCACCATCACCCTGGCCATCGCAGCTTCTCTGGACTGCTTTCTCTCTATTTCCCGACCCTCATCATCCCCTGTAGGCATAGATTTACCTTCATCTTCCTTTCAAGTGCGGTTTTGATTGGTGATTCTCTCGTTGTACTGTCTCGGTCCTTCATGGACCTCTTGGGTTAATTTCTTGTATGAGTTCTTGTTAATGTTCTTCTACGAGTGTGTTCGTGTATTGGTATAAGACTCCCATTCGTCAGTTGGTATCAATATGACTGATTCCGGTTCCACAAAGCCTGTTCATGATATTATAAGTTCGCAAATTATCACTACAAAATTGAATGGGTCCAACTACTTGTTGTGGGCTCAAGCTATGAAGGTTGCTATAGGTGCTCGTAAGAAGTTAAAATATATTATGTCTGGTCCTCCCTTGAAGGATGCTAAGGAGTATGATGACTGGGTTTCTGACAATTATACTGTTATGTCTTGGTTGTGGAATAGTATGGAACCGTCTATTTCATCCAGTGTTATGTTTTTGTCTTCGGCCAAGGATATTTGGGAGTCTGCCCGCGAGATGTTTTCCATCGACAACAATGTTTCTCGAGTCTATGACGTTTATCAGAATTTATTCCTTCTTCAACAGAATGAGAAGTCGATCAGTGAGTATTACAGTACATTCAGGGGTTTAATGGATGAGTTAACACAGTACCATCCAGTTACAAATGATGTTGTGGTTATGAAGAAACAACGTGAGGAATTTTATGTCTCTAAATTCCTTGCTGGGTTACACCCAAACCTTCAGTCTGTTAAGTCACAAATTTTGGCGGGCGATGGTAACATACCTTCCTTGAGTAATGTGTATTCTTGCATTCTTCGTGTGACTACTGAGGCTTCCTCCGTTTCTGAATCCTCTGCAAAGGATAATTCTGCTCTTGTCATATATTCTGGCAATCAGGGGGCCTTTCGTGGTCGAGGCAACTTTCATACTAATAATCGAGGTCATGGTTTTGGTACTTCCCAGTCAGGTTTTAATAATAATCGAGGCCGCAGTGGTCCTCGTGGTCGTGGTCGTGGTTTTGGTAGAGGACGTGGGAGAACTGGCTCTCTTTATTGTACCTATTGTGGGGGTGACAATCACAATGTTGATCGATGTTATGATCTTCATGGTAAGCCCTGGGAGAATCCGTCTAATCCAGCTTTGTTCACTTCTGATAATCCATCTGCACCTCACCAGGAAGTCAGTGCTCCTATTCCGCAGGCCGTTGCATCTTCTAGTGAGTCTATCACTCTGTCTCGGGAGGAGTATAATGCCTTAGTCCAGCAACAACAGCAGCTTTCCGTGTCTGATTCCACTGGCTTTGCTCATTCAGGTAATATTGCCTGTTTCTCTTCTTCTGCTCCTTCCCCGTGGGTTATCGACTCAGGAGCTTCTGCTCATATGACTGGTAAGTCCAATAATTTTTCAAAGTTAACTTGTTCCCCTGCTAAGTCCTCAGTTGTTCTTGCTGACGGTCGGTCTTGTCCCATTGTTAGGACTGGCCCTGTCTCTCCGACCTCTTCTCTTACTTTGTCTTCTGTTAGTTATATTCCTGCTTTTCCTTTTAATCTTTTGTCCGTCAGTCAACTTACTAAATCACTTAATTGTTCTGTAACCTTTTACCCTGATTGTTGTGTCTTTCAGGATCTCAGCTCGAAGAAGATGATTGGTGGAGGTCGTGAGCGGAATGGTCTTTACTATCTTGAACAACATCCCTCAACTAATAAACCGGTAGCTTTACAAGCAGCTGTCTCACCGCATCAATGGCATTGTCGTCTGGGTCATCCATCGTTGCAGTCCTTGAAGCGGGTTTTTCCATCTTTTAAGTCTGTGTCTACATTAGAGTGTGAGGCTTGTCAATTAGGCAAGCACCATAGAGTATCTTTTCCTTTACGTCAAAATAATCGTCGGTCCACTCCTTTTGAGTTGGTTCATTCCGACGTTTGGAGTCCATCTAGACATAAGAGTCTATTAGGTTTTTCTTATTTTGTTTCTTTTGTGGATGATTGTTCAAGGATGTCCTGGATATTTTTAATGAAAGAGCGTTCTGAAATTTCTTCGGTTTTTCATTTATTTCATAACGAGATTGTGACTCAATTTGGTTGTGCCATTCGTACTTTACAGTCTGATAATGCTTTAGAATATGTTAAAGGACCACTTCAATCATATTGTGATTCTCATGGAATTATACATCAATCTTCCTGTGGTTATACTCCTCAACAGAATGGAGTTGCTGAACGTAAGAATAGACATCTTCTAGAGGTAGCTAGAACTCTTATGCTTCAAATGAAAGTCCCTAAGCAATTTTGGGGGGATGCTGTTCTTATTGCTTGTTATCTTATAAATCGTATGCCCAGTTTTGTTCTTCATAGGGGCATCCCTCATTCTATCTTATATCCTGATAAGACCTTATTTGCTTTACCTCCTCGGGTGTTTGGTTGTGTTGCATTTACTCATGTTCTTACTCCAGGTCAGGATAAATTAGATCCTCGCGCTACAAAGAGTGTTTTGTGGGGTATTCCCGTACTCAAAAAGGATATAAGTGTTGGAATCCTCAGAATCGTCGTTATATAGTTAGTGCTGATGTTACCTTTTTTGAAGGTACATCTTTTTTCTCGTCGTCTGGAATCTCATTAGATGTTGATGTTCTTACTCTGGTTTCATCTGTTCCTCTGCCTATTCCTCCTAGTGCTGGTTCTACTGTTTCTGGGTCTTTGCCATTACAGGTGTACCATCGCCGTGAAAAGCCACCAAGAGCTGAGACTTCTTCTGCTCCACCTCCTACATCATCAACTTCAGGTGAGGTCCCCTAGTCTGTTGATCTGCCTATTGCGCTTCATAAAGGTACTCGTTCTTGTAGGCACCCTATTGATCAGGTTGTTTCTTTTTCTCGTTTGTCTCCTGCACTTTGCTCCTTTGTCTGTGCTTTATCCTCTGTTTCTGTCCCTAAGTCTCATATTCAGGCATTAACTTCGCCGGAATGGAAGAGTGCTATGGACGAAGAGATGTTAGCATTGTTCAACAATGGTACATGGGAGTTAGCTGATCTTCCTTCTGGGAAGCAAGTTGTGGGTTGTCGTTGGGTGTATGTGGTTAAGTATCATCCTGATGGTACTGTTGAACGGTTGAAAGCTCGGTTAGTTGCGAAAGGGTATACCCAAACCTTCGGTGTTGATTACTTTGAAACCTTCTCTCCTGTTGCTCGTCTTAGTTCGGTTCGCCTGCTATCGTCTGTTGCTGTTAATCAGAGTTGGCCTCTTTATCAACTCGATATCAGGAATGCTTTTCTTCATGGTGACCTTCAGGAAGAGGTTTACATGGAGCAACCTCCTAGGTATGTTGCTCAGGGGGAGTCACATAAGGTGTGTCAATTGAAGAAAGCTATCTATGGACTTAAACAATCTCCAAGGGCTTGACAAGTTTAGTCAAGTAGCTAGCTTATATGGGTTAAAAGAGGACGAGTTCTGATCACTCGGTGTTTGTGAGACAATGTGAGAAAGGCACCATTATCCTAGCAGTTTACGTTGATGATATAGTGATAACTGGCAATGATAATGAAGGTATACAGTTGTTGAAGACTCATCTGAGTAAGCATTTTCATATGAAAGACTTGGGATTACTGCATTATGTCTTAGGCATTGAAGTTGCTAGATCTAAGGAAGGAATTTGTTTGTCTCAGAGGAAGTATGTGCTTGATCTTCTAGAGGAAACAGGATTGATGGGTTCAAAATATGTTGACACTCCGATGGACTCGAATATAAAGTTAAGTAAAGATGATGGAGAAGACTTCAGTGATGCTGGGCGATATAGAAGACTTGTGGGTAAGTTGATTTATCTGACTGTGACTCGACCTGATATCACCTTCTCTGTAAGCGTTGTTAGTCAGTTTATGCAGAATCCCAAATTATCACATTGGGAGGCAGTGTGTCGTATTTTGAGATATTTGAAAGGTGCTCCTGGAAAAGGTTTAGTGTTGAAACCTTCAGATAACTTGGAGATAGAGGGGTTCTCAGATGCTAGTTGGGCAGGAGATCATCTAGATAGACGTTCAGAGTCAGGGTTCTGTGTATTTGTTGGTGGTAATCTTGTTACGTGGAAAAGTAAAAACCAAAATGTAGTGGCAAGATCGAGTGCTGAAGCTGAGTATAGAGCTATGGCTCATACTGCCTGTGAGATGTTGTGAGTGAAATCTATTCTGCAAGAGATGGGGTTCTCAAGTGATCAACCTATGAAGATGTATTGTGATAATCAAGCTGCCATGTACATTGCCAGTAATCCAGTGTTTCATGAGAGAACCAAACACATTGAAATCGATTGTCACTTCATTATAGATATGGTCTTGAGAAAACAGATTATTACGTGTTTTGTTAGGACAAATAATCAGTTATGAGATATTTTCACTAAGGCTCTTAATAAGGGACCTTTCTATGATATTTGTAACAAGCTGCGCATGATTGATATATATGCTCCAGCTTGAGGGGGAGTGTTAAAGTATAAGGGTATGCTTGTAATTATCTCTTTAATAATATATATACATGTGTTGGTAATTATCTCTTTAATAATATATATACATATGCTGGCTAACCTGTTAGTTTAAGCCTTTATTCTCTCTATTTTCTCTCTTTTAACAACAGTTTTGTCCCACAATTTTCTGAAAATTACAGAATGATGATGCAATATTTGGTACTGGTCGGATTTAGTGTTTAAGAGCATGTTAAAAGCATTGAAGAAAGGTTGAAAGAAATATAGACAGCATGTTTGTATGTGGTTCGGCTCTGTTAATGAAAGAACCTACGTTATGTGTGTGTCTGAGCACGTTTACTATACTGTAAAAAGTCGGGGACATGTGGTGAACCAATAATAGTTTGGAGCTACCAGAGGTCGACCGGGCACGATGAAGATTGCTATAGAGGTGCTATGCAGACTAAAGAGTCGATCCCTTTCTATGAGGGTGAGTGGTCTCTTTTATAGATGCAAGAGACCTACTCGTACAAGAAAATTATACAGATTAGGTAATACAATCTTATTTAGGATTGATTGGCATTAATCGTGGTAGAGTTTCCTAATTGGATTAAGAAACAATTTGCACTTTCCATTAGTCTTCTAGCTGAGATAGGAAACTGTTGGAATCTGAGTAGTTTGGGACGCACCTCTGAGTTAGTGGACCTGGACCTGAACTGTATTGTAATTGGACTGCGTATTCCGTCCCATAGGTCGTGGACAGAACCGGTCGGTTGGTCAGGTCGGACCCGGTCAGGGTCGGAGCACTGGCGGTAGGCTTGAAGGTCGGGAGATCAGGAGCTCGGACCTAGAGGTAGGCAGGTCGGACCCGGAGATCGGGAGGTCGGACCTGGAGGTCGGGAGCGCAAATCCGGAGGTCGGACCTGGAGGTCGGGAGGCCGGACCCGGAGGTTGGGAGGTCAGATCTAGAGGTCGGGAGGTTGGACCCGGAGGTTGGGAGATCGGACCTAGAGGTCGGGAGGTTGGACCCGGAGGTCGGGAGGTCAGACTTGGAGGAACCTGCTCGGTAATATAGTAGAGCTAATTTTGGGTGTGGCATATCACAGAATAGCCCCCAAAATTACAGAAATTACGGATTTTTTTTTATTTTTTTATTTTTTTTGGCCTTGCTAGCTTCCTTTCAAAATTTTTTTAAAGCCATGTTTGGCTTTGGATTTTAATGGAGTTTTGTTTCTTATGTCTTCCAAACTTCGGTCTTTGTGTTCACTCCCACCTTCAGTTTAAGGCTATGTTACCCAGACTCGGATACGGGTGTCGGAGACAGAGTCGGGTACGGTGTCGAATTTGTCCAGTTTTCAAAGATTTTACACTACTGTGATGGGTCGGAGAGAGAAGTACCCTTATCCAGGTGTCGTGTCGGGCACAGGTACTCCATGTATTATGAAGAGTCCGGGTAACATAGGTTTGAGGGGGAGAATATAGGGAGACAGGACCGGGTGGCGGGACCCCCAAGAAGGGAAGCCAGCTATATCACACGGGCAACAAAACCACCCGAAGAGGGAGCCACTACACTGCACGGATTAGTGTGTATGAACACACAGCCCCCCTTCAACTTGAAGGAGTGTTGAAGACAAGACAAGTACCTCTATTTATGTGTCACAAGATAGATTATTCCATGAGCACATCTCACCTTTCTCCATGTGATCTTGGAGCTTTGGGTATTTGTATGACGAGACCACCTAAGGGGAGCCGCATGTGGACCAACCAAGAAGGGGTTGCACGTGGATGAGAGACTACCTAAGAAGGGCCGCTGCAACAGTCTACAAGGTGGAGCTTTAGAGAGGATAGTTCGGTATAAGATTGTCTTCCATTTCGTGTGCAAGTTGGACACTTCAACAAGTTTTCGTGTGCCAACATGAGGGGGAGTGTTGGAAGATATGGAAGAATGAAGATTTGTGGGACCAAGTCATGATTTGGTGAAGATTTGATGACAGAGAATTCCAGAATATTCCAGAGAGAGAATACTTATTTTATGGGAAGATTTGAATTAATTAGGGACGAAATCTTATTGTTATCTTACCTTTTAGGATATGATTGTAATCTATAGATTTGATCTTATCTCTCTTATCTCACCCTATATAAAGGGTTGAAGTTCTTGTAAAATAAAAAAGCTAGATAATACAATCTCCTTTTCTATTTCAAAATTCTACATAATCCACCACCTAACCGACCACCATCATCACCACTACCCTATTTTAAACTCTTTTTCTCTAACTTTCAGTTTCTAGCAGCCAACTTTATTGGCGAGAAACACCATATTATCAAATATCTATTTACTCTCTCCAAAAAATTACTCGGTGCAATCCATATAAAACCTTTACCACCTAGATGAGATAAGTCTTCTCCTCTGGACATGCCTATAATAGCCACCACCACAAATAAAGCCCTAGTGTAACAATACAAGCACAAAGAGAGAATCAATAAAACAATCAAAATTTTAGATTATCCATTTCCG
This sequence comes from Hydrangea macrophylla, assembly GCA_033977485.1. Lineage (NCBI taxonomy): Eukaryota > Viridiplantae > Streptophyta > Magnoliopsida > Cornales > Hydrangeaceae > Hydrangea > Hydrangea macrophylla. The sequence goes on from CM066988.1 coordinate 33,614,755, forward strand.
GATTAAGAGTGATGGTACATTCAGGTCAGTGGTGGTTTAATGGTTCTGAATCCTGATTGAGATCTTTGTAGTATGTTATCTATAGTAAGTGGTTACGGTCAAGATGAGCTTGACATTTGCCTGGTGATGCAGAGGACACTGAGGTGGTGTTTTCTAGATGATGTTATGGAACTTTGATTTGGTTTGAAATGGTATTTGATCTGGTAATGGTAGTATACTTAAAGAGACGGCATTTACACTTGAGAAGATTGACAAGAAAAAAAGCCACTGGTGCAGGTTTTTAGTGGACCAGATATTGTAGAGAGAGAAAGTGCAGCTTCTGTCTCAAATCCATGTCACTTAAATTATATTCTCTCTCTGATTTGAACCTCTCTGTTATAATACCATATTGATTCTGTTTATATATAAGAGAAAGTTTCAAGTAATAAACACCATATAAAGAAAAAGCTGAAGAAAGCCAATATTCAATTTCAGGATGACTTGTGAGACACGCGTTGATGATTAAAGTAACATTTAAGGCATGAGGAATGTGCAATGCTTTGCAAGCTTGAAGCAAATCAATGCATAGACAAAAACAGAAACTCCAAAGAACCACATTAGCCAAGTACGAAAAATCACCTAAAGAGTATGAAACAGGAAGCACCATTCTTAGGCCCTGTTTGGAATCCTTCTCAAATGCACGTTTGGGTCCAAATGTGCTTCAGGAACCCAAAACGTACATATTTGCATGTTTGATCAATTTTAAGCACTTTAGAACCCCAAAAGCACATTTTTTGGCTTAGAGCAGGAGAGGTGGTTCTGCCCAAACGTGATGCAAGAAGCAAATTTGGGTTACAACGATTTTTTCATAATTCCAATGCAGCTTTTGCTATTAAGGCTTGTGTTTTTGCTTCTATCTAAACGCAAGAGGCATAGCCAATCCAAACGGGGCATTAGTACAAACAATTCCAGCCACCGGGCACAAACAGTTACTAAATTCAGAAACACATTTTAAACAGTCCATAAACATACTTTGAACATGTCACCTCATCTTATCCAGCTCATTGGCAAGTCCATGAGAAGAATTACTAATTCATGCAGAAATTCTCAACTGCCATCTACTCATAGACATGATCATCACAAGTATGAAGCAATGTTCTAAAACTCGCTAGGCGCTAGTCGGGCAGTGGAGGGGAGCCTAGTCGGCTAGGCGCTAGTCGGGCAGTGGAGGGGGGCCTAGTCGGGGCCTAGGAGGAAAATTATTAAAGCAAAATTAATAATATAGAGACAATTCTAATATTAAAAAAAGTCACACTATCAACCATGTAATTTAAATAGGTGCTTACCAAAAAAAAAATTTTAACACACATTTAATTTATAAACAAGTTTTGCACAGACACTACGCAGACACATTTAATTTATACACACACACTACGCAGTGTGTCGTGTAAATGAGACTATGAGAGGACTCAGTAAACGTAAATTAGTTTTTGGTTATATATATATATATGAAAATTACGCCTAGCCGCCTAGGACTGCCTAGGACCGCACCTTGTAAATTAGGCGATTTTACAAACGCCTAGGGGAAACTCCGGGCAGTGGGGGACAGCCTACCGCCTAGCCCGAGTTTTAGAACACTGGTATGAAATAAACACAACTTAAATTCAACTCCATCAATGTCCCAGACAAACAATCATTTTCAGAACAAAAGCTGGAGATCAGTATTGCATACACAACTCTTCAGATCTCTTATAACTAAATCCCATCTCTGCAACTCATTAGACCTAATTATGACCTGAACTGACCTAACAAAGACAAACCCTAGCAGATAAACAACAACAGTCCACATCTAGGCAAATAAATGAAAACCCAGTTCAAATTGTCACTGCCTAATACTAAGTTTACTTAAACCCACAAATCTGAGGAATGAATCACCAATTAGAAACCCTAAAACTGAAACAAGGAATAAACATAGATAGCTTCACAAACACTCAAATCTGAACAGTATATGGGAAAAATAAATAAAAACCCATATGAGAATAAAGGAAATGGAAGTGAAGAAGTGACCTTTCTTGGCCAGCAGTGTCCCAAATCTGAGCTTTGATAACCTTAGCATCAACATTCAAGCTTCTGGTAGCGAACTCAACACCAATTGTAGACTTGGATTCGAGGCTGAACTCGTTTCTAGTAAACCTTGAAAGCAAATTGGATTTTCCAACACCTGAATCTCCGATCAGAACCACTTTGAAGAGGTAATCATAGTCGTCGTCGGCTCTGTACCCAGCCATCACCCTCAACACCACTACCGCACTCTCCCTCCCTCCCTCTCTCTAAGAATATATATAAAGGTCGTGTATAAAACAGTTTACTATTTTTTTTTCCCAGTTACAATTGTGGTGGGGTTTGGAGAGTTGGGTTCAATTGATTGTACTTGTAAGATGTTTTTCTGTCTAAAAAAAACTTTTGCTTTATGTGTTTTTCTGACCTTTTGTTGGTTTTGGAGTTGGAAGAGAGTCAAGAGACCACTCTCTGTTTTCCTGGATTCTAAAGACCAATGAGAAGAGGGGGGAATTATCATTTAGGACATGTTTGGTTCACTTGCAAAGTATGTCACTAAATGAATCTCATTCTTTGAAATCACTTTTCTCTGTTTAGTGTGTTTTTGTAATTCCAAATAGATTGGGTTGTTTAGCAAAAAAAATATAAAAAGATTTGGATGTCTAAAAATCACAAAATCGCACTCTCTAAGAAGAAGTGGCATTTTAATTCATTTCACAGGACACAGCCTTATCTATCTATCAATCAATCTATCTAATCTAATCTAATCTAATAACAATATATAAAAGACAAGGCCAAATCTTTTCCCACATTATCATTTTCTAAATTTCCTAGTTTCTTTCATTTTGTTCCTTTCTTTTCTTCGTTTCTTAACTTTTTTATTCTTTTCTTATATACAGATATATATATATATATATATAGAGAGAGAGATATAGATATCTGTCATAATTAGGAATCACTTCTCTCTTCTAATAACTCTTTATCTATTCTTCTCCCATGTCTCTTGAGATGTCTTATCTCTATCTACTCTTAAATTCTATCAATATTTTTTTGGAGAGTTTCAAGAGTAATTAAAATAGTTTTTGAAAAAACCCCCCATGACTATTCTACTTTCTTCCTTCCAACTTACAATCAAACTAGGCTCCTTATCTCCCTCTTCTGTTTTTTTTTTTTTCCCTTCTATAAACCTGCATTTTCCTCTCTAATTCTATATTCTCATAAGCTTGCAGTGGCTCAGACTCAGAGGACAGAGAAAGAAGAGAAGGTCGTCCCTGAACTATAGCTTAACTCCTCTAGGGGAAATGTTGAATGTATTGCAATTTTGGTGCAGCTTGTTGGTTACAAAATGGATGTGAATTATGTTCACTACAGTAGAAAAAATTTTGAGTTCCTTACAAGTTTTCTTTTGTTCTCTTGATATTCTGAATCCTCAATTGATTCGTTCTAATTCTACACAAGATCAAGACATGCAATTGAGGATTTGATTGTAGTTTTTTTGTCTTTGAAATATGTTCTTTACTGTTATAACAGAGGTTCTCTTAGCACGTCAATGTTGTTTATATTTTTCTCCAGTTATCTTATTCCTTGAAAGTGTAGGATCAAACAATATACTATTTTTTCCTAATGGGAACAGGAGGCTCTTATGTACAAATGATGGATGTATTTAGCAATTTTGTGAGAGTGGAATGGATTCTTAAAAAGCATAATCGAATATGTAGAAATGTGTTTGGAATGACAACTTTACAATACTCTCACCGATTATAAGTATATTAACCGTTCTCTATCATGGTGCATCCCGTGCATAGCACGGGTTATCGATTAGTCTCATTCATTATACAATCAGTAGTGATTTAAATTGAAATTAATTGACGATTTGAATTTATTAACTAATCTTCGGTTGTTGAATTTTTAACTTATTGTCATTCAAATCATACAATGGTCTATAGAATACAATTATAAATAAAGATTTTATAATTATAACTTATTATACTTTTAACTGTTTTAAAAATGAACTTACTATTTAAAGAATATAAATGTTGTTTCCAAGATTCTCCATACGTTTATCCAAACATCATAATGAAAAAACTGATTTGACATTAATGAAATGACTAAAAAGTTGGTTTAGGCCATGACCGGTCACACCTAAGGAGCACAACCAGTTGTGCTTTTGCAGTTTCGCGGGCAACAGTTTGATTAGGAATAGGACTTCCAAAACCTACCTGGCTACCTCAATTTCGTCTTGTAAAGACACACTATCATATTATGAATAATGTTACACACACACCCATTTGCACAACCATTTGCACAACAGTGTTTAAAAATGTTAGACTTTGTGCTGAAAAGCCTGTACACACAAAATGGTGTGCAGTGTGTGTGCAGACTTTTTAGCACAAAGTCCAACATTTTTAAGCACTGTTGTGCAAATGGTTGTGCAAATGGGTGTGTGTATCATTGCTGATCATATTATATCAGTCTAGAGCAGCTTTTAGGGTAGATGCTTTGGAGAGTCAAGTTTTGAAGATTCAAGTACAAGTTTGTCCAAGTATTGCAATACAAGTTTAATTTCTTCGAGTATTCCAGGTTCACACTATCATATTATTTCAGTCTAGAGCAGCTTTTAAGATAGTTGCTCTGGAGAGTCAATTTTTGAAGATTCTATTACAAGTTTGTCCAATTATTGCAATACAAGTTTAATTTCTTTCTGAGTATTCCAGGTTTAGGTTTGGTTTTCATCAACTATTATTCTGTTTGAGAATGTCTAGAGTAGCTTTTAACATGTCTTCAATCAATATCATTGTTGGATTCAATTTTACTATGCTAGGCTAAAACTTTAAGGGTATGTTTGGTTGTTCTTGAATGAAATAATATTTTCGTACACAATTTTATATAAAAAGATGAAGAACATGAATGGTTTTATTTAGAAAACGGATGCTCGTCTAAAAAATGAGGCTTGCAATCATGAATTTTGGCATTCTAGAAAAATGAACAAATTGCCTCATAAGAAAAAATCTGGTGAAATCTCCCATATTTGTAAATGGATTCATTCATGGTGATGAATTTTGCCTTTACCTTCTATACAAAATTTGAATGGAACCATTCAATTTGAAGGGACAACCAAACATGCCCTAATCAAATCAATTCACATGCATGTATTTAATTGGGCAGTCTTATAAAGTTCTAAGTGTGATTTAAGTTGGAATTAATCAATATCATGTTTTCTAATATTTACAATGTTAACAAACTTGATACTGGTGACTTTAAACTTAGATTTCAACTAGTACTTTTGAACACAACTCATGAAGTCAATGAATTGTTTTCGTAAACTTTCTACCCGGGCTTAATAAAAAGGAATTGTTGAAGTTATTTCATATCTTAATGTCGATTATAGAGTGTTTTAAAACTTTATTGAAACTTATTTATGAAGAGGCGTAATTTCGGATATCCTTCCTTAGGCATGAAGGTTGAGTTGATTACCGTGGATTAGTATATTCCTAATGCTTGTCTCATATTTGAATTAATTTAGTTTAAATACGCTGCTTTAAATTATTTAGTTTAATTCACTAGTTAGTTAGCAATTTCACTTGAAACTCAAAATTTTAGTTTAGAAAAGCAAACCGTTTTACTTTGTTTTAATTCTAGTCATTAATTTAATCTTATCTTACTATAGTTTACTGTTTTCAAACTTAGGTTAAGATTTAGTTTTCTCACTTTAAAATAAAAGTAGTTAAAAACCTTTCAAAATCAAAATCATCTTTTCTTTTCTTTTTCAGAGAATTAATTTAAATGAAATCAATCATTAGTTTATTCCTTCCTTGCGGGTTCGACCTGAACTTCCAGACTTTATTACTTGCGTGATCACCTGCACTTGGGTGTTAATTAAAGATAGCACAATTTTATTCGTTACCGGTTGTGACCTGTCCTGACACTGTTCTTATCATCAATGACTAGGTCACATGACTAACCAGTGCATCCACCTCCACCACGATATCCAAGACCTCATTGGTAGTAAAATCATTGATCCACCACCCAGCCTACCCAATGTCACCCAAAACCACTTATCAAATCAACGCAAAATTAGCCTCATAGAACCTAAACCCTTGGCCTTTGCCCTTCTACCTTCATAACCGCCTTAGGGCAACCCCCATCCCTCGTTGACATCCCGTACTCCTTAGAAATCTATTTGATTGAAGGAGAAGACAATGGATGGCTAAAAGAACTTGAAAATGAGCAAGGCTTGTTCTTTTTGGAGGAATAAGAGATCCGTTGGTTCGATTCGCAATTCATGATTGATGCGTATACTTGGGACGAGCCGAAAAAGCCTTTCAAAGGGATTGATTGTGATTAGTTTAAAGAAGACAGAACCATTGAAGGTCCTACCCCTGGTGAAATTGATCATCTGACAAGGTCTGGACGTCATTACTAGTCCCAACAGTCAACCAGGGAAGCTGTTAAAAAGAACCAGATAGGAACAAAGAAAAGAAGAAGATGTAAGAAGTAATGAAGGAAGATGATGAAGTGCTCAAGCAGCTGAAGAAGTTGCGAGCATATGGCTCTTTGTGGGATCTTTTGTTGGCCTCGTAGAGGGATAGGCAAGCCGCCTTGGATGCCTTAGCTGGAGTTGAAATCCATATTGAAACTCCACCTGATGAATTAATAGCCTTTCCTGGTTCACTCACTCAAAATCACATTCTCCAATGAAGATCTGCCAAACAACGGGGTCGGGCACAACAAAGCTTTGTACATCACCGTTGAATGCAAGGGTCAATAAGTGCCTTACTATCGAATTGATATGGGCTCCACTCTGAATGTTTGCCCTTTAAGAACTTCCACAACCTTGGGCTTAAGTATACTGGACATCATCCGTTTTGTGTAATCTATGAGGGCTTATGACAATACAAAGAGAACTATGATGGGGACCATCTCCCTCCAAATTCTAGTCGAGCCATTAATAAGCACTATGAACTTCCAAGTGATGGATATACTTGCCTCATTCAACTTGCTGATTGGGAGGCCTTGGCTCTATGATAACAAGGTTGTATCGTCCACACTTCACCAAAAGTTAAAATTAGTCCATGAGAAAGAAATGAAGACTATCTTCAAAAATAGTTAGGGAAGAGATGCGTCCACTAGCTACGCTCCCATCTTTGAATCCAAATGCTTGAATTGGAGGAAGGCGATATCGATGTGTTCTACATGGAAGAAATCCACAAGTTGAGGGAGGGTGAATCCCTTGAGATCAATTCTATTGTTGCCAACATCGTCTAGAAGAAGAACTAAGATTGGTAACCAACTAAAATATAACAATAGTAATACTATTACAAACTATCAGAGTGTGGTCTACAGGATCACAACAGGTCTGGAGAAAACATATGCCCAAGTACCCGTTAAACAAAACAAGTTCAACAGTAATAATAAGCTTAAACATAAACTAGATAAACTATCTTTAGATCTACAGATCTTCAGCTGGTGTAAGGGTAGTCATTAGTGTAGTAGCCTTCTCTGGCATAACCGGCATCTGTGGGGCCACCCTCTGTGCAGTAGCTATCATCATAAGTGTCCTCACCTGCAGAATAAAGTACAGGATAGTCTGGACGGGGGAAAGTCCAGGCAATAAAAGGCCGTCAACTTACTGAGAGCTGAGTGAGTACAAACTAACAAGGTACCAGTTATCAGAAGTAAACATGAGCATATGAAAACCTGAGTTAACATCTTATTATAATAATAACAATATCTTGTTCCTTTATTCAACCTCGTGAACCAACCCTTATCGTCTTGTTACTCAAACAGCGATACTAACGTATTCTGACTGAACGAACAGACTTAATCATTTAACTCTAGGGATACAACCTCATTCAGTCCACCGCTTTTAAGAGCATATTACATAGCTCATCGCAAATCATGGAATCCACGTCAGTCCATCCCCAGCTTTTAAGAACAATATATCCTGTTCACCACATTTCAGGGACACAACGTTTTGAACAAGGCATATCATCTATTGCCACGACTCAACATCCTCTACTAGACATCCCAGCTCATCGCTTTTAAGAGCATATGCATAGCTCACCACTTTTAAGAGCATATCATGGATTATCCGGTCTATCTTAGGACTACTTGGTCCAGCTTACCGCTTTTAAGAGCACATCTTGACCAAACGTCCATCCACATACCATTCCCAGAACTTACCAAACCTGCTTATACTCAGTACTAATAAAGACACATGATAATTTCCTAATGTGGCCTAACTACTCGGATTAAAAGAAAATAGATATCGAACTCATACAAGAATTAATAGATTACCCATGTTATTACTTCCATCCATTCTGTATAATTATACTTAACTTTGTTGTCACATTATCCCTGTCTAATCCAAAATCGCATAACGGAAGTCCAAATTGAAAATCGAACAACCGAACCCTAATATAATAAACAAGCAAAGGAATCCATGTTCTGCCCAAACCAATCGATTGGTATAAGGTTCAATCGATTGAGATAAAAACTATGTCAATCGATTGTTACTCATGGCAATCGATTGGGAATTAAATAATGTCAATCGATTGGAATTCTGTCTAATCGATTGGGATAAAATAATGTAAATCGATTGCTAACAATGGCAATCATTGGGTCTGAAACAATGTCAATCGATTGCTAACATTGGCAATCGATTGGGAATGTCAATCGATTGGAATTCTATCTAATTGATTGGGTCCAGACTGATGGCAATCGATTGGTAATTATGTCAATCAATTGTCACTTTTGTCTTCACCAGCAGAATACAAAAATAGCATATATAAATGTACACCTCATGCATATAACACGTCTAAGCTTCATAATAACTTGTACAAACTTCAAATTTAGGGACCAAGTGAGTTAGAAAATCACTTAGGGTGTGTTTGGGTGTGTGTGCTTTGAAAAACCAAAGTTTTTTCTCTCTTCTCCTCTTCTCTTCCCAGCTCTCTCTGTCTCTTTCTCTTCTCTCTTTCTTTCTTTGTTGTTCTTCTCTTCTTCTTCTCTTTCATTCTCTGCTGCCATGCAGTGTGTGTGTGAGTGTGTATATAAATATAGATATAGGTATATATCTCACAAGATGTATATATCTCTCTCCCTCAAAGGTTAGAAACTGGCCCAAGGCCATAAATGAAGACATATATATATAGAGTTGAGAGAGTACCACACGTTCAAAGCTAAAGAAAAGAAGAAAACTTGTCTCAGCTTATGTCAATCGATTGGGACACAAGTCAACCGATTGGCAACAGATATTAGAAGGCAATCGATTGAGAAGAATGTCAATCTATTGGTATATTGATACGTAATCAATTTTAGTCGGTAAAATGGCAATCGATTGGGAACATGTCAATCGGTTGGTATCAAAAAGTGTTAATCGATTGGGATAAATGGCAATCGATTGGTAACCAAATTTCACCAAAAATGAAAGAAAAGTTTATAGAATGAAGTTTTATTTATATATACTCTTCATAAATTCAGGGTATTACAGAGAGATAGAGAGAGAGAGAGAAAAGAAGAAGAAGAAGGATAGAAGAGAGGGTAAGAGAAGAAGAAGATAGAGGAGGAAAGAAGAGAGAGAGAGAGAGAGAGAGAGAGAGAGAGAGAGAGAGGTTACATTGAAGCTCAAGCTTTAAAAGCTCACACCCAAACAACCCCTTACATTTTGGTGAGTTCTAAACTCACTCGATAGCTTAGGTGTAAGTTGAATGCGATGAAATGGACCCAAACACAACCCATACGTTCTGGACGTCACTACCTGGAGAAGACAAGTTTCGATCACTCAAACTTGTTTCAATTGACCGAACCTAATTATTCTTAAGCAAACGAAGATTCTTCAATCGATTGAACTCAACTTTTCTCAATTGATTGAAATGACTTCAGTCGATTGGTACTTTCAGATTTGGAATATCTCTATTTATATAAATACTATGAACTGCTTAGTTATTTAATCATTTGTTTGTAATTTTATGATACGTCACTGTTTGAATAGAGATACGATGACGTGATAATGAGACATGATCAAGAGCAATGTGAGAATGTTCGTAGTATGAGATAACGTGGTAGTCAAGAATCAATTTGGTGTTCGTTTCATTTTAAGAGTAGTCAGTCCACAATGGGGATTGTCATGTATCAAGTAGTACAGTACCGAGGTAGGCTTGATAATTTTTGGGAATTATACGTGGGTGGACACTTGGTCATAGGTCCTTAGAAGTGGTGGGCAGTTATGTCCTTAAAACTAATGGGTGGGACCAAGTAGTCCTAAGATAGCCAGATGATCCATATCTCCTTAAAAGTAGTGGGCGGCTCAGGTCCTTAAAGCGGTAGACGGGGATCACTGGTGGACGTCGCTAAGTCGTGGCAATACTCAATTTCATAATCATTACTTCGTCACGAAGAACCGAAGTATTCACCATATTCGTTTTATCACGAAGAATCAAAAGGATACTCAACTTTATAACCCAATAATCATACCTTTCTCTCATTATCCCAGCCTCCGCGGCCTAGTTTTCCTATTCGACACTTGTCCTTAGCAAAAGCTACTTCTGACAAAGCACAACTGATTCTTACGTATCCCCGACCGTACATACTTTACTCATTTCAGAGTTTAGTTTATTAATGTCTTCCGATTATACTTCCAAAGTTACGTTTATACGTCCGTCGTTCTATTTTACGTCATAATATACTTACGAAGGTAGAATAAACGTTAACGTTCAGTTCACGGCCTCGATTATTCATTAAGGAAATTTTTTCAGAAAAAGTTCCCAGAAATCGATTCTTCCTACTAATCGGTTTTTGGGTTAGGCTCCAGAAACCGGTTTTGACCCACTAATTGGTTTCTGAAGACCTTTTTCAAATTCCTCCGTTACATGCAACGTACAACCCTTTAAGCTCAAGGTATCAAACATAAATACTACTATGGACAGTACAATACTCTCATAGCCATACTTATAACTAGTATAGTTCTATTCAGGCATCCAAGGTACAACTTATTAAAGCATGTATCATAAGTTCAAGCATCACAACATGAATTTTAAATATAAACCACGTGCATGAGTTGATAATATGAATAAGTTACCCACATACAGATTCTAATAGACATATAACAAGGTTTCATGTAGGTAAGGGCAAGGTACAACAAAACAAAGCATAGCAATCAACAAATAACAAACTGCTACCCAGAAATGGGTTCCTCCCCAGAAACCAGTTCCTTAACCCATTCCCAGAAACCGGTTTCTCCCGGGAACCGATTTCTCATGCCTTTTAGAAGTTTCTTAACAACACTACTATACAATGAATTTAACTTCCAAAATCAACTTGCATGTCATGGAAACCTTACAATAACATCCTCAAACATATACTAAACATTATTACATGCTATATTGGTTCTAAAGTGAGTTAGAATACTCACCAATGCTTGGAATTAAGCTTGAATGTAGGATTTGGGCTTAAAGGAGCTTGAACTCAACTTTGATGGTGGAATCTTCTTCTTCTTCCTCTTCTTCTAATACTTTTACTTTTGGGATTCTTCTTGATCTTCCAGGACTTATAATTACATTTCCTAAGTTCCCATGGTAGTGTGAAAGCATATATTTGTTTGTATGTGAAGGGTATACAAGGAATAAGGAGATGAATGCTTGGTTTTTTTTCTTCCTAACTCTTCTTCTAGATTTCCATATGTCTAAACTTCTATCCCCCTCTCTAAATATGCAGATTGTAAGGAGTTAAGAAAGCACAATACATGTGCATGGGAGTTTATATATAGAAGGTTGGGTGCTGGCAAGTGTCATCTTGCATGTAAGCATGTATTCATGCAAGGACAAGTGTCCTAGAGGTGGACAAGTGTCACATGGGGTGGTGACATGTGGAGGGAGGTTGCATGTGCCACCGTATGGCCGACCTTGTGGGGCCTACCTTGGGTTTTGTGCCACTACCTCAGTTTGCGTGCATAAGTCCCTATTACCCATGTCAGTCTCGATTTACGTGTAAACAGTTATTATTTTTATTGTCCGAGTCCGAGTACGGGATTAAGCTAAGTCTTATTACGGTCGAGTCGGTGTAGTGACTACAGTCTAATTAGTAATCCGACATCACATCAATACCGTCACACAAATAAAATAATATAATAATCATAAGCCGAGCATAGAAAATTCAAAAAAAATGATTTGTTAACGTGGAGAAATTACAGGTATTACATCTGAATTCTCTAAGAATTACTTTGTACTGAGCTTAGCATTGTCCCCAATCTGGCATATGGAGGCTCGTTCATATGGGCCTTCGAATTGGAGGAGGAAATAGGATTTGTAGGTTTTTTATTTTCATTTTTGTAACTCTCCATTCATGATTGAGGAAGCCTATACCTTAATCTGTTTAAGACCCATATAATCTGTGCATTTCTTTACACATCAAATGCATAAGGTAAGTGGAAATTAGGTATAGAGAACATGAGAAATATTGATGTGTGGATGCAAAGAAGACTTCATATGTGGATAACAATTTTGATGTTATGGTTCTACAGTTCTACCATATTGTAGTTCTACCACTTAATGCATTTCCATTGTTCTAATAATCTCTTTTGAATAGTTTATGGAGATTGATTTCTCGAGTTTTTGAATGGTTAGAGATCTTTGAACAACAATGGCGGTGAAAGGGACTCCATTGAAAAAGAGTCAACTTTAATCCCCAAAAACTTTAAAAAAGATTCAATTTCTGGGGTCTATATTTTCACATCATCGTCGGCAGTGTCCATAAATGTCATGGACAAGAGCTAATCATCAATGGCATATGCAGAAATGAACATGTGCTTCGAGGGTTAGTTAATAGTCTCGCTCTCACTATATATATATATATATATATCCTACATTCTAAATTGCTCACTCGATTATGTACTTTATACAATCGCTCACTAAGAATCATTTTTTCTTCTTTCTGGAAATATAACCATATCTGCGATTTGTTACTATTTTCTATAGAATGCTATTACAAAATTACAATATTTGACATTCGATTTTGTGGGAATTTTATTGCAAAAAAAGCCCCTTTTTCAGAGTTTTCTTTCGTTCCGAAATTTTATTGTGAAAGCTTGTAGCTGAACAATCTATGAATGCTCGTAATAGCTCAGAAACTCAGGTAAACCTTTATGCTCAAGTGAACAATGTACTCTTATATTCTTTTGGACAATTTATTTTGTTTGGCTGTCAGTTTTTTTGGAAATTGGGTCCTTCATTTTAACTCTTACGTTTCTGTATGCAACCACTTTCAGTGTGTTCAGTGGCTGAACCCCCTAATATTTTTACTTCTTACCATGCATTCAACTGATTGCTTCGATAGTTGTAGGAATACTGCTATGTTTGTGAAATAGGTTGTGTAACATGTTGGGTCGTCAATGCCAAATTTGTGACTTAAGGCTATGAACAAGTTGCTTTAAGGTAATTGTTATCATTGTGATATCTAATTTGCCAAAGAAATTTTCTTTTATATATTTTAGTTTGAAATTGTTATGAATATTTGCATGCCTCATTAAGGCTTTCATCTATTTCATCAAGGGTGGTCTAATTAAGATGTTTTCTCCATATGGAAAGATAGTGGTCGAGGACTTTGTGTGGCATGCTAAACGTGGAGTCCCACTTGGTTTTGCGTACATTCAGTTCAGTAACAAAGAGGTAAGATCGTCATTTCTCACCCCTACATCTGTTATCAAATTCCTGATTTCCAATTTTAAAGTGAGAGTAGTCAAAGGAATGACTTATGCATCATTTTCATTTTCTAGTGGCAATGCCACCTTACACCTTTAGTTCTTGCTAACCTAAAAATTTGTATCACTCTTAGTGTTATATGAGCACTTGCAAATTTAGTTTTAGCTACAATATTAGTTTTTGAAGAAGGTTTTATTATTCACAAATGAAGCAAGTATTCAATTCGGCAATCTTTTGGTAATTTGCTTTATCCAAAACTGTAGTCTCACCTAAGCCACACACTACTTTTTCTTTTCTTACCAACTCTTTACATAGGTTTCATTGGGTCTTACTTGTCATCAATCTCTCTACCATGGAGTTTTATTGGTTTGATCCAAAATGTATAAGTAAACCGAGTGAACAAATTAAGCTACATATCAATACGTGAGTAAATTCTTATTTAATGAATTTTCCGTCATTGTTTATTACATGTTTGCAATTAATTCAAAACTCTTTGTCTTGAAGTGCGCACGTTTCACTATATATCGATGGAATGAGAATGCCAAAACCTATTTGGAAAATCCCAAAGGCAAGTAAATAAGAATTCAAATGATTTGTTTAGTGCTTTATTATTAACTACTAAACTTTTCGATATGTCTTAATATAGTGCCCACAACAAGAAGGGGTTGTTGAATGCAGATACTTTTTGATAATGTTCATGAGAGAATTGATTGGGGATCCTTCTCTTTTCCTTGAGAAAAGGTTTTCATTTTTTTCATCAAGTTTTGATGATCATTAATTAACTTTTGCGCGTCTTGCAAAGTCACATTTTATTTTTGTTTTGAATTTTTTAGATGAAAAGGTTGTGTGATAAAAATAACTTACACACTTGATGATATCAATGAAGCGCGGGCAAAGTTCATCGAGTTCGTTGTGGAACATGTACTTGAATGAAAGCATAGGTAATTAACTTGCTTATATCACAATAAACATTCATCTTGGCTTTACTCTTATATTCATTTAAATAACTAGTGTTCACCTGTTTATATCTGACTTGCAATCTGTGAATAAGAATTGCATTTCGTTTCTTCCCACAAATCTATTTAGGTGAGTAGGAAGTGTAGGTTCCGGTCCCATATCATTCCAAGTGTCGGAACCCATTTTGGTCTCTCAAAGCTTCAAAACTTAGTTTTAGAAGGCCTATGTCTATGAATTTGCGTATTTGCATTTAACTTGCAATTCGTGAGTCAGAATTGCGTGTTGTTTCTTCCTACAAGTCTATGTAGGTGAGTAGCAAGTGTAGGCTCCGGTCACGTGTCATTCCGAGTATTGGAACCCATTTTGATCTCTCAAAATGTCGAGACTTACCTTTACTCTTTTATTATTTTATTTATACAACTAATTAATTAATGAATTTTTTTTGTAGGTACAAAGGTTCAAATTTTGATGGGAAGTTCTAACAAGCAAAACTACTTTGTTTGTTGGGTTAATTTTTTGTAGCTTCCATAGTTTTGGTAGTACTTTTTGATGAATATAACATGTAGATTAGTTTAGCACACGAGGATCGATTTTATACATTTTTTTGGTGATTCTAATTGGTTGATATTGAGATGAATAGATGAAATTTATTAGTTGGAATAGATTATTGAGCTGGATTTACTTGTGGTACAGGATGATATTGATGCAATCATCATTTTTTTAAAAATTGTATTTCAAATATTTATGTCATTTTCAAGAAAACTAACATAACTAAATACATATTTATGTCACTTTTGTAAATTATTTATGTCGCTTTTAAAGTATTTATGTCATTTTTAAGACTTTATGTAATATTTTTGTTTGATATTTATGTCGCTTTAATACTTTTATGTCACTTTAAATAAAAGTGACATAACTAAAATGGTATTTATGTCATTTTTAAGTATTCACATCACTTTTTATTAAAATATTTAACTAAAATGGTTTTATGAAACATTTATGTCGCTTTTATAAAATATTTATGTCAGTTTTACGAACATTTATGTCGCCACCATTTACGTCACTGGAAAAAAAAATGACATACATACTTATTTATTTCACTTTTTAAGTATTTATGTCATTTTTTAAGTGACATAAATGACAATTTTTCTTGTAGCGGTTTTTTTTTCATTAATTTATCTATTGAATAATTGTTCATATGCGACGACTTGGATAATTGATTAACCATACTCTAAAGTACTAAACAATGAACGGTTAATGCTCTTTTATATACATTGCGTATGTTGTTCATTATGATCACTCGACTTTCATTAGCTGATGACTTTTATTATCCTGGACTCCCAAAATTTCCAGGAGATGACTGTAGTATGATTATGCCAACTAGGACAAAGAAGCCTATGGAGATTACTCTTTATTTTAATAAGTTGTAATAAGGAATAATATTTTATTTAAATAAGGCGGTTTGTTCCTTAGAGAGATTGATTTAAAGACAATGTAATATTTTTAGTTGTTTAATGTAATGATTACTATTTACCTTCATTGTTGCTGTAATTACTTTGTTATCATTGCATGTTAAGCTAATTACAGGAAAAGCGATCCATCATTTGTAATGATCTACAGGTCCAAAATGAAAAAGAAATTGAATTTTTTTCTTTATTTCGCTATATGTTGGGACGTGACATCCTCTCGTCTAAACTTCTTTGCATGGTAACTGAGATGCTCTTCTTTCTCTCTTGACCATCTTCTTTCAGCTGAAAATTAGTTTTGGCTACAAGAGGTAAAATTTCTAGGGCATGTGGTCTCACAACAAGGAATCACTGTGGATTCATCAAAAATTGACGTTGTTTCAAATTGGACTCGACTAACCAATCCTACAGAAGTCAGAAGTATTCTTGGACTCACAATCGGAGATTCGTAGAAGTATTTCCGAAGATAGCAGATCCTCTGACTGGTTTGACTATTAAGGATGTGAAGTTCGAATGGAATGATAACTGTGAGCAGGCTTTTCAAGAATTGAAAGAAATACTCACCACAGCACCAGTATTAGCAATACCAAGAGATGGCGAGAAGTTCTCTATTTTCAGTGATGCATCGTATCAAGGGTTGGGATATGTACTTATGCAAGACAACAAAGTTATTGCTTATGGTTGAAGGCAATTGAAGCCAAATGAACTGAACTATCCAACTCATAATTTGGAATTGGTAGCAGTAGTATTTGTTCTTAAGATTTGGAGACATTATCTATATGGAGAGAAGTTTGATTTGTTCTTCGATTACAAGAGTCTGAAGTATTTGTTTACTCAAAAGGAGTTAAACATAAGACAACGTCGATGGATGGAATTGATTATGGACTATGACTTCACATTAGAATACCACCTTGGTAAAGTTAATGTAGTCGCAGATGCCTTAAGTAAAAAACCTCGAGGTATAGTTGCATCTCTAATGGTTAGAGAATGGAAAGCCTTGGAAACTATAGCTGAATTTGATGTTAAGGTTTCTACAGAGAGTGAAGGACAACACTTTGGATGTCTTGTAGTGCAACCGATACTTAAAAATCGTATTTTGGAAGCGTAACAGAAAGACGCCGATCTTCAACTATTGTTTCAGAAAATGTTGGCAAAGGACCCAGAGGAATGAAAAATTGGGACCGATGGAGCACTCTGGTGTAGAAATAGACTGTGTGACCAACACAGATGATTTAAGGAAGGATATTCTCGAAGAAGCTCACAGGTCAAGATTGATAGTTCATCCATGAGGAACTAAAATGTATAAGGATCTGAAGAGAAATATTTGGTGGGAAGGAATGAAAAGGGATTTAGCCGAGTTTGTGTCTAAGTGTTTGACTTGTCAACAAGTGAAAGCCGATCATCAAGGACCCTTAGGACTCTTGCAACCCCTACCTGTTCCAGGTTGGAAATGGGAACACATCACCATGGATTTTGTAGTTGGATTATCTCGAACACAACACCACCACGATACTATTAGGGTGATTGTGGATCGTTTGACGACGTCCACTTACTTCATCCCTTACAGCATGACTTATCTATTAGAGAAAATATGAGTAGAATTTATCTTCAACAAGTTGTACGACTACATAGATTACCAGTGTCTATCGCATCAGATCGCGATTCACGATTTACTTCAAGATTATGGGAAGTCTTCAAGAAGCTTTGGAAATTTCATTAAGTTGAAGTACTACTTTTCATCCATAGACCGATGGACAGACTGAACACACCAATCAAGTTATGGAGGATATGCTCTAGGCATTTGCTATAGACTTTCAAAGGTCATGGGAAACACATCTTCCATTAATCAAATTTGCTTACAACAACAATTACCATTCAAGCATAGGGATGGTTATGGCTCCATTCGAAGCGTTGTATGGATGATCGTGTTGATCCCCCTTTTTTGGTAGAGATTGGAGATAAAGAACTATTAGGGAAAAACTTGGTTAGAGAAACCAACGAGAAGATAACAGTGGTGAAAGAGATGATGCGCGCCGCACAGAGTAGACAGAAGAGCTACGCAGATAAACATAGAAAGGATAAGGAGTTCACTGTCGGAGAACATGTACTCTTGAAGGTATCACCGACTCGTGGAGTAGTTCGATTTGGTCAAAAGAGAGGTAAGTTGTCACCTCATTTCACTGGATCATTTGAGATTCTGGAACGTGTTGGGAAAGTACCTTATCGACTCGCGTTGCCACCAAAGATGTCTGGAGTACACAATGTCTTCCATATCAGTATGTTGAGGGAATACAAGGGAGATCCTTCAAATGCTACTATTTTCAACGACATAGAGATCCACGAGAACGTCACCTACAGAGAGAGACATGTACGTATTTTGGATCACAGTATGAAGAAGCTGCAAAATAAGGATATTCTTCTAGTGAAAGTTCAATGGAAGTATCATGATGAGAATGAAGCATCTTGGGAATTGGAATCAGAAATGAGAACTAAGTACCTGGAATTATTCCAAGACTAATCAACATAGATTTCGGGGCGAAATCTCTATTAAGGAGGGAGTGATGTAGCAACCTATATTTTCACTTCCCTAATAATAAATAAAATGTCAGTTTTTATTTGTTTGCTATGTATTAATTATATTTGTGGTATTAGTTGTATAATGAAATAAATAGCTACGTTGTTAAATTTAAATACAATGCCAATTTTATTTTACTACTGTGTAGTATTTTAATCGTGATGAAATTTCCATAAATAATAATTTGTAGTAATAGTACTAGTTATTAATAACATGCCGTTTTATTTTGTGACCGCTAGTAATTTTAATTAAATTAATCAAGTTTAATACTCCGCCCCTAAGTTACGCTATAATTTAGGATTAAAACCTATAATAAAATATTATTCATGTCGATTACATTTTTTGTCCCTGATATTTATTTGGGATATTTTCCTGGACTACCCGGACTAACCTAACCGAACAAACTAACCAAACTGATTTAGACAAACTAACTGTATTATTGGAAGTGACCGCATCAATCACTTCTTACCAATTGTATGCTTAACTTGTTAATCATTTCCATTGCAACTTGCAGCTCAATTGAACTCACTGATTTCTTCTATAAGAATGTTCACACTCACATTTGCA
The DNA here is from genome assembly GCA_033977485.1 of Hydrangea macrophylla. Classification (NCBI taxonomy): domain Eukaryota; kingdom Viridiplantae; phylum Streptophyta; class Magnoliopsida; order Cornales; family Hydrangeaceae; genus Hydrangea; species Hydrangea macrophylla. Next base: position 33,634,053 of record CM066988.1, read on the forward strand.
AACACAAGTTATACACACACAGGCAAACACATTTTTAAATTACAGTAAGCTTATACTCTCAAAGTTTACTCACCATTTCCATAAACTCTCTCTCTCTCTCTCTCTCAGCAATATACACACCCACATACAAGCTTCCACTTTTCATTGCTCTTCCTCTCTCAAAACCATAATCACACACACACACACACACACACACACACACACACACACACACACACACACACATACATTCTGGGAATTGGATGACAAGAAAGCAAAACAGAATTAGAAGCATCATAGTAAGCTCTCAAAGCTTCAAAGAGGCCATAGCCTCTATTTCATAATTCTCGCCTTTTTTTGGTAAGTCGCATAGCCCAATCTAAAGACAGCTGAGTCTCTTGAACTCACTTATGATGTAGTATTTGTCATTGCGAACAAGCTGGTGGTATCAAATATAGAGATATAAGTGTATATACATATATATAATTTTGAATATTAAAAAATGGTGGTCTCTTAAATCTTGACGGTCTCTCAAATCTTGACAAAAATGAATTCTATAAATTAGGGATGGAAGATTATAACCCCAGTAAGCTCATTTTCAAATCTTAGACCTTAAGTTATGACAGTTGCGATGTACGATCAAAGTGAAGTTTTGGCGACTCTCTGTAGACACCCCGCTTTTGAGCAAACGTCGGGTTAAGGGGAATATTACCTCTAAGATCCGATGATGACAATGTCCGACTAATCTGGGACTTCCAAAAGTGATTCAATCTCTTCCTAAGGCTCTTTTAATTTAAGACAAAAAAAGGAAAAAGAGAGAAAAAGAGAAAACAGAGGAGAACGACACATAGTAAGATATACGGCAGTTACAGGTTGTCGTACGACACTCGCTTAAGTGTCGGAGTGGCATTCTATGAATACCGCAAATTTCACTAAATACTGCAAAAAAATAGATTTCTAGAGAAAAAGGCAGTCCCTGGAGTTGTCCGCGGCATTCTCTGAATGCCGGTGCGGCAATCATTGAATGCCGTAACAGCATTCATCAAGTGCCGTTCTGGCACTCACCAAGTGCCGCTTCCATCTCCAGTGAGTGCCGCGTTTTTGTGACTGCCAGCTGTGAGATAGTACACTTGTACCCTTAAAAGGACATCCGAATTAGGATTTCTTGCTGTGAATTTACTGGAATTTCCTCTCAAAATTTGCCTATATAAGAGAGGTGAATATCCCATTACAAGGGATCCTTTTTGAGACTTGGAATTTGGAATGTTAGCATCCCTATATTGATTCTTCTTCAAAAACCTTCTAAATTAAGAGAGTAAGAGAGAGAGAGAGAGAGAGAGAGAGTTAGAAGAAGAGCTTGATTAATCTTGGAAAAAGTCCAAGAAAAACCAAGGAGTTGAGGATAATTAGAGGTAAACTCTAGATTATTTAAGTTCCATTATTCAAAGTTCAATCACAATATGTAGATTCTTAGGATCTTTAACACATTTTCAAAAGCTGTCATCCCACCTCATTTCATCACACACCACACATATTGTGATTGAACTCTTATTTCATTAGTTTGGATCAAAATAACTTAAGGTTTAAAGTTTAAGTGAATCTTGGAGTTGATTTAAATGGTATTTGATCTTCCTTTCTCTTGATTATGTTTATTTCTTGGAATTCATGAGACTTTCAATGTCTTATTTGAATTCTTGAGATTAGAATCCCTCAATATTATCATAAACTCTTGATTTATGAGAGGATTAAGGTTGATATTAGTGTATTGGGTCAATGAGTCCAAGCTTTTATCCATAGTTTGAATTCATTACTTTGGGGTTTTATGAAGTCTCTTCATACTTCATTCAAAATCTACAAGCATAAGTGTCCTTAGTCTACAATGACCATCAAATGGTAGGATAAGTAGTTTGAGTCCAAGCCTATTTCCATGGTTTAGGTTGTTTAACTTGGGATTTTATGAAGTCTCCCCATACTTCAATAAAATCCACAAGTATAAATGTCCTTAATCTCCAATGACCATCAAATGGTAGGAGAGGTGGTTTGGTTTAAGCCTAACTTCTTGTTTTAGTAGTTGGGATTAACAAACAAAGATAAACTTGAAAATGAAAGCAGTGGTTCCATAAACTATTTTTAATCAAGGATCTTTAATTAAACATCGGACCGTTGGAATTGAGTGAAACCAATGGGAAAGTGTCAATAACTCAAAGTGTTACCACTGTAATTTTTTGTTTTAGTGAGATTCCATGGTTAACTTGGTTTGATCATAAGTTTTATGGAATATCCATATTCTGTCCAGAATTCCAAAACAGAAAGTCAGTTTTGAAATGGGTGAATCAGACCTTTATTCAAACATTTTGAATTTCAAATAATTTTTTATAAGAAGTTTAATGTGTTAAAAAGATCTCCTAAAAAGAACAAAGTGTTTCTGATTCATTTACTATTTTTAAAAAATCAAGCAATATCTCCGGATAGAGAGTTGTAGCTCTCTGAGAGACTTCTGGTCTTTTCCCAATTCCAGAGATCGAACCGTTCAATTGTCGATTTTCTTTTTTGGTTAAAACTAAACTCGTAGAGGCACTTTGTGTCCAAAAATCACCAAGATCAAACCATGGTAACCATTCCTTTTAGTTTCTTTAATTCCAGGTCTGCTCTCTGTAATTTTCGGAACCTTATGACAGATTTCACAAACTTTGTAAGTAACCGTTCAAATGATCCTTTCTTGACTTAGGGCTTATACCATGCTATAATAATGTTTAGTTAAGCTTAAATCCAGAGGCTAAATGATCCAAATCAATAAATAGTTCATAGCTTTATCTCGTTCATACTCATATATTCATATGCATAGACTGATATTTGTAATTAGAATTCGTCTAAGGTTAGGATTTATTACTTAGGAAATCAATATATGTATCTTGTTTAAAGTATGTGGACTAACCCTTTTGTTTTGTAGCGCTTTCAAGGTACAATTTCTCAACCCCTTCTCTAGTTTAACTTACTTCTTTGATTTTAATTGACATTCAACTCCATGCGCGACACCTTAACTTAGGTCTTGCTTTACGTGTATATGTGATTAGAGACCCTTTTCTTAGGTTTTATTTTCTTTCATGCATCACACATTTAATATTCGCAGTGAGATCCCGGGTAAGTTCTCTAGTTCCCTATTGCATATTATATTGCTTGCTAATCGAATTACATGATTTTGAATGATATTTTATCGTTAGCAATCTTACAGCCTTTTCAATATGCTTTTGTAATGTATATATGTATTAGTTGAGGGCATGCTTAGATTAATAATTCAATTAAAAAGGATGTTGAGTAGAGGCCTATCGCGAGATATGATGAGAGGGGGTGTTTTAGTCCGCCGGGCTCCTTTCCCTTTCATTCCATAATCCCCGAACCTAGTTTATCTTTGGTTTTGCAAAAGATCACTTTGCTTTTGAAGTGGTTTCTTAATTTTCCATTAAAAATTAAGTGGTGACTCGTTTTGAAATTTGAATCTGAAAAAGGTTTTAAACAAAAGCGATGGGTAAGAAAATTACGATATCCACAATCTGGCGACTCTGCTAGGGATCGAACCCAGAATCTCTGGTTTCATAAACCAGAAGTTTTATTTTGGGTTCACTCGAGGATTAGACTTGAAAACATCCTTTTAATCAATTTAATTAATCTTTGTGTGTCTGTTGCATTTCATTTGCATGTCTCGCCAGTCGATTGCACGGAACTATGACCTTGGAGGCTCGGGGCAACCCGGTCAGTCAAGTAATCATGGGACAGTGTGATCACCGTTGATCTCGTACCATGATTTGGTATATTAAGCATCCTATCGAATGTGTGTCAAGGGTCCCTTATTTGACCAAAGCCCAGCCTTTGCATAGTAGTTTCTATAGAACCTGTCAAATCTTAGGAAATAAATTCCTGATTAGGGTTATATGCTAGGGAGTTTTGTATGCCCGAAAGGGATTACTTGAGATAATGACGATACTCACTTGATAAAAGATGTTTAACCTCTTAATCACTTCTGAGTAATTCTTCTTCATGTCCCGTGACATTTAAGAACATGGCAATTTCCGATTATAAGATTACACCTCTTATATCATGTTTAGTTAAGCATCATTGACCTGGTGTGTATCCGAATTCATGAAAAGTACGGTGATAATCCGATCATATGATCCTTCTACCCAAAAAATTTTAAATCCACCTTTGAAAGAAAATGAATTTTTGCCTTCTTTACTCCAAAATTCTTAATCGCTCTTTCAATAATCTTTGGAGTTCACTTTCGATTAAAGCTCCAAGCTAATCTTTGTTAAAATATATTTTCACATAATCATCTTCAAAGGAAAAAAATCCAAAAATCTAGGAATTGTTCTTGGAGAAATGCTTTTCAAAAGAATTTCAAAGCAGAATTTCAATCCAATCACCTTTGACAAGGAATGTTTAAAATTTGTTTTCAAATTTTTTTTTATCATCCAAGAAATACTTTCCAACTGATTTTTTGAAGGGGGAATAAGGATCAAAATGAGGAGAAATTGGCGCATTTGACATAAGTGAGGATTTTGTATGCTCATGTGTCTATTTGCTAGGATTAGAATTTTCCTTTCTTTCGCATATAGAGTGGGCACACACACACACATGCATTGCATCCGTGTGACATATGAACCGCATGTCAGGGCTCCCAATGTTACCAAGAACCCGTTACCAAATCATCATGCCGTACCACCACCGCAGGGTCTCTACTTCCTAGGGGTAGAAGGAGTGACGTTTGATCTATCCAAGCTGATCACAAAGATTGGTGAACCAAGGAAGTATTATCAATTGTCAGGAGATTTGGGGATCTGTATGATTGGGAATCAGTCCGGGGCGTGGAAAGAGGAAATAATAGAGCAGTCAGATTAGTGGGTACAAGGCGATAGTCAAGATGTGGATTAGGTAGAAGATGATCTATGGTATGAGAGTGACAAAGAGATAGAGATGGGGAAAGAAGGTTCAAAAGATACTCTGGAAATCGACAATCTGTGGGCAAAAGAAGAAGTCAGCCATCTAACCTGGTTAGGGAGACATTTTAAGCCTCATGAGCTGGAAGAGGATCTCCTAGGGAGAGAATTGGAAAAAGGAAAAGGGAAAACGAATGAAGAAGAGGAAGAAAATAGGGTTTTGAAGCAAATGAAGAAAACTCAGGCTAATATCACCATCTGGGGATTATTGATTGCTTCCAAACGTCACCGATAGGCAGTTCTGGATGCCTTGAACCAACCTAATGTTTCTATCGACACAGTACCAGAAGATCTTGTAGGAATAATCAATAGGATCCCAGCTCTGGCTATCACCTTCTCATCAGATGACCTACCTCCGGGAGGACCTATTCATAATAAACCGCTATATGTCACTGTTGAATGCCTGGGAAACACTATGCCTGCTTATCTTGTTGGCAACGGGTCCGCTCTAAATGTGTGTCCGTTCCGAACAGCTAAGCGCATGGGTTTGGATGAATCAATGTTCATACCATCTAACCAGAGGGTAAATGCGTATGACAACACTCAGAGGACGATCATGGGGATATTCTCCTTCATCTTGCTGTCAAGCCTGTGGCAAAGAAAGCCGAATTTCAGGTCATCGACATCCCTAGTTCTTTTAATTTGTTGCTAGGAAGGCCGTGGCTAGACACTCTGGGTGCCATACCATCTACAGTTCATCAGAAAGTCAAGTGTATCTGGAAGAGCAAGGTCTGTGATATTCTTGGGGACAGTTGGGTCCGTCCGTATGAAGCTTCATCAAGCGTACCGGTTCTAGAGGTACAATTCTAGGAAGAGGAGACATGTTCTGTGCGGGGGGGGGGGGGGGGAGGGTTTGAGTTTATTAACATGTTGGAAGACGAGAAGCTGAGAGAGTTCCTGCCATTATACTTTGATCAGTCCGCGGGTCCGTTGGTCGCTGGGATTGTGAAAAAGACGGGTTTCTTCCTAGGTATGGGGTTGGGTAAGAATCATCAAGGCTTGCTAGAATTTCTCAACATCCTCACTCAGACTCACACTCATGGTCTGGGTTATCAACCATCAAAGAAAGAGCTGAGAGAGAAGAAGAAGGTAACTGACGCACCATTGGACCCTTACCTGAAGACGCTAAATGGATACTTTGTGAAGGAGGGAGAGGATTTCCCCTTTGTGGCTTCCCTGAACCATGGGTGGATCGGAAAGACAATTGTTTAAAGCCAGGGTTTGAGATCTTCCCCACGAATTCTCTGAATATCAAGATCCATATCTACAGATGCCCATGAAGTTAGTTAATACCAAAGATTGGATTGGTGCACTAGATGGCTCAGTCATGAAGAATCTGTTGGGCAAAGAGAACATGAAGGCCGAGGGAACATGCCAAGAAGGGGTCATGGAAGACAAGGCCAGAAAAGAGCGTGCTGAGGGTTGCGTACAAGAGGAAGAACCGAAAAAAGAAGAGATGGAGGAGATTACCAAGACAGGGGATCTGGAGGAATGCTTCATCATCGATCTGGGAGGAGAAAGCAAGAAAGAGTGGGTCTTTGAGTCTAGTGATAGGTATCCTCCACACCCAGAGTCTGTAATGGCCCAAATGAGGTGTCTTTCAATTTTCATGTCTGTTGCAATTGCTCCAAAGAAAATCAATGAAAGTATGACTGATTCTGCCTACTCGAATGCGCTTAATGAATGTGATGAATGTGATGATCATGACATACCAAATGAATTGCAAAAATTAATCAAAAAAGAAAAAGAATCTGCATGTAAAATCATTAAGAACACTCTAGCGATCAATCTAGGAAATGAAAATAATCCTCAAAATATTTTTATTGGCTCTACACTTAGCAAAGAAGAAAGCAAAGAGTTAATTAATCTATTAAATGAATTCAAAGATATTTTGCATGGTATTACAGCGATATGCCATGTGTTGATCTAGAAATAGTCCAACATCATATCCCCCTCTTTCCCAATTCAAAACCTATAAAACAAAAATTGAGGCGAATGAGGCCTGAATGGGCACTCAAAGTCAAAGAAGAAGTTGAAAAGCAGTTGAGAGCCGGACTCTTAATGGTCATCGAGTATCCAGAATGGATCGCCAACATAGTGCCTGTCCCAAAAAAGGATGGTCGTGTTAGGGTCTGTGTCAACTTTCGGGATCTGAACACGGCCAGGCGTAAGGACGATTTCCCTTTACCTCACATTGATGTGTTAGTGGACAATACTGCAGGACATGAACTCCTATCTTTTATGGATGGTATCAGAATGTCAGAAGATGACTGGAAGAAAAAATAAGAGAGCATTTCCATCGATAAAGCACTACACCGAATGACTTGGTACCCACTGTCATAGGGATCCCCCAACGGAGAGCAGACGGAGGAAAGGCGTTCAAAGTTCATCTGCCATCTTAAACAAAAGAGCCTACTGCGTTTCAAGATGTGTGTAGGAGAGCAGCAAGGTCTCGCATATACCTGGCCTGCGCTAGAAGAACTAGCGGATTCGCAGAAGGATCAGTGTACAGAATGGTGCTGAACTCCTCGAACAAGGGGCAGATCTCCTGGAAGCTAAAGCGAAAGACGTGGAGAGAGGGATCCCAACACCGAATAGCAGCTTGAAGCAAACCTTCGTTTAGAATCATCCGTCAAAAAGAGAAGAGATCACTTAGTCTGAAACACTCAAGGTTGAGCCTATCAATGCCGGAGAAGGCATCCATCCATGGGAAGAGGATTTGGGAGCTTATGGGGGCCATTTGAGAAGGGGGAGAATGGAAAAAGAGTGTCTTTACGGAGTTGTAAAGAAAGAATGCTTTAAATAAGAGTAGATCTGCCCAGAACACAGGACGACACTCGGTAAAGTAGAACGACACTCGAGTAAGTGCCGCACGGTAGTCCGTAAATGCCGTTGTAGCATTCATTGATTGCCGTAGCGACATTCACTGAGTGCCGCAGAGGCCTAACTGAGTACCGCGTGAAGCTTTTTTTGGCCATGATCTGTTTGTAATATTTTCAGCCCACCTGCAAACAGAAAATTGAATAAAATGTGTGCATCATACATCACGTACAACAAGGCCAAGCTATGGCCATTCTTTCATTCATTTATTCTTTTCACACATGAAAAAAAGTAATAAAAATAAAAAGTTTACTTATCGCAAAAATTGAAGTAGAAGGACCAAGCTATGGTCACGCATACGATGAGCAGTAATAAAGGACGGAAAAGGTGAAAGCAGTCGTATTAAAAAAAATAGAAAATGTGCAGATGCCTATCCTAGCTCGGCCATCCAAGAGCCGTCATCAAAATAAAAAGTATATATGCATATACAATCATCTAAATAAAAGTATGCGTCCTCCCCAAAAGGCACTCAAAACATAAAAAGAGAGGGAAGAGAGATAAAGATGAGGTCAGCCCCAGCCTCGAGTCTGGCAGGTCATGTGTCTGAGGGGCTCTTCCTCTGACTCTGTCCCGCTCGCTCCACCTCTGCCTCTGCCACTGCTGCTACCTCCGCCGCTGCCTCTACCAGCACCGCTCGCTCCACCTCTGTCTTTGCCACTGCTGCCACCTCTGCCGCTGCCTCCACCAGCACCGCTCGCTCCACCTCTGCCTCGTCTGACACCGCTGCCTCCCGGGACTCTGGTAAAATCTATACCAAACTACTAAAGCCGCCGTTGAAGCTCTCCTACCTACAAGGCCAGAGCCCTGTTCTCTTTCCCCTATACGGAGAAAGAGATTGAATGAACTGTTTTATTCGCAGAATTGATGAAGTGCTAGAAACAAGTATAAATAAAAGGAGAAATAAGTGTCTTACCAAAGCTCTAGCATGAGCCTCCGTAGTCGCCCGCGCCCTGTTAGCCTGAATCAGAAAATCAAAAGAAGTTAGAAAAGCAGAATGAGAATGCAAAACCAAAGTTAAGCTTCAGAAGTTATCCTCCACTCTCGACCATGGATCTACTCTCGCATACTGTGAGCATAAAGTAGACCCTTCTCCGCATAGTCCCGTGGGACGTGGTCATATTGTAGTAGAATAGTAGAAGCACCTGCATGAAACCGAGGGATCATGGTCGTGCCCTGGTCTCCAAAAGAAACTGTCCTGACACTCCAATCCCAAGGTGGTAGAACTGGAGCCTGAGTCGCGGCAGGAACAGGCTGCAAAGAAGGAATGTAGAATCAGCAAGAAAATATGTATAAGCAATAAGAACCAAGAAAGGGAATAAAGGCTAAAAGAAACTCACCCGAGTAACTTCCAGCAGAGGGAAGTTCAGCATCATCTTGGCAGCCCGAAAAGCTGCATATCCCTCAGGAGGCTCTAGGAAATCCTGAATGGAGAGCCCATCTAAAGAAACCGTGAGCACGGGACCCTCGAGGGTTTCTATGGCTCTCATAGACTCGGGTAGGGGATGTGGCACAAAGAAACCTGAAATCGCCAGCGACTGCCTAGTCACCCTCTCCCCTAGATACCACTCCCGACCCTCCAGACCCTCCAACAATATCCTCTGCGGGTCGTATCCAGCCGACTGCCATATCTCCTGAGAAGCCTCGGGAAGCACGTCAAGACAAGGCTGCCATCAGATGTTTGGCTCTTATAGATTCATCAAGAAATTCCTGAACGAGACAAAATCATGAGCCTCGGTCTTTCGCCCCACTCGCTCCTTTGGCCACTTCAGACCCTGGGGTATGAAGAGGGCGTCTGTTGGTCACGTCTTAGGCGACATCATGTGTAGATACTCGTGGGATCAAATCTTCAAGAAAAGAGAAAAATCATAAGTTTTGGGATTCATAATTAAGAAACTGAAAGGAAAGTGCAAGGTTTAAATAAGAATCAGCAAAAAGGAGAAGTATACCTCCCACGCTCTCCAAAAGCTGCCTGTGGAAGCTGGTCGGTCTCGAGAAATCTCTTCCATATACCTGTACAGGACAGCTAATCCTGCACCAGTCCAGTCGTACTGGTAAATCTCTCCCATGACTTCCAAGGACCCCACCAATGTCACAGAAACCCGATCCCCCTTGGTGCTCAATAGGGAGCACCCAAGCATATACATAAGAAAGCCTCGAGCCATCTGCTCATCCGTGAAACCCTCCTGGCACCTAAAGGTATCCATAAACCACTTGGCTGTGACCAAGGGCTCCTCGGGCACGACCCCCAGTAGTGGTAGCAATTGTTCCCACTCGGTGACGGTATCTAGGTACCGTAGACACACCCCCCCGAAGGGGATCCCAGTGATCATGCTAAAATCTAGCAGGGTCATGGTCATCTCCCCGAACGAGAAGTGAAATGTGTTGGTGGTATCCCACCATCGCTCGGAAAGGGCATGAATCTGTCAAAGGTCGTTAGAAGTCTTCGTTAAGAGCTTGACGAAGTGCCAAAAGCCCGTCGCATTGATATAACCCTGCACGGTCTTGTTCAGATCCTCATACCACGCGAAGCCATGTGCTAGACTGGCGTGCCCCTTGACACGACTAAAAAGTTATGCGCTCTTGTGCAATACCCAAGTGTAGGTAGACGTGCAAGTAATATCTGGTAAGACCAGGTCGATCCCACAGGGAAGGAATAGGAAGAATATCTACTAAGTTATAACCTAAAGAAAAAGAAAATAAGAATGGATGATTGGAGGTGTACTAACAAATCCTAATTAATTAAATTAAACTAAATAATAAACTAAAACTATAGAAACATAAGAATTAAACAACTAAATTAAAGGTGTTGGAAACACGTGAATCCACATTAATCCTAACCATCTACCATGCATACTCATTAACGTTCGATGGAGTTCATTCCTCTTCAGTATTCCGTATTTTTCTAAAGATATAGAATCAATAGCCCTTTCATGCCCGGGACTATATCATCACAAGTGAGTTAAAATACATGAAAGACGGTTTAAAACAATGGTAATTACTTGCACTCTAAATGGTGTTAGCATTCAAAGTGGTTTTCAAAAGTCATTGAAGAAAAGGCCTTAAGGCTTTAAGTTCTAAAAACTGTTGTGACAGACTAAGCTTATTGGGACAATTTGATGACAGATTTCTAAAACAAAAAGTCATGGAATACTTAAAAGAATCATCTCAGGAATTAACATGTTCGATCGATCGAAGCGCTCTCGATCGATCGGACAGTCATCCTTCAATCGATCGAAGTGCCTTCGATCGCTTGACTATGGCCCTGGTTCGATCGATCGAACTACCTTCGATCGATCGAGCCCAAGGTTTCTAAAGATTGCATGGCAGAGGTTGGGAATCAATGTTTCATCACATATTCCCAACGTCTAAACTACGGAAACATGATTAAACTATTACCGGAATAACAAACTAGAGTAATCATAGCATATAAACTAATAGCAATCAAATAACAAGGATTGGGAAGAAAAACCTGGATATAATCTGAAATAAACTTGAAATAAACATGAAAGAAACTTCAATCTTCAATAATCTTGAGTAAAACAATGAAAAGGATGAAGAATAATATGAATCTAACCTAATCTACACCTAATCTAACCCTAAAACTACCTAAAACTGCTGTTTTTCGCGTTCTGGAGCGTCCTCCTTTCGTCTGACGTCAAAACGACGTATATATAGGGTTCCCACAGAGTTTACGCAACTTTTGGGTGAAAATAAGGTTCGATCGATCGAGCTCAGTTCGATCGATCGAAGGTTCGATCGATTGAACTCTCTTCAATCGCTTGAACTCCTCTGATTTTGACAGCTCTGCACCCCGATGGGAGAATGGCCATAACTTTTTACTCGGACCTCGGATTGACCTCCCGTTTGCGGCCACGCGACCGTAACTCAAAGATCTACATTTCATGTGTCTGGGAAAATCTTCCAAATCTGAAGTCTTAATTGTCAAAAAATGGCATTTTCCCAGCTGCTTCTGTTGTTCTCTTCACCAGAATCACTTTCCATGCAATGGTTGCTTCCTATAACCTGCAAAATGGTGTAAAAACACATATTTGAGTCTCAACATCATAGAAAACACTTAATCATTGATATGCATCTAAATATAGGGACTTTGGGGATAAAAATATGCATAAAAGACCATATAATACGCTATGAACATGCACTTTTCACCTCGAATCACACCCCCCAACTAGCTCGTTGCTAGTCCCTAGCAATGAAGCGAACTACAGCAATGTTTATTTAACTCTAAAAATTGAAAATAAAATAAAATAAAGTAAAAATCCTAACTCACTTTCGCAGGAATCGCGATTGCATTCAGCGTATGCAACAAGCCTTTAAACCCCTAGGTTCCCCCTAGCGGACGAGTGTTGTCTCGTGAGGGTTTACAGTGAATCTACCCACAAAATTCATGTTTATGGTAATGGTTCTCATTTAAATGTTTTCAAGAAATTTTCCTCTCATTTAGCAATATAGTTAAGCTCAACAATCTCATGAAACTCTCTAGTATGCCATAGCAATGCAACACACACATTATAGTTAATCTACTATCAAAGTCATTAGAATATTCCCTACCTATTAATCTTCAAGTGTGTGTGTGAACGGACAACCATAATACAAAACTTCAATTTCAAAGCTTGCACAACCTAAGATGCTATCAAGATGTTCATTTTGACTCAACTCTCACTAGGATTACACTCTCAAGATGAAATCACTCCGAATTAGGTGTAATAATTATCACTCATGATATGGAAGCGATAAAGAGTAAATGTAAATGTAAATGGAAACAAAGGCTTCTCATATCTAAATAGAAAAACGGAAATTTTATAGTGCACAAAGTCTCATGAATGGATACTTTTCACTAGAAGAGCGAGATACCGTGGAAAACTCTTTCATTACCTTAACTTCAAATCCAATATACTTAAAATCATCAGGACTTTGAAAAAGAGGTGTTAGATTAAGAAGAAAAAAGGCTCGTGATATTCAATTGGGACAAAGGATGTGATTGGAATGTCTATTACAACTTTTCAAACTTCCCACATCTCTAATCTCTCTCTTCTTCTTTTCTTTTATTTATTTTTTTCACACTCTTCTTTTCATTCCTTTTTTTTTTCTTTTGTAACAACCATTGGCATTTTTTTTTCTTTTTTCTTCTCATGCTTTTCTTTTTTTTCTTTCATTTTTTCTTTGCTAACTTTCCCTTATTCACACTAACATACTTCTTGTTAACGCAACACATCCCAATCACACCTAAATAAAGAACTGATGCTTGAACTCCTAATTTGGAGTTAGGTATAGACTTTAGGATTGTGAAGACAAGGCGATTATGATAAGATTCAAAAGGTAAAGTAAAGGAATAGCATAGAGGTAGGCCAAGGCTGTATTATCCATGTATGGTCAAAAGATGGCCTAAATCATCTTCTAAGTTAATAGGATAATTCATTTCAGTAAATTCAAGAGCTCTAAAGTTTGGTAAATCCTGAACGTTCTCTTCTAGTAATCAGTCAAAATGAAAAAGAAAAATGAGACTTTCAACGAATGAATACGCTTTTCAAAAAGTAAGAGTAATTTTATAAAACCCTCAAAAATAAAAGAATGGCACAAAAGCTCACACGGGTTATTAGTCTCCACTACAGTCTCTCAAGACACCTAAGCTATGCTTACTAATCCATTTTAGCTAAGTACAAGGTTGTCACCACGTGCTCAAAGTTGTTTGAAGATTAAAAAACATAGAACATACTATAACTAAGATAGTAAAGAAACCACCATAGTATATCACATACTAATAACATACAGAAAATAACACTAATGCATCATAACTAACTACATTAACTAAGAGAGAAAAACAAGAACCATTTTAAAAAATAAAATTTTAAAAAATTAATGACAGTTTTAATTTACTGAGTCACATGTTGCTAAGCAGGTATATGACACTGAAGTACAACAAAAAGATATGAGGCATGCAATGACTCACTCCCCCCCAACTAAAACTAAACATTGTCCCCAATGTTCTAAACTAAGCACATGGACATGTAAAGTAAAGCGAGAGAAGGATGTTACCTCGAGGCATTAATATCCAATTTTTTTTCAAGTTACCTGCAAAATCATTAGTAGCAACAAGGAAAAATAGAGAACATAATATAACAACTCAGTTAATAAATTCGGTTAATCAAGATACTTATCATAAAGTAACAACCGAAATTTTTGAGGATCTTCCCAGTGAAATAATTTAACAATGACAAGACTTTTGAGATCCTCATAAAAATGCAACTCCCCCCAACTAATGTCAGGCTCAAGGTCAGAGGAGATGATGCAAAACCTATGGCTTCCAAATTTTTTTGGGACAGTTATAAAAGGAATACCACACTTTTTAGGAATTATATGCAAGAAACGATCTTTGGTGTTGGTATTTCCTATAACAGCCTCTATTTTAATACTAAAAACAGGAGGAGGCCATGGTTCAATAAAAGGGGCAGGGTCGAAGTGATGTTCTACTGAAGCTTCACCACCCTCCGCTTGTCCTAGAACAGAATCTCTGGAGATATAATCATAGGAATTGAATTTCTGTTCTATGCACATGGTTTTGGACTGGACTTGGATAAAGCTATCTATTTGGGCCTCAATGTCATAATCACTCAAGAAGGTCAAGCAGTCTAGAAGATTGCTAGCTTCTTGTTGAATTTTAAGATCATCTAAAGTGGGCCCAATATTTTCCAAGTCTTCTCTCAAAGAATTTTGAAAGTTAAAATTTTGTGAAGAACATGTGCTAGTATCCTTACCATCCTCTTCCACAACACATTCTGTTTGTTCACGAATGGGGTACACATAACATTCAAGCTCAGGACGAGAACTTTGATTGATAGCAAGGATAGGTGACGGGCAACTTGGTGACACCACCTCTTCGGTCGAAAGAGGTGAGGGTTCATGAATATCACAAGAATCTAAATCAGATTTAGATTTTTCAATTATGTCCTCTCTAGGGTCACTTTCAAAGGTAGGGGTAGAGTCAACAGGGGACTCATCCTTTCCTAATTGCGTACAATCACCTAAACTCTCGTCATCTTTTAAAACCTCATTCTCATCCTTGTAACTCTCCTCACTATATATGTCATCTATTGAGGTGCTCTAGATAAAGAGATTGTGCAACTTTATCAAGGCAGTGAAGGAGTTGATGTCTGGGGTTGTATGTTGAGGAGAAGATGGTTCTACAACTTCATGCTCAATGGTTTGGTTTTGGAGTTCTTGTTGGGTTATCACTTTCTCAAATGAGTTGTTAACCTCACTTGGTATGAACCCATCATTGTCCTCTAATTCCATTCCATTGTTAGTGTCTTGAAATTCAGGTTGTAGCGTTGAAGGACTGGTATAGTCTTCTAAAGGTTGGCTATCACATGCTCGTTGATATCTAGCTCCTAATTTATCAATTGCACTCTCTAGCCTTTTCATTTCACTAAGCAGTAATTCTAACATACCATTATCCTCAACTTGGTTATTCTCCTCATTATAACTATATGAAGTTTCACCCCATTGTTGTTGGTAATAGTCCCCTTCCCATTGTGTTTGTGTGCAAGACTCCCCAGAAGGAAAGTCTTGGTGCATTTGGTAATCGTGGGAACTACTACTATATCCTACACTACCATTTTGGTTATATCCCCATTGCGATTGATAGAACTCTCCAGGTGGAGGTTCTTGATATGTTTGATAACATGGGGGACTAACACGATGGTTTTCCCATTGTGGTGATTGGTAGCACTCAGGTTGATAATGTGCATCATATGTGGGTGCTTGCCAACTCAGGGTATAGTTCTCATTACCTAATGTGTACCCATTCGTGGTATTTGTGTTGTATGGAGGGTAATATGGATAAGACATGTTTACCCAAAATATTTAAACAAAAGAAATTTTTTTTTTCTTGTGAGAGAAAAAGTCCAATGATTTTTTTTTTTTTTAAGTAAAAGAAGAAAAATGGAAAAACTTAGTAAAATCCTAACCTAGTTGCCTTCCCCGGCAACGGCGCCAAAAACTTGACACGACTAAAAAGTTGTGCGCTCTTGTGCAATACCCAAGTGTAGGTAGACGTGCAAGTAATATCTGGTAAGACCAGGTCGATCCCACAGGGAAGGAATAGGAAGAATATCTACTAAGTTATAACCTAAAGAAAAAGAAAATAAGAATGGATGATTGGAGGTGTACTAACAAATCCTAATTAATTAAATTAAACTAAATAATAAACTAAAACTATAGAAACATAAGAATTAAACAACTAAATTAAAGGTGTTGGAAACACGTGAATCCACATTAATCCTAACCATCTACCATGCATACTCATTAACGTTCGATGGAGTTCATTCCTCTTCAGTATTCCGTATTTTTCTAAAGATATAGAATCAATAGCCCTTTCATGCCCGGGACTATATCATCACAAGTGAGTTAAAATACATGAAAGACGGTTTAAAACAATGGTAATTACTTGCACTCTAAATGGTGTTAGCATTCAAAGTGGTTTTCAAAAGTCATTGAAGAAAAGGCCTTAAGGCTTTAAGTTCTAAAAACTGTTGTGACAAACTGAGCTTATTGGGACAATTTGATGACAGATTTCTAAAACAAAAAGTCATGGAATACTTAAAAGAATCATCTCAGGAATTAACATGTTCGATCGATCGAAGCGCTCTCGATCGATCGGACAGTCATCCTTCAATCGATCGAAGTGCCTTCGATCGCTTGACTATGGCCCTGGTTCGATCGATCGAACTACCTTCGATCGATCGAGCCCAAGGTTTCTAAAGATTGCATGGCAGAGGTTGGGAATCAATGTTTCATCACATATTCCCAACGTCTAAACTACGGAAACATGATTAAACTATTACCGGAATAACAAACTAGAGTAATCATAGCATATAAACTAATAGCAATCAAATAACAAGGATTGGGAAGAAAAACCTGGATATAATCTGAAATAAACTTGAAATAAACATGAAAGAAACTTCAATCTTCAATAATCTTGAGTAAAACAATGAAAAGGATGAAGAATAATATGAATCTAACCTAATCTACACCTAATCTAACCCTAAAACTACCTAAAACTGCTGTTTTTCGCGTTCTGGAGCGTCCTCCTTTCGTCTGACGTCAAAACGACGTATATATAGGGTTCCCACAGAGTTTACGCAACTTTTGGGTGAAAATAAGGTTCGATCGATCGAGCTCAGTTCGATCGATCGAAGGTTCGATCGATTGAACTCTCTTCAATCGCTTGAACTCCTCTGATTTTGACAACTCTGCACCCCGATGGGAGAATGGCCATAACTTTTTACTCGGACCTCGGATTGACCTCCCGTTTGCGGTCACGCGACCGTAACTCAAAGATCTACATTTCATGTCTCTGGGAAAATCTTCCAAATCTGAAGTCTTAATTGTCAAAAATGGCATTTTCCCAGCTGCTTCTGTTGTTCTCTTCACCAGAATCACTTTCCATGCAATGGTTGCTTCCTATAACCTGCAAAATGGTGTAAAAACACATATTTGAGTCTCAACATCATAGAAAACACTTAATCATTGATATGCATCTAAATATAGGGACTTTGGGGATAAAAATATGCATAAAAGACCATATAATACGCTATGAACATGCACTTTTCACCTCGAATCACCCCTTGAGCACATCAAGCTAGAGCTGCAAAAGTTACGAGTTTCGAATGTTAGCGAGTGAATGAATAAATGAAAAGAAATAAAGAGAAAAGCAAACAAAAATATGTATAGAGATAAATAAAGAATAATGTTAAGAATGAGAATGAATAAGTAAATAAAGAACGCTTGGGGCACATAGAAAAGTCTCACAAGCACAAAACTCGTACCCATAAAAATCTAATCGTCCTGCATCGCATTTACAAGAATGCGTGTACAGATAGTAATAAAATAGAGGTGAATAGGGAGACTGAACATAAATGAATGAAAGAGTAGTTGGAACGCTCATAGAATAATCACATTCACCATTCACATTCATGAAAAGTCTTGTTACCATACATTTGTTCACCAAGTTGATGAACAACAATAAGAAGGCGATGAGTAAAGCAGGAAAGGGGCAATCAAAGTACTTGGGAGCCCGGAAAGTAGAGCACAAGCAAAGCATGTTAGTATGCATAGTGATTCATTGGAACTTCAGGCAGAGGGCCGAGAAGAATAAAAATAAGGAGGAGCGTATACCTTGCGCTTGAACGCGCGGGCCTACAAGTGCTCGTCCGGATCCCGGAGCAAGAATGAAGGATCAGGGTGAGGGGTTGACACGACCCAAGTCTCGCTCAGTAAGATATTGTCCGCTTTGGGCCCAAGCCCGCACGGATTTGTTCTTGGGTCACTACCCAAAAGGCCTCTTACTAGGGAGACTTGAAACCACACATATATAGCACATTACTTTTCCACACCCAGGCGATGTGGGACGAACTTCCCATAGTGTGTAGCCTGCCAGCACCTACTGCAGCCACAAAGGCACCTACAGCAGCCCGCCCACAACACCAGGGTCGTTACATTCCACCCCCCTTAGGGCCCAACGTCCACGTTGGCACACTTCCGGCTGGGTCTAGCTCTGATACCATTCTGACACGACCTAAGTCTCGCTCAGTAAGATATTGTCCGCTTTGGGCCCAAGCCCGCACGGATTTGTTCTTGGGTCACTACCCAAAAGGCCTCTTACTAGGGAGACTTGAAACCACACATATATAGCACATTACTTTTCCACACCCAGGCGATGTGGGACGAACTTCCCATAATGTGTAGCCTGCCAGCACATACTGCAACCTCAAAGGCACCTACAGCAGCCCGCCCACAACATCAGGGTCGTTACATTCCACCCCCCTTAGGGCCCAACATCCACGTTGGCACACTTCCGGCTGGGTCTAGCTCTGATACCATTCTGACACGACCCAAGTCTCGCTCAGTAAGATATTGTCCGCTTTGGGCCCAAGCCCGCACGGATTTGTTCTTGGGTCACTACCCAAAAGGCCTCTTACTAGGGAGACTTGAAACCACACATATATAGCACATTACTTTTCCACACCCAGGCGATGTGGGACGAACTTCCCATAGTGTGTAGCCTGCCAGCACCTACTGCAGCCACAAAGGCACCTACAGCAGCCCGCCCACAACACCAGGGTCGTTACAGGGGTGGCCACGTACTTGGCCTTTTTCCTGCTCCTCAAACCGCTAGCCATGACCTGTCATAAGAAAAAGGAATGGAATGTCAATCCTTTTGAAAAAAAAAATCAAAAAAACAACTAAAATAATGAGAATATTGAGATTCTGATCGAGGGATACTGACCTATGAATCCTTTAAATCAATGCAGAAAAAGGGAGAAAAATCTCCAGAGGGTTTCAGATTAGAGAGGTTATAAGGATGGATTGAAAAATGATTTGAAACTTGCGTTTAAACAATCTGTCGCTTAAACGCGGTACTCGATTTCTGTGCCCGGCAGTTAGTCGAGTGCTGGATGGCACTTGCTGAGTGCCGCAGCGGCACTTCGTAAGTGTCGTACGGCAGTCACGGACTGCCACAATTTTAAGCGTGTACCGCGTTTGAAGCGGTTAGGAGATATTTTATTTTCCCCCCAATTATTCAAAATTGGGTCGCGAAAAATGAATTTGAACCCTCGAAATTTACCCTCACTATGTTTTTAGCCCCCAAGGGTGATTTTCGAGACCAAATTGGTTCCCAATTTCGTGAAATTGGGATAAATTTGAGTTTGTTGACTCCAAATTTTTGAAAAGTGAGAAAATTTGAGTATGTCCGACTCCAAATTTTGAAAATTAAGATGAATTTGAGTCTGTTGGACTCCAAATTTTGAAAATTGAAAAGAATTTGAGTCTGTTGGACGCCAAATTTTGAAAATAGAAAAGAATGTGAGTCTGTTGGACTCTGAATTTTGAAAATTGAAAAGAATTTGAGTCTGATTGACTCCTGATTTTGAAAATTGGAAAGAATTCGAGTCTGTCTGACTCCAAATTTTGAAAATTAAGTCAATTGACTCCAAATTTTGAAAATTAAGATGAATTTGAGTTTGATTGACTCCTGATTTTGAAAATTAAAGAGAATTTGAGTCTGATTGACTCCCGATTGATCTGAATGTGATTAACTCCAAGGTTTTGAGAATGTAATAGATTTATATTCTCGGTCCTCGCAACAGATTTACGTTGGCCCCGCTTTTGGGAGTATAACAGATTTATATTCTCGATCCTCGCAACAGATTTGCATTGGCCGCGCTTTTGGGAGTATAACAGATTTATACTCCCGGTCCTCCCAACAGATTTGCGTTGGCCCCGCTTTTGGGAGTATAACAGATTTATATTCCTGGTCCTCGTAACAAATTTATGTTGCCCACGCTTTTAGAGTATAACAGATTTATATTCCCGGTCCTAGCAACAGATTTGCATTGGCCCCGCTTTTTGGAGTATAACAGATTTATATTCTCGGTCCTCGCAACAGATTTGCGTTGGCCCTGCTTTTGGGAGTATAACAGATTTATATTCCCGGTCCTCGCAACAAATTTGTGTTGGCCCCGCTTTTAGAATATAACAGATTTATATTCCAGGTCCTCGCAACAGATTTGCATTGGCCCCGCTTTTTGGAGTATAACAGATTTATGTTCCCGGTCCTCGCAACAGATTTGCGTTGGCCAAGTATTTGAGAAATTCCCTCTGATCGCCGCATCATGTATCATACCTCATGTAATAAAACGCATGGTATAGAGCAAATATGTCCAACAAGACCGAGCGGCTGTGGACTTTCAGAGCAAACTCACATTGACACTGGGGTTTAAGTCGCAAAGCGCCGCCCGGTCAATTGCATTCGTACTTTGGCTAGAAAAGCCGCGTATATTGAAGAGAATTGACATGAGCGTTAAATAGCATAGGGCATAAATTGCTTTCTAGATACGCCAGGATAGCACAATCTCAGATCATATCATTAGTAGAGCATGGAGTTGCATTAACAGTCATTGTTGCATGAGCACATGCATCACGATAGGATAGGTGCATTCATCCGCATGGCTACCCGCGTTTGTGTATATCTGACCCCCCACTCAAACTACATCTCGGTCGGATTCCTGAGCGGATACGTAGGCAGCTCACCGTTGAGCACGACCAACTTGAACCTTGCTGCGCGCCTGTTTTCTTTTGCAACGCATTTTGTTTTTACCTAAATCCGACAGTTTAGTCAAAGGTTTGTCATCACATAGGCTTTGACATTCGCTTGTGTCACGCGTTGCTCCACAAGCTCTGTCGAAGAGGGGCAAACTGTAGACACCCCGATTTTGACCAAACGTCGGGTTAAGGGTAGTATTACCTCTAAGATCCGATGATGACAATGTCCGACTAATCTGGGACTTCCAAAAGTGATTCAAGCTCTTCCGAAGGGTCTTTTAATTCAAGACAAAAAAAGAAAAAAGAGAGAAAAGGAAAAACAGAGGAGAACGGCACATAGTAAGATATGCGGTAGTCACGAGTTGCCGTACGACACTCGCTTAAGTGCCGGAGTGGCATTCTATGAATACCGCAAATTTCACTAAATACCACGAAAAAATAGATTTCTAGAGAAAAAGGCAGTCCCTGGAGTTGTCCGCGGCATTCTCTGAATGCCGGTGCGGCAATCATTGAATGTCGTAACAGCATTCATCAAGTGCCGTTCTGGCACTCACCAAGTGCCGCTTCCATCTCCAGTGAGTGCCGCGTTTTTGTGACTGCCAGCTGGATGATAGTACACTTGTACCCTTAAAAGGACATCCGAATTAGGATTTCTTGCTGTGAATTTACTGGAATTTCCTCTCAAAATTTGCCTATATAAGAGAGGTGAATATCCCATTACAAGGGATCCTTTTTGAGACTTGGAATTTGGAATGTTAGCAACCCTATATTGATTCTTCTTCAAAAACCTTCTAAATTAAGAGAGTAAGAGAGAGAGAGAGAGAGAGAGAGAGAGAGAGAGAGAGAGAGAGAGAGAGTTAGAAGAAGAGCTTGATTAATCTTGGAAAAAGTCCAAGAAAAACCAAGGAGTTGAGGATAATTAGAGGTAAACTCTAGATTATTTAAGTTCCATTATTCAAAGTTCAATCACAATATGTAGATTCTTAGGATCTTTAACACATTTTCAAAAGCTGTCATCCCACCTCATTTCATCACACACCACACATATTGTGATTGAACTCTTATTTCATTAGTTTGGATCAAAATAACTTAAGGTTTAAAGTTTAAGTGAATCTTGGAGTTGATTTAAATGGTATTTGAACTTTGGTTTCCTTTCTCTTGATTATGTTTATTTCTTGGAATTCATGAGACTTTCAATGTCTTATTTGAATTCTTGAGCTTAGAATCCCTCAATATTCTCATAAACTCATGATTTATGAGAGGATTAAGGTTGATATTAGTGTATTGGGTCAATGAGTCCAAGCTTTTGTCCATAGTTTGAATTCATTACTTTGGGGTTTTATGAAGTCTCTTCATACTTCATTCAAATCTACAAGCATAAGTGTCCTAAGTCTACAATGACCATCAAATGGTAGGATAAGTAGTTTGAGTCCAAGCCTATCTCCATGGTTTAGGTTATTTGTCTTGGGATTTTATGAAGTCTCTCTATACTTCAATAAAACCCACAAGTATAAATGTCCTTAATCTCCAATGACCATCTAATGGTAGGAGAAGTGGTTTGGTTTAAGCCTTACTTCTTGTTTTAGTAGTTGCGATTAACAAACAAAGATAAACTTGACAATGAAAGCAGTGGTTCCATAAATTGTTTTTTAATCAAGGATTTTTAATTAAACATCGGACCGTTGGAATTGAGTGAAACCAACGGGAAAGTGTCAATAACTCAAAGTTTTACCACTGTAATTTTTGTTTTAGTGAGATTCCATGGTTAACTTGGTTTGATCATAAGTTTTATAGAATATCCATATTCTGTTCAGAATTCCAGAACAGAAAGTCAGTTTTGAAATGGGTGAATCAGACCTTTATTCAAACATTTTTAATTTCAAATAATTTTTTATAAGAATTTTAATGTGTTAAGAAGATCTCCTAAAAAGAACAAAGTGTTTCTGATTCATTTACTATTTTTAAAAAATCAAACAATATCTCTGTACAGAGAGTTGTAGTTCTCTGAGAGACGTCTGGCCTTTTTCCAATTCCCAGAGATCGAACCGTTCAATTGTCGATTTTCTTTTTTGGTTAAAAACTAGACTCCCAGAGGCACGTTGTGTCCAAATATCACTAAGAACAAACCATGGGAACCATGCCTTTTATTTTCTTAAAGTCCAGGTCTGCTCTCTGGAAATTTCGAAACCTTATGACAGATTTGACAAACTTTGTAAGTAATAGTTCAAATGATCCTTTCTTGACTTAGGGCTTATACCATGCTATAATAATGTTTAGTTAAGCTTAAATCCAGAGGCTAAATGATCCAAATCAATGAATAGTTCATAGCTTTATCTCGTTCATACTCATATATTCATATGCATAGACTGATACTTGTAATTAGAATTCACCTTATGTTAGGATTTATTACTTAGGAAATCAATAAATATATCTTGTTTAAAGTATGTGGATTAACCCTTTTGTTTTGTAGCGCTTTCAAGGTACAATTTCTCAACCCCTTCTCTTGTTTAATTTACTTTTTTTGATTTTAATTGATTTTCGACTCCATGTGCGACACTTTAACTTAGGTCTTGCTTTACGTGTATATGTGATTAGAGACCCTTTTCTTAGGTTTTAAATTCTTGCATGCATCACACATTTAATATTCACAGTGGGATCCCGGTTAAGTTCTCTAGTTCCATATTGCATATCATATTGCTTGCTAATCGAATTACATAATTTTGAATGATATTTTATCGTTAGCAATCTTACACCCTTTTCAATATGCTTTTGTAATTTATATATGTATTAGTTGAGGGCATTCTTAGATTAATAATTCAATTAAAAAGGATGTTGAGTAGAGGCTTATCGCGAGATATGATGAGAGGGGGTGTTTTAGTCCGCCGGGCTCCTTCCCCTTTCATTCCATAATCCCCGAACCCAGTTTATCTTTGGTTTCGCAAAAGATTGGTTTGCTTTTAAAATGGTTTCTTAATTTCTCTTTAAAAATTAAGTGGCGACTCATTTTTGAAATTTGAATCTGAAAAAGGTTTTAAACAAAAGCTGTGGGTAAGAAAATTGCGATATCCACACTCTCGAATTTTTTTACATATAAGTAGAGATATGTTAGGAATCAAGACTTAAGACTTATATATTTGTAATCTACGCTGAAAAACAAAGAGATAATTGGTGTATTACACTTATAGTACCGTTTAAGTTTGCAACACTCATATTATGCTTTGCACCTGTATAGTCCCGAGGTTGAAGACGGCCTAGACCGGTCGCGTTATATGACCAGGATCGATCCCGACCATGACCGGTCCTGAAATATGACCGGGACCGATCCCGACCATGACCGATCATGCACTTCTGAGGCAGAATGATTAGTCGTCCTTGCTGTAATTATATTTACTGCTTAAGTATAGTTGTACTCTCTGCTGTAGGCTGTTGTACTTAGTTATAACCATATATGAACCACTTTGATATCTTTATATGAAATGTGAAATATATACTGGAAGGAATGCTGTACTTTCTGTTTCAAAACTTGTACCTCATTGCTAATGTCGTATTAAATGAAAGGGAAATAGACTTTGAAAGCAAGATTAGAATTTTAAATCACATGCATAAATTACTCTGATACCATATAAAGAATATGTAAAAGGAAAGTAAGAATCGCTCTGATGCCATTATAAGATAGAACAAGTCGTACGTTGCTCTGATACCTTTATATAAACGAGAAAGAGAATAAGTTGCACATTTGCATAGTAGAGTTTGCATATTTGTAATGGGTCGTTTGGTCAGCATATATGTTGTGAGAAGTGAGTAAAGCAAGAATGTCTTGGGATGGGTAACCTTAATTATCCCAGGCTGACTCGGGTGCGACAAGTTAATTAGGAAGAATTAAGCCCAGGTCGATTCGGATACGGTTGGCCAGTCAGAGTTCTTGTGATAGCCTTAATTATTCTAGGCAAACTCGGATATGGTTGATTAATTAAGAGGGTTGAGCCCAGGCTGAATCAGATACGGTAGGCCAATCTAATCGCATCCAAGCTGACTCGGATATGGTAGACTAATAAGGGTGTTCACTAGGTTGTTAACCTTGAATGTCTAGGTACGTCCAGGCCAACTTAAATACGGTAGACATATTGACAAACCTTCTAAACTAACGACATTGTGCCGAATGGTTCTAGGTGAACCGAATGAGTTAAGAGATTGTTATCGAGATAAAAGAGTCAGCGAGATGAGATGATTTTATTGTTCATGCACAGTCTTAAATATTCATGACTCAAACAGTTATTAATTGTTATTATGTGATGACTGCAATAATGGTTTAACCGTACCCTAGGGTATTGAATAATAATAATAACTGCTAATGTACTTTTATATACATTGCTTTTGTGTTCATTATGCTCACTCAACTTTCATTAGCTGATAACTTTATTTTATCCTGAACATTCAAAATGTTCAGAAAATGATTATGCAGGGTAGTATGACTGTGCTAGTTAGAGTAGTATGCGGAAATGCTTTTATTTAAATAAAGTTGTAATAAGGATATGAATAATATTTTTATTTGAATCAGGCGATTTGTGCCTTAAGGATATTTTATTAAAGGCACTGTAATGTTATTTGAAGTTGTCATAATGTTTAATATTATCTTTCCTATTGTTTTATATACTCTGTTTTTCTGGTACATGTTAAACTAAGTACAGAACAATCGATCCATCACCTGTCATAACCTAAGGGGTCCCAAATGAAAATGATAATTTTCCTTATTTTATTTACACTGGGGAGTGACAAAAAGGCTAAAAAAATGAGTGAATTATAGTGGTTTAAAGTTGGCAGATAATGTTCATATTATTTGTGAAAACATATAATATCATCTACTTTGAATTTTTGACAGATAAAATAAAAAATGAGCTTCCGTATTATTTTCTTTTGTAAAATATTCAACTCCATTGCGTAGATCTCGAAGATATACATGAAATCAAATAAAAAAAATCACTCAAAAAGGTAAAAAAAAAATGAGTGAGCTACGGTGCTAGTTTAAAGTTGACAGATAATATTAATATTATCTGTCAAAGCAGATAATATCATCTGTTTTGAGAGATAAAATTGAAAAATGATGTTTTAAATTACTTTTTCTTTTGTATAATTTTTTAACTCCATTGCGTAAATTTCGAAAAAATACATGACATGAAAGAAAAATGCTAAAAAATGAGTGACTTATGTTGGTTTAAAGTTGACATATAATATTGCTTTAGCCATTTTTCTGTTTCAGGAATAACTTTTCACCAAATACAAAAAGTAGCGACGAACTTTATAAAAAGTCAAATTGTGTGAACTTTTTACTATAACACTTAATTTTAAGGTGTCTACGACTAAATATCCCAAAAAATGTATAATTGATTATGATTCCGTAACAAACCTTCTTGTTGGCCAAAATCTACAAATGAGCGCCGGCCAAATGCCTTGTTCAGGGCCGGTCCTGGGCTAAAGTCGGGAAAGTGGCCGCTTTGGGTCCCGAGATATTTAGCTAATTTAAGGGCTCCATTTTTAATATTAACTTTGCATTTCTATATTGGGGCCCTTATAAAAAACTTACTATAACCTAGCCTAATAGAGGCCCCAACCCAAACTAAAATGGCCCAAAATTTTCACATATAAAACTACAAAGCTAAGCCCAAACAAACCATCTAGAATAAAACTATATTTTTTTTTTGCTAAAGAGAATAAGACTATAATTAATTTACTATTAAAAAAAAAGACTAATTGATCAACTCATAGTGTGATACACTTTTTAAAAAAGTAAAATTAAATCAGTGTACCGAAAAAAATGTAAGAAAATTAAGTTTTTCTCAACTCCCCCAATTCTTTTTAGTTTTAGCTCAAACAAACCCTCCAGTTGTAAGTTGTTTTCAATTTATAGCTTGATTTCAAATGATTGGTTGTTCAAATAATTATTTAATTATGTTGCAAGTTGTTAGCACATTTTGTAATGTGATATTGAAAACCAATATATATGCATAATTATATATACGTAGACTTAAAAAAAAATCGTCGAGGGCGTGTTGCCTCCGAATGTCCGTATAACCCCGAGACCCATTTTAAAAATTTGCTTTGGAACCCTAAAACTCAGAGCCGGCCCTGGCCTTGTTGACCCAAGGTTCAATCCACAACCCCCTGTATTGAAAAGAAAGTAGATACGACTTGCCACACATTACAGTATTCACCATTATTAATTAAGATTATTAAACAACAGTACTCAAATCATGGACCCATATAATACGTATGTAATTATGTCTCTGTGTGTGTTCATAAGCCAAATCGAATGAGTTCATGTTTTATTAGTAATTAAAAAAAAATTGAAGGGTAAGAACGACCACGTTGAGGTTTTCGACAATTGCAAATATTTCCCTTTTTTTATTCTAATAGGGCAATGTTAGGGACACAAAAATGCCACAAAAAGATGTACAGAAAGTCTGTGGCATCTCATGTGACAGTAAGACCCACTATACTTAACTTAGTTCATGGGATGACGCATGTGTCACATTCTTTTGTGAACCCTTTTATGTCTCAAACATTGCCTTTTCTAATACTCGGTATTAGAATGAACTTTCCTCTATTTTAGTTGTTAATAACATAATCTTCCATGTGAACGATCAAAATGAAAAAATTAAATAAAAAAAAACATTCGAGCTTGAAAATAAATCGTTCGTTTTAACGTCTGGCTATGACTTGAGGCTTTTCACTTCTTGTTGATGATAAAAAATCACGCACAAATTTAAACCTAAAAATGAATTATTAACTAGAAATGGTTCATAGGGCCATTTTTCTCTTCAAGCTTAAAATGTAGTCTGCTCAAGATTCTGTTTAAATTGTTGGCATCACAATTTTAACTTTTTCAAAATAACAAGTTTACCCCTGTTCCACTACCAAAATGACTTTCGACTACAAAAATGATGGTATCAAATGTGGGGGTAAACATGTAATTGTGCAAGTACAATTAAAGACATCCAACAAATCTCAGAGTAGGGCTGGTAATTCTAGATGGAAAAGAGATACTCTTTGCAATTGTTAGAAACCTCAGAGGTGGTAATGTAATTTTCCCAATGTATCGATAAACTCAGTACAGTAGATACGTTGTCAATTTCCTACATGGTAGGCAAAAAATCATGATCTGACGTGTAGGAATCAGATTGGTAGAGACATAAATGTAAGTGGTCCATGGACTTCCATAAAATACCCCTAGCAACCAGATGCACCAGCCTTGATGGACCCCACATTTCTAAACAAATCTGGCTCATCAATCATTGATCAAACCACAGAAGAATATGTGCCTCATGTCCACCAGGAAAAAGAAAAAAAAAAGTTCTCATGTAGATAGAACTTATTAACTTTACAAAGTTCAAAATAATTCTTTAGCTGAAAATAGCACAGCTTCAAAAATAATTCTTACATGTGGACCATGAAATTCAAAAACCAAATTTGGAACCCCTAAATCATGTTACATAATTACATACAGCCATAGATGTCCTTATCATCATCAAGCCTTATGTGTCCTCTCTCACCTCTACTTTCATCTCTAAAACCTCTCTAAATGTATTTTGTTTCAAAATAAAATCTCATAAATCCCAAGCTGCTGCTTCTTCTTCTTCTTCATATTATTTCCTCATAATTGTGTTTTTATTCTTTAAAAGTTTTGTATCAATGTATATTTCTGAAATATCATCTTCACCCACATGCTTTGAGGCATCTCCTATGAGAATTCAATTGGTTTCTAAGACCGTGTCGGACCGCCTTCTAATAAAATTTTGTGATGTGTCTGAGTGTGATTTTGATTATGCTCAAAGTGGATTGTGGTCTCCTCCGGTGCAACGGCGTGCTTACTTGAGCTCGCCCGGTAGAATATTCACGGAGAAAGAAATGATGACGAAGCTGAGAAATGTTCTAGAACCGCGCCGCCATGAAAGAAGAAGATACAGACTCTGCTTCAATGTATGTATCTATATCTATCTACACACAACTCTTCCTGTCATGAAGAAGATCATGAGAGAGAGAGAGAGAGAGTGAGTGAGGGTAGAATTTAATTTCAATTTCTTTTGGGTATGATCTGAGATGTATCTTTGACCCTTTGTTCTGCAGGCATTTTTGTGCTCTCCAAAGAAATGTTGAAAGCCAAGTTAGCCTCATTTCCATGGTGGTCGTTTTTTAGGTAGTTCTTTTTCTTTTTCTTTTTCTTTTTTTTTTTTTTTTTTTTTTATTTCTTTCATTTTTTAAAAAATTTCTTTCTTTCTTTCTTTTTTTTTTTTGGCGCAACTTTTGGGTAGTTTTTTTTTTTTTTAGCTCCTTTCTTTTCCTCATGTCCATTTTTCCGAAGAAGTATACAGAGATACAGATTCTTATAAACTAAAATATATATATATATGTTGCATTTTGTTCTCTTTTCTTTTGTTTATATGGAGACAAGAAACAGAATTATGCAAATAGTTTCCGAGTTCAAAGCAAGCAGTATACAGAGAATTTCAATTGCAGTCCAACATTATTGATCCTCGGGTATATTACTGGCACCAATTTCGAAGTACTCACCTACCACTCCAATTCTCTGCAATTTCTGTCCATTAATTATGAAATTATCACGCCCCGTATCAGTAAAAATAGATAAAATAAATTTCTTTTTAGATTCGTAGGTCATGATAGTTGAAAGTTATCATATTGTCCATAACCAAAGTCAAACCATCAGAGTAAGGGAACAAACTGCGCATTTGAAAATTCTTAGTTTGATATATATAATCAAAGTTTAATACTAAACTATTACAAACCTTAAGTATCTGCAAAAACATAATTAAAGTATTACTGCAACATACGGCGATTATAAACGTAACTATTACCGAGTCTCTAAAAACATATGTAGAAACTATCAACAGCAAGCTCCAAGTCTTTAGCTTGAATAGTAGTTAGTACCAACGTAGCCTACATCATCGTAGGCTCTATCCTCGTAACCTATCCATGTATGCATCTCATGCATACTCATAACCCTGGCCAACTGGACGTCGAATAACTAGCGGTATAAACGCTGTCAGCTACGAAAGCCGAGTGAATGCAAACACTAACAGAGTATCTATAGATTTGCAGCATATGTAACAACTGCATTATTAAGAATCATCTCGTCGGTCAAGTTCATTCATGCAGAAACTCAATATATATAATTGATATCGTCCAAACCCAATTTCCATCAGAACATGGACTCTCGGGTCCACATCACGCACGCAGCTTTAATTCTCACCGTACTGAACTCATTACTTGACAATCTCTTCCTAGTATGGCACGTAGCCCAATACATCATGAATTTTTCAAACCCGACAAGTAGTTCCAATCTTTAACAGATAAATCAGACGTGTAGCCCTAATTCCTAACACATGAATTAGACACGTAGTCCTATACCACACGAGCTATCAAATTCTGACATATAGTCCTAATGTTCCGGTCGACATGCCCTGATATAATATGGCACGCAGCCCTGACATACTACAGCACTCAGCTCCGTTATACCACAACACTCAGCTCCATCATACCACAACACTCAGCTTCTACCACACCACAACACAACACTAAACTCCACAAGCACTCAGCTCCGATATAGTCTTGCGACACGCAGTCCCGATATGCTACTGCGCTACGCAGCTCTAGCACAGAGCCCCAATATACTACGGCACGCAGCCCTGATATACAAAACTCAACACGGAGTCCCACATCACATAATCTCCTAAATCTGACACACAGTCCAACTCTATTATACGTAAAACTCGACACGTAGTTCAACTCTTATCATACGTAAAACCAGACACTTAGTCCCTGTCCTATCCCTGCACCTTGGGATCCTACATCATACGATCCTAGCGACCACATCCATACGCACAAATGTAAATAGTATCGACCTTTGCGGTCGACAGACCCAATATCATGCACGTCGCTTCTCATTCCCGTTTGCCACATTATATCATCATTGTACAAAAAGTTCTACTGCTTAATGCATTTGTCAATTATTCAATGTGTGTCTTATTCCAATACGGTATCACATTATCCCTTACTACCCCATAGTCACATCACAAAAGTCCGGATCGATAATCGAACGATCGAACCATGTATATAATAAACAAACGAAACAATCCATACTCTGCAATTGCCAATCAAATGGGAAACTTGAAAATTTATTGGATCCAAAACAATGCCAATCGATTGAAAACTTTGGATAATGATTGGGTTACAACTAATGGCAATCGATTGAAA
This sequence comes from Hydrangea macrophylla, assembly GCA_033977485.1. Taxonomy (NCBI): domain Eukaryota; kingdom Viridiplantae; phylum Streptophyta; class Magnoliopsida; order Cornales; family Hydrangeaceae; genus Hydrangea; species Hydrangea macrophylla. The sequence goes on from CM066988.1 coordinate 33,665,291, forward strand.
AACTATTCAATCGATTGGGTCCAGACTGATGGCAATCGATTAGAAAACATCCCAATCGATTGGGATTGGGACTTCATATTCTCAAACAGAAATTTAGTCTAGCATATATAACATCCTTAGAACGTATTAACTACGTCTAACCTTCACCAAAACTTGTAAAAACATCATATAAATGTAACTAATTGAATTGGACTCACCAAGGGTGTGTGGTTGGCTTGTGGAGCTTGAAACCTCAAGATTCTCTCTCTCTCTCTCTCTCTCTCTCTCTCTCTCTCTCTCTCTCTCTCTTCTTTTTTCTTCTATTTCTCCTTCTCTTCTTCCTTCTCTGCCTTAGGGCAGCGTGTGTACGTATATTTACATATGTATATATGTGTGTATGGGTGTGTATAATATATGAATCACGCACTCTCTCTCAAGAACTGTCTAACAACCTTAAAATGGACAAAAGGGGTCAGTATAGATAGAGAAATGAGATTGCCATGTGTCAAAACATGAAACAAAGAAGAAAACTTGTTGATCTTGTCAAAATCAAGATATGAAAGTATGCTTAACTTATGCTTTACTTTCAAAAGATTTACAGTGTGGAAGTAAAGGTCGAACCCACAGAGATTGAACACTACACACTTTAATTTTTTAATCCTAAATTTAGTTAATTAAGAAAAATAAATTTTGGATTTAATTTGAATTAAACTAATAACAATAAAAGTAAATCTAAATTATGAAAGCAATTAAATATTTATTTTTATAATAAGTTTAAGGAATCTAGGATTGCAAATCCACCACTAGCTTCATGATAAGGGTATTTAGGAATTACTTTAGCTTATTACCTTGGATGATAATGGGGAATTGTAGCTACAAGCCCAATTCCTCCGTCAAGAAAATAACTATGGTTCAAGCACCAACATAATCCATCTTCAGTTAGCACGAATTATCCCACACTAAACTAGGGTTGTGGTATAATCCGTCTAATCTAGGCATGGACTATTCGGATACTTGATAGCACAATTCAATTTAAGCACCATTACATGTAAATAATCTAAACAAGCACAGCAAGCATAGATCATTGAGCACACTACCATCAAAATAGATCTAAGGCAAGAGTAAACTTTGAAAGCAACGATTTAATCAATAAAAACACGATTTATTTATAAAAATCCTCAGAACATGTAACTGGCATCCATACATAATAAAACTAAAATAAAAATATAAAATACACCCTATTACTTGGCTAGGGTTTTATTGAAACCCTAGATCTTGAGTTTAGTTGGCTATAGAATTGATGAATGGCAAGAGGTTTATGAAGGAGGCCATGAGAATCCTTGGTCTTCTTCTTCTTCTCCTTACTTTCCTCTCTTCAATGGCTGTAAGTATGGTTGTATATTTTGTGTATATTAATTGTCAGCCTAAGAATTAAATTAAAATTGAGTATTTATAGATTTAGAGCAAGTGTGGAAGCTTTCCTAACCCAATTCGCACTAAAACTGCTATATTTAGCTTTCCAGATGTAATTAGGCAGTTTCGTTCACGTAGGAGTCTTCAGAATACTGAAATACACGTATTTGGTTTTTACACAGGTTGCGCGAGCGGGCAGCGCGAGCACGATATTGGGAGGTCGCGCGAGCGATTTCTTGGGTTTCGTGGGAGTGGGTCGTTCGCGCGAGGTGGCTTTTTCTGCTTCTTTCAGCTTGCTTTTTCACCCCATGTAGCTCAAAATCCTTACTTTTCTCCAAATCCTGACAAAAAATAGAAAACGAACTAAAAATATACAAAAATAGGATAAAAAAGTACTAACAAAAGTGAATAAAGGCATGTAATTAGGATTTGTTCTCTCCCGATCACTTGTCTCTGCTGGTGCTAATCGATTGGGCACGGATATTTCAAGGCAATCGATTGGATAACAAGGTAATCAATTATGATAGTTCCATGTAATTAATTCAAGTCGGCAGTAGGGCAATCAATTGGTAAAGATGGCAATCGATTGGGGTTCAAAGGATAGCAATCGATTGGTATAAAGATCAATCGATTGGGACCTAAAATTCAACAAAGATAAGAATAAATCAAATGGTCTTTATTTATATGTACAAAAATACCAAAGTAAAATGAAATTACAGGGTGTTACATCATTCCCCTCTAAATAAAGATTTCATCCCCGAAGTCCGAATTAAGTGTCGCTAAACAAATTTGGATACTTCTACCACATCTCCAACAAATTTGGATACTTCTACCACATCTCCAACTCTAACTCCTCCCATGAAGCTTCTTCTTCGTCGTGAAACTTCCATTGGATCTTTACCAACGAAATTTCCTTATTCCTCAAATTCTTAACTTCTCGATCCAGAAGTCGTACTAGTACTTCATGGAATGATACATTTTCATTTACCTCAATGTCTTCAAAGTTGATCTCATGACTCGGGTTATGAGCACACTTTCTTAATATACTGATGTGAAAGACATTGTGCACTCTTGACATCTTAAGAGGCAACACGAGTCAGTAGGCATCCTTTCCTACACGTTTGAGGATCTCAAATGGTCCAATGAAATGCAGTGCTAGCTTTCCTCTCTTCTGTCCAAATCTGACAATTCCTCGCACTAGAGATACTTTAAGTAGTACATGATCTCCAACACTGAATTTCAAGCATCTGCGATGTTTATCCAAATAACTCTTGTATCTACTCTGCGCTATTCGTATCCTTTCTTTCATAATCTTGATCTTCTTATTAGTTTCCTAAACTAATTCAGGTCCAAGCAGTTGATTGTCTCCAACCTCTGCCTAGCACAAAGGTGATCGGCATGGTCTTTCATATAATGCCTCAAAGGTGCCATCCCTATACTCGAGTGGTGACTATTATTGTATGTGAATTCTACCAGCGGTAGGTGAGTCTTCCATGAGCTCTTCGCTCTTAGCATGCCCTCCATCATCTGGTTAACTCGTTCAGTCTGTCCATCAGTCTGTGGATAAAAGGCGATACTCAAGCTTAAGGAAGTCTCCAAAGCTGATTGTAAACTCTTCTAGAACTTTGCAGTGAATCTCGAATCATGGACATATACGATAGAGACTGGTACACTGTGCAGTCGCACTACTTATTATAAGTATATCCAGCTCAAACGCTTGATCAGGTATGACATACTGTATGCTATGAAGTGCACCGATTTGGTTAGTCGATCCACAACTACCCAAATAGTGTCGTGGTTTTATTGTAACCTTGGAAATCCTACCACGAAATCCATAGTTATATGTTTCCACTTCTCTCTAGGAACCGGTAATGGTTATAGAAGTTCCGGTGGTTTCTGATGTTCTACTTTCACTTGCTCATACGTAAGACATTGAGACACGTGTTCCGCAACTTCTCACTTCATTCCTTTCCACCAAAAGTTTATCTTCAAATCTTTGTACATCTTTGTAACTCTTGGGTGCATAGTTATTCATGACTTGTGAGCTTCGTCCAATATATCTTTTCTAAGGTCATCTTCATTTGGAACACAGAGTCTGCCTTTACAACTGAGTGCTCCGTCTGCGCCAATAAATTAATTCTCTAGTTCCTTTACTGAATTGCTTGCGAACCACTCCTAAAATCCTTCATTCTTCCCCAATGCCTCCAAAATGCAACTGATGAGGGTCGGTTGTACCATGAGACATCTAAAGTGTTGCCCTTCACTTGGATCTGAGGCCTGAATACTGAATTCAGTCAAAATTTCTAACGCTTGCCACTCTTTGACCATAAGAGAAGCTATTACTATCCTCCTAGGTTTCTGACTCAATTCATCGGCCACTACGTTTGCCTTTTCAGGGTGATATTGTAACGTGAAATCGTAGTCCTTTAACAATTCCATCCAACGTCGTTGCCTCATGTTCAACTCCCTTTGAGAGAACAAATATCTTAGACTCTTGTGATCTGAGAACAGATCAAACTTCTCGCCGTAGAGGTAATGCCTCTAAGTCTTGAGTGTAAAAACAATCGCGGCTAGCTCGAGGACATGCATCGGATAATTTAACTCGTGAGGCTTCAATTGTCACGATCCTTACGCTATTACCTTCCCGTCTTGCATCAAAACACATCCTAACATATGGTGTGATGCATCGCTATATATGGTAAACTGTTCACTGCTCTTGGATATTGCCAGCACTAGCGTTGTGGTTAATCTCTCCTTTAATTCTTGGAATGCGCGTTGATGCTTGTTACCCCATTCAAACTTTAAGTTCTTCTTCGTTAGTCTAGTAAAAGGAGCTGTAATCTTAGAGAATCCTTCCAAAAATCTTCGATAGTACCCAGCTAGACCAAGAAAACTCATGACTTCTGTTATAGTGGTTGGTATATTCTAATCCAAAACTACATCTGTCTTTGACCAGTCTACGGCTATTCCATCTTATGAGATGACATGTCCTAGGAACTTGACCTCTTTTAGACAGAAATCGCAATTGCTGAACTTTGCATACAGTTGGTTATCTCAGAGGGTCTGTAGTACGATTCTTATATGTTTCTCATGTTCAGCCTCAGTCTTCGAGTAGATTAGAATATCGTCAATGAACACAATAATGATTTGGTCCAGGTAGGGTCTAAATACTCTACTCATTAGGTCCATGAATACCACTGGGGCATTGGTTAATCGAAAAGACATAACCAAGAATTCATAATGTCCAAACCTCGTCCTAAAAGCATTCTTTGAAATATCCTCAGGTCGAATCAACAGTTGGTGATATCTGGATCGTAGATCGATCTTGAAAAAAGTCATTGCACCTTGTACCTAATCAAACAGATCATCGACTCTAGGGAGTAGGTACTTATTCTTAATCGTGACCTTGTTGAGCTCCCTATAGTCGATATAAAGTCGCTAAGTTCTGTCCTTCTTCTTAACGAACAATATTGATGCTCCCCAACGTGCTGGGTCGAACAAACTTGAGATCTTCTAACTCATGTACTTGTTTCTTCAGTTCATGCATCTCTGTTGGTGCCAGCCGATAAGGAACCTTCAATTACGGTAAAGTAATAGGCACTAATATGATACAAAAGTCAATCTCCTACTTAGGTGGTAGTCCTAAAATATTTGAAACACATCCTCAAAGTCTCAGACTATGAGAATCTATGCAACAGTAAGTTCTAAACCCGAGCTCTCGATAGCTGCTAGATGGCTAGTGAGAAAAGCATCACTAGAGGGTTGCATTGAAAATCAAAATGTTGACTTCTTGGTAACAAAAAGGTAATCATCTTATTGGTATAATCCAACTTAGCACAATACTTCGTAAGCCAATCAAATCCTAAGATGATGTCAAATTCTTTCATTGATAAAATGATTAGATCTGTGAGAGTATGTTTGCTATATTTATTTGTCCGGGCGTGCTAGAGCCTTGTGAGGTAGACCCAAACTTATAAAACAAAATTTCCTAAGTCACTTGTGTGAGTGATACACAAGGTTTGAAAATTTGACTTCTAACGGGCGATTGTGTGTGGTGAGTAGGAAAGTACCCTCACCAAAAGTCCTATGGCAGTACTGAAGCGCACAAGCCATACAAGTGATGAAAAGAAGAATTAAATAAAATTGACTTTTATTTAATTAAAAGAAAAAAAATTACAATTATATAATTGAAAGCTAAGAAAGCCTAAGAAAAATAAAAAGGATGCTTTTTATTTGCCTAAGAAAACTAAGAATGCATATTGAATGCTTTGGGATGCAGTTTGAATACGGTGTATCGAGATGACGCGGAGTAAGTTGATAACTTGGCCTGCCTGCTGATTTATAGCGGCCATGGAAGTCTTTTAGATAAGGTAGGAAATCTGATGAGAATAATAATATGGTAAAAAATACCAGTTTATTTCCATAAACTGCTCAAAGCTTCCATATCTTCAAATATATATATACGCATATATATATATTGCACCTAGCCCGAATTTGGTCTTCATTCGACTGACTTCTTTTCCAAGTAATATATATTATGATATTATCTCCCACTATTATCTTTCCATATGTGATAATATCTTTCCCAAAGGTGGTTGATATTATCTTGACTTCCCTTATCACAATATAGCAATATATATCTGAAGGAAAAAGTGGTTTAAATTTAGAGTTTAAATGCGCAGCGGAAATAATCAAGTTATAAAACTTTTGGTATTCCAGGATCTACTACTCGTCAATTCCATAGATGCGTACAAGGGGGTGCAAGAATTATACCTTACTATCTTGAACCCAATTCTGAAATCTCTGACTTCCAGCAGCCTCCACTAGATTGTCTTCACTCCTATGACTCCTGTGGATGCTCGCAGGAAGGGCTAGGGTTGGTGGGAACCCTAATGGAGAGGATAGAGAAGGTTTTGGGACTCCAAAATAGTTTCTGCAGCTTCTGACGTTCAAAACGACGAACCACCTTTCCAGAACGCAGCTGCCCTATTTATAGATTCCCAGAACCGACCTAGACTTCGAGCGATCGAAGTGGCTTCGATCGATCGAACATTCGATCGATCGAACCATCTTCGATCGATCGAACCTGTAGACTTCAATCGATCGAGACAACTTCGATCGATCGAACCTGTCTTGACATCATCCTCATTTGCCTTTCCAAGCATCCTAGCGGAGCTAAGAGTGGGACCTCCTAGGCTCTTTATTGTTGGCTCAGACCAGTTTGTTAATTACCATGACCAAACTCTTTGATCAGCAAACTAACTAACTGGTCAGTTAACGTTTATTCCACTATAAAACGATAACTGAACTCCAACGCAAAAGAACATATCCGAAGCGATAACTAGACTTGTATGTTGTACTAATGTCCCTCTACCTTTAGCATTCGTAATCATATTCAGGTAGTCGGATAACTGTTACTGTCAACCTGAATCATGATTACTTCTTGTATTCCTTGAGTCCCATTCACCTCTCATGATTACCAAACATGTTGATAACTCTTATCAACAAGACTGCAGTACTCAGTAATCGACTTGGTGACATTCTCAAGGGAATGCTTACTCTGAATCAGAGGGTAGATTCTATCTTGACAATATATGTTCACAACCCTATGAACATGACATACCCAAGATACCCAGGTGTTGATCTTCTATAGACCTCACTGATTGGTAAGTCAAAGCAGTCATATCCACAGTCTGTGTTCATAATCGTCTCAAGATTGAGAACACATACCTTATACAAGTTATGAGTTCCTATTGACTGTTGACAGCATTGAGCGTCAATAGGAAACTCAGGTCCGTCAATGCACTATAAGCATTAGCATACTAACCAAGAGTCATACTCTAGTGATTGAGATTTATCACTCCATCCAATGGTAGTTAATGATGCTACAGTGTATACCTGATGAGATATCCAGTCTCATCATCCACTGTGACAAGCTTTAAGTATCAAAGAATAGTAATTCGTATCTCATTGTATGTATCTCATACACACACGAAATACTTACTGTGATACTTGTGGATTTAAACAATCATCTCATGAAAGAAACATACATCATAAAATGTAAAGCTGATATCCATATATTAAAATGTCAATGTCTCATACATAAAGTAATGGTTTGAGGGCACAAATCCAACAAACTCCCACTTGCACTCATAACCATTCAGAACTACATCTAAGACCTAGACTATCTAGATGACGATCAAAGACCTTCTGTGGCAAGGCCTTTGTAAACGGATCAGCAAGATTGTCAGATGTGGCAATCTTGGTGACAGTCACATCTCCACGTTGAACAATATCTCGGATAAGATGATATTTCCTCTCTACGTGCTTTCCCTTTCCGTGGTTCCTTGGCTCCTTGGACTGAGCCACTGCCCCACTATTATCGGAGTATAGCGTAATAGGTGACAGCGACGCTGGTACCTCGAGTTCCATAAGGAACTTCTTGAGCCAAACAGCTTCCTTTGCGGCTTCACAAGCAGCCACATACTCAGCTTCTGTAGTTGAGTCTGCAATGCATTTCTGCTTAATGCTCCTCCAACTAACAGCACCACCTCCCAAGGTAAAGAGATGTCCGGATGTCGACTTTCTCGAATCTTTATCTGACATAAAGTCCGAGTCAGTGTATCCTACTGGAATTAACTCACTACCGCCGTACATAAGCATGTAATCTTTAGTTCTTCTCAAGTACTTAAGAATGTGCTTGACGGCTGTCCAGTGCTCTGGACCAGGATTCGATTGATACCTGCTAACCATGCCAACGGCAAAGCAGATATCTGGTCTAGTGCATAACATCGCATACATGAGACTTCCCACTGCCGAGGCATAGGGAATTCCTGCCATGCGATTCCTCTCCTCTTGTGTCTTTGGACACTGGTCCTTGGAGAACGCTAAACCATGCCTGAAAGGTAACAAACCTTTCTTCGAATTATCCATTGAAAACCTAGTTAGCACTTTCTCGATATAACCAGCTTGAGATAATCCCATTATCTTTCGCTTGCGATCCCGAAAGAGCTTTATCCCAAGAATATAGCTCGCCTCTCCTAGATCCTTCATATCGAAAGTACTAGCTAGCCAAACCTTGACCGTTGACAGCGCCGCTACATCATTCCCAATGAGTAGAATGTCGTCAACGTAAAGCACAAGAAAAGCCACTACTTTTCCTTCACATTTCTTGTATACACAAGGCTCATCCAGATTCTGTATGAAACCAAACGACTTGACCGCTTGGTCAAATCGGATGTTCCAACTTCTGGATGCCTGCTTAAGCCCATAAATGGACTTTTGCAACTTGCATACCAAGTTACCTTTCCGACCAGCTATGAACCCTTCTGGTTGTTGCATATAGATGTCCTCCTCAAGATTGCCATTCAAGAATGCAGTCTTGACGTCCATCTGCCAGATTTCATAATCTAGGCATGCAGCAATGGATAAGAGTATTCTGATGGACTTGAGCATGGCTACCGGCGAGAAGGTTTCCTCATAGTCAATGCCCTCCCTCTGAGTATAACCTTTCGTTACAAGCCTTGCCTTAAAGGTCTCAACCTTTCCATCAGATCCTCTTTTCCTCTTGTAGACCCACTTACAGCCAATGGGTTTAATATTGGCTGGAAGCTCTACAAGATCCCAGACCTGATTAGAATCCATAGATTCCAATTCAGCCTTCATAGCTTTAATCCAATGAGCCGAGTCTACATCAGCCATTGCCTCTTCGTATGTGGCAGGATCAGATTCAGATTCTATGGAGACAGCTTCAAAAACTTCTCCTAAGAACATGTATCTATCAGGCTGGTTGATAATCCTCCCACTACGACGAGGTACTGGTGCGGAAATAGGTGAAGAAGTGGTGTTTTCTTGATTTATATCGTCATTAACTGCGGGTGGGACTGAGGGCTCTCCTTCTATCTCTCTAAGATCTATCCTTCCCTTAGGTTTATGGTTCATGATATAATCATCCTCTAAGAAAACAGCATTTGTACTAACAAACACTTTCTGTTCCCTTGGATCATAAAAATACCATCCATAAGTACCCTTTGGATAACCCACAAAGTAACATACTTCCGATCTAGAATCCAATTTGCTCATCTTCCCTTTCAGCACATGTGCCGGACACCCCCATATCCGGAGATGTTGCAAAGAAGGCTTGCGCCCAATCCACATCTCTCGTGGTGTCCTGGGAACAGATTTGCTTGGTACTAGATTCAGTATGTACGCAGCGGTTTCCAAAGCATAACCCCAAAGGAATAATGGCAACTCCGAGTAACTCATCATCGACCTAGTCATGTCTAAAAGAGTCCGATTCCTTCTCTCCGCTACACCGTTCTGCTGAGGCGTACCAGGTGCAGTCAACTGTGACAGAATCCCATTCTGTACGAGGTGATCAATAAACTCATTAGAGAGGTACTCGCCACCTCGATCAGATCGAATGGCCTTGATATGTGTGCCCAATTGCTTCTCCACTTCAGCCCTAAACTCTTTGAATTTTTTCAAAAGCTTCAGACTTGTGCTGCATTAGGTACACATATCCGTACCTGGAGTGGTCATCGGTAAATGTTATGAAATACTCATAACCACCCCTTGCTCTAATATTTATTGGTCCACACACATCAGTATGAACTAATTCCAACAATGTATTGGTTCTATTGCCCTTTGCTGGAAAGGGCCTTTTGGTCATCTTACCCTCTAAACAAGACTCGCAGACTTCCATTGGTTCGAGAACCAAATCGCCTAAGACCCCTTCTTTGACTAGTCTGCCAATCCTATTTAGATTGATATGACCAAGCCTCATATGCCAAAGCCTTGTTGGATTAGTGGAAGGTCTCTTTCTTTTAGATGGTACAGTTACCACTGAGTTTTAAGTTCCATATTAGAGTCTTTAGAAATATTAGGAGTAATCACATACAAACCATTTGATTTAACACCAGAACATATAAAAGAACTATTTCTTTTAATCACAACTTCAGTTCCAAAATGAAAAGAATAACCATTATTCGATAAATTAGAAACTGAAATTAAATTACGTCTCATTGAAGGGACGTAAAGAACATCTGATAAAATCAAAACTTTATTGTCTAGAAATTCTAAAACTACGACTCCTATAGCAACCGCAGAAACGGTTGCGCTAGAACCTAGAACCTAGAGTAAGTATGATTTCCCCATCATTGCACCTCCTGGTTGATCTGAACCCCTGCAATGAATTACAAATATGGTTAGTCGCACCAGAATCAATGCACCAAGTGTTTGAAGTATCCGTTATAAAACTTACTTCAATCACATGTGATTCAATCATACCTTGAACTCTTGTAGCTAAGAATTCTGGACAGTTCCTCTTCCAGTGGCCTTTGTCACCGCATTGGAAACACTTTCCTTTGCCTTGGCCACCCACCTTCCCTTTGCCCTTACCTTTTCCCTTAGATTTTGCAATCTTAGGGACTGGTCGAACACTTGAACCACCAGTGCTAGCTTTCTTCTTCCCTTTCTTTCCTTTCGGCACAGATCGGGAAGAGGATGCGCTTTTCTCAACGTTCAAAACGTTGACCCCAGGTTTGATCACCCCTTCCGCTGCCAAAAGAGAACTCATCAATTCGCTCATTGAAAAATTCATTTGATTCATATTATAGTTAAGTTTAAATTGAGCGAATGAAGGCGACAGCGAATTAAGGATCATATCAACTTGGGTCTGAGCATCGATGTTGGCACCTAGGGTCTCCAGCTCGTTTAAATAACCAATCATTTTTAAAACATGTTCCTTGACTGGAGTCCCTTCCGACATCTTTGAACTCATTATCTTTTGCATGGCTACCTGCCTGGCAGGCCTGCCATGCTCCCCAAACATCTTTTTCAGGGATATGATAATGTCACTGGCAGAATCATTCGATTGGAATTGGTGTTGCAACACACCAGCCATTGAGGCCAGAATATAGCAACGAGCCATTCCATTCGACTTCTTCCATTTGTCGAACTCGCGTCTGGCAGCTGCCGAAGCATTTGCCGCGGGTTCTTCAGGGCTTGGGGTGGTGAGGACATATATGTGATCCTCCGCAGTTAACACGATGTCAAGGTTACGTTTCCATTCAGTGTAGTTGTTTCCAGTTAACTTGTTTTGAGTAAGTATGGTGGCAAGTGGACTAAATGCAGATCCAGACATTATGATTTACTGTAAAAATCAAAACAAAATAAATATGGATATCAGAATTTGACAGTTTGAAATAAAAGAATCCTTTTAAAACTCTTATTTTGAAACAAAGTTGCCGGAATATTGAAACGAAAGAATAAAGCCTCCGTGTGGTGGTCAATGTTCAATCTTTCGATTAATCATGACTTGTCCGCTATGCAACTCTTGCAAAACAAGTTATGACTCCCGAACCTTTTCGATCTCTAAGTTTCTGAATAATGCCCCGTATGGGATCCCTTATCCATAGCTTAGCTAGTGTGTACCGTCAACTAGGATCCAATCACAACCGTCTCAAGTAGCGCCTCTGTGTGGTGGTCACCCTCTAACACGTCTGATTGATCCTATCAAAAGAAGTTCACATCTAGTAACCAATGAGTAATGCACCCTCCGTATGGAATGATCACCCCTGACGAGGTGACACAGAATGCACCACTCATCTTACAGTGAACCGTTGATGGAAGATCGTGGGTGTAATTAATAAGACCCTCTCCCACTAGATTTAGTAAATTAAGGATTTTGCTTTTAAAAAATGTTTCCACACACTACCCATAAACATCCAATGTTTACTAATGTGTTGAAAACGGTTTTTGAATTTTATTTTAGAAAACTTGTTTTAAGTGCATGCAACAATGTATTATACGCCAATCACAAACCAAGCACATAAAACAAAAAACTAAAATGAAATATAGGCATTCAAGCAATGCCTCTATCTCCCATGGCTCTATTTCCATAGAACCACCTTCTTGGTTTGGTCGCCTCTAGCTCCATCTTCATGGATAACGGTCCCTTGCTCCATCTTCATGGATTTTCTAATTCTATTACATTTGTCCTATGCTTCTTTCGAAGTTTACAATTTATCTAGAAATAGAAATAACAACAAATAAAATAAAAGGCTAGGGAAACCGGTGCGACTTTCTTTTTCGTAGGGTTGAAGCCGCAGCGCTCTTTACATTCGCCTTAAAACCAAACCATTAATAAATTACAACATGCACCAATCTCAAACAATTTAAATATAAATATTTAAACGACTTGGTGCCATGGGAGATAGCGACTGATTTTGCTGCAAAAGGGTTAGTCGTACACGCATCCACACATACATAACAAATATATGTAACTATTGGAACACTTAATTGATTCACACAGTATATAAACACTTTACATACTGAATTAGAACTTAAAAAATAGCATCTTACTTCTCTGTCACAGTTCGATCGATCGAAGACCGTTCGATCGCTCGAACCTTCGATCGATTGAACACTGTTCAATCGCTTGAACATTCTGTTTCACAGAATGATTTAAAAATTTTACAGAAATAATTTAAGATTAAAGTATAATTTAAAAAACCTTTACAACTATGAACAGAACACCTGGACAGAGAATCTGTCTCGATCGATCTAACACTATTCGATCGATCGAACACCAGAAGGCTTCGATCGATCGAAACTAGTTCGATCGATTGAGAACAGAATGTTCGATCGATCGAAACAAGTTCGATCGATCGAACCCACCTTGCATCCTATGCAATCACAGTTTTGTATTCTGCTGCGATAACACTGCAGAAACAGATTTGTGACGATGCAGTTTCGAAAACAGTTCTAAAATCAACATGCGAATCAAAACTAGGGTTCAAAAAATGCATCTATAGATCCAAACGAGCCTGGCTCTGATACCAATTGAAGGAAAAAGTGGTTTAAATTTAGAGTTTAAACGCGCTGCGGAAATAATCAAGTTATAAAACTTTTGGTATTCCAGGATCTACTACTCGTCAATTCCATAGATGCGTACAAGGGGGTGCAAGAATTATACCTTACTATCTTGAACCCAATTCTGAAATCTCTGACTTCCAGCAGCCTCCACTAGATTGTCTTCACTCCTATGACTCCTGTGGATGCTCGCAGGAAGGGCTAGGGTTGGTGGGAACCTTAATGGAGAGGATAGATAAGGTTTTGGGACTCCAAAATAGTTTCTGCAGCTTCTGACGTTCAAAACGACGAACCACCTTTCCAGAACGCAGCTGCCCTATTTATAGATTCCCAGAACCGACCTAGACTTCGAGCGATCGAAGTGGCTTCGATCGATCGAACATTCGATCGATCGAACCATCTTCGATCGATCGAACCTGTAGACTTCAATCGATCGAGACAACTTCGATCGATCGAACCTGTCTTGACATCATCCTCATTTGCCTTTCCAAGCATCCTAGCAGAGCTAAGAGTGGGACCTCCTAGGCTCTTTATTGTTGGCTCAGACCAGTTTGTTAATTACCATGACCAAACTCTTTGATCAGCAAACTAACTAACTGGTCAGTTAACGTTTATTCCACTATAAAACGATAACTGAACTCCAACGCAAAAGAACATATCCGAAGCGATAACTAGACTTGTATGTTGTACTAATGTCCCTCTACCTTTAGCATTCGTAATCATATTCAGGTAGTCGGATAACTATTACTGTCAACCTGAATCATGATTACTTCTTGTATTCCTTGAGTCCCATTCACCTCTCATGATTACCAAACATGTTGATAACTCTTATCAACAAGACTGCAGTACTCAGTAATCGACTTGGTGACATTCTCAAGGGAATGCTTACTCTGAATCAGAGGGTAGATTCTATCTTGACAATATATGTTCACAACCCTATGAACATGACATACCAAAGATACCCAGGTGTTGATCTTCTATAGACCTCACTGATTGGTAAGTCAAAGCAGTCATATCCACAGTCTGTGTTCATATTCGTCTCAAGATTGAGAACACATACCTTATACAAGTTATGAGTTCCTATTGACTGTTGACAGCATTGAGCGTCAATAGGAAACTCAGGTCCATCAATGCACTATAAGCACTAGCATACTAACCAAGAGTCATACTCTAGTGATTGAGATTTATCACTCCATCCAATGGTAGTTAATGATGCTACAGTGTATACCTGATGAGATATCCAGTCTCATCATCCACTGTGACAAGCTTTAAGTATCAAAGAATAGTAATTCGTATCTCATTGTATGTATCTCATACACACACGAAATACTTACTGTGATACTTGTGGATTTAAACAATCATCTCATGAAAGAAACATACATCATAAAATGTAAAGCTGATATCCATATATTAAAATGTCAATGTCTCATACATAAAGTAATGGTTTGAGGGCACAAATCCAACAATATCACCAATATTAAAGAAATTGCATGCTGTCAAACTTTCCAAAGGTGGCCTACCATGTATATATATACGTATATATTCCGAAAGTAGCCAAACAAAGCAAAAAGCCAATCATGGCTTAGCCCGATGGAAAGAAGCAACGTCCAAATAAGGCTTAGCTGGAGACAATGCACTGTTAATTTGATATAAAGGCCATGTGTTCTCAGTGTTAAGATTGTCAACCAATGGGTCCCACCATTCACAACATGGAATTATGCTTAGCTTGCGTGCCCGATTCCCAAAGGATGGCTATAGTCTGATAGATATTACATTGCCACTTTGGCTAGGAGCACGTTGTCCACCATGTACTCCACTGCCAAACTAAGATGTTGATAATAATCCACGTGCCAAATTAAATGAAGAGCCATTTGAGGCTTTTGAGCATAATTACTAAACAGTCAAAAAACAATTCTGATAGCAATAAATGAATTCGATGCACCGGTATCAAATAGAACTCTAACTTGACTGTTGAATAACATAAGAGTACCTTCCACGTTCTACTGTTCAGCCTTATCAAATCCTGCATTCTTTGGGAGGATAGCATCCATACAAGCCTGTCCAACTTGGCCATGAGCAGCTAGTTTGTTGTATGGCCCTACAGTCCTTATTGATGTGGTCGTGATTGCAACAATTATAATAGCAAATGCCTGACCAATTATAATTCTTAGGAGCTCAATAATCCTTAGCCACATGGCCTGGCTTCCCACAGTTGAAACATCCACTGGTATTGCTTCAAGTAGCAGCAGGGAGTCCTTGTGGGGGAGGTGCTTGATTTGCAGCATGGCGGTTCTGGGGTAGCACAGGTTGTGGGTTCCTCTCTCCAGTCCAGTTACTCTTGTTCCCTTGGAATTGTATCGGAGGTTTCGGTCCTTGATTATTCCTGGGTGGTGGCCGATTCCCAAAGCGTCCTTGATCTTGACCATTGATATCCTCATGACCGACTGCCATTCCTACCATGGGCTTAAAATTCTGACCCTGATGATTCAGAGTCATCCATTGTAGTGGCAGCGAAAGACCTTGGTGATACAGCCTATTCTTCTTCTCTAGGGTATCAATCATATGAAGAGCAAAACAGGATAATCGTTTAAACTGCACCGTATACTCCCTTAAGGTACGGTTCCCTTGCCTTAGCTCAATGAATTCTCTATCCTTATTCCTCTCCGTTTGAGGAAAATAGTTCTCCAAAAAAAAGCCTTTGAATGTGATTCAAGGCATCCTTCCAGCCGCATCCTCTCCTACGATCGCCTTCTTCGATTCCCACCAATAGACTTTCGCATAAGTCAACTGGAATATCACCAGTCGACGCTTCTTGATCTTGTTACATCCCAAGGTATCAAAGATTGCATCCATCTCTCGAAAATGAAAAAAATGCTCTACTATTCGTTCCTCAACTAGCCTCGAAGGTGGTCCATGATTATTACCGTTGTTCACGTTTGGAATGTTAATTTGTTCCATTCTCTGCACAAATTCCTTGAACAATCTAGTTGGATCCGTAGCCTGGGGTGTTGGGGGTGCATCCTCAATCTGTTCAGGGCAGTTTCGAGTGTATCTTCATGACATCAGTGCAGTATGGTTGGGG
This sequence comes from Hydrangea macrophylla, assembly GCA_033977485.1. Lineage (NCBI taxonomy): Eukaryota > Viridiplantae > Streptophyta > Magnoliopsida > Cornales > Hydrangeaceae > Hydrangea > Hydrangea macrophylla. The sequence goes on from CM066988.1 coordinate 33,681,639, forward strand.
ACCTATACAGACATCTATTGGTTAGTCGTTAATCTAAAAATAGTTATAGAAAATAATTCACAACTAAACATAATAGTTATAACTATTATCACATTAATAACAATGCAACTTTATATGAACAACTTCCAAACATTATTTAGAGTCAACCCTTATCTTAAGGAATCTTAAGGTTCATAATCAAGAAATGTTGGACAATTGGTGAACACAACGACTAAACCTAGGCTCTGATACCAAAAATCCTGTCACGACCAGCAGTAGCAAAAATAGAGCAAATAAATTCCTTTTTGGACCCATAGGCCACGATAGTTAAAAGTCTTCACATTGTCCATAACCAAATTCAAACCATCAGAGTAAGGGAACAAACTGCAAATTTAGAAATTCTAAGTTTGATATATATAATCAGAGTTTAATACTAAACTATTACAAACTTTAAGTATCTGCAGTAATGTAATTAAGGTATTACGGTCACATGTGCCTATTATAAACGTAACTATTACAAAGTCTCTAAGTACATAAGCACAAGCTATCAACAGCAAGATCCAAGTCTTCAGGTTACGTAGTAGTTAGCACCAGCGTAGCCTCCGTCATCGTAGCCCCTATCCATGTATGCATCTCTTGCATACTAATAACCCTGGCCAGCTGGATGTCGAATATACAGCGACATAAACGCTGTCAGCTACGGAAGCAGAGTGAATGAAAACACTAACAAAGTATCTATATTTTCATAGCATAGATAACAACAATATAATTAAGAATCATCTCGTGATTCACGTTCATGAATGCACCAACTCAATATGTATAATTGATATCGTCCTAACCCAATTTCCATCATAACATGGACTCTCGAGTCCACATCACACACGCAGCTTTACATCTCGCCGTACTCAACTCGTGACTTGATAATCCCTTCCTAACCTGGCATGCAGCCAACACATCATGACTTGTTCAAACCCGACACGTAGTCCCAATCTCTAACACATAAATCAGACACGTAACCCTAATTCCTAATACATGAATTAGACACGTAGTCCCATACCACACGAGCTATCAGATCCTAACACGCAATCCTAACATTCTGGCCAACCCGCCATGATAGAATACGATATGCAGCCCTGATATACTACAGCACTCAGCTCTGCTATACCACAACACTCAGCTCTATCATACCACAGCACTCTGCTCCGCAAACATTCGACTTCTACCACACCACAGAACTCAGGTCCACAAACACTCAGCTCTGCTATACGATTGCAACACATAGCCCCGACATGTAGGCCTAATATGGTACGACATGCAACCCTGATATGCTAAACTCAACACGGAGTCCCCCATCACATAACACACTAAATCTGACATGCGATCCAACTCTATCATACGTAGTCCAACTCTTGTATAGTTTCGGATCACTTAAATTCATAACTATATGTTATAATGTACATTTTCACCTAAATTTAGACCCGACCCCATGTATTAATATTACATGATTTAATATTTTGTGGTCATTAATATTATAACCATATAAATTATTATACAATTGTCACTTAGATTTCATAACTATATGGCATATTCTAAATTCGCTGTCGCATTTATATAATATGCTACGGGTTATATTATAGTCCGTTGCCGCTAATTTTGTAACTATAGGTTATAACATATTTTTTCGTTGTCGCCTAAATTTAGATTAAATAAATTCGACCCGTTATATTAATATATTGTATTTTAATATTTGATTATCGTTTAATTTATAAACTATAGATTTTATCAGATAGTTCATGTCGCATAATTTTATAACCATAGGTTATAATTATATTCCTATCATTTAGAAATTATAGCTACAAGATATATAATAATTTTGTTGTCACAAATTTTATAACTACAGAATATAATATATATTTTTTGCTGTCACTTAATTGTAGATTATACAAATTCAACCCCATATATTAATTACGTATTTTTAATAATCAATTGTCATTTAGAAATTATAAATTATAGGTTATATTATATACAAGACCCAATAGTCGATGACTATAAATTAGGATGTTATTATTATTAAATTTGTTATTTTTAACCCCGGACGTTAAGTTAGATCGGAATGTAATTTATAGACTTAGACTGTAACCTTTAGACCCGAACTAAGATTTGTAGACCCTTAGAAACTAGTAATTTCCCAAACTGTATGGCACGTGGCTCGAGGCATGGACCAAATGATGGAAAAATCGATTTAAATTAAAAGTTTAAACGCGCAGCGGAAAGATTATGTTTCAAGAACTGGCTGGTAGCCCACGATCTACTACTCATCAATTCCATAGATGCGCACAAGAGGGGACAAGAGTTATACCTTAGTGTCTTGAACCCAATTCTGATTTTCTTCTTCTTCCTTGGTGATGCAGCAGCCTCCACTAGGTTGTCTTCACCCTTATGTCTCCTGCGGATGCTTCCCGGAGAGACTAGAGATGGTGGGATCTCTAATAGAAAGGAAGGATAAGGTATGGTGCTCTAAAAATAGTTTATGCAGCTTTTGACGTTCAAAAACGACGAACTACTTTTCCAGAACGCAGCTGCCCTATTTAAAGATTCCCAGAACTGACCTAACCTTCAATCAATCGAAGGACTTCGATCTATCAAACATTCAACCGATCGAACCATGCTCGATCGATTGAACCTGTCTTGACAGCTTCCTCAAGTGTCTTTCCAAGTATTCTGGCGGAGCTAAGAGTGGGACCTCCTGGGTCTTTATTGTTAGCTAACATTAGTTGATTAATTCCCATAACCAAACTCTTTGATCAGCAAATTAATCGACTGATAAGTTAACTTTTACTCCATTATAAAACGATAACTGAACTCCAACGCAAAAGAACATATCCGAAGCGATAACTAGATTTGTATGTTGTACTAATGTCCCTCTACCGTCAGCATTCGCAATCATATTCAGGTAGTCGGATAAACGGTCACTATCAACCTGAATCATGATTACTTCTTGAATTCCTTGAATCCCATTCACCTCTCATGATTACCAAACATGTTGATAACTCTTATCAACAAGACTGCAGTACTCAGTAATCAACTTGGTAACATACTCAAGGGAATGCTTACTCTGAATCAGAGGGTAGATTCTATCTTGACAATATATGTTCACAACCCTATGAACATGACATACCCAAGATACCCAGGTGTTGATCGTTTATAGACCTCACTGATTGGTAAGTCAAAGTAGTCATATCCACAGTCTGTGTTCAAAATCGTCTCAAGATTGAAAACTTGTACCTTATTCAAGTTATGAGTTCCTATTGACTGTTTGACAGTCTTGAATGTCAATAAGAAAGCTGAGGTCCGTCAATGCACTATAAGCACTAGCATATTAACTGAGAGTTACACTCTAGTGATTGAGATTCATCACTTCATCCAATGGTAGTTAATCATGCTATAGTGTAAACCTGATGAGATATCCAGTCTTATCATCCACTATGATAAGTTCTAAGTATCAAAGAATAGTAATTCGTATCTCACTTGTATGTATCTCATACATACACGAATTACCTTATATGATACTTAAGGATTAACAATCATCTCATGAAAGAAACATACATAATGAAATGTAAAGCTGATATCTATATATTAAAGTGTCAATGTCTTATACATAAAGTAATGGTTTGAGGGCACAAACCCAACAAACTCCCTCTTGCACTCACAACCATACAGGATTACATCTAAGACCTAGACTATCTAGATGACGATCAAAGTCCTTCTGTGGCAAGGCCTTTGTAAACGGATCAACAAGATTGTCAGCGGTGGCAATCTTGGTGACAGTCATATCTCCACGTTGAACAATATCTCGGATAAGATGATATTTCCGCTCTACGTGCTTCCCTTTCCAGTGGTTCCTTGGCTCCTTGGACTGAGCCATTGCCCCACTATTATCATAATAAAGCGTAATAGGTGACAGCGACGTTGGTACCACCTCGAGCTCCATAAGGAACTTCTTGGGCCAAACACATACTCAGCTTCTGTAGTTGAGTCTGCAATGCATTTCTGCTTAATGCTCCTCCAACTAACAGCACCACCTCCCAAGGTAAAGAGATGACCGGACGTCGACTTCCTCGAATCTTTATCTGACATAGAGTCCGAGTCAGTGTATCCTACTGGAATTAACTCACTACCACCGTACATAATCATGTAATCTTTAGTCCTTCTCAAGTACTTAAGAATGTGCTTAACGGTTGTCCAGTGCTCTGGACCTGAATTTGACTGATACCTGCTAACCATGCCAACAGTAAAATAGATATCTGGTCTAGTGCATAACATCGCATACATGAGACTTCCCACTGCCGAAGCATAGGGAATTCCTGTCATGCGATTCCTCTCCTCCTGTGTCTTTGGACACTGGTCCTTGGAGAACGCTAAACCATGCCTGAAAGGTAACAAACCTTTCTTCGAATTATCTGTTGAAAACCTAGTCAGCACCTTATCGATATAACCAACTTCAGATAATCCCATTATCTTTCGCTAAAGATCTTGAAAGAGCTTTATCCCTAGAATATAGCTCTCCTCTCCTAGATCCTTCATATGGAAAGTACTAGCTAGCCAAACCTTGACCGTTGACAATACCGCTACATCATTTCCAATGAGTAGAATGTCGTCAACGTAAAGCACAAGAAAAGCCAACACTTTCCCTTCACACTTCTTGTATACACAAGGTTCATCCAGATTTTGTATGAAACCAAACGACTTGACTGCTTTGTTAAATCGGATGTTCCAACTCCTAGATGCCTGCTTAAGCCCATAAATGGACTTTTGCAACTTGCATACCAAGTTACCTTTCTGACCAGCTATGAACCCTTCTGGTTGTTGCATATAGATGTCCTCCTCAAGATTGCCATTCAAGAATGCAGTCTTGACGTCCATCTGCCATATCTCATAATCTAGGCATGCAGCAATAGATAAGAGTATCCTGATGGACTTGAGCATGGCCACCGGCGAGAAGGTTTCCTCATAGTCAATGCCCTCCCTCTAAGTATAACCTTTCGCTACAAGCCTTGCCTTAAAGGTCTCAACCTTTCCATCAGATCCTCTTTTCCTCTTATAGACCCACTTACAGCCAATGGGTTTAGTGTTGGCTGGAAGCTCTAAAAGATCCCAGACCTGATTAGAATCCAAAGATTCCAATTCAGCCTTCATAGCTTTAACCCAATGAACTGAATCAACATCAGCCATTGCCTCTTCATATGTGGCAGGATAAGATTCAGATTCTATGGAGACAGCTTCAAAAACTTCTCCGAAGAGCATGTATCTATCAGGCTGACTAATAATCCTCCCACTATGACGAGGTACTGGTGCGGAAATGGGTGAAGAAGTGGTATTTTTTTGATTTACATCGTTATTAACTACGGGTTGGACAGAGGGCTCTCCTTCTATCTCTCTAAGATCTATCCTTCCCTTAGGTTTATGGTTCATGATATAATCATCCTCTAAGAAAATAGTATTTGTACTAACAAACACTTTCTGTTCCCTTGGATCATAAAAATACCATCCATAAGTACCCTTTGGATACCCCACAAAGTAACATAATTCCGATCTAGAATCCAATTTGTTCATCTTTCGTTTCAGTACATGTGCCGGACACCGCCATATCTGGAGATGTTGCAAAGAAGGCTTGTGCCCAATCCACATCTCTCGTGGTGTCCTTGGAACAGATTTACTTGGTACTAGATTTAGTATGTAAGCAGCGGTTTCCAAAGCACAACCCCAAAGGAATAATGGCAACTCAGAATAACTCATCATCGACCTAGTCATGTCCAAATGAGTCCGATTCCTTATCTCCGCTACACCGTTCTACTGAGGCGTACCAGGTGCAGTCAACTGTGACAGAATCCCATTCTATACGAGGTGATCAATAAACTCATTAGAGAGGTACTCACCACCTCGATCAGATCGAATGGCCTTGATATGTGTGCCCAATTGCTTCTCCACTTCAGCCCTAAACTCTTTGAACTTTTCAAATGCTTCAGACTTATGCTGCATTAGGTACACATATCCATACCTAGAGTGGTCATCAGTAAATGTTATGAAATACTCATAACCACCCTTTGCTCTAATATTTATTGGTCCACACACATCAGTATGAACTAATTCCACCAATGCCTTGGTTCTATTGGCCTTTGCAGGAAAGGGCATTTTGGTCATCTTACCCTCTAAACAAGACTCGCATACTTCCATTGGTTCGAGAACCAAATTGCCTAAGATCCCTTCTTTGACTAGTCTACCAATCCTATTTAGATTGATATGGCCAAGCCTCATATGCCAAAGCCTTGTTGGATTAGTGGAAGGTCCCTTTCTTTTAGATGGTACAGTTACCCCTGAGTTATTAAGTTCCATGCAAGAGTCTTTAGAAATATTGGGAGTAATCACATACAAACAATTTGATTTAACACCAGAACATATAAAAGAACTATTTCTTTTAATCACAACTTCAGTTCTAAAATGAAAAGAATAACCATTATTCGATAAATTAGAAACTGAAATTAAATTATGTTTCATTGAAGGGACGTAAAGTACATCTGATAAAATCAAAACTTTATTGTCTAGAAATTCTAAAACTACGACTTCTATAGCAACCGCAGAAACGGTTGCGCTAGAACCTAGAGTAAGTACAATTTCCCCATCACTGCACCTCTTGGTTGATCTGAACCCCTGTAATGAATTACAGATATGGTCAGTCGCACCAGAATCAATGCACCAAGTGATTGAAGTATCTGTAGCTAAGAATTCTGGACAGTTCCTCTTCCAGTGGCCCTTGTTGCCGCATTGGAAACACTTTCCTTTGCCTTGGACACCCACCTTCCCTTTGCCCTTACCTTTTTCCTTAGAGTTTGCAATCTTAGGGACCGATCCAACACTTGAACCACCAGTGCCAGCATTTTTCTTCCCTTTCTTTCCTTTCGGTGTAGATCAGGAAGAGGAAGTGCTTTTCTCAACATTCAAGACGTTGACCCCAGGTTTGATCACCCCTTCTACTGCCAAAAGAGAACTCGTCAATTCGCTCATTGAAAAATTCATTTGATTCATATTATAGCTAAGTTTGAATTGATCGAATGAAGGCAACAACGAATTGAGGATCATATAGACTTGGGTTTGTGCATCGATGTTTGCACCTAGGGTCTCCAGCTCGTTTAAATAACAAATCATTTTTAAAACATGTTCCTTGACTGGAGTCCCTTCTGACATCTTTGCACTCATTATCTTTTGCATGGCTACCTGTCTGACAGGCCTGCCATGCTTCCCAAACATCTTTTTCAGGGATGTGATAATGTCACTGACAGAATCATTCAATTGGAATTGGTGTTCCAACACACCAGCCATTGGGGCCAGAATGTAGCAACGAGCCATTCCATTCAACTTCTTCCATTTGTCGAACTCGCATCTCGCAGCTCCCGAAGCATTTGCCGTGGGTTCTTCAGGGCTTGGGTGGTGAGGACATATATGTGATCCTCCGCAGTTAACACAATGTCAAGGTTACGTTTCCATTCAGTGTAGTTATTTCTAGTTAACTTGGTTTGTGTAAGTATGGTGGCAAGAGGACTAAATGCAGATCCAGACATTATGATTACTGAAAATCAAACAAACAAAATAATTATGGATAACAGAATTTGGCAGTTTGAAATAAGAGAATCCTTAAAAAAAAACTCTAATTTTAAAACAAAGTCGCCGGAATATCGAAACGAAATAATAAAGCCTCCGTGTGGTGGTCAATGTTCGATCTTTCGATTAATCATGACTTGTCCGCTATACAACTCATGCAAAACAAGTTATGACTCCCGAACCTTTTTGATCTCTAAGTTTCTGAATAATGTCCCGTGTGGGATCCCTTATCCATAGTTTAGCTAGTGTGTACCATTAACTAAGATCCAATCACAACCGTCTCAAGTAGCGCCTCCGTGTGGTGGTCACCCTCTAACACGTCTGATTGATCCTATCAAAGGAAGTTCACATCTAGTAACCAATGAGTAATGCACCCTGTGTATGGAATGATCACCCCTGGCGAAGTGACACAGAATGCACCACTCATCTTACAGTGAACTGTTAATGGAAGATCGTGGGTGTTTATTAATAAGACCCTCTCCCACTAGATTTAGTAAATAAGGATTTTGCTTTTGAAAAATGTTTCCAGACATTACCCATAAACATCCAATGTTTACTAATGCGTTGAAATGACTTTTGAATTTTATTTTAGAAAACTTATTTTACGTGCATGCAAGTAGTAACAATATAATTAAATGCCAATAATAAACCAAGCGCATAAAACAAAACACTCAAATTGAAAATAAAGACATCCAAACGATGCCTCTATCTCCGATGGCTCTATCTCCATAGAACCTCCTTTTGGTTTGATCGCCTCCAGCTCCATCTTCATGGACAACGGCTCCTTGCTCCATCTTCATGGATTTTCTAATTCTATTACATTTGTCTTATGCTTCTTTCGAAGCTTACAATTTATCTAGAAATATAAATAGCAACAATAAAATAAAAGGCTAGGGAAACCGGTGCGACTTTCCTTTTCGTAGGATTGAAGTCGCAGTGCCCTTTACATATGCCTTAAAACCAAACCAATAATAAAAGCATAATATACACCAATCTCAAACAATTAAATACAAAATTTAAAAGTCTTGATGCCATGGGAGATAGTGACTAAACTAGCTACAAGAAGGTTAGTCGAACACACATCCACTCATGTATATCTATTGGAACCCCTAATTGATTCACATAGTGCGTAAACTCTTTATGCACTATATTAGAACTCGAAACAGCATCTCACTTCTCTGTCACACTTCGATCGATTGACAAAGGTTCGATCAATCGAACCTTCGATTGATTGAACAACATTCAATTGATTATACTTTCAATTTCATAGAAAAGTTTGAAAATTTTATAGAATAATTTGAAATTAAAGTAATTAATTTTTAAAACATTCAAAACTGTAAAAATAACAGTTGGACAGAGAATCAATCTCGATCGATCGAACCCTATTCAATCGATCGAACAAAACCAAAGTTCGATCGATCGGAACATGTTCGATCGCTTGAGAACAGAGAATGTTCGATTGATCGAGACTACTTCGGTCGATCGAACCCACCTTGCATCCTATGTAAACACAGATTTGTATTCTGCTGCGATAACACTGCAAAAACAGATCTGTGACGATGCAATTTCGAAAACAGTTCTAAAATCAACATGCAAATCAAAATAGTGTTCCAAAAACGCATCTATATATCCAAACAAACATGGCTCTAATACCAATTGATGGAAAAACCGGTTTAAATTAAAAGTTTAAACGCGCAGCGGAAAGATTATGTTTCAAGAACTGGTTGGTAGCCCAGGATGTACTACTCGTCAATTCCACAGATGCGCACAAGAGGGGACAAGAGTTATACCTTAGTGTCTTGAACCCAATTCTAATTTTCTTCTTCTTCCTTGGTGATGCAGCAGCCTCCACTAGGTTGTCTTCACCCTTATGTCACCTGCGGATGCTTCCCGGAGAGACTAGAGATGGTGGGATCTCTAATAGAAAGGAAGGAGTGGGACCTCCTAGGTTCTTTATTGTTAGCTCAGATCAGTTTATTAATTCCCATGACCAAACTCTTTGATCAGCAAATTAATCGACTGATAAGTTAGGCCCCGTTTGATAACCATTTCATTTTTTTGTTTTCATTTTTTAGTTTGTGTTAGAAATTTTTGTGTTCATTTTTAAAAAAAGAAAATAAAAAATGCGTTTGGTAACTTTGTTTTGTTTTTTAAAAAGAGAGAACAAAAACAAAAAAAATATGTTTGGTAAACTATATTTTTGTGTTAAAATTTCATAACTACTTAGTAAAATGACTATTTTGCCCTTAAAATTTCAAAATGACATAACTTGGTAAAAAAAATTAGAATTTAATGTCGTCAAAGTCTATAAGTTCATATTATTATAAAAACCATTTTAGAACCTAAAAATAAAAATACGTTGTAAAATGACCAAATTGCCCTTGGGGCTTACATATAAGAAATTAATATTGTTAAAATCTTCAAATAATATGGATTGACCTATCCCAATGTTTTTCGACGTTCTAGATCCAATGGTAGGGTCATTTGACCTGAATATATTTGTAAAATGACTATTTTTCCCTTCAAATTTCAAAATGTCATAACTTGTTGAGAGTAAACTAGAATTGAACGTCGTTAGAGCCTGTGAGCTCATATTTAAGATAAGAACATTTGGGACCTAAAAAGTACATATATGGTAAAATGACCAAATTGCCCTTGGGGCTTACATATACTAAGTTAACATTATTAAAGTCTTCAAATAATACAGAGTGACCTACCCTGAGGAATTTTGGCATTCTGGATCCAATGGTAGGGTCCACTTGGCCTGAATATATTTGTAAAATGACCATTTTGCCCTTAAAACTTTAAAATGCCATAACTTGTTAAAATAAAATAAGAATTTAACGTCGTCAAAACCTATGAACTCATATTATTATGAAGAGCATTTTGGAACCTAAAAAGTACATACATAGTAAAATGACCAAATTAACCTTGTGGCTTACATATAAGAAGTTAACATTGTTAAAGTCGTCAAATAATACGGAGTGACCTAACCTTAGGTTTTTTTAGGTTCTGGATCCAATGGTAGGGTCCATTTGGCCTGAATATATTTGTAAAATTACTATTTTGCCCTTCAAACTTCAGAATACCATAACGTATTAAGACTAAACTAGAATTGAACGTCGTCAGAGCTTGTGAGCTCATATTAAGATGAACATTTGGGAATGTACAAGCATGCATATATATGGTAAAATGACCAAATTACCCTTGGGGTTTACTTGTAATAAGTTAACATTATTAAAGTATTAAAATAATGTGGGGTGACTTACATAGTTACACTAAGGTTATTCGACATTCTAAATCCAATGGAGGGGTCTATTTGGCCTGAATACGTAAGGGCAAAATGATTATTTTACTCTTAAAAATTCAAAATGCCATAACTTGTTAAGATTAAATCAAAATGCCTAAAAAGTATATAGATCATAAAATGATTAATTCTGGTTAAATCTTAACAAGTTGTGGATTTTTAAATTTATAAGGGCAAAATAGTCATTTTACAAATATACCCCGCTAATAGATTCAGAACGTAGAAAAATCTCGGGCTAGGTCACTCTGCATTATTTGAAGACTTTAACAATGATAACTTCTTAGATTTAAGCCCCAAGGGCAATTTGGTCATTTTACAATCTATATACTTTTTAGGTCACAATTGTTCTTCATCTTAAAAATGAGCTCACAAGCTTTGACGGTGTTTAATTATAGTTTAGTCTTAACAAGTTATAGCATTTTAAAGTTTGAAGGGCAAAATAGTCATTTTACAAATATATTCAGACCAAATGGACCTTACCATTGGATCCAGAATGTCAAAAAACCTCGGGGCAGGCCATTCTGTATTATTTGACGATTTTAACAATGTTAACTTCTTATATGTAAGCCCCAAGGGTAATTTGGTCATTTTACGATCTATATACTTTTTATGTTTCAAAATGTTCTTCATAATAATATGAGTTCACAGGCTTTGACGACGTTAAATTCTGATTTTATTTTATCAAGTTATGGCATTTTAAATTTTAAGGGCAAAATAGTCATTTTACAAATATATTCAGGCCAAATGGACCATACTATTAGATCCAGAACGTCGAAAAACCTCGGAGTAGGCCACTCTGTATTATTTGAAGACTTTAACAATGTTAACTTCGTATATGTAAATCCCAAGGGCAATTTGGTCATTTTACCATATATGTACTTTTTAGGTCCCAAATATTCTTTATCTTAAATATGAGCTCACAGGCTTTGACGGCGTTCAATTCTAGCTTAGTCTTAACAAGCTATGGCATTTTAAAATTTGAAGGGCAAAATCGTCATTTACAAATATATTCAGGTCAAATGGACCCCACCATTGGATCTAGAACGTCGAAAAACATAGGGGCATGTCATTCCGTATTAATTGAAGATTTTAACAATGTTAACTTCTTATATGTAAGCTCCAAGGGCAATTTGGTCATTTTACAATATATATGCTTTTTAGCTCTCCAAATGGTCTTAACACTAGAATGAGTTCATAGGCTTTGACGATGTTCAAATCTAGTTTAGTATTAATTAGGCATGGCATTTTGAAGTATAAAGGGCAAAATAGTCATTTTACAATTAGATTCAGACCAAATGGACCCCGCCATTAAATCCAAAACCTCGAATAACTTTTGAGTATGTCACCTTGTGTTATTTGAAGGCTTGATTTTTTTAATTTATTAAATGTAATATTTAAGGGCAATTTGGTCATTTTGCGATTATATACTTTTTTGGACCCAACAAAAAAAAATGTATGAGTCTGAGGACGTTTAATTTTGGTTTAATGTTAAATAGTTATGACTTTAAAATTGGTAAGGGCAAAATAGTATCTTGGATACCAAAATCGATTTTGCTTTTTTTTGGAAGCTACTAATTTTTGCTTTCATTTTTGGTCCCTTTTTTGAAATTGATTTTGAAAAAAAAAAAACAAAATTACGTTTACCAAACGCTTTTTTTATTGCCATTTTCAAAAAAAATAAAACAAAAACAAAAGCAAAAACAAAAAAAAACTAAAACGAAATGGTTATCAAACAGACCCTTAACGTTTACTCCACTATAAAACGATAACTGAACTCCAACGCAAAAGAACATATTCAAAGCGATAACTAGACTTGTATGTTGTACTAATGTCCCTCTACCGTCAGTATTCGCAATCATATTCAGGTAGTCGGATAAACGGTCACTGTCAACTTGAATCATGATTACTTCTTGAATTCCTTGAATCCCATTCACCTCTCATGATTACCAAACATGTTGATAACTCTTATCAACAAGACTGCAGTACTCAGTAATCAACTTGGTGACATACTAAATAAAGGGAGTGCTTACTCTGAATCAGAGGGTAGATTCTATCTTGACAATATATGTTCACAACCCTATGAACATGACATACCCAAGATACCCAGGTGTTGATCTTTTATAGACCTCACTGATTAGTAAGTCAAAGCAGTCACATCCACAGTCTGTGTTCATAATCGTCTCAAGATTGAGAACACGTATCTTATACAAGTTATGAGTTCCTATTGACTATTTGATAGTCTTGAGTGTCAACAAGAAAGCTCAGGTCCGTCAATGCACTATAAGCACTAGCATATTAACTGAGAGTTATACTCTAGTGATTGAGATTCATCACTCCATCTAATGGTAGTTAATCATGCTACAATGTAAACTTGATGAGATATCCAGTCTCATCATCCACTATGACAAGTTCTAAGTATCAAAGAATAGTAATTCGTATCTCACTTGTATGTATCTCATACATATACGAATTACCTTATATGATACTTAAGGATTAACAATCATCTTATGAAAGAAACATACATAGTGAAATGTAAAGCTGATATCCATATAGTAAAATGTTAATGTCTCATACATAAAGTAATGGTTTGAGAGCACAAACCCAACACTAAATCCCACGATTTGGGGATGCGAGTACAACCTTGGATGCTTGTTGTATCAACTAACCCCCTTGTACCTATTGTGTAATTCCCCTCCCCAAACCTCTCCTTGGAGCCTCGATCGGTCTGTAGTTTCAAACAACTCAGCAAGCAGTTCATCAACCAATTCGCCAGCATGTATGAACGGCCAAAGTCAGACATGCAATTGCTGACGGTCAGACAATGGATTAATGAGTCCCTCAAGGAGTTCACCGACCGGTTCAACCAACAGAAGCTTCAAATCCGCAATCTGAACGAGACAGTCACCATCATAGCCTTCTGCTCGGGAGTTCAACACACCAATTAAGTGCGCAGCGTCGTTCCACAGAAATCGACCGGAAACTTTGGTTGAGCTCTCAGAGAGAGTTGGAAAATACATTGACACTGAAGAATTTCTAAAGACCAAAGACACCGGGCAAGAAAGCAACGAGTCTTCCAGAAGTAAGCGAAAGCAAGATCAGCCCGGGAGTTCTGACAGTTCTTCCATTTCACAGCGGTCTGAGTCCGGCAGCCCCGACCCGACCTCTAGTTCACAATGGTCTGAGTCCAGCAGCCCTGACCCGACCTCCAGTTCACATTGGACAGGATCAAGCAGTTCCGACTTTGCCTCCAACACAGAGAAATTAGGATCCCGATGATCCTGATCCGACCCCCTGTCTCCATCGGTCTAGATGAGCCCGACTACAGTGGTACTTGCATGATCACCACATGAGACTCCACTGATTGTCAGAGAGCCATACAAAGACCTCGGACCTAACCCCGAGGCACACAAAGTCCTCGGGCCTAACCCTGAGGCACACAAAGTCATCAGGCCTAACCCCGAGGCATACAAAGTCCTTGGGCCTAACCCTGAGGCATAAAAAGACCCCGAGCTCTGAACTTAGGCACTAAAAAGACCTCGGGCTCCGAACCCAAACACTAATGACCTCGGGATCGCACCCAAGGCAAAAGACCTCGGGGTCACGCCCTAGGCATCGGCTTCGCTTAGGTCCAACCTACGATGGGGGCAAACCCCCTAGGTGGCTGATGATGGCAAGCTTCAAAAGACCCTGCAACCACCATGTTCCAGGTCAGTTACCTATAGTCATAGCCTCTGTAAGACCCTCGTCTTAGCGAAAGCTTGGGGGGCAAGACGGCGTAGTGAACTAAACAGGTAATCACACCGGGTATCTACAGGTCTTGCGGATAACCAAGTCAAAATCTTGGACAACCCGAGCACCTACAGTACTCAGAGGCATTAACTCTACTTAGGACCAAACCGACGATAGAGGCGACTAAAATCTCGTAGGTTGACCGACGATAGAGGAGCAAAAAGACCCTAAAGCAATGTGATTTAGTTCAACTCTACCAACATGGTCAAGCTGTTCTCCCAACAGTCTTGACGAAGGCTGGCTGGACGGAAGACAACCATCCTGGGGAGTTAACATAAAAGGACCCTAAAGCAATACGCTTTAGGTCGGCTTTCCAACATAGTAAAATCCTTCTACCTACAACCTTGACGAATGTTCACGGGTAGAAGATAACCATCTTGGAGACTAACTCACGCAAAAAGACTCCGAAGTAGGCCGAGTCTCAACTCTCGGTCACTTCCCGAGCATTCAAAGACCTCGAATTAGGCCGGGTCTCAACTCCCGGTCAGTTCCTGAGCACCTAAAGGTCCCGAGCTAGGCTGGGTCTCAACTCTCAGCCAGTTCCTGAGGACTCACCTGGCTCAGAAGCCCCGAGGCAGCTTCCCCAAGCACTTAGACAGTGGCAAGTAACATCAAACTGATTTCCAAACTTGCCCCGATATAGCATCTGGCCAACCTTGGAAATGGGGGGCAGCTGATACACCCAAAATTGGCTTTATCCTATGACCGAGCGGTTTAATTCAACAGCCAGTCCATGTTCCGGTCAAATCATGCACAACTCCTCGGACAAGCATCAGCCCGAGCAGTCTAGTCCACTCGAAACTCAACATCCCGAGCGGTTCATACACGACCCGGCCAACAGGTCGGGAAGATCGCACATGCACATCCCACCGCGAGAATAGCTCATCCGGGCCCACAGGCATGATCCTGAGCATTACAGGCAGTTTTCTACTCAAGCTAGAAGACTAATGGAAAGTGCAAACTATTTCCTAATCCAATTAGGAAACCCCCACAATTAATGCCAATCTATATCAATTGGATTATATTTCCTTATCCATGTAGGAGTAGGTCTCTTGCATCTATAAAAGAGATCTCTTACCCCCCATTGAGGGGGCTGACTTTTCAGTCTACATAGTTGTAGACACCCCATTTTGTCGGCTATCAGATTTAGGAGACCCATAGCTTGGTGGTTCAAGATGATAAAAAAAAAGACTCGTAAGGACTCCTGGAAGCCAATTCTATCTCTCAGAATGCTCAGAGTGACCAAAATGCCCCTGAAAGCCCAAAAGCTCCCAGATTTGGACCAAAAGCATTGGAAACATGCTACATCGCAAGAAAAATGATAAAATAAGTTTTAAAGTAAAATCGAATAAAATCGTCAGCTCCCAGAGACCCCCGGAAGTCCCGGAAGTTCCCGAAAAGTCCCCGTTGACCGGTTTGACCAGGTTTGACCCAAGTTTGACCAAGTTTGACCAAATTTGTCTGAATTTGCCAGAATCATTCTAGATCATGAGAAAAGTATTAAAATGAGTTCTAAAAGAAAATCGAGCTAAAACGTCAGCTCCTGGGAACTCCCGGAGGTTCCCAGAACATCCCGGGAATCCCAGGTTTGACCAGTTTCACCAGAATTTGACTTTAGAATCGGGGCACCGTAACAATTTTCAAATATTTTTCATGAATAATAGAGGTCAATAGCTTTACAACGATATATCGCACATAATTTTTCGAATTTAAAACGAGTCTATTATGAATTTTCGAAGGCGAAAAAGGCGATCAAATCGGTTTTTATCGCAAATACTGCAAAACTTTTCAAAGTGACCTATCCCCGAACTATTTTTAATTTAAAATAGACTCCATTACCTTTCCAACGGTATGTCACAACCTCAATTTGGAGTTCGTATGCATTTTCTGTGAATTTCGGACGAAATAGGGCCTTTTCACGAATACCGGAACCTCTGGGGGCCCAAATAGCATTATCTGGACAAAGGAGGAGCAGTGCCGCCGCGGCACTGGCCCACTGCCGACGCGGCACTGGTCCAGTGCCGCCGCGGCACTCCCCTCCAGAACAGTATGTTTTCGTAATTAATTTTGGCGTTCCATTTTGATTAATTAAAAACCAAAACGACGTAGTTTTGTGTTCACAGTTGTTTGGGACCAATGGGAGTACTTCTAAAACCCCAAAACCACCCCAAATTGGCCTATTTAAATCCTCCATTGCTCTTCATTTTAAGGGGGCCAAGTGCAAAAGCTTGAAAAGTTGTAGAGAAGAAGAGAGATAGAGATAGGTTTAGAGGAGAGAAAAGGAGCTTCCTCCTACTATTTTGCTATAGAAAGTGAGTTTTAATCTTGTTTTCTTCCATTACCTCTCTTATACTTCACATTCCAAACACCCCCAATCACCACTCTTGAGAATTCTTGAGTTAGGAAGCTACTTCCATGTCCAAATGTCAAAATCTATGAGTGAAACACCAAGCTGCAAGTCCAAAATCACATTGATTATCATCTATTGATTGTTATTTACTTGCTTGTTCATATTATGTTCATCTCTTCTTAATCTCATTTCTTTTTTATTTTCTTTATTTACTTACTAGTTCATCATCATCTAGGTGATGACATGAAGTTTGAGGTGAGTGAATCTTTATGGATAGTAGCTCTTGACCTCAAAAACATGTTTGACAGATGATGATTATAACTTCAATACCTCCAAGGTATCCTTGAAGTTATGTTCAAATAAAAATGAATCTCTCCAATAATATTGGGGGTTCTTGATGATCAGTTTGATGTTGATTCCAAGAGGTTATAATCTCTATTTGATGTTCAAAATATACTTTCAAAACCTCTATTTCAAAACCCCTCTCAATCCCTCTCATTTTGATTTCAAGATAGAAAACTCAAGTTTTTCCCAAAATCTTCAAAACAGTGAGTCAAAACAGTGAGCGATCTGAGTTCAAAGATTTCTCTAGAACTCAATACTCAATGTATGGATGCAAGACCACTTGAAAAGTCTTCCTAACTCATTAGAGAACACCCATGATTTTTGGTATGACTTGAAAATACTTGAAAATGGTCCATTTGGACCCAAACATTCCCTCCAGATATTCTATTTTTGCTGTCATAGCAGCTAGGTCCACTTCCAACTTCTTTTTCAAAAACCCTTTCCAAAAGGGGTGGCCTTAAGTTATTTTTCCCTTAACCTTCAATGTCTTAGGGAACGTTCTGTACCAAATGGGCCTCTAGATCATTTGTTTTCATTTTCTAAGATTTTTCAACATTTTTGTCGACAGTACGAACTCTGTTTCTGAGTAACCTCAATTGGTTATATGATTTCTCTCAATCTGTGCTATTTATTAAAGATTGGCTTTTTGGGTTGTGTTCCAGACACAATAAGGAAGATCTCCATAAAACATCATGCATTAAAAACATTCCTAACCCCTCTTTTCAATTTCTAAATGATCATGTTACTGTTCTGTCCACTATTCACAGCAAGCACATTTTAACTTTCATTCATTGATTTGATGCTTACATGCATTCCAAATTGGCTCATGTCTTAGGAAGTAGTTCATACTACATTTGTACATATCCCATATTGATTTCATTCATCCATTCATACACATTCTAGACTTCTAAGTCATTCTAGGAATCCATGAACACAAAGCACACTACAATCTTGGAACATTCTAGATACATACATTGCATCCATGCAAAGATTTGGGGCTTTTGTGACTCCTAATCTAAGAAGATTATAAGGAATGATCATGATCACACGTTCATGCTTCCCCTCGATCTAATCATCCTTTCTCATCCATCCCGGGGATTGAGAGATTTTTTTTTCTCAAAGATTAGCATGCATCCTTCTAGCTTGCTAAGCATATTTTGATTTCTTTGTTTATTTGTTTCAATAACAATTCATGTCCCCCTTTAGATTAGGAAGTCTTGATTATTTGATACATGATTAGACGATTTTTCCTAGGTTTGTTTTGTGTGATCTTTCACTTTGCATTGTGTGATACTTGGTTTAGATCTTATGAATGATATCTTATCTTTTGATCTTCCAATTTCAAGTTTTCTTATGTGATGTAATATACTATCATAGTATTAATTATCGAACCATACATAGTATAAGATGATTATTTGGATGCTAGTTGAGGCCCGTCGAAAGACGGGGCGAGTTGAGGGTGTTTTAGTCGCGATAAAGGCTCCTTCCTCTCTCGTACCAAAACCCCGAGCCAAGTTCTTTGGTTATGAAGGGCCGGTGCCCTTTATCCGTTTGGGTGAGTCAAAATTAGGTTTCTTGGTTCCTTAAAGACCAAGTGGCGACTCTGTATCTGTTTTCAACAGACCACCATTTTCTTTCTTTGATCCAAATCAAATATCAATTTCAAAAACAAACAAAGTGGATAATGGAATCCCGCGTGTCCACAATCTGGCGACTCCACTGGGGATATTTATTTTCAAAACAAAATAATACAGAGGTTTGACTCATAAGAAGCATCCTTAAAATCATCTTTTTACTGTGTCTGGTTCACCGCATTGCACTCTTGCATTTTCCCCCTCCGACTGTGTCTGAAACGCGGCGCTGACATTGTTCAGGTCTTGCTGTGCGAGGGCACAAGTCACCGTTGATACTGTACCTTCCAAGGTATATCAAAAAGAGTAAAAACCTCCGTACTGTCTCCCTGACGGTATATTGGAACTCTCGTCAACGGACCCTCTTTGACTAAACCCAGCCTTTGCATATAGACTCCTGTAGAACCTTTCATAGGACTGTTCATTTATCTTTTCAGATAGGACATTATGATATAACTGCTGTATGCCCGGATGGGATTACCTGAGCGGTGTAGACGCTTATGTGGCATAGAACAGAATCTCTTTCTTATGATCCCTAAGGCAATCGCTCACATGTGATCACATTGAGTTGACCTGCCTAGGCACCATGACAAGGATGTCTGCTCCATGCTCACAAAGATATACACCGCAAACCTTGTTTGTCGGTTCTAAGACATAGGAGTATGAAAACCTGCTAGACAGTATGAACACTATAACCATATTAACCAGTTTCTCCCAGAAACTCTGTCCAGATATCCCATATATAACCATATTAACCAGTTTCTCCCAGAAACTCTGTCCAGATATCCCAGATATAACCATATTAACCAATTTCTCCCAGAAACCCTGTCCAGATATCCCAGATATAACCATATTAACCAATTTCTCCCAGAAACCCTGTCCAGATATCCCAGATATAACCATATTAACCAGTTTCTTCCAGAAACTCTGTCCAGATATCCCAGATATAACCATATTAATCAATTTCTCCCAGAAACCCTGTCCAGATATTCCAGATATAACCATATTAACCAGTTTCTTCCAGAAACTCTGTCCAGATATCCCAGATATAACCATATTAACCAGTTTTTCCCAGAAACTCTGTCTAAATCTCCCAGATTTCCCAGATATACCAGTTTCTCCTAGAAACTTTATCCAAATTTCCTAAAAATTCCCGAAGTATCCCGGAAATCCCTGTTATCCCTTGGTGGTCATACTGGAAAGTAAGGTAAGCACACTCTGTATGGCTAGGACCTTATTTGTTTAACTGCTATCTGTTAGAAATAGGAGCATCATATAGATTAGGGCTTACATCCGCGTGCTTGTCTCACATGCATACACCATTCCCATCAGTCTGCACATACTGTCTCGAGTCAGTCCACGTTTGTTAACATCACTGTCTTTGTCTGTCTGAAACCATCACTGTCAAAATCTGATCAAATCCTCTCAAAATCTGTAAAGTCAATATAGATTCCCGGAGTCAGCAGCTAGGATTCTCGTCTTGGGTCAGAAGTTCAGATAACCGTTTGGTCAGGATCAGTCCGACAGCTTACTTCAGCATGAATCGAGAAGAGTTGGAAAATAAGGTTACCGAGTTGGGAGCAACCATAAGCCAGCAGTCCGACAACCTAGCCCAGGTTCTGAAGTTCATGGAAGAATTGAAGCAGCGGTGGCCACAACCTCCACCCGGGTTTCCGCCACCGGAGTTTGAACCACCCCCACCTGAGAATAATGGGGAGGAAGACTGGTTTAAAGGGGTCCCACCGTTTGCGTATGAGAAGAAGCTCCAAGAGAAAATGGATAAGGTTGATAAGCTGGAAAGTAAACTGAGGAAAAGCAAGATTACATGCTAGACCTGGAAGGCCTCTTTGAGCATGTTAAGCTGAAACTGCCGGAGAACTTCAAGATGCCTGAAATTGATCGTTTTGATGGAACTGGAAATCCGAAGAGCCACATAAAGTTCTGCATGAGTGTTTCCCAATCAATGGGCTGCACCCATGAGCACATTGCAATGTTGTTCCCTCAAACCCTTGCCAAGGCTGCTCTATCCTGGTTTCTGACCTTGGAGGTTTCTAAGACGCGGATTTGGGAAGATATAGTACAGGTCTTCGTTGATCATTACTCCTACAACCAAGAGCTCGATGTCACCATTCGGGATCTGGAGACTACGCGGCAAAACTTCAATGAGTCCTTCGCTACGTTCTTGAGCAGATGGAGGAACAAAGTGGCCCAAATGATCCACCGACCAATCGAAAAGGAACAAGTCCGGATGTTGATCAAGAATCTACTGCCGCTATACCATGAGAAACTCTTCTACCAGTCCATCTCAACAGTTGAAGAACTGTTCGAGATTGGGATTAGAATTGAGGATGCAATCAGGGAAGGGAAAATCAAGAATGAAGAATCACACAGCCAGTCCAAGAGGCCCAACTACTCTCGAAACCCTTCGGATGTCAACGCCCTTAGTAACCAACCCATGGCCTATTCTCCCCAATCATACCAGCTTATAAACCAAACCCGTTCGCCTAGCCGCCCTTACCAAAATAGGGTACCCCATGAATTTTCCAAGCTGGATATCTCGCCCTCCGTAGCCTTAGGCCGCCTGCTAAAAAAAGGACACCTCCAACTCCTTCAGCCCCGTGCCGATCCCCCACCACCTAACTGTGACCTGTCCAAATGATGTGCCTACCACCAAGGCTCAGGCCATGACACCGACCGGTGCATACGTCTCCGCCATGATATCCAAGACCTTATTGACCGAAGAATCATTGAGCCACCACCCATTCAACCAAATGTCACCTAAGCCCCTGGCCGATCCTTTCAAATGATCCCCTTCGCTGAGGATTGTTGAAGCTACGCAGTGAGTTGATAGTGTTTAGAACTTCTGCTAAAAAATAATAATAATAAATGGGTCACAAAGACACTCCATTTGAGACCAAGTCGAGTCTGTTCTATATTTTGTGTCTATTTCAAGTTTGATCTTGTGGTCGAGTCTATCTATCATCGAGTTATTGTGAGTCTGTATCGAGTAATGTAATCCTTCTCTTCTGATGGAATGAAGTCTCGTTTTGCCTAATCTGATGTGCTTAGTCATAGATGCATGAATTGCTAAACTGAAGTGTCACTTTTCAAATTACCATGGATATTACTATGCTAAAAAAAATAATTTTTTTTTACTCAAACAAAAAAAAATCCTAAAAGGTCAAAGTCAATTTTGCACTGACACCGATGAAGAGCTAAAAATTGAATAGTCTTACTTTAAGAATTTAAAGATGCTCTTACCTCAATCTTGAAAAGACATACTTGAAACTGACTTGGGGCTTGCCCAACACCCTTTTTCCACCATTTTGAAGCCTTAAGCCCAATCCAATTGGGAGCCACGCAATCTGTCCAATTGAAAGCAATGCAAACTTAACCTTTGATGGTAGCCAAACATTTCAGTGAGTTTCATCTCCACTTTAAAAAAAAAAAGAAAGAAAAAAAAAAGAAAAGAAAAGAAAAAGCTCGCTAGGTTGAAAACCCGAAAGGGCACCTAGGCAAAAGTTAGAGCTGAAAAAGGTGTTGATTTCCAAAATCTGACCCTAGCCAGTCAAAATGTTGGAGAAAATTTTGATAAAACAAATGAGAGAATCATACGCTTCAAGATACATCTTAAGAACGTGCCAAGATCACATTCAAAAGGCCCGGAATGACCACAAATAAATTCCGAGAGCTGACATGCACATTTCGGAATTCTAAGATTGCGATTGAAAGATCTTGCAAGAATCAACTACATGAAAAACAAAATTGACTGGCTAGGCGAAAGTGAAAAGGATCAATCTTCAAAACAAAAGAAAAAGAAAAAGAAAAGAAAAGAAAAGAAAGGGAGATGGAAACTGAATCCTCCTCTTCAAGGCTACCATAAGTAACCCAAGTTTGAAATTCTTTGACGATTGGTTTGAAAAACCCTCATACCTCAAACCCCTTATTTCAAGCCTTGCCTGAACTACGCTCGACCTGATTCCCACTCGAGGATACGTAGGCAACCACATCGGTTCGGTCGCTCCACCCACAAAAATAGCCCAATTTCTTTCAAGCTTCAGCCCGAACTACGTTGGACCTAATCCCCGTTTGGGGGTACGTAGGCAGACTTTCAAAAAAGAAAAGAAGGATGGCTCGCTAGGTCGAAAATCCGAAAGGATGCCTAGGCAAAAATTAGAGCTAAATCCAAGGTAAGCAATAACAAAAGAGAGAAAAGAGCTCGCTAGGTCACCTCACTGGTGCTTAGGCAAAAGTTATGAGCATTTGAGAGATTAAAGTCACGGTCCTTGCCTCAAGCCAGAAAATCACCTTCCACACTAGGGGAAAACTTCGGATACCTGCCTCGTTTGCCTGAATTTTACTATCTACCCTTCATACAAGGGGCAAACTTCGGTCACCTACCTCGTTTGCCCAAAACCTCCAATAAACCATTGTCCAAACTAGGGGCAAACTTCGGTCACCCACCTCGTTTGCCTATGAATTCCACTTCATACACCTCAAACTAGGGGCAAACTCCGTTTGCCTAAGACGATCCCTTCACACCAAAGGCGAGTTTTCAAGTCACCAAGTTGTTTTGAAATTTTTGAGATGGAGCATCTTTTATTCTAAAAGCTAAGGCACTAATTCAAAGCACTTCCGGGGAGAAGTAGAGAATTGATTAGATCAATAGGGAGGAATTTTCAAAAACCAGATTTATCAGCAAAGTGCTATCATATTAAGATGAGGAGTGAACGTAAGAGATGAGCGGTATATCATTCATGATGAAGGCACATTGGATCGTGATAATTTGAGAATTTTATGTCAAAATCAATCCTTCTTTGATTGAGTCAGTAGTAATCTGATCACAAGTGTGTCAGAGATCGAGGTTTTATACAAACTAACCCAACTATCCTTATCATTCCTGTTAAGTCCATTTGTCCTGATGGTCTCAAATGTGTGGGTTAAAGGTGATTCCCAATTATAAAAAAACTTTGGATACAAGCAGAAGTACCAAACATTATTACTACACTAGTTAAGGTTGCAACATGAGAAGTGTCCCAAGTACGAGTGGCATAAACTCATAAGTGGTTGCAAACTACAAATCGATAGTTGTTTCTCAAGGTGGCTGATCGGAGGAAATATCACCAACACCAAGAAACTATTGCTGATGTGTTGATGAGGTGTGTCGATGAGACGCATTGTTGAGGTGTTTTAGGGCCCAAAGTCCAGATGTGTTGATGAGAAGTTTTGATAAGATGTGTTTTAGGGCTCAGAGTCCAGATGTTTTGATAAGATGTGTTATCAAGATGTTTAAGGTTCAAAGTCCAAGTGTGTTGTTGAGGAGGAGCATCAGATGTGTCGAAGAACATCAGGAGAGTTGAGAAGCATTATTAGAGCATCGAGGAACATCAGAAGAGAGTATTGTTGAAGAGGAACATCAGATGTGTTGAGGAGCATCAGATTTGTTGAGAAGCGTCATTGAAGAGTTGAGGAACATCGGATGTGTTGAGGAGCATCAGAAGAGTTGAAAAGCATCATTGAAAAGTCGAGGAGCACCGCTAAGATTTGAAGAACACCGTTGACAATCAAGAAGCATTGAGAAGAACCGTCAAAGATTCGAGGAACAAGATAAGCGCCACTGAGAATTGAGAAGCACCGTTGAGACTCTGAGAGTCACCGAGTCCATAGTATCATGATTAAGGGGAGCACGAGTCAAGTCTAGAGAGTCACTTCACCCAACACAATGAATTGGCCATAACATGACACATAGCCCATCGGTCGCGGCACACACAAATCACAAAGCCCACTAAGAGTGGCAAACACACCATAAGCGTTCTTTTGATCATCACAGTATCACTTTGAGCAACACGCTCTTCCTTGGGTGAGACCTCCAGGTCGAGATCCCTCACAAGTCTATTAGTCGTAGCGAAGCGTAGATCACCAGCCCTCTAGATTGAGGCAAATCCTTCATCGCCAGCCCTCTAGATTGAGGCAAATCCTTCATCATCAGCCCTCTAGATTGAGGCAAATCCTTCATGGTCAGCCCTCTAGATTGAGGCAAATCCTTCTTCATTAGCCCTCTAGATTGAGGCAAATCCTTCATCACCAGCCCTCTAGATTGAGGTAAATCCTTCATGGTCAGCCCTCTAGATTGAGGCAAATCCTTCTTCATCAGCCCTAGATTGAGGCAAATCCTTCATCACCAGCCCTCTAGATTGAGGCAAATCCTTCATCATCAGCCCTCTAGATTGAGGCAAATCCTTCATCATCAGCCCTTTAGATTGAGCCAAATCCTTCATGGTCAGCCCTCTAGATTGAGGTAAATCCTTCATCACCAGCCCTCTAGATTGAGGCAAATCCCTCATCACCAGCCCTCTAGATTGAGGCAAATCCTTCATCATCAGCCCTCTAGATTGAGGTAAATCCTTCATCATCAGCCCTCTAGATTTAGGCAAATCCTTCATGGTCAGCCCTCTAGATTGAGGTAAATCCTTCATCACCAGCCCTCTAGATTGAGGCAAATCCTTCGTCACCAGCCCGCCAGATTGAGGCAAATCTTTCATTATTAACCCTTTAGGTTAGGGTAGAACTTCCACATCTATCAATCATTTTCGAGAGATTCTCATAGAGTCCCCTACCATCCCCAGTAGAAGATAACAGAAGTCCAAACAAATTCTCCGGACTTTGTCATCATAAGGATCGGCCAGCGATTGAAAAAACATCACTCACAGCCAAATCACCCCGATTCCCAGGGCAAGCACTGTCTATTCACAATTCAAGGATCCATGAGCTTCCTCACCAACTCACTTATCGTGAGCTTCCTCACTCCTTCGTCTAAAATTATAAGCTTCCTCACTCCTTCGTCCAAAATTGTGAGCTTTCTCACCTTTCGTGAGCTTCCTCACTCCTTCATCCAAAATCGTGAGCTTTTTCACTTTTCGTGAGCTTCCTTACTCCTTTGTCCAAACTCGTGAGCTTTCTCACTAATTGTGAGCTTTTTCACTTATCGTGAGCTTCCTTACTCCTCTGTCTAAAATTGTGAGCCCCCTCACCTACCCATCGGTTATCATGAGCTTCCTCAAATAAAGATTATGAGCTTTTTCAGCAAACAAAAATCGTGAGCTTCTCCCTTATCGTGAGCTTCCTCATTCCCTTGTTAAAAATTATGAGCCCCCTCACCTACCCATCAGCTATTGTGAGCTTTCTCGCTTGACGGTTATCGCGAAACCCTTCTCCGAATGGCTATCTTGAACTTTCTCATCTATCGTTTGGTATCCAGGACTTCTGTGTCGGTCGATTGTTGTCCTCTAGGACCCCACGTTCGATTACATTGGTTTGCAAAGTACACTTCCCAAATTCCAGAAGTTTGCCCCTAGACCCAAAGTCTTGTAAACCTTGATGTCCTTATCCGAGTCATCCACCACATTATAGTCACAAACACTAGCACAATACCAGCCCACTCAGAGTGGCACACCCCACAGCACCTGCTCATACTAGGATCATAACACTAGACATAAAAGGACTCATGTACACAATCATATCATATCCATGCATTACATATCACTCTTTTAGCATAGCATCTGCCTGATTGTTGTGTGTGCATGTGTGATGGGTTCCTTTGTGCCCTGAACTACGCCCTGGTCTAATTCTCCTTGGGATACGTAGGCAGCTCACGCAGAGCACGACCAGTACTAGACTCCAGCATCATTGCATCTTTTGCAACACTTTTTATCCTAAATCTATAGCCTCCAAAAAGTCCTGTCTCTTCAAAGCTTTGGCCGACATACGTTGCCTCGCAAGTTCATGCCAAAGAGGGGCAAACGGTAGACACCCCATTTTGTCGGTTATCAGATTTATGAGACCCATAGCTTGGTGGTTTACGATGATAAAAAAAATGACTCGAAAAGACTCCTGGAAGCCAATTCTATCTCTTAGAATGCTCAGAGTGACCAAAATGCCCCTGAAAGTCCAAAAGCTCCCAGATTTGGACCAAAAGCTCTGGAAACATGCTACGTCACAAGAAAAATGATAAAATTAGTTTTAAAGTAAAATCGAATAAAATCGTCAGCTCCCAGAGACCCCCGGAAGTCCCGGAAGTTCCCGGAAAGTCCCCGTTGACCGGTTTGACCAAGGTTTGACCAGGTTTGACCCAAGTTTGACCAAGTTTGACCGAAATTGTCAG
Source organism: Hydrangea macrophylla (assembly GCA_033977485.1). Classification (NCBI taxonomy): domain Eukaryota; kingdom Viridiplantae; phylum Streptophyta; class Magnoliopsida; order Cornales; family Hydrangeaceae; genus Hydrangea; species Hydrangea macrophylla. The sequence goes on from CM066988.1 coordinate 33,708,857, forward strand.
AATTTGGCAGAATCATTCTAGATCATGAGAAAAGTTTTAAAATGAGTTCTAAAAGAAAATCGAGCGAAAACGTCATCTCCTGGGAACTCCCGGAGGTTCCCAGAACTTCCCGGGAATCCCAGGTTTGACCAGTTTCACCAGAATTTGACTTTAGAACCGGGGCACCGTAACAATTTTCAAATATTTTTTATGAATAATAGAGGTCAATAGCTTTCCAACGATATATCGCACATAATATTCGGATTTAAAACGAGTCTATTATGAATTTTCGAAGGCGAAAAAGGCGATCAAATCGGCTTTTATCGCAAATACCGCAAACCTTTTCAAAGTGACCTATCCCCGAACTATTTTTTATTTAAAGTAGACTCCATTACCTTTCCAACGATATATCACAACCTCAATTTGGAGTTCGTATGCATTTTCTGTGAATTTCGGACGAAATAGGGCCTTTTCACGAATACCAGAACCTCTGGGGGCCTAAACAGCATTATCTGGACGAAGGAGGAGCAGTGCCGCTGCGGCACTCCCCTCCAGAACAGTATGTTTTCGTAATTAATTTTGGGGTTTCATTTTGATTAATTAAAAACTAAACGACGTAGTTTTGTGTTCACAGTTGTTTGGGACCAATGGGAGTACTTCTAAAACCCCAAAACCACCCCAAATTGGCCTATTTAAACCCCCCATTTCTCTTCATTTTAAGGGGGCGAAGTGCAAAAGCTTGAAAAGTTATAGAGAAGAAGAGAGATAGAGATAGGTTTAGAAGAGAGAAAAGGAGCTTCCTCCTACTATTTTGCTATAGAAAGTGAGTTTTAATCTTGTTTTCTTCCATTACCTCTCTTATAATTCACATTCCAAACACCCCCAATCACCATTCTTGAGCATTCTTGAGTTAGGAAGCTACTTCCATGTCCAAATGTCAAAATCTATGAGTGAAACACCAAGCTAAAAGTCCAAAATCACATTGATTATCATCTATTGATTGTTATTCACTTGCTTGTTCATATTATGTTCATCTCTTCTTAATCTCATTTCTTTTTTATTTTCTTTATTTACTTACTAGTTCATCATCATCTAGGTGATGACATGAAGTTTGAGGTGAGTGAATCCTTATGGATAGTAGCTCTTGACCTCAAAAACATGTTTGATTGATGATGATTATAACTTCAATACCTCCAAGGTATCCTTGAAGTTATGTTCAAATAAAAATGAATCTCTCCAATAATATTGGGGGTTCTTGATGATCAGTTTGATGTTGATATTTCAAGAGGTTATAATCTCTATTTGATGTTGAAAATGTACTTTCAAAACCTCTATTTCAAAACCCCTCTCAATCCCTCTCATTTTGATTTCAAGAAAGAAAACTCAAGTTTTTCCCAAAATCTTCAAAACAGTGAGTCAAAACAGTGAGTGATCCGAGTTCAAAGATTTCTATAGAACTCAATACATGGATGCAATACCACTTGGAAAGTCTTCCTAACTCATTAGAGAACACCCACGATTTTTGGTATGACTTGAAAATACTTGAAAATGGTCCATTTGGACCCAAATATTCCCTCTAGATATTCTGTTTTTGCTGTCACAGCAGCTAGGTCCACTTCCAACTTCTTTTTCAGAAAACCTTTCCAAAAGGGGTGACCTTAAATTATTTTTCCCTTAAACTTCAATGTCTTAGGGAACGTTCTGTACAAAATGGGCCTCTAGATCATTCGTTTTCAGTTTCTAAGAAGTTTCAACATTTCTGTCGACAGTACGAACTCTGTTTCTGAGTAACCTCAATTGGTTATATGATTTCTCTCAATCTGTGATAGTTATTAAAGATTGGCTTTTTGGGTTGTGTTCTAGACACAATAAGGAAGATCTCCATAAAAAATCATGCATTAAAAATATTCCTAACCCCTCTTTTCAATTTCTAAAAGATCGTGTTACTGTTCTGTCCACTATTCACAGCAAGCACATTTTAACTTTCATTCTTTGATTTGATGCTTACATGCATTCCAAATTGGCTCATGTCTTAGGAAGTAGTTCATACTAAATTTGTACATATCCCATATTGATTTCATTCATCCATTCATACACATTCTAGACTTCTAAGTCATTCTAGGAATCCATGAACACAAAGCACACTACAATCTTGGCACATTCTAGATACATACATTGCATCCATGCAAAGATTTGCGGCTTTTGTGACTCCTAATCTAAGAAGATTATAAGGAATGATCATGATCACACGTTCATGCTTCCCCTCGATCTAGTCATCCTTTCTCATCCATCCCGGGGATTGAGAGATTTTCTTTTCTCAAAGATTAGCATGCATCCTTCTAGCTTGCTAAGCATATTTTGATTTCTTTGTTTATTTGTTTTAATAACAATTCATGTCCCCCTTTAGATTAGGAAGTCTTGATTATTTGATATATGATTAGAAAATTTTTCCTAGGTTTGTTTTGTGTGATCTTTCACTTTGCATTGTGTGATACTTGGTTTAGATCGTATGAATGATATCTTATCTTTTGATCTTCCAATTTCAAGTTTTCTTATGTGATGTAATATACTATCATAGTATTAATTGTCGAACCATACATAGTATAAGATGATTATTTGGATGCTAATTGAGGCCCGTCGAAAGACGGGGCGAGTTGAGGGTGTTTTAGTCGCGATAAAGGCTCCTTCCTCTCTCGTACCAAAACCCCGAGCCAAGTTCTTTGGTTATGAAGGGCCGGTGCCCTTTATCCGTTTGGGTGAGTCAAAATTAGGTTTCTTGGTTCCTTAAAGACCAAGTGGCGACTCTGTATCTGTTTTCAACAGACCACCATTTTCTTTCTTTGATCCAAATCAAATATCAATTTCAAAAACAAACAAAGTGGATAGTGGAATCCCGCGTGTCCACAACAGTACCTCTATAGCATTTATCTACATGCTCGGCCGACCTACGGTAGCTCCAGACTTATTGGTTCACCACAGGCCCCCGGCTCTTTTACAGTATAGTGAACGTGCTCAGACACACACGTGGACGTAGGTACCATCGTTAACAGGGCCGAACCACATACAAAAAACTAGTCATTCACTCTCTCTCTCTCTCTCTCTCCTAAAATTGCTCTACTTTACTCTTACCAATTTTTGGCATCATCATTGAGTTATAAAAACTTATTGGCAGCCCAGGATCTACTACTCGTCAATTCCGTAGATGCGTACATAAGACGGGAACAAGAAATCATACCTCAGGTCTTGAACCCAATTCTGAATTTCTTTCTCCCAAATGGTGCAGTAGCTTCCACTAGGCTATCTTCACTCTTATGACTCCTGCAGATGCTTCCCAGAAAGACTAGAGATGGTGGGATCTTTATTAAAGAGGATGAAGGGAGTTTGGGAGCTCTAAAATAGGTTCTGTAGCTTTTGGCATATTAAAAACGATGAACCCTTATTCTCGACTCAGTTGCCCTATTTATAGATTCCTAGAACTGACCTAAAGTTCAAGCGATCGAAGTGGCTCGATCGATCGAACATTCGATCGATCGAAACACCTACGAGCGATCGAACCTGTCCAGACTTCAATCAAACAGTACAACTTTGATCAATCAAACATGTCTTGACATCATCCTCATGTGCCTTTCCAAGTATCCTGGCGGAGCTAAGAGTGGGACCTCCTAGGCTTTTTATTGTTGGCTCAGACCAATTGTTGATTCCCATGACCAAACTCTTTGATCAGTAAACTAACCTACTGGTCAGTTAACATTTACTCCACTATAAAATGATTACTGAACTCAAATGCAAAAGAACATATCCGAAGCGATAACTAGACTTGAATGTTGTACTAATGTCCCTCTACATTCAGCATTCACAAACGGTTACTATCAACCTGAATCATGATTACTTCTTGTATTCCTTGAGTCCCATTCACCTTTCATGATTACCAAATATGTTGATAACTACTTATTAACAAGACTACAGTTCTTAGTAATCAACTTGGTGACATTCTCAAGGGAATGCTAACTCTCTATCAGAGGGTAGATTCTATCTTTTGACAATATATGCTCACAACCCTGTGAAAATGACATAACCAAGATACCTAGGTGTTGATCTTCTATAGACCCCACTGATTGGTAAAACATAGTAGCCATATCCACAGTCTATGTTCATAATCATCTCAAGATTGAGAACACGTACCTTATGTAAGCTATGAGTTCCTATCGACTATTGACAGTTTTGAGTGTCAATAGGAAAGCTCAGATTCGTCAATGCACTAAAAACACTAGCATATTATCTAAGAGTAACACCTTAGTGATTGAGATTAATCACTCCATCCAATTGTAGTCAATCATGTTATAGTGTAGACCTGATGAGGTATCCAGTCTCATCATCCAATGTGACAAGTTCTAAGTATCGAAGAATAATAATTCGTATCTCACTTATATGTATCTCATACATACACAAATTACTTACTATGATACTTAAGGATTAACAATCATCTCATGAAAGGAACATACACAATAAAATGTAAAGCTGATATCCATATATTAAAATGTCAATGTCTCATATATAGAGCAATGGTTTGAGGTCACAAAACCAACAAACTCCCACTTGCACTCATAACCATACAAGATTATATCAGAGACCTAGACTATCTAAATGATGATAAAAGACCTTCTGTGGCAAGGCCTTTATATTCAGATCCACAAGATTGTCAGAGGTGGCAATCTTGCTGACAGTCACATCTCCACGTTGAACAATATCTCGGATTTGATGATATTTCCACTCTACGTGCTTTCCTACTTGGATTGAGCCACTGCCCCACTATTATCACTATAAAGTGTAATAGGTGACAGCGACGCTGGTACCACTTCGATCTCCATAAGGAACTTTTTGAGCCAAACAACTTCCTTTGCGGCTTCACAAGCTGCCACATACTCAGCTTCTATAGTTGAGTCTGCAATGTATTTCTGCTTAATGCTCCTCCAACTGACAACACCACCTCCCAAGGAAAAGATATGTCCAGATGTCAACTTTCTCGAATCTTTATCTGACATAAAGTCCGAGGCAGTGTGTCCCACTAGAATTAACTCACTACCACTGTACATAAGCATGCAATCTTTAGTTCTTCTCAAGTACTTAAGAATGTGCTTAACGGCTATCCAGTGCTCTAGACCTGGATTCGATTGATATCTACTAACCATGCCAACAGAAAAGCAGATATCTGGTCTCCATAACATCGCATACATAAGACTTCCCACTGCCGAAGCATAGGGAACTCCTGCCATGCGATTCCTCTCCTCTTGTGCTTTTGGACACTGGTCCATGGAGAATGCTGAACCATGCTTGTAAGGGAACAAACCTTTCTTCGAATTATCCATTAAAATCCTAGTTAGCACCTTATTAATATAACCAGCTTAAGATAATCCCATTATCTTTCGCTTACGATCTTGAAAGAGCTTTATCCCAAGAACATAGCTTGCCTCTCCTATCTTTCATATCGAAAGTACTAGCTAGCCAAACCTTAACCATTGACAATGCCGCTACATCATTCCCAATGAGTAGAATGTCGTCAATGTAGAGCACAAGAAAAGCTACCACTTTTCCTTTGCAATTCTTGTATACATAAGTATCATCCAGATTCTGTATAAAACCAAACGATTTGACCGATGGTCAAAATGAATGTTCCAACTCCAGGATGCCTGCTTAAGCCCATAAATGGACTTTTGTAGCTTTCATACCAAGTTACATTTCCAACCAGCTACGAACCCTTCTAGTTGCTGCATATAGATGTCCTCCTCAAGATTGCCATTCAAGAATGTAGTCTTGACGTCCATCTGCCAGATCTCATAAAATGGTATACAGCAATGGATAAGAGTATTCTGATAGACTTGAGCATGGCCACCGGTGAAAAGGTCTTCTCATAGTCAATGCCCTCCCTTTAAGTATAACCTTTCGCTCCAAGCCTGGCCTTAAAGGTCTGAACCTTTCCATCAGATCCCCTTTTCCTCTTATAGACCCACTTACAGCAAATAAGTTTAATATTGGCTGGAAGTTCTACATGATCCCAAACCTGATTGGAATCCATAGATTCCAATTTAGCCTTCATAGTTTTGACCCAATGAGCTGAGTCTACATCAGACATTGCCTCTTCATATATGGTAGGATCAGATTCAGATTCTATGGAGACAGCTTCAAAAACTTCTCCCAAGAATATGTACCTATCAGGCTGGCTGATAATCCTCCCACTACGGCGAGGTACCAATGCAGAAATGGGTGAAGAAGTGGTATTTTCTTGATTTACATCGTTATCAACAATGGGTTGGAGTGAGGGCTCTTCTTCTATCTCTCTCAGATCTATCCTTCCCTTAGGTTTATGGTTCATGATATATTCATCCTCTAAGAAAATGGCATTTATACTAACAAACACTTTCTGTTCTCTTGGATCATAAAAATACCATCCATAAGTACCCTTTGGATACCCTACGAAGTAACATACTTCTGATCTAGAATCCAACTTGCTCATCTTTCCATTCAGCACATGTGCCGTACACCCCTATATCTGGAGATGTTGCAAAGAACGCTTGTGCCCAATCCACATCTCTTGTGGTGTCCAGGGAATAGATTTGCTTGGTACTATATTTAGTATGTATGTAGCGGTTTCCAAAGCGTAACCCCAAAGGAATAAAGGTAACTCCGAATAACTCATCATTGACCTATCATGTCTAAAAGAGTCCAATTCCTTCTCTCTGCTACACCGTTCTGCTGAGGCATTCCAGGTGTAGTGAACTATGGCAGAATCCCATTCTGTACGAGGTGATCAATAAACTCATTAGAGAGGTACTCGCCACCTCGATCAGATCGAATGCCTTGATATGTGTTCCTACTTGCTTCTCCACTTCAGCCCTAAACTCTTTGAACTTTTCAAAGGCTTCAGACTTGTGCTGCATTAGTTACACATATCCATACCTAGAGTGGTCATCAGTAAATGTTATGAAATACTCATAACCACTCCGTGCTATGATATTTATTGGTCCACACACATCAGTATGAACTAATTCCAATACTGCATTAGTCATGTTGCCCTTTGTGGGAAACGGCATTTTGGTCATCTTACCCTCTAAACAAGACTCGCAGGCCTCCATTGGTTCAAGAATCAAATCACCTAAGACCCCTTCTTTGACTAGTCTGCCAATCCTATTTAGATTGATATGACCAAGCCTTATATGCCAAAGTCTTGTTGGATTAGTGGAAGATTCTTTTCTTTTAGATGGTACAGTTACCACTGAGTTATTAAGTTCCATACAAGAGTCTTTAGAAATATTGGGAGTAATCATATATAAGCCATTAGTTTTAGCACCAGAACATATACAAGAACTGTTTCTTTTAATGACAACTTCTGTTCCAAAATGAAAAGAATAACCATTATTCGATAAATTTGAAACTGAAATTAAATTGCGTCTCATTAAAGGGACATAAAGTACATCTGATAAAACTATTGTCTTATTGTCCAAAACTCTAAAACTACTACTCCTATAGCAACCACAGAAACTGTTGCGCTAGAACCTAGAGTAAGCACGATCTCCCCATTACTGTATTTTCTAGTTAATCTAAACCCCTGCAACGAATTACAGACATGGTTAGTCGCACCAGAACCAATGCACCAAGTGTTTGAAGTATCCGTAATAAAACTTACTTCATTCACATGTGATTCAATCATACCTTGAACTCTTGTAGCTAAGAATTCTGGACAATCCTCTTCTAGTGGCCCTTCTCACTGCATTGAAAACACTTTCCTTTACCTTGGCCACCCACCTTCCCTTTGCCTTTACCTTTTCTCTTAGCTTTTGCAATCTTAGGGACCAGTCCAACTCTTGGACCACCAGTGCCAGCCTTCTTCTTCCCTTTCTTTCCTTTCGGTGTAGATCGGGAGGAGGAAGAACTTTTCTCAATGTTCAGAATGTTGCCCCCAGGTTTGATCACCCCTTCTGCTGTAAGTAAAGAACTCATTAATTCTCCTATTGAGAAATCCATTTTAATCATATTATAATTTAGTTTAAATTGACGATAGCGTATTGAGGATCATATCAACTTGGGTCTGTGCATCAATGTTGGCTCCCAAAGCCTCTAGTTCATTTAAATAACCAATCATTTTTAAAACATGCTCTTTGACTGGAGTCCCTTCCGACATCTTTACACTCATTATCTTCTGCATAGAAACCTGCCTGGCAGGCCTGTCATGCTTCCCAAACATCTTTTTCAGGGATTCGATAATGTCACTGGTAGAATTATTCGACTAGAATTGGTGTTGCAACACACCAGCCATTGAGGCCAGAATGTAGCAACGGGCCATTCCATTTGACTTTTTCCATTAATCGAACTTGCGACTGGCAGTTATCGAAGCATTTATCACGGGTTCTTTAGGGCATGGGGTGGTGAGGGCATATATGTGATCCTCTACAGTTAATACAATGTCAAGGTTTTGTTTCCATTCAGTGTAGTTATTTCAGTTAACTTATTCTGAGTTAGTATGGTGTCAAGTGGACTAAATGCAGATCCAAACATTATGATTTACTGTAAAAATCAAAAGACAAAATAAATATGAATATCAGAATTTGACAGTTTGAAATAAAAGAATCCTTAAAACTCTTATTTTAAAACAAAGTTGCTAGAATATCGAAACGAAACAATAAAGCTTCCATGTGGTGGTCAATGTTCAATTTTTTGATTAATCAAGACTTGTCCGCTATGCAACTCTTGCAAAACAAGTTATGACTCCCGAACCTATTTGATCTCCAAGTTTCTGAATAATGCCCCGTGTGGGATCCTTTATCCATAGCTTAGCTAGTGTATACCATTAACTAGCATCCAATCACAACCGCCTCAAGTAGCGCCTCTGTGAGGTGGTCACCCTCTAACACGTCTGATTGATCCTATCCATAGGAAGGTCACATCTAGTAACCAATGAGTAGTGTACCCTCCATATGGAATGATCACCCCTGGTGAGGTAACACAGAATGCACTACTCATCTTAAAATGAACCATTAATGGAAGATTGTGGGTGTTATAATAAGACCCTTTCCCACTAGATTTGATATAAATGGATTTTGCTTTTGAAAAATTGTTTCCACACATTACCCATAAAAATCCAATGTTTACTAATGCATTGAAAACAATTTTTGAATTTTACTTTAGAAAACCTGTTTTATGTGCATGCAAGTTGTAATAATATAATTAAATGCCAATCACAAACAAAGCACATAAAACAAAAAAAACTAAAATGAAATAAAAGCATACAAACGATGCCTATATCTCCCATGGCTCTATCTCCATAGAACCTCCTTCTTGGTTTGATTGCCTCCGGCTCCATCTTCATCGACAACGGCTTGCTCCTCCATCTTCATGTATTTTCTAATTCTATTACATTGCTCCTATGCTTCTTTTGAAGCTTACAAATTTATCTAGAAATAGAATTCAACAACAAGAAAATAAAGAAGGCTAGGGAAATCGGTGCGACTTTCCTTTTCGTAGGATTGAAGTTGCAGCGCCCTTTACACATGCCTTAAAACCAAATGAGTAATTAAATACAACAATCACCAAACACAAATATTGAAATACAAAATAAAATATTTGTTCATGATCGATGCTATGGGAGATAGCGGACTAATCTTGCTGCAAAAGGGGTTAGTTGTATGCACATCCACGCATATATAACAAATATGTGTAACTATTGGACAGATCAATTCTTTGCTACAATCACTTCGATGGGTGCAGCAGCTTCCACTAGGCTGTCTTTACTCTTATGGCTTCTGTAGATGCTTCCCAAAAAGACTAGAGATGGTGGGATCTTTAATAAAGAGGATGGAGAGGGTTTGGGAGCTTTAAAATCTACAGCTTCTGGCATATTAAAAATGACGAACCCTTATTTTTGGATGCAGCTGTCTTATTCCCAGAACTGACCTAAAGTTCAAGCGATCGAAGTGGCTTTGATCGATCAAATATTTGATCGATCGAACCTCTCCAGACGTCAATCGATCGAGACAATTTCGATCGATCGAACTTGTCTTGACATCATCTTCATGTGCCTTTCCAAGTATCCTGGTGGAGCTAAGAGTGGGACCTCCTAGGCTCTTTATTGTTGGCTCAGACCAGTTGTTAATTCCTATGACCACTCTTTGATCAGGAAACTAAACAACTGGCCAGTTAATGTTTACTCCACTATAAACCGATAACTGAACTCCAACGCAAAAGAACATATCCAAAGTGATAACTAGACTTGTATGTTGTACTAATGTCCCTCTACATTCAACATTTGCAATCATATTCAGGCAGTCGGATAAACGGTTACTGTCAACCTGAATCATGATTACTTCTTATATTCCTTGAGTCCCATTCACCTCTCATGATCACCAAACATGTTGATAACTAATTATCAAAAAGACTGCAGTTCTCAGTAATCAACTTGGTGACATTCTCAAGTGAATGCTTGCTCTTTATCAGGGTGTAGATTCTATCTTGACAATATATGTTCACAACCCTGTGAACATGACATACCCAAGATACTGAGGTATTGATCTTCTATAGACCTCACTGATTGGTAAGTCAAAGCTACCATATCCACAATCTATGTTCATAATCATCTCAAGATTGAGAACACGTACCTCATACAAGTTATGACTTCCTATCGACTGTTGACAGTCTTGAGTGTCAATGGGAAAGCTCAGGTCCGTCAATTCCCTATAAGCACTAGCAGATTAACTATGAGTAACACCCTACTGAATGAGATTAATCACTCCATCCAATGGTAGTCAATTATGCTATAGTGTAGACCTGATGAGGTATCTAGTTTCATCATCCACTGTGACAAGCTTTAAGTATCGAAGAATAGTAATTTGTATCTCACTTGTATGTATCTCATACATACACGAATTACTTACTATGATACTTAAGGATTAACAATCATCTCATGACAATAACATACACAAGGAAATGTAAAGCTAATATCCATATATTAAAATGTCAATGTCTCATACATAAAGTAATGGTTTGAGGGCACAAACCCAACACCTTGTAATGCAGAAAATGGAGCTTATGACACTGGCTACTACCTTGAAGGGGAATATGCAGAAGATGGCCCCACTAATGCTGGTTATACTGGAGAAGGCTACTATGCTGACGACTACCCTTACTCCAGTTGAAGATTTGAAGAGAGTTATCTAGTTTATGTTTAAGCTTTGTGTTACTGTTGAACTTTGTTAGTTAATGGGTACTTGGGCATATGTTGTCTCTAGACATGTTGTGATCTTGTGGACCACACTCTAATATTTGTAATCGATACGCTGTTATTATATTTCAGTTGATGTCGTTGTTATTCTTGTTGTTTTAGTTGGACTAGTACTGCGTGGTGTAGAAAATTAGTGACTTTCACTTGTCATTCCCTATGGACCGAAAAAGGAAATTTATTTTTCTCTATTTTTGCTACTTCGGGGTGTGATAGGGTTTTTGGTATCAGAGCCTTAGGTTGTGATACTTTTGTTCACTAACTATTCCACACCATATGGTCCTAGCATTTTGAGATCCCTGAGATGAGATACGATAAGATCAGTTCGCCTTTTTTAAGATAGATAGTTTTCCTTGCAGGTTAGCATGGATCTAGAGTTCCATCAGTTTGTGATCGATGCTTCTGGAGGACACATGATCTGTGGGAATACCGTGGAGCTAGCTGACCCTGAGTTTTATCGTGAGCCCATGTGCCAGATTGCTAGTCGACAATTAAAGGATGACATATGGAGACCACTATATGTGACCAAGAGGAGTCACCCGACACAGATGCGTATGGACGCTTACCATTCTACGAGGATTATTAGGGACATTTGTCAGGAGATATTACAGTTGGTTCAGAGTAAGTCAAAGATGGATGAGATTGAGTTAAGAGCCATTTTATCCAGTCCACCAGAGCCTATAGCTACACCAGCACCAGCAGCCTCACCATCACCGATACTTGATGTACCAATCCTAGAGTCTGAGCCGATTGAGGGAAAGGAGGACCCAGAGCCAGAGGATGAGCATCCTGATGAGGATATTGACAGGGATAGAGAGGAGAAGCCGATGGACAATGAGGGCTCAGTAGAGGAGGATCATTATGACGAGGATGACGATGAGTCAGAGGATGATCCAGAGGAGCCCGAGTATGTTCCAGATGAAGATCCAGCCCAGGACCCAGAGGTCACTGAGCCAGATATAGTAGTAGAGGGAGACGTGATTTTAGAGGGAGTAGAGGAGAATGCACCAGATGAGGAGATAGTTGTGCCAGAGGCCCTTATTATGCTTCACTTACCAACCAGACCTATTATGCATATGGCAGCTATGGCTGATATGGCAGTAGGATGGATAGCAAAGATGGTCGCTCAGCTAGTAGGTTTTGTTATGGAAGAGGTTGCGATAGTAGGAGCTCTTGATATAGCTGATGGATTCACCGTAGTAGTAGTTTATGTCGCCAACCAGGCGATAACTGACATGATGGAGGACATTGATACAGAGGTAGTAGAGGATTGGGATGTAGGGGTAGTAGTCGGAGACATTGTCGCACCTGTTGAGGATGACCTACTTGAGGAGATGGAGATTGATTCAGAGGATGAGGCACCACCAACAGGATCAGACACTGACGATTTTTGAGTCAGGACCTGCATGATTTAGTTTCTGTTAGTTTTGTTAGGACATGTTGTCCACCAGATTTTTGGGAGCTTGAGAGATTGCTATTATACCATATCTTCTATTGTATAGCTAGATGCCACTAGTATAGTTGCCCTTAGTATTGTATTTTGCTTATGTTCCATGTGGTACATGGTATGATTACTATGTACTCCATGGTACATCTTTTGAGATATATATGAGCAGTACCTTTGATATTGATGGTATTTTGAGTTATAATGTGCTGTTTAGTAGAACTGTTAGTTCTTGTGCTATTCACTCTATCTTGCTTTGATTTCTGCACGAAGACTTTCAGCTGATCGATATGTCTTTTCTAGGCAACACTCATATTCGTTATCGTAGGGCCCTTGAGAAATCACCAAGTGCAAATTGGAGCACCTATTCCAGAAGGAATGGACCCATCTGGTGTTTTTGAAGCATTCATGCAGTGGATGGAACATGTAGGTGATACCTATAATCATGCTACTAATGAATGACCTATCCAACCTCCAGTAGCACCGTTTTAGCCAAGGTAAATTGGGGACAAGTTATTGGCAAATTTTTGTGGGTTATATCTCGAGAAGTTTGATGGACTAACAGAACCATGGAAAGCTGAACAATAGATAAGGGAAATGGAGTTGATCTTTGAAGCATTAGAATGCAGCGAACAAGAGAAGCATCATCTTACTACGTTCCAGCTCCACCTATGCCACAACAGATTGGTTGGAGGTTGAACGAGCAACTATAGGGATGAATGTTGCGAGAGCTATGTCTTGAAAAACCTTCAAGGGAAGATTTCTGGAGAAGTATTTTCCAGAAGATGAAAAGGATCAAAAGGAAAAGAATTTCATGAACTTAGTTCAAGGAAATTGGACGGTAAGAGAATATACCACCCAGTTTGAGCGATTGTCCAGATTTGCCCAGCATATGATAGAGACTCCGCAGAAGAAGGTGAAAAGGATTCACCAAGGACTAAATCCCCATCTTTGACATATGATGATTGGTCACCTGAACTAGAGTTTTGAAGGACTAGTCAGACTTACTAGAAGTCTAGAGAATGATGCATATCCAGTATAGCGACCTCAGATGAGTCGACCATAGCCATCAAGGAACTTCCAATAGAGGAATTTCCAAACATAGCCACTGAGGAATACCCAAAGGTGGACACCTTAGGAAAATTTTTAAGATAACAAGAGAACCTAGGATGGAACCAGGAAGCCTCAGTCAAGCTATCCTCGACCCCAGCAATATCAATAGCGAGGATCATACCCTCAAGCACTGCTAACGGCCCCGCCAAGCAATATTGGAGGATGTTTTAATTATGAAAAATCAAGACACATAGCCAAATTTTGCACTGCCCACAGGATTAACCACCAAATGGGTGCTAACTGTTGGAATTGTAACAAAGCAGGAATTACTGTACACCACAGAGAGGATACTTTGGGGCACCAGTTCAAGGGATTCAAGGACCTCCAAATCAGGCAAGGATGAATGCTATAATCTTGGGAGAAGTAGGTTTTAATGCTGATGAATAACAACACTTGGAAGGTACGCTTGTACTCTTTCATAGCCCAGTTAAAGCTTGATTTGATACTGGAGTTACACATTCTTTTATCGCTATTAAGATTGTGCGTTAGTTAGGTTTAGAACCCCAGACACTTGAGCCAACTCTTAATGTTGTGTCACCTTTGAGAGTGACTATTAAGCTGGGTAAAGTATGCAAAGATTTCCAACTAACCATAGGAGATAGGAATCTTCTAGCAGACTTGGTAATTCTATTGATGTCAGAGTTTGACATTATCCTAGGGATGGATTGGTTGACTAAGTACAATGCCAATTTGGAGTGCCCTACTAGGATGATTGTGTTTTTGATACCAGGATGTCCAACGATTAGATTCTAGTGTCAGCAGGCGAGCAACATGTTTCTTGTGAGTAGTTTGGCTACAATCGGGAGTGCGAATACGGAACTTAAGATGGATTAAATTCCTACTATACAAGACTTTTAGGATGTATTCTAGGATATTAAGGGACTTCTACCAAAAAGGGAAATAGACTTTTGTGTGGAGCTAGTACCTAGAACATTGCCTATTTCTAAGACTCCGTATCGGATGGCACTAACTGAGATGTTGGAACTAAAGAAGCAAGTTCAGGAACTTGAAGATTTGGAAATTGTTCACCCAAGTACGTTAACTTGGGGAGCACTAGTCCTATTTGTGAAGAATAAGGATGAAACACTTCGACTCTGTATAGACTACAGGGAGTTAAACAAGGTAACGATTAAGAATAGATATCCACTACCTCAGATAGTTGAACTATTCGACCTGTTACAAGGATCAAAAATCTTTTCCAAGATCGATTTATGTTCGGGATAACAACAGTTGTTAGTTTGACCAGAGGATGTGTTGAGGACTGCATTCAGGATGAGATATGGGCATTACGAGTTCTTAGTTATGCCTCTTGGATTGACAAATGCGCCAGCAGTATTTATGGACTTGATGAATAGAGTTTTTAGACCATATCTGGATCAAATCATTATCATATTCATTGATGACATACTAATTTACTCAAAGATGGAGGAAGACCACAAGGACCATTTACAGATTGCTTTACAGACACTCAAAGATAGTAAGTTGTATGCTAAGTTCAGCAAGTATGAATTTTGGCTATAGGAAGTCAAATTCTTGGGACATGTTATATCTCAAGATGGTATCTCAGTGGACTTGTCTAAGATTGATGCAGTCTTAAGCTGGAACAGAGCAACTAATATGATAGAAGTTAGAAGTTTCCTCGGCTTAGATATTACCGAAGATTTGTAGAAGGATTTTCCAAGATAGCAGGACTTTTGACAAATTTGACCAGGAAAGAGATGAAGTAAGAATGGATAAACAAGCATGATGGTGCATTTCAGGAGTTAAAGGAAAGATAGACTTCAATACCGGTACTCGCAATACCTAAGAGTGGAAAAAGGTACGTGATCTCTAGTGACTCATCGCACCAAGGACTTGGATGTGTACTAATGCAAGATGGGAATGTCATTGTATATGGATCAAGATAATTGAAGATACATTAGAAGCATTATCAGATGCATAATCTAGAATTGGCAGTAATAGTGTTTGCATTGAAGATTTGGAGACACAATCTTTATGGAGAGAAATTTGATCTTTTTTCCAATCATAAGAGCTTGAAGTATATATTCTCTTAGAAGGAGTTGAATATGAGACAACGAAGATGGATGGAGTTACTCAAGGATTACGACTTTTCATTATAATACCATCCAGGTAAAGCAAATGTCATAGCGGACGCTTTGAGTCATAAACCTCGATTATTGATCGCAACATTATTAATTCTAGAATGGAAAGCATTAGAAGTTTTAGCTAAATTTGAACTTCAGCCAGTGGAACCAATGGAAAGACTACATTTTGGATGTCTAGTGGCACAGCCAACTTGGATCAGTCGTATCATAGCAGCTTAGGAGATGATGGAGGATTTAAAGTTATGGTTTGTAAAGATGTTAGTAAAAAAACTAGAAGTCTGGAGTATTAGTACAGACGGAGCCTTATGATGTATAGGTAGATTCTGTACAAAGAAAATCTCTAGAAAGAAATATTGGATGAAGCATATAAGTCACGGATGACTATTCATCCTGGAGGTACGAAGATGTAAAAGGATCTGAAGAGGAACTTCTAGTGAGAAGGAATGTAGAGAGAAATAGTCGAGTATGTATCTTAGTGCCTTACTTGTAAACAAGTAAAGGCAGAACATCAGAAACCACCTAGATTACTGCAACCATTATCGATTCCTCATAGAAATGGGAAAACATCACTATAGATTTCATGGTAGGATTACTGAAGTCACAGCAGAAGATGCTATTTGGTAATCATGGATCGACTTATAAAGATGGCACATTTTATCGCCTATAGTATGACATATCCAGTAGAACATTTGAGCTGAATGTATCTACAGCACGTTGTACGGTTACACAGGATACCTGTTTCTATCGTGTCAGATTGAGATTCACATTTTACTGTAGAATTTTGGAAGAGTCTCCAAACAGCGATGGGAACAACATTAAACTTAAGTTCAGCCTTTCATCCTTAGGCTGATGGGTAGACTGAACGAGTTAATCAAGTAATGGAGGACATGTTACGCGCTTGGGTCATTGACTTTGAGAGTTCTTAGGAGATGCACTTACCTATAATTGAGTTCGCCTACAACAATTTTTATCATTCGAGTATAAGGATGGCGCCGTTCGAAGTTTTGTACAAAATACCTTTCCGATCACCGTTGTGTTGGACCGAATTTGGGGATACTCAACTTCTTGGGCCAGAGATGGCACGAGAAACTAGTGAGAATAGTCAGATTATACGTGAGAAGATGAAGAAAGCTCAGACCCGACACAAGAGTTATGCTGACATACGATGTAAAGATTTGGAATTCGTTGTTGGAGATCACGCACTACTCAAGGTTTTGGCTATTCGAGGCATTGTCAGATTTGGTCAAAAGAGAGGCAAGTTATCATCGTGATTCATTGGACCATTCGAGATTCTAGAACATGTTGGAAAGGTTGCTTATCGCCTTATGTTGCCACCGAAGATGTCAGGAGTGCATAACGTTTTCCACATCAGTATGCTGAGGAAGTGTGTTCACAACACAGCGCACGAGATTAACTTTGAGATTATTGAAGTCAAAAAAATGCTGCATTAAATGAAGGATCGATTCACATTTTTGATCGAGGGATCAAGAAGCTGAGAAACAAAGAGATTCTGTTATTGAAGATTTAGTGGAAGCATCACGATGAAGAAGAAGCTTCGTGGGAACTAGAGTCAGAGATGCAAGAGAAGTTTCCATTTTTGTTTTAGACCTTCTATGTTCTTGATTTCGAGGACAAAATCCTTAATGAGTGGTGGATGATGTAATACCCTGTATTTTTAATAATTATTTATGCAAGAGACTCCATATACTTTCCTTAACCCTACTTAGAATCTAACCTTCGACCGATTGAACTACTTTTGAGTGATCGAAAATTTCTGAAGTTCGAACGATCAAACTTTTCTCGAGCGATTGAACCTTTCTTCAATCGATCAAACCTCACTGATTTGCTCTCGAGCGATCGAACTACCTTCGATCGATCGAACTTGTAATCATTTGAATTCCAGGTTTCACACAAAAATAGCCACCTATACCCCTTTTCCCCTATATATACATTGGTTTTGTGTGTGTATTGGGTTTTGCTGAACCCTTGTGAGTTGAGAGAGTTGGGAGTGTGTGTTTTGATACATATATATACTCATACACATATATTATACACTTCATACATCCATACCTATATATCTTTTGTGAGAGAGAGAGAGAGTAGCAGGAAGAAAAGAAGAAGAAGAATTAGGAGAAGAGAAAGAGAAAGAGAGGCAGAGACAAATAGAGGAGCAGAGAAGAGAGAGAGAGGCCGCCATTGAAGCTTTTAAGCTCAAAGATTTGCCAAATGCACCCTAAGTGAGTTTTTACTCACTCAGTCTCTTTATTATAATGTTTTACAAGTTTTTGGTGTGATTAGACATATTAAATGCATCCCTAAGACATTTATTTATATGCTGTTCAGAATCTACTTAAGAAGACGACTCTCGAGCGATTGAACAGAGTTCAATCGATCGAAGGTTCAATCGATCAAAGTGATTTCGATTGCTTGAACTTAACTTTTCCTCAGTCGATCGAAATGGTTTCAATCGATCGAACTTTACAGATTTTGGATTGTTCCCTTAGTTTATTTTATATGAGGTTCGACTACTCGATTCACAATTTGGACTTCTAGTGTACGATTATGTGTTAGTCAGGGAGAATGTGACAACACAGATAAGTATGATTCAGAATAATGGATTAACATAATGACGTTAGACGATTTTGGTTTATGTATGAGTTTGATATCCGTTCATTTTAATCAGAGTAGTCCGGTCACATAGGATTTGTCATGTATCAATAGTAGTACTGAGTTTAAGTAGGTTTGATAAGTTTTGGGAATGGTATGTGGTCAGACGCCTATATATGATATGCTTTCACATGCGATGGATGGTTTATATCCTTAACGAGCAGTGGGCAGGACCATGTAGTCTTAAGGTAGCCAGATGATCTATGTTATATCCTTAACGAGTGATGGATGGTTTGTATCCTTAACGAGCGGTGGATGGGGATCACTGGTATACAACGATGAGTTATGGTAATAGATTTGATGTGCTACTGTTCAAAGCATTGTATCCTTGACATGCGGTGGATGGTTTATATCCTTAACGAGCGGGAGAAGGACTGACGTGCCTTCCACAAATGCGGTGGATGGTTTATATCCTTAACGAGCAATGGACAGAATGACAGTATGTCTATATATGTGAAACGATTGAGTTTATTCTTTCTAGATAGAGTATGTGGATTATCGGTCTCAGGATGACAAGGCGATAAGGGCTGAGTTACGACGTTGGAATACAAAAGAGATATTATTTAGTAGAACTATATCATAGACACTTCAATAAATTGTTATACATTATATCATTCATACCTTGTGAGTTTCTATTCACTTAACTGTTAGTAAGCTGACGGCCGTTATTGCCTGGACATTCCCCGTCCAGATTACCATATCCCTTGTAATGCAGAAAATGGAGCTTATGACACTGGCTACTACCCTGAAGGGGAATACACAAAAGATGGCCCCACTGATGCCAGTTATACCAGAGTAGGCTACTATGTTGACGACTACCCTTATGCCAATTGAAGATCTAAAGATAGTTATCTAGTTTATGTTAAGGCTTTGTATTAATGTTGAACTTTGTTAGTCAATGAGTACTTGGGCATATGTTGTCTCCAGACCTGTTGTTATCCTGTAGACCACATGCTAATGTTTTTAATCGATACGCAGTTACTATATTTCAGTTGATGTTGTTACTATTCTTGTTGTTTTAGTTAGACTAGTACTGCGTGGTGTGGAAAATTAGCGACTTTCACTTGTCATTCCCTATAGACCCAAAAAGGAAATTTATATTTCTCTATTTTTGCTGCTCCGGAGAGTGACATCCCAAGCGGTTACGTGCTAGATCTGTTGAATCCTACCAAGGGAGTGCCACTGGTTGGAGCCAGTCCCTTGATATCCCAAACTGATCAAATGCTGAGGTGAATAGTATATCTGAGGAACTTACCGTGTCTACAAGCACCCTTTTACCATGTAATTGGCTATAGAGAGCATTACCACTAGTGGATCATTATGGGGGTAATACAAGTTTTGGACATCATCAGAAGAGAAAGTCAAGATATTGGTCGGTGAAGTGTTGGCTGGTTGGACTACAGGACATCCGCTCGGGAAGCCCGAGCATGCCTCTTACTTGCCGACTGCGAGTACCCACCGCCTGAAATTCCCCCATAGACCACGTTGATGTGGCCGAGAGGTTTCTGCTACTCTGGAGCTCTGGTATCTTGCCTCAGCCATCTATCCATGGTAACGAACTCGGCTAGGTAAGCCTACTCAATTAGCTTCTCAATGGCAATCTTCAGCTTGAGGCAGTCCTCTGTATCATGGCTATAATCTTTGTGATACTGGCAGTACTTGTCCCTACTCCTCTTCTCGAGCAAAATCTTTAATTGTGTCAACTTCTTGAGTAGTCTCTGGGCTTTGGCAGCGACCATAACTTCTTGGATAGGCCGAGAAAGTGGTGCGAAGGTAATCGGATCGTGGTCCCAACCACCACGTTGCTGATTCTGCTTCGGTTTCTTTCTCGAGCCTTTTGCAGAACCTTCCCATTTTTGTTTAGATTTTGGGGACTAATCTTTTGTGAAGGTGGAGTGCTTAGACTTTAGGAAGTCTTCTGTGTCGGTGTATTTCTTAACCCTTTTTGAGAGCTCAACCAGGGTAGCCAGTCGGTCACGATGGAACGATGTGGTAACCTTAGTGTTTTGAACCCCCGAGGAGAAGGCTGTGATTGCGATAGTTTTGTTCAAGTTGCAGATCTAAAGCTTTTGCTGATTAAATCAGTCAACAAAGTTGTTCAAGGATTTTCATTTACGCTGCTTGATAGCCAATAATTGGGTGTCTGGCTGCTATTGGTCCAGCATACCCACGAACTGGCTGATGAAAAGCTTATCTAGTGCCTTGAAGTCACCAATCGATCTGGGCTTGAGTGAGTGGAATAATTGTGCGGCTGGCCTCTTGAGGCTGCTGGGAAAGGCCAGGCAAAGTAGTTCATCTACATTGGTAGCTAATGCCATTTGAACCTTGTAAGTCCGGATATCATCAACTCGGCTCCCCAAACCGTCATAAGAATCAAGGTGTGGCTGCTTGAACATGCGAGGAATGGGCAATCCTGTGATCGGGACGGTGAAGGGTGACTCAGTTTCAATATTGGTGTAGTCACGACTAAGCTTGCGACTCAACTTCTTATCTATTTCTACAGGTTGTTGATGTAGGCCTTAATGTGCTCCCAATCGATCCCCCATTCTGTATATGTACAGTAGGTCCGATTGGAAGAAGAAGCCACTTCTTCAAAGTGCATTATCCTCAGGGATGGGCATGGCTTTGACTCTAGGTAATCATGTGCCTAAGGTTACCTCAGCTCCTGGCCAGGCATTCTTGGGCCGATTCCCAGGCCGTTTGCTCTTGCCCCTCCCTTCTGGCAGCGTGCCTATTGTTGATGATCTCTTTGGCGTCCTCCGCTCGGCTTAGGATGGCTCGGGCACATTCCTGGGTTCGCTCAGGGCCACGGCTACTCTCAACATTCCCAGGCAGCCCTAAAGCTGGGGGGATACTGGCGCAGTATGGGCACGCCGTGGTGTTCACACAGGCACCCGATCATGTGCATCGTTCCCAAGCTGATCCTCAGTTTGAGGGGGCTTATCCTGTTGGGACAGTAGTGCTTCGATATGTTGCTAGGCTTAATGCTGGCCCTCCAAGAGTTGCGCTAGAGCCGCGGTGATCTACTCTGAGTTCATGGAGGCCGTTGGTTGCCCGGCCTGCAAATCCGCCTGACCTGTTGGGGCAGTAGTCTTTTTACCCTTCTTCGGCGGCATGGTGATCAGTCAAAAGATTTATTATCCTGAGAAATCTGTCGATTTCCCGTAGACGATGCTAAACTGATGATGCCTAAATTTGGTTAAGAGAGAATAAGAAGGATGAGACAAGTATTTTTATGTGGTTCGGTCCTATTAACGAAGGAACCTACGTCCACGTGGTATGTCAGAACACTTGCACTATGACAATAAATTGCCGAGAGTCTTTGGTGAACCAATAATGGGGATGGAACTACCAGAGATCGGCCTGGCAAATATATATATACGTGAGATAAATGTGTGATCCCCTTTAATGAGGGTGAGGGGTCCCTTTTATAGCATAAGAGACCTTCCCTTACACGGCAAGTAATTGATTAGGTAATACAATCTAATTGGGATTGATTAGCATAAATTGTGAGAGTTTCTTAATTGGATTAGGAATCAATCTTCTCCTTCCATTAGTCTTCTAGCCGACATGGGAAACTACTTGGATTATACTAGAGCTTGACATACGGAGTAGCCAGGTAGCGCCTTTGACGAAACAAGCCCGTACTGCGTTCCCGACCTATTGGTCAATAGGTCGGGAAGAGATAGTACCGTGTAAACCGCCCGGGTAGGCGCAGGCCGGTCCCCTTACTGACACGACTAAAAAGTTGTGCGCTCTTGTGCAACACCCAAGTGTAGGTGATCGTGCAAGTAATATAGTACTGGAAGTCCAGGTCGATCCCACAGGGAAGGAATAGGAAGAATGTCTACTAAGTTAAAACCTAAAGCAAAAGAAAAGAAAATAAGAATATTGAAGTAGAGGTTCTACGAATCCTAATTAATTAAATTAACCTATATAACAAACTAAACATATAGAAACATAACTAATTAAACGAGTAAATTAAAGGTGTTGGAAATACGAGACTCCACATTAATCCTAACCATCTACCATGCATATTCATTAACGCTCTATGGAGTACATCCCTTTTCAGTATTCCGTATTTTTCTAAAGATATAGAATCAATAGCCCTTTCATGACCGGGACTACATCATCACAAGTGATTTAAAATACATAGAAGACGGTTTAAAACAATGGTTATTACTTGCACTCTAAATGGTGTTAGCATTCAAAGTGGTTTTCAAAAGTCATTGAAGAAAATAGTCTTAAGGCTTTAAGTTCTAAAAACTGTTGTGACAAACTGAGCTTATTGGGACAATTTGATGACAGATTTCTAAAACAGAAAGTCATGGAATACTTAAAAGAATCATCTCAAGATTCTGCAGGTTCGATCGATCAAAGCGCTCTCGATCGATCGGACAGCATCATCCTTCAATCGATCGAAATGCCTTCGATCGCTTGACTATGGCTCTGGTTCGATCGATCAAAATGCCTTCGATCGATCGAGCCCAAGGTTTCTAAAGATTGCATGGCAGAGGTTGGGAATCAATGTTTCATCACATATTACCAACGTCTAAACTACGGAAACATGAATAAACTAGTACAGAAATAGTAAAACATAGCAATCATAACAACTAGATTAACAAACAATCAAATAAAGAAAAGGAACAGAAAAACCAGGAATAAATCTGAATATAACTTGTAATAAACTTGAATCTAACTTGAATCTTGAATCTACAATGGAAAAGGAGGAAGAAAACATCAAACTAAACTAATCTACTCCTAAACTAACCCTAAAACTACCATAAACTGCTATTCTGTGCGTTCTGGAGCGTCCTCCCTTCGTCTGGCGTCAAAACGACTTATATATAGGGTTCCCACAGAGTTTACACAACTTTTGGATGAATATAAAGTTCGATCGATCGAGCTTAGTTCGATCGATCGAAGGTTCGATCGATTGAACTCTTCTTCAATCAATTGAACTCTCTGATTTTGACAGCTCTGCGCACCGATGGGAGAATGGCCATAACTTTTAACTCGGACCTCGGATTGACCTCCCGTTTGCGGTCACGCGACCGAAACTCAAAGATCTACATTTTATGTATCTGGGAAAATCTTCCAAATCTGAAGTCTTCATTGTCAAAATTGGCGTTTTCTCAGCTACTTATGTTGTTCTATCCACCAGAATTACTTTTCTTTAGCTTCATTTCATTGATTTACATCCTAATACCTATAAAACAATGCATAAATATATATTTTAGCATTAACACAATAAAAAGAACATTGTTATTAGAATGCACCTAAATGTAGGGACTTTGGGGATAAAAGTATGCATAAGAACCATGTAATACACTAGAAATATGCACTTTTCACCACGAATCACACCCCCCAACTAGCTCGTTGCTAGTCCCTAGCAATGAAGCGAACTACAACAGTGTTTATTTAAACTCTAAAAATTGAAAACAAAATAAAGTAAAATCCTAACTCACTTTCGCAGGAATCGCGATTGCATTTAGCATATGCAACAAGCCTTTAAACCCCTAAGTTCCCCCTAGTTGACGAGTATTGTCTCGTGAGGGTTTGCAGTGAATCTACCCACAAAATTCATGTTTTTGGTAATGGTTCTCATTTAAATATTTTCAAGAAATTTTTTCTATCATTTAGCAATGTGATTAAGCTCAACAATCTCATCAAACTCTCTAGTATGCCATAGCAATGCAACACACACATTACAGTTAATCTACTATAAAAGTCATTAGAATATTCCATACCAATCAATCTTCAAGTGCGTGTGTGAATGGACAACCAAAATACAAAACTTTAATTTCAAAGCTCGCATAACCTAAGATTCTATCAAGGCATTCATTTTGACTCAACTCTCACCGGGATTACACTCTCAAGATGAAATCTCTCCGAATTAGGTGTAATAATTATCACTCATGATATGGAAGCTATAAAGAGTAATTGTAAATGGAATCTAATGCTTCTCATATCTAAATAGAAAAACGGAAATTTTATAGTGCATAAAGTCTCATGAAAGGATACTTTTCACTAGAAGAGCGAGATACTGTGGAGAACTCTCTCATTACCTTAACTTCAGATCCAATTTACCTAGAATCATTAGGACTTTGAAAAAGAGGTGTTTGGTGAAAGAAGAAAGAATTTCATGATATTCAATTGGGTCAAAAGATGTGATTGGAATATCTACTATAACTTCTCAAACTTCCCCACATCTGCAATCTCTCTCTTCTTCTTCTTCTTCTTCTTCTTCTTCTTCTTCTTCTTTTTTTTATTATTATTTTTCTTCCTTTCCCACACACTTCTTTTTGTTATTATTTTTTTCTTTTGTAACAACCATTGGCATTTTTTTTTTCTTTTCATGCTTTTTTTTTCTTTTTTTTTTTCTCTTTTTTTTTCTTTGCCAACATTCCCTTATTCACACAACCAAACTTCTTGTCAATGCAACATATCCCAATCACTCCTAGGTAAAGACCTGATGCTTGAACTCCTAATTTGGAGTTTGGTATAGACTTTAGGATTATGAAGACAAGGCGATTATGATAAGCTCAAGAGGTGAAGTAAAGGAATAGCATAGAGGTAGGCCAAGGCTGTATTATCCATGTATGGTCAAAAGATGGCCTAAATCATCTTCTAAGTTAATAGGATAATTCATTTCAGTAAATTCAAGAGCTCTAAAGTTTGGTAAATCCTGAACGTTCTCTTCTAGTGATCAGTCAAAATGAAGAAGAAAAATGAGACTTTCAACGAATTAATACGCTTTTCAAAAAGTAAGAGTAATTTTATAAAATCCACAAAAACAAAGAATGGCACAAAAGCTCACTTGGGTTATTAGTCTCCACTACAGTCTTTCAAGACACTTAAACTATGCTTACTAATCCATTTTAGCTAAGTACAAGGTTGTCACAACGTGCTCAAAATTGTTTGAAGATTAAAAGGCATACAACATACTATAACTAAGATAGTAAACAAACTACCATAGTGTATCACATACTAGTAACATACATAAAATAACACTACTGCATCATAACTAACTACATAAACTAAGAGAGAAATACAAGAACCATTTAAAAATTTTAAATTTTTGCAATTTTGATTTACTGAGTCATGTTGCTAAGCAGGTATATGACACTAAAGTACAACAAAAAGATATGAGGCATACAATGACTCACTCCCCCCCCCCCCCCCCAACTAAAACTAGACATTGTCCTCAATGTTCTAAACTAAGCATATGGACATGTAAAGTAAAGCGAGAGAAGGAAGGATGTTACCTCGATGCATTAATATCCAAATTTTTTTTCAAGTTACCTACAAAATCATTAGTAGCAACAAGAAAAATAGAGAATATAATAGAATTACTCAGTAAATGAATCCGGTTAATCAAGATTTTTATCATAAAGTAATAACCGAAATTTTTGAGGATCTTTCCAATAAAATAATTTAACAGTGAGAAGAATGTTGGGATCCTCATAAAAATGCAACTCCCCCCAACTAATGTCAGGCTCAAGGTCAGAGGAGATGATGCAAAACCTATGGCTTCCAAATTTTTTTGGGACAGTTATAAAAGGAATACCACACTTTTTAGGAATTATATGCAAGAAACGATTTTTGGTGTTGGTATTTCCTATAACAACCTCTATTTTAATACTAAAAACAGGGGGAGGCCATGGTTCAATAAAAGGGGCAGGGTCGAAGTGATGTTCTAATGAAGCTTCACCACCCTCCGCTTGTCCTAGAACAGAATCTATGGAGATATAATCATAGGAATTGAATTTCTGTTCTATGCACATGGTTTTGGACTGGACTTGGATAAAGCTATCTATTTGGGCCTCAATGTCATAATCACTCAAGAAGGTCAAGCAGTCTAGAAGATTGCTAGCTTCTTGTTGAATTTTAAGATCATCTAAAGTGGGCCCAATATTTTCCAAGTCTTCTCTCAAAGAATTTTGAAAGTTAAAATTTTGTGAAGAACATGTGCTAGTATCCTTACCATCCTCTTACACAACACACTCTGTTTGTTCACGAATGGGGTACACATAACATTCAAGCTCAGGACGAGAGCTTTGATTGATAGCAAGGATAGGTGATGGGCAACTTGGTGACACCACCTCTTCGGTCGAAAGAGGTGAGGGTTCATGAATATTAAAAGAGAAATACAAGGTTGTCACAACGTGTTCAAAATTGTTTGAAGATTAAAAGGCATACAACATACTATAACTAAGATAGTAAACAAACTACCATAGTGTATCACATACTAGTAACATACATAAAATAACACTACTGCATCATAACTAACTACATAAACTAAGAGAGAAATACAAGAACCATTTAAAAATTTTAAATTTTTGCAATTTTGATTTACTGAGTCATGTTGCTAAGCAGGTATATGACACTAAAGTACAACAAAAAGATATGAGGCATGCAATGACTCACTCCCCCCCCCCAACTAAAACTAGACATTGTCCTCAATGTTCTAAACTAAGCATATGGACATGTAAAGTAAAGCGAGAGAAGGAAGGATGTTACCTCGAGGCATTAATATCCAAATTTTTTTTCAAGTTACCTGCAAAATCATTAGTAGCAACAAGAAAAATAGAGAATATAATAGAATTACTCAGTAAATGAATCCGGTTAATCAAGATTTTTATCATAAAGTAATAACCGAAATTTTTAAGGATCTTCCCAATAAAATAATTTAACAGTGAGAAGAATGTTGGGATCCTCATAAAAATGCAACTCCCCCCAACTAATGTCAGGCTCAAGGTCAGAGGAGATGATGCAAAACCTATGGCTTCCAAATTTTTTTGGGACAGTTATAAAAGGAATACCACACTTTTTAGGAATTATATGCAAGAAACGATCTTTGGTGTTGGTATTTCCTATAACAGCCTCTATTTTAATACTAAAAACAGGGGGAGGCCATGGTTCAAAAAAAGGGGCAGGGTCGAAGTGATGTTCTAATGAAGCTTCACCACCCTCCGCTTGTCCTAGAACAGAATCTATGGAGATATAATCATAGGAATTGAATTTCTGTTCTATGTACATGGTTTTGGACTGGACTTGGATAAAGCTATCTATTTGGGCCTCAATGTCATAATCACTCAAGAAGGTCAAGCAGTCTAGAAGATTGCTAGCTTCTTGTTGAATTTTAAGATCATCTAAAGTGGGCCCAATATTTTCCAAGTCTTCTCTCAAAGAATTTTGAAAGTTAAAATTTTGTGAAGAACATGTGCTAGTATCCTTACCATCCTCTTCCACAACACATTCTGTTTGTTCACAAATGGGGTACACATAACATTCAAGCTCAGGACGAGAGCTTTGATTGATAGCAAGGATAGGTGATGGGCAACTTGGTGACACCACCTCTTCGGTCGAAAGAGGTGAGGGTTCATGAATATCACAAGAATCTAAATCAGATTTAGATTTTTCAATTATGTCCTCTCTAGGGTCACTTTCAAAGGTAGGGGTAGAGTCAACAGGGGACTCTTCCTTTCCTAATTGCGTGCAATCACCTAAACTCTCGTCATCTTTTAAAACCTCATTCTCATCCTTGTAACTCTCCTCACTATATATGTCATCTATTGAGGTGCTCTAGACAAAGAGATTGTGCAGTTTTATCCAGGCAGTGAAGGAGTTGATGTCTGGGGTTGTATGTTGAGGAGAAGATGGTTCTACAACTTCATGCTCAATGGTTTGGCTTTGGAGTTCTTGTTGGGTTATCACTTTCTCAAATGAGTTGTTAACCTCCGGTATGAACCCATCATTGTCCTCTAATTCCATTCCATTGTTAGTGTCTTGAAATTCAGGTTGTAGCGTTGAAGGACTGGTATAGTCTTCTAAAGGTTGGCTATCAAATGCTTGTTGATATCTAGCTCCTAATTTATCAATTGCACTCTCTAGCCTTTTTATTTCACTAAGCAGCAATTCTAAAATACCATTATCCTCAACTTGGTTATTCTCCTCATTATAACTATATGAAGTTTCACCCCATTGTTGTTGGTAATAGTCCCCTTCCCATTGTGTTTGTGTGCAAGACTCCCCAGAAGGAAAGTCTTGGTGCATTTGGTAATCGTGGGAACTACTACTATATCTTACACTATCATTTTGGTTATATCCCCATTGCGATTGATAGAACTCTCCAGGTGGAGGTTCTTGATACGTTTGATAACATGGGGGACTAACACGATGGTTTTCCCATTGTGGTGATTGGTAGCACTCAGGTTGATAATGTGCATCATATGTGGGTGCTTGCCAACTCGGGGTATAGTTCTCATTACCTAATGTGTACCCATTCGTGGTATTTGTGTTGTATGGAGGGTAATATGGATAAGACATGTTTACCCAAAATATTTAAACAAAAGAAATTTATTTATTTATTTTTTCTTGTGAGAGAAAAAGTCCAATGATTTTTATTTTATTTATTTATTTTTTTAAGTAAAAGAAGAAAAATGGAAAAACTTAGTAAAATCCTAACCTAGTTGCCTTCCCCGGCAACGGCGCCAAAAACTTGACACGACTAAAAAGTTGTGCGCTCTTGTGCAACACCCAAGTGTAGGTGATCGTGCAAGTAATATAGTACTGGAAGTCCAGGTCGATCCCACAGGGAAGGAATAGGAAGAATGTCTACTAAGTTAAAACCTAAAGCAAAAGAAAAGAAAATGAGAATATAGAAGTAGAGGTTCTACGAATCCTAATTAATTAAATTAAACTATATAACAAACTAAACATATAGAAACATAACTACTTAAACGAGTAAATTAAAGGTGTTGGAAATACGAGACTCCACATTAATCCTAACCATCTACCATGCATATTCATTAACGCTCTATGGAGTACATCCCTTTTCAGTATTCCGTATTTTTCTAAAGATATAGAATCAATAGCCCTTTCATGACCGGGACTACATCATCACAAGTGATTTAAAATACATAGAAGACGGTTTAAAACAATGGTTATTACTTGCACTCTAAATGGTGTTAGCATTCAAAGTGGTTTTCAAAAGTCATTGAAGAAAATAGTCTTAAGGCTTTAAGTTCTAAAAACTGTTGTGACAAACTGAGCTTATTGGGACAATTTGATGACAGATTTCTAAAACAGAAAGTCATGGAATACTTAAAAGAATCATCTCAAGATTCTGCAGGTTCGATCGATCGAAGCGCTCTCGATCGATCGGACAGCATCATCCTTCAATCGATCGAAATGCCTTCGATCGCTTGACTATGGCTCTGGTTCGATCGATCGAAATACCTTCGATCGATCGAGCCCAAGGTTTTTAAAGATTGCATGGAAGAGGTTGGGAATCAATATTTCATCACATATTACCAACGTCTAAACTACGGAAACATGAATAAACTAGTGCAGAAATAGTAAAACATAGCAATCATAACAACTAGATTAACAAACAATCAAATAAAGAAAAGGAACAGAAAAACCTGGAATAAATCTGAATATAACTTGTAATAAACTTGAATCTAACTTGAATCTTGAATCTACAATGGAAAAGGAGGAAGAAAACATCAAACTAAACTAATCTACTCCTAAACTAACCCTAAAATTACCCTAAACTGCTATTCTGTGCGTTCTGGAGCGTCCTCCCTTCGTCTGGCGTCAAAACGACTTATATATAGGGTTCCCGCAGAGTTTACACAACTTTTGGATGAATATAAAGTTCGATCGATCGAGCTTAGTTCGATCGATCGAAGGTTCGATCGATTGAACTCTTCTTCAATCAATTGAACTCTCTGATTTTGACAGCTCTACGCACCGATGGGAGAATGGCCATAACTTTTTACTCGGACCTCGGATTGACCTCCCGTTTGTGGACACGCGACCGTAACTCAAAGATCTACATTTTATATCTCTGGGAAAATCTTCCAAATCTGAAGTCTTCATTGTCAAAATTGACGTTTTCTCAGCTGCTTATGTTGTTCTATCCACCCGAATCACTTTTCTTTAGCTCCACTTCATTGATTTACATCCTAATACCTATAAAACAATGCATAAACATATATTTTAGCATTAACACAATAAAAAGAACATTGTTATTAGAATGCACCTAAATGTAGGGACTTTGGGAATAAAAGTATGCATAAGAACCATGTAATACACTAGAAATATGCACTTTTCACCACGAATCACACCCCCCAACTAGCTCGTTGCTAGTCCCTAGCAATGAAGCGAACTACAACAGTGTTTATTTAAACTCTAAAAATTGAAAACAAAATAAAGTAAAATCCTAACTCACTTTCGCAGAAATCGCGATTGCATTTAGCATATGCAACAAGCCTTTAAACCCCTAGGTTCCCCCTAGTGGACGAGTATTGTCTCGTGAGGGTTTGCAGTGAATCTACCCACAAAATTCATGTTTTTGGTAATGGTTCTCATTTAAATATTTTCAAGAAAATTTTTCTCTCATTTAGCAATGTGATTAAGCTCTACAATCTCATGAAACTCTCTAGTATGCCATAGCAATGCAACACACACATTACAGTTAATCTACTATAAAAGTCATTAGAATATTCCACACCTATCAATCTTCTAGTGCGTGTGTGAATGGACAACCAAAATACAAAACTTTAATTTCAAAGCTCGCATAACCTAAGATTCCATCAAGGCATTCATTTTGACTCAACTCTCACCGGGATTACACTCTCAAGATGAAATCACTCCGAATTAGGTGTAATAATTATCACTCATGATATGGAAGCTATAAAGAGCAATTGTAAATGGAATCTAATGCTTCTCATATCTAAATAGAAAAACGGAAATTTTATAGTGCATAAAGTCTCATGAAAGGATACTTTTCACTCATATATGAATATCTTGAGGGGGAGCTTATTATTATGTTTACTTCAGTTGATTTGTTATTTGCCTCCATGATATGTTCGCTTATCTTGAGGGGGAACTTTAGTTCAAACCTCCATCTTTTTGTTATTGTCAAAAAGGGGGAAAATGATAGAGATATTTAAAAAAAAAGGGGGGAAAATGATAATAGAGATGATTAGAAAGTTTTCATTCTTGGATATATACTTTGCATATCTTGTTACTTTGAATGATAACATGAAAATAACTCTTATTGCGCTTTAATTGCTTTATCTCTATTACATGTTTTGACGTCATCAAGAAGGGGAAAATTGCTAGCCTTGAATTTCTTTAAGGCATTATTTATGTTTTTTTTTATGATAACAAATCTATTGATAATAGCATGTCTTATTTCTTCTACTCTAAACTATCATCAAGTCATTTTCATTGTGCTAATCTCTTGAATTATTCACTTAAATGTTCTAACTTTGTTTGAGTTCGTGAGATAGCATATGGTGAATCCCAAGAGTGACGGAGCTCAACAAGGATCAAACTTGAAGACTTGAACATTTTTCATCCTTGGTTAAAGACTAGGATTTACTTGTAAAGCATTTTGATCAATCACTTATAGGAGATCAAATAGCATTAGTTGGACTTTAGAAACCTTGCTTTTACACTTTAAAATACTTTCAAGGACATAAACATAATTAGTCCACTCACTTAAATTCATTTCACAAAAGTTTTCAAGTGACTAAGTCAAAATGAACAACTCTTTGCAAATGGGTCATCTTTAAAGGCAAAATTTGTGTAATTGGTAAGGAACTAGATGTTAATCTTATATGGTTGGAAATATATGGTTGGAAATGTATTTGAATCTAGTTTACGAATCTTCAAATGGATCGCAAATCCATGTTTTGTAGAGGAAGTTATGGCCATTTTAGTAGAGAGGTGTCAGTCTACCAAAACAACCAATGTAGTTAACTGGATTGTAAATACAGTCGATTGGATTGTAAATACAGTCATTTGAATTGTAAAAAAGTCAACTATTTTGTGCTTTCAATAGGTATGTACTGGTAAAAATTTTCAGTCGACTGGATCGATTATATAGTTGACTGGATTGTGCATATCAGCATAACAGCTAGTTTTCTAAACATTCCAAAAATTACTTTTACACCCCAAAACACCCCCAACAGTCATATATGTTGAAAAGATATATATAGGGGTGATTTTAAGGGTTGGGTAATTATGGAAAATCATTCAAACTTCTTGTTCAATCATCACTCATATTTGAGCCCTAGATTGAGTGAAAAATCAATTTGTTCTTGATTTCAATTGTAATTCTTGAGAGTGCAAATTGTAGTGAGTTTTTATTTGTACTATCCACTCACTAAGGAGTTGTTGTGTGAACTATAATTGTATCCATACACTCTAGAGAGGAACTTTAATTTGTAATTCAAATCATTTGTAAAGTGTAAGGGTTAGTAACCCTTGTGTGCTGAGAGGAGGTGTTCTTCTTTGAAAGACATTGAAGGCTCTTGTAATGGTTTGATCTATACTCATAAGTAGGTCGTTAAAGGAATCCTTAAGAGGTGTTCATTAGGGGTGGACATAGGTCAAGTTGTACAGATTTCCGAAACACTTGAAAACTCGATTTGCAAGTCTCTTCCCTTTTCTCTTTACTTTATTGTTTATGATTGTGTTTAATTTCGTATTAAGTTTTTAAAAGGTTAATTTTCTGTTAAAACCTTATTCACCCCCTCTAAGGTTTCCATTTCAAGCTAACTAGTAGAAATGCCAAATTTAGATCAAAAAATTATGGAATCAGCTGTCGGGTGGTGGTGGGACACCATGCATACATTTCACCTACCTTTTCTCAAATCAGGCTTAACTCTATACGAGTTCACTTTTATGTCCGGTACATATTTATTGTGTTTTTAAATAACTTGTAAATTCTACTATGTTAGTGTTCTAAATAAACATGGTTCAAATTGTAGGCATTTCAATTAGCGTTGGTCTTCCGTTGCCCTATTATAGTGATATTGCATACATAGACACTCTGGAGGCCACTACTGGACACTTATTTCCTAGGGTGACATTTAATATGTTCAATGCTAGTGCTATAAAAATTGGAGTTGTATTACAGCATATTGACAGTCTCATTCCATTACTTGAGCAAAGGCATTGGTTCACGTTGACGCACTTACTAGAGCATTTTGGTTCTACACAATCGGTAGTGTTTTCTTTCCAAATTTGAATTCTACGATTCTCGTTGGATGGTTAGCATTGGTGGAGGACATCACTGTAATTGGTAATTATAATTGGAGGTCTCTTATGTTGGCACAAATTTGTTTCACACTTGACATGTGTTATAGACGTAAAATGAAGAGCATGGATTATTTTTGGCAATTCATTGAGGTACACTTTTGTAAACTAAAAAATTTTCTATAGTTCATTAAATAACATTCAACGTATGTATTCCACTTAATTGTATATATACTTGTTTTGTAGTATTTCTTGTATGAATATACTCGCTCCTCGATGCTAGTACTGTGAGAACCTAACATTCACCTATAGTCTAGGATACATAAATGGGCTCGCGTAGAGTGTGCAACGACATCGAGTGGTAGCGTGAGATTCAAATTTGCTTCATATCAGTAACAATTGGAAATGTGCTCATCTGAAGTGATATTTTGGAGGCCATTCATGGACTCTAATTGTAATACTCAACTGGTAATACAATATGCATATGCTATGTCCTTGCAAAGGCTTGTTTTGTGGGATACGTCTTGTGGGGGTGTATGGTATTTAGGCGATCATTGTTACCGATAATTCATAGGCATTATTGCCATTCCTTGGCACCCACCAACACCGAATGGGTAAACAAGTTAGATTTTGAACAACTTCGAGCATTTGGCTGTCTATTCACTTTAGCATATGTCACTTTGGCCAGTTAAGGGAATTATGATGGGCATTGGAGCAAGGTTTCACAAGGTAGAGTTGTACCTCCACTGAAATGGTATGTCAATACAGATGTGATTTGTTATGCATCTATTTGTCCTGCACACATTTGCTTGCCTACGCTACCTGTTGCAACATAGGGTCTTGGAGTGTATGCGACACAGCCAACTTCTCAGTCATCATCATAGAGATATGGTGGGTTTGATTAGACAGTTGAGATTGTCGCACCTAGTGGTAATGTCATGGAGGTGGGTCTTGAAAAGCCACCTCCCATGTTTTGTCCAGGAATTGATACATAACCAGTCAAGCAGTGAAGGGACTTGAATATAGATGCACACGATTATGCACGTGCTTTATAAGAGAAACTTTTACATGAGACTCATATCTGAGATGATATGTTAAGGAGGCACAAATTACAAGGCACGAAAGGTCAGGCAGCCCATCCACCTCAAATGTGTACCAGCACACCTTTCCCACAGTGGACCTTGGGACCCGACAATGCTCAACACTTCCAGTAGAGATGTGATGATGATTTGTACAATACTTTGTGAAATGCCTATCGTGACTAGTTTGTTATTCTAATGTATCTACTCTGAGTATGTTTACGATGTAATGAAAATTTGAATTAATGTATGTAGTTTGACTATGTTTATGTTGTAATGAGTATTTGAATTAATGAATACTCATAGGAAGTTTGAAGAATTCAATACTTTATTTGAACAATTTTATTCAACTTATAGGAATAATTTTACAAATAATAGTTTCAACAAAAATTAGACTCATTGTCATTTTGTTGCTTAGATGTAGCTACATGGCTTTGCTTAGAAATACCTCCTTGTTCGACTATCAACTTGATTTTCTTTTCTACAACTCCATACAATAAGTGATCGGTACAAAAATATCCAGTCAAAGTCAAATTGCCATGTCAGTAGCAGGATGCCAGGTCACCCGGGAGAGGGACATATTGCTCAACCATCCCGGGCTATCCAGCCCAGAGTCACCCAGTTAGTTAAAACTGCTCGGGGATACGAGTTGTTGATAGACTAAGATGGGCGCAGCCCGGGGCTGATCCCGTGACTCACACTGAATAGTTCCAACAGTTTCCTAACTCAATCAGAAGACTAATGGAAAGTAGAAGATGTTTCCTAAACCAATAAGTGTACTTCCCATGATTTATGCTCATCGACTTGTAATTAAATTAGGCTTCCTAATCTAATTGTTACCTTTCGCGGGTGGTCTCTTGCATCTATAAAAGAGGCCAACCACCCCCATAAAGGGGATTGCATTCTGAACCTAGAGAATAGAAAAATATATCACTATTACGCATATACCCGGCCGGTTGCTGGTAATGCTGCCCACTTTGTTGGCTCCCCAAAAGTGCCGGTGATCTGTTAGTGAAAGCGCACCGACGCACACATGGACGTAGGTCACCTCATTAATAGGGCCAAACCACATACAATCCTTTGGTGTACATCTCTCTCTTTAAATCTCTCTTACCCAGATTTGGCATCATCAGTTTGGCGCCGTCTACGGGAAACGACAAGCTTCTCATCAACAAATTTTTAGCTGACAAATATGCCCCCAAAGTGTAAGAAGATCGCCGCTCTAGAAGATTAGATGAATTCGCAAGTCGGGCAATCGGCCGCTTCCATGACCTCTGAGCAGGTTACCGCGGCCCTCGTGCAGCTTCTGGAGGGCCAGCGAAAAGCTCAGCAGCAGATCGAAGTGTTGCTGGCCCACCAGGAAAAACTCCCTCAAATAGAGGAGCAACCCGGGAAGGGCGTGCCCAACCGGGAGCTCGTACGGATCCGAAGGTGCGCCCACACTGAGCCTATATCTCCACCGGGTCTGGGTTGGTCTTTTGAGCATATCCAGGCTCCCTAGTGAACCCAGCGGCACTCCCAGGCCAACCCACGCCGAGTGGGGATGCCAGAAAAATCATCAACAATAGGTATGCTGCCAGAAGGGAGGGGCATGACCGGACTGCTCGAGACTCGGACAAGGACCCCTCAACCAAGAGCAGAGAGGATCTTAGGCACATGATCACCCGAAGGTGAAGCCGAGCCCTATCCCCGAGGATGATGCGCTTCGAGCAAGAGGCCTCCTTGTCTGATGATGGACCATTTAGACATGGAGCAAAAGACTGGTCAGATGGACATCAAGGCCCAGATCAAGGACCTGCAAAAGCAGATTGAGAAACTGAGCCGTAAAACATGCCATGATCACACCAACATAGAAATGGAATTGCCTTTCACCGTCTGGGTCACGGGATTCCCAATCTCGTGGAAGTTTAAGTCACTGCACCTCAATTCTTATGACGGCTCGGGAAGCCCGGTGGACCATGTACGGACTTATAAGGCCCAAGTGGCACTGGTTACAACTGCTAATGAACTACTGTGCCTTACCTTTCTCAGAACTCTCAAAGGGGTGGCAGCGTAGTGGTTCCACACCCTTAAACCCCGAACGATTAGTGACTTTAAGTCACTCAGTAAGCTCTTCATCAGACAGTTTGTGGGAATGCTTGACCGATCAAAGTCAGACACTCAATTGCTGACCGTCAAGCAATGTAAGGGAGAGTCCCTAAAGGATTACGTCGACCGTTTCATTTAGCAAAGACTGCAGATTCGCAACCTAAACGAAACGGTCATGATTATGGCCTTTTGCTCGAGAGTACAGCACACTAAAGTCGCAACGTCATTTCACAACAACCGACCGGTCACTTTGAAAGGGTAGGAAAGTACATTGACACGGAGGAGTACCTGAAAGCCAAGCGTGCTAGCCTTGTAGGAGATGAGTCCCCAAGGGCCAAACAGAAGCATGATGGTTCTGAGAAGGGCTCGGGGAAGAAGTCGAAGCTAGATTAGCAAAAGGTTGGCCGGGAGCAGGCTCTAGTTACTTTCACGCCCCTTTCCCAGCCTATTCATGAAGTCTTGGCTGCCGCTGAAACCTAGAGGCTCCTCCAACAGCCGACAAAGCTGAAGAGCACTTTCGAGCAGAGAAACCGGGATAAATATTGCCGATATCACAAGGACCATGGTCACGACATAGAAGACTACTTTAAGCTCAAGATGGCCATCGAAAGGCTAATAGAATAGGGCCATCTGACCTAGTTTATACCGACAGACAGACGACCTAGGTCGGATACCCGATCCCCGAGCAATCTTAACCACTCGGGAAAATCAATGTGATCTCTAGAGGAACCCTCGGGCGGAGGGGATCACAGTTGGCTAGGAATAGGCATGCTCGGGCATCTTGAGCGGATGTCTGGCATGTCCAATCCACCGACTCCCAACCAACCGATGTGTTAACATTCTCATCCGACGACGTAAAGGAATTGCACTGCCCCCATGATGACCCACTGGTAGTAACAATCTCCATAGCCAACTACACGGTGAAGAGGGTGTTGGTGGACACAGGCAGTTCTTCTAACATTCTCTTTGCCTCCATGTTTGATCGATTGGGGATCTCAAGGGACAGACTCTGGCCGGTTGCCACACCTTTGGTCGGATTCAATAGCTCAAGCATGCAGCTGCTCAGCATTATTGAACTCCCAATTCTTATGGGGACCTATCCCCAGTAGACCTCAATACTGGTAAACTTTATGGTTGTAGAGGCCCATCTGCATACAACGCCATCCTTGGAAGGCCAACTCTGAATCAAGGCAGAGCCACTGTGTCAACGTACAGCATGGTGGTTAAGTTCTCGACCCCTAACGATCCCAGCAACCTACGGGGAGATCAGGCAACCGCTCGGAGCTATTACGTTAGCTCCCTACACTAGAAAGCCATTCCAGAAACGTTGAGCATCCAGGAGATGGACCCAAGAGACAAACATGATTGAATATGCCCCGCAGAGGAACTGGAGCAAGCAGGCTGGACCCTTAACTTCTCGATCAGTCCGTCAGCATCGGGACTCACTTAGAGCCAAGCCTTAAGGAAAAGTTGATCCAGTTCCTACGACAGAGCCAGGACGTCTTTGCTTGGAGTCACAGAGACATGCCTGGGATTGACCCTCAGGTTATATCCCACCGTCTCAACATTAACCCGGACTTTCGACCGGTCAAGCAAAAAAGACGGGGCATGGCTCCAGAGAGACAAGCAGCAGTGTGGGAAGAGATTGAAAAGCTCCTAAAGGCAAATTCCATCAGAGAAGTCTACTATCCCGATTGTTTGGTGAATATGGTGCTCGTTAAGAAAAGCAACGGGAAGTGGAGAACGTGTGTAGATTTCATCGATCTGAACAGGGCTTGTCCCAAGGATTGCTATCCACTGCCCAGGATAGACCTCCTTGTAGATTCAATGGCAGGTCACTCGCTCATCTCGTTTATGGACGCGTACTCTGGGCGCAATCAGATCAGTATATACCCCGGGGACGAGGAAAAGACCTCCTTCATCATGGCCCAGGGTACTTACTACTATAAAGTGATGCCCTTTGGCCTGAAAAATGCCAGGGCAACTTACCAACATCTGGTTAATCAGATGTTCAAAGATTTAATCGGGAAATTGATGGAGGTTTATGTTAATGATCTTTTGGTCAAGAGCCGAGACAAGTCTGACCATCTCGAGCATCTGGCCGGGGCCTTCAGCATCTTAAGAAAGTTTGGGATGAGGTTAAACCCGGCTAAGTGCACATTTGGTGTCTTTGTCTGGGAAGTTCCTGGGACACCTAGTCAACAGGCAAGGAAATGAGGCGAACCCTGAGAAAATACAAGCAATCATCAACATGCAATCACCAAGGTCAATCAAAGAAGTTCAGAGTCGGCAGGACGGGTAGTAGCATTAAACAGATTCGGCTCCTGAGCAATTGACCGATTCCTTCCATTTTTCAAGATCCTTCAAAAGGCTTTTCAATGGTTAAAAGAGTGCGAGGAGGCCTTTCAGGAACTCAAGAAGTAACTGGCGTCGCCCCCTCTGCTCTCAACACTAGTACCAGGGGAGGAATTGTTCTTGTACTTGGCCATATCTTCCTTGTCAACGCTCATTCAAGAGGAGTACAGGATACAGTTCCCGGTGTATTACACTAGTCGGGCACTCCAAGGTGTGGAAAGCCGGTACTCCCGCATCGAGAATCTGGCCTTTGCCCTCGTCACCTCTGCCCAGAGACTCCGTCCCTATTTCTAGGCCCACATCATCCTAGTCTTCATAGACTAACCTCTCTGACGGATCCTAAGCAGGCCAGAGACATCCAGGAAGCTGGTCAAATGGGCATCGGAGTTGGAAGAATTCAAAGTAGTTTGCAGAACCCGGACGATAATAAAGGAACAAGTTGTGGCGGATTTTCTTATAGAGTTCACATACCCAGAAGAGGCAACCAAGGAGCTCGACCTGCTGGTCATACTGCCTGGTTTTCAGCCTGATACCCTAACCTAGGTACTGTATGTTGATGGATCATTCAACAAATAGGGTAGCGGGGCAGGGATTATCCTGACCATACCTGATGGAATCCAGTTAGAGTACGCATTGCGATTCAGATTCTGGGCCTCTAACAATGAGGCCAAGCATGAAGCCCTATTGGTTGGATTATAGTTGGCTATTTCAATGGGTACACAGCAAGTCCAGGGATACAATGACTCCCAGCTTGTGGTCAACCAAGTCAATCAGGAATATGAAGACCGGGAAGACAACATGGTAGCCTACCTGACATTTGTCCGAACAGTCTCCAAGAAGCTTAAGGGATTTTCCATCACACAGATCTCGAGGAACGAGAACACTAGGGCCGGTCGGTTAGCCTACCTTGCCTCATCCTCTGAGTTAGATTTGCCCAAGATAAGGGTGGAATACCTGCCCGAGCCTAGAGTGGTTCACCCCAGGGGCATGGAGGTCGAACCGATCACCTTAGGGCCCAACTGGATGGACCCGATCATGACCTACCTCACCATCGATGCTTTACCAAACAAAAGAGAAGAAGCTCGACGGGTGAAATACCAGGCAGAGAGATACCACCTTGTTGATGGTATCCTCTACAAAAGGGGGTTCACTATTCCCTGTCTCCGCTGCGTTCACCGCGCACAAGTCCAAGAAATATTACATGAAATCCACAAAGGAGTGTGCGGGAACCACTTGGGAGGTCGGGCACTCTCTTGAAAGGCCCTGCTGCAGGACTACAATTGGCCGACGATGGCCCGAGATTCCCATGAGTATGTTTAGAGGTGTGATAAGTGTCAAAGATACTCACCATTGATCAACCGCCCGAGAGAACTCAGACACTAATCTTCAGTCCCTGGCCATTCACTTAGTGGGGTATCGATATTGTTGGTTCCCTCCAAATGGGAAAAGGACAGTTCAAGTTTGCCGTCATCGCTATGGACTATTTCACCAAGTGGGCAGAGGCTGAGCCCATGTCAACAATTGCAAAAAAAAAAGATGGAAAATTTTGTTGAGAAAAACATTCTTGGCAGATTCGGCGTTCCTCGGGTTCTGGTTAGTGACAATAGCAGGTAGTTTGACAACCCAGTATTTAGATTGTTTTGCTTGGGCTATGGGATATCGAATCACTATTCTTCTCCCCAGAACCCCAAGTCAATGGCCAAACCGAGGTGATAAACTGAACAATATTACAGTCAATCAAAACTAGGCTTGAAAACACTGAACGTCTTTGGGCAGAGGAACTACGGACCCTCCTGTGGGCATACCAAACTACTCCCCAGGCGGCAATAGGTGAGACACCATTCTCACTTACTTACGGCTTTAAGGTAGTAGTCCTCATGAAGCTTGGGTTACCCACTTACCGAGTGACGAATTTTAGTGAGCAAGGCAATGGGGAAGCCCTCAGAGGAGAGCTTGACTTGATAGAAAAAAAAAAGGGATCGGGCATATCTGAAAGTGGCAGCCTATAAAAAGAGGCTCTCCTGGTACTATAATAGCAAGGTCAAGAGCCGCAGTTTCCAGGTGGGGGAACTGGTCCTCAAGGCCATGAACCAGTCAACAAAATTCCCGAGTGATGCAAAGTTGGGCCCGAACTGGGAAGGACCGTACAGGGTCGCTAGCATACACCGCCCGAGCATATATTGGCTACAGACTCTAGATGGGCAAGACCTCTCTCATCCTTGGAATGTATAGCACCTCCGCAAGTACTTTTAGTAAAGCATGAAAGCTGTATTGGTTAGGAAACTTGTAGCTCTCCCCGAGCAGTCATAATAATGAATAAAATTTCCTTTTTGCTAGGCAATTTTTCTCCTTGTGTTTGATTATACAAAAAGACCTCGAGGTCAAACCCCAGGCACCTAAAAGACATCGGGGTCAAATCCCAGGCATCAAAAAGACCTTGGGGTCAAACCCCAGGCATTTAAAAGACCTCGGGGCCATAACCTAGGCACAAAAGACCTCAGAATGATACCCAAGGCATCGACTTCACCTAGGTCCACAACTGACGATGGGGGCGAGCCCCCCTAGGTGGCTGATGATGGCAAGCCTCAAAAGACCCTGCAACCACCCATG
This sequence comes from Hydrangea macrophylla, assembly GCA_033977485.1. Classification (NCBI taxonomy): domain Eukaryota; kingdom Viridiplantae; phylum Streptophyta; class Magnoliopsida; order Cornales; family Hydrangeaceae; genus Hydrangea; species Hydrangea macrophylla. The sequence continues at coordinate 33,750,623 of CM066988.1, forward strand.
TTCCAGGTCGGCTCTCTATGGTCATTCCGTCAACCAATGCCTACCTTAGCAAAAGCTTGGGGCACAGGGGGATACCGGTATCTAACTCCGGACCAAAATAGGTAATTACACCGGGCATTCAACAGGACACGGGGCTAGGCACGTGATGCCACCATTAAACAGTCTTGAGTACCTACAATGTCAAGAGAAATCGCTCAGGAGAAAATAGGACCCAGGACCCACATCATACCAAGCATGACCTATAATATAGGTCCCCAAAAGACCTAGTGTTTTCTACCGGTCACAGTCCTAAAAATTTTGCTATGGCAGAGTTATGGAAAGACTAAAAATTGATCGATCACGGGCAATGATAAACAGGCAAGTTCAGAAGCAGCACGGTGATTGCTGAAGAAAGGTGGCCTCGATGGACCTTTTCATTAATTAGACAAAAATTTGTACAAGCCTGGGGGCAATTGTAGTAGCCTCCCAAAAAAAAGGGCAACAAGGGAAATAAAACAAGCTAAGCTAAGAGCCATCTACGATGACCACGTCCACTGTCTGTCTAGTCTATCCCTCTGGGGCGGTGCCGTCCCTCGGGGAAGAGCCCATGCCCAAGGTAATATCTTCAGTAACCCCGACCTCATCAACAGTAGCGGGACCCATGTCCCAGTAGTCTGAGTCGATCCCTTCGTAGGATGAGATGTCCCACTCGGGATGGTCCCGGGCCAGCCTTCTCTTTAGGTCCTCATAGCCTTGGAAGAAACCATCGTCGAAGGCTTCCTCTATGGACCCCACCGCTGCCATCTTTGCCAAGGCCTTTGCCTTGGCCTCCATCGCCACCGTGATAGCCCAGGAGGCCTCCAAATCTACCAAGGTGGTTGCCAACTCTGCCTGCGCTACGCCGAGGCTTAGGGCTAAGCCCTTAATCTTATCCTTCTCCACACCTAGGGCAGTTTCCCTGGCCTCCGAAGCGGTCCACTCTTGCGACAAGGTAGCCTTAGTGGTAGTGGCCCTCCCAACTAGAAAAGGCAGGAAGGACTCAGCACCAGCAGCCATGCAGTCGACTTGCAATGAACACAAATCGATCGGTTACTAAATGAACAAGGGAAATAGAAGAGAATGGTGATAAATGAGTAGAGGCGGAATGTAGACACCCAATTTTGCCACACTGATAGGATTTAGGATGGACCACATCTTGGAGGATTTGATGATGAAAAGTACCCCCTGAAAGGTACTGGATTCCACACAATCGAAAGATCGAACTTTGGAAAGTGACTTCAAGATCAGAAAGCCCTTTTCCATGCATAAATCCCGGTTTTGTCAAAATCATCTCTCAAAATTCATATTCACTAAGGGTTATATGAACACGAAGTATTCTAAATGCAGTATTGTAGGTATCTAGAGATTTCTTTTTAAAGAAATATTCAAAATCGACGCACATTGAAAAGCAAATTTGAAAAAGACGTCGTTGTATTTCAAAAAGATGATGAAAGTTCCGAAGGACTTCCGGACATCAATTGGACTTTAATTCTCATTTTAAAACCTCCTAGAATATTTTTATACTAAAATTCAAATTGACAGCTCTCCAACGGTACATAAATTAATGATTTCAAACACCAAAAAGCATTTTTATAAAAATTTGGAAAAGCAGTGAACGTAGTATTTAAAATAGAGCTTAAGGGCAACCAGAAGGGGAAGAAAAGTAGATGGCGAGTCCCATAATGGGGGTGGTGGGTCCCACCTAAGACATAACCCACATGTTGCCCCCTTCATCGAGCTTTTTTGGTTCTAGACCCTTCTAGAAGCCTACCACTACGAGGAAATTGCCTAAAACTGCGTTTAGGCACCAAAATGGGCATTTTAACCCTTTCTGCTCTCTAAAAATCATGTTTTAACCCTGTAAACTTAAGAGTTAAGTTTTCAAAACTCTATATATAGATCCATATGAGATCATCTTTAACACACAGAGAATGTATAGACACAAGTACATATAGAAGGAAGTACACACAAGAGAGGAGTACATACAAGTGAATATACTTGCAAAATACTTTCAACTTAAGAGATATTTCTAGAGAGATGAAGTAAATTATGAATTAAAACTTTCTAAACTAATCTAAAGATAATTAGATTAGAGATTTTTGACATCAAATTGCCTACCTTAACTTCCATGGATGAGTGCTTGAAGAGCTTGACGGACACTTGAAGAAGAAGATCTTCAATTCAACTTTGGTGATATAATTAAGAATCCTCCAAGAGGTAGGCATCTTCAAGCTCTTCAAGCACTCATCCATGGAAGTTAAGGGAGGCAATTTGATGTCAAAAATCTCTAATCTAATTATCTTTACAATTCATTTCTAATTCCTACTTTTATATATAAATCTATAAGACTTGGATCTAGTTTATTTTTATTTTCTTTGTTAGATCACTCATCTTCTTCCTCTCTTGTTCTTCACACACTCACATATCTAGAACCAAGTGTCTTTGATTTTATTGATAATTTATAATGAGAGATTGATTTTCACTTTTGTTTCTCAATTTTGATTTTATTCTTCTATTTAGTTTAGATCCGTGCATACATGACTATATATATGTATCTATTTTGAATTTTATGATGGTTTGGAAGTATGATCTATGAGAAGGATGATTCCTATGTTCATACCTGATGCGAGGTGAAAAGTGCATGTTCATAACGTATTACATGGTCCTTTATGCATACTTGTATCCCCAAGTCCCTAGATTTAGGTATATTCTAATAGAAATGTTCTTTTTATTGTGTTAATGCTAAAGCATATGTTTGTTCGTTGTTTTATAGGTATTAGAATGTAAATCAATGAAGTGAAGCTAAGGAAAAGTGATTCTGGTGGATAGAACAACGGAAGTAGTTGAGAAAATACCAATTTTGACAATGAAGACTTCAGATTTGGAAGATTGTCCTAGAAATACAAAATGTAGATCTTTGAGTTATGGTCAATCCGAGGTCCGAGTGAAAAGTTATGGCCATTCTCCCATCGGTGCGCAGAGCTGTCAAAATCAGAGAGTTCAAGCCCTTGTAGAGAGCTCAAGCCCTTGAGACTTCGATCGATAAAGCTAAGCTAGATCGCTTGAGCTCTATTTTCTCCCAAAAGTTGTGTACAGTCTGCGGGAACCCTATAAATAAGCTGCTATGATACCAGACAAAAGGAGGACGCTCCATAACGCAAAAAATAGCAGTTTAGGGTAGTTTTAGGGTTAGATTAGGAGTAGATTAGGTTAGATTCTTGTTTTTTCTTCCTCTTTTTCATTGATTTATTGAAGATTAAAGTTTAATTCAAGATTGTTACAAGTTTATTTCAGATGATTTCCAGGTTTTTCTGTTCCTTTATCGTATTTGATTATTTATTGTTATAGTTGTTATGATTGTTTTGTTTTACTGTCTCCGCACTAGTTTTATCATGTTTTCATAATTTATTGTTCTATTTTTCCTTGTTTAGAATATTGAGGACAATGTTTAGTTTTAGTTGGGGGGAGTGAGTCATTGCATGACTCTTTTCTTTCTTTTTATGCTTTAGTATCATATACCTGCTTAGCAACACAAGACTCAGTAAATTAAAAACTGTCAAAAATTTTAAAATTTTTAATTTTTTTAAAGATATTAAAATGGTTCTTGTATTTCTCTCTAGTTAATGTAGTTAGTTATGATGCATTAGTGTTATTTTCTGTATATTATTAGTATGTGATGCACTATGATAGTTGGTTTACTATCTTAGTTATAGTATATTTTATGCTTTTTAATCTTCAAATAATTTGAGCACGTTGTGACAATCTTGTACTTAGCTAAAATGGATTAGTAAGCATAATTTAGGTGTCTTGAGTGACTGTAGTGGAGACTAATAACCCAAGTGAGCTTTTGTGCCATTCTTTTATCTTGAGGGTTTTTATAAAATTACTGTGGACACGCGGAATCGGACCACTTCTCTCTCTTGTTTGAGATTGTTTTTGAAACTTGATTTGAATCAGGGAAAGAAAACGAAAGGTCTGTTGAAAACAGATACAGAGTCGCCACTTGGTCTTTAAGGAACCAAGAAACCTAATTTTGACTCACCCAAACGGATAAGGGCACCGGCCCTTCATAACCAAAGAACTTGGTTCGGGGTTTTGGTACGAGAGAGGAAGGAGCCTTTGTCGCGACTAAAACACCCTCAGCTCGCCCCGTCTTTCGACGGGCCTCAATTAGCATCCAAATAATCATCTTATACTATATATGGTTCGACAAATAATACTATGATAGTATATTACATCACATAAGAAAATTGAAATGGAAGATCAAAAGATAAAATATCATTCATAAGATCTAAGTCAAATATCATGCAATGTAAAGTGAAAGATCACACAAATAAATCTAGGAAAAATCGTCTAATCGTGTATCAAGTAATTAGTTTCCTTAATCTAAAAGGGACATGAATTGTTCTTGAAACAAATAAACAAAGAAATCAAAATATGCTTAGCAAGCTAACATGATGCATGTTATTCTTTGAGAAAAGAAGATTTCTCAATCCCCGGGACAGATGAGAAAGGACGATTAGATCGAGGGGAAGCATGAACGTGTGATCATGATCATTCCTTATAGTCTTCTTAGATTAAGAGTTACAAAAAAACCCGAATCTTGCATGAATGCATTGTATGTATCTGAAAATGTGCAAAGGTTGTAGTGTGTTTTGTGTACATGGATTTCTAAAATGACTTAGGAGTCTAAAATGTGTATGAATGAATGGATTAAATCAACATGGGATGTATACAAATGTAGTATGAACTACTTCCTAAGATATGAGCTAATTTGGAATGCATATAAGCATTAAATCAAAGAATGAAAGTTAAGGTATGCTTGCTGTGAATAGTGGACAGAACAGTAGCATCATCTTTGGAAATTTGAAAAGAGGGGTTAGGAATGTTTTCAATGCATGATTTTTTATGGAGATGTTCCTTATTGTGTCTATAATACAACCCAAAAAGCCAATCTTGAATAGCTATCACAGATTGAGAGAAAACATATAAACAACACAGGTCACTCAGAAACAGAGTTTGTACTGTCAACTGAAATGTTAGAAAATTTTAGAAAATGAAAAAGAATAATCTAAGGGCCCATTTTATACATAAAGTTCCCTAAGACATTGAATTTTAAGGAAAAAATAAGTTAGGACCACCCTTTTTGGAAAAGTTTTCTGTAAAAGAGGTTGGAAGTGGACCTAGCTGCTGTGACAGCAAAGACAGAATGTTTGGAAGGAATGTTGGGATCCAAATGGACCATTTCCAAGTACTTCCAAGTCAAACCAAAAATCATGGGTGTTCTCCAATGAGTTAGGAAGACTTTCCAAGTGGCCTTGCAATCATATGTTGAGTATTGAGTTCTAGAGAAATCTTTGAACTCAACTCACTCACTGTTTTGACCCATTGTTTTGAAGATTTTGGAGAAAACAAAGTTTTGTTTGTTGAAATCAAACTCATCATTAAGAACCTCCAAGATTGTTGGAGAGATTTATTTTATTTTTGAACATAACTTCAATACATTCCAAGAATACCTTGGAAGTATTGAGGTTATGATCATCATCTATCAAACATGTTTTTGAGGTCAAGAGCTACTATCCATAAGGATTCACTCACCCCAAACTTCATGTCATCACTTAGATGATGATGAACTAGTAAGTAAATAAAGAAAATCAAAAAGAAATGGGATAAGAAGAGATGAACAATAAATAAACAAGCAAGTAGATGATGATCAATAGATGATATTCATGAAGCATGAGACTTGTAGATTGGTGTTTCACTCATATGTAATGACACTAGACATGGAAGAAGCTTCCATTCTCTTAAATGCTCACTAAAATGGTGGTTGGGAGTATTGAATGCTGAAGTAAATGGAAGTAATGAAGTAAAAACAAAGTTAGAACTCACTTTTGTTTTGAAAATCAAAGAAGAAAGCTTCTTTTCTCTCTACTCTAACCTTATCTTTACAACTTTCTCTCCCAAACTTTTCCAAAACTCACATTTGACTCCCCCAAAATGAAGAGTAATGGGGTGTTTATATAGGCCAACTTGGGGTGGTTTTGGGATTTAGAAAGTGTTCCTATTGGTCCCAAACATCTGAAATCATGAAACTACGTCGTTTTGGCTTTTAATTAATCAAAATGGGACCACAAAACAAATTACAAAAATACACTGTACTGGAGGGGAGTGCCGCGGTGGCACTGGGCCACTGCCGCAGCGGCAGTGGGCCAGTGCCGCGGCGGCACTGCTCCTCCCTTCGTCCAGATAATGCTGTTTAGGCCCCCTGAAGTTCCGGTATTCGCGAAAAGGCCCTATTTCGTCCGAAATTCACAGAAAATGCATACGAACTCCAAATTGAGGTTGTGATATACCGTTGGAAAGATAATGGAGTCTACTTTACATAAAAAATATTTTGGGGATAGGTCACTTTGAAAAGTTTTGCGGTATTCGCGATAAAAGCCAATTTGATCGTCTTTTTCGTCTTTGGAAATTCATAATAAATTCGTTTTAAATCCAGAAATTATGTGCGATATACCGTTGGAAAGCTATTGACCTCTAGTATCCATGAAAAATGTTCAAAAATTGTTTTAGTGCCCCGGTTCCAAAGTCAAATTCTGGTCAAACTGGTCAAACCTGGGATTCCCGGGAAGTTCTGGAAACCTCCGGGAGTTCCCGGGAGCTGATGTTTTCGCTTGATTTTCTTTTGGAACTTGTTTTAACACTTTTCTCATGACTAAAAATGATTCTGGTGAATTCGGACGATTTTGGTCAAACTTGGTCAAACTTGGTCAAACCTGGTCAAACCTTGGTCAAACCTAGTCAAACCTTGGTCAAACCGGTCAACGAGGACTTTCCGGGAACTTTCGGGACTTCCGGGGGTCTCTGGGAGCCGACGATTTCAGCTGATTTCTCTTTAAAACTCTTTTTATCGCTTTTCTTACGATATAGCATGTTTTCAGAACTTTGGGACCAAATCTGGGAGTTTTCGGGCTTTCAGGGGCATTTTGGTCATCCTGAGTATTCTGAGAGATGGAGCTGACTTCCGAGAGTCCTTTTGAGTCTTTTAGATCATTGCGAACCACCAAGCTATGGGCCTCCTAGATCTGATAGCTGAAAAAATGGGGTGTCTACAGTTTGCCCCTCTTTGGCATGAACTTGCGAGGCAACGCATGTCGCAAGCGAGTGCCAAAGCTTTGAAGAGACAAGACTTTTTGGAGGCTATAGATTTAGGATAAAAAGCGTTGTAAAAGATGCAAGGATGATGAGGTTAGTGCTGGTCGTGCTCTATGTGAGCTGCCTACGTATCCCAAGGGGAATCAGACCAGGACGTAGTTCGGGACACAAAGGAACAAATCACACATGCACAACAAGACAGGCGGATGCTATGCTATAAGAGTGATATGCAATGCATGGATGTGATATGAATTGTGTCATGAGTCCTATTACGTCTAGTGTTATGACCCTAGTATGAGCATGTGCCGTGTGTGCCACTCCAAGTGGGCTGGTGTTGTGCTAGTGTTTACGATTGTGATGTGACGAAAGACTTGGACAAGGACATCGTGGTCTGGGGACAAACTTCTGGAATGAGTGAGATAGACCAGACGCGCTTTGTTTAGAAAATGATAGCCAAAGGCGACCGAGGAACCTTGTGATAAAGCTGTGAGGAAATTCTTGACAATCGGGGGATCTGGATGCGGGCGATGTTCTGATTGTTCCTGACGGTCGACTTTCGGTAATCGGTTCTGGCTGGTGGTAGTATCTTTTGTATTTACCCTTGGGGATGACGTAGTGTTCTCGGAGAATTTTTATTTTCTTGATCGGGAACCAGGATCCATCTCTGAACCTCTCACGGTTGATCAAATCTTTCGGCGCTCAATCCGAGAGAGCCGGTCAGGGCCTCCGGGAGCTGGTATCTGTCTGCTTTTGTCCTCGGGGGATGATGCAGGGTTCTCGGGGAATCTCTTTTCTTAATCGGGAACCAGGATCCATCTCTGAACCTCTCACAGTTGATCAAATCTTTCGGCGATCAATCCGAGAGAGCCGGTCAGGGCCTCCGGGAGCTGGTATCTGTCTGTTTTTGTCCTCAGGGGATGATGCAGGGTTCTCGGGGAATCTCTTTTCTTGTTTTATTTGGCGCATTAGCTAAAAACCAGGATCCGTCATCAGAATTCTCGCGTTTGATCAAAATTTGCGACGGTTGTCCTGAAACGGCCGATTCGGGTCTTCGGGAGCCGATTTTTTTCAGTTTCTGCCTGCTGGAGGTAGTTCTGACAACTTTTAGTCTGCTTGGGGTAAAACCTCATAAATCTTGACTGGACTGGGCCACCGGGGCTGATCGGGGTCAAAAACGGGCTGAAAAAGGCCAAAACGGGGCAAAACGGAGCGAAACGGAGCGAAGTGGGGCCCACAGGGAGCAGTGTCGTGGCGGCACTGGGCCACTGCCGCGGCGGCATTTGGCCAGTGTCGTGGCGGCACTGGGCCACTGCCGCGGCGGCATTTGGCCAGTGCCGCGGCGGCACTGGGTGACCGGACTTCATCTTCTTATATCTCGGGTTTTTGAGCTTTTGAAGCTCATTCTTGGCCATTTTGGGGTGTTTTTGAAGCCAAAATTCATCAAAACGCAGATTGTACGCGCTCAGGTGAGTAATCTTTCCCCGTAGTCGGATTTTTGATTGGTGTTTTGGTTTGCCCAAATTTTCAAGAAGAAAGTTTAACTGAGACTTCCATTTTCTTTGTAGATTCATGGCTTCGAGCTCAAGGAGACCGTCTAAGAAGGCCAAAGGACGGATGAAGGCCGAGATGCACACCCCGGACTTGATTTTGCGGGACCCCCAACACCATCTTTCGGCCGTGGCTCTAGCGAGCTTGGTATGTGAAACTTTCGACATTTTAGGACCACCTTCATGTATTGTGCTAGTTTTGTGAGTCGTAGTGTGTACCTAGAGATCGTTAGAAGTTCGAATTGCGCTCAAATGTTGATTTTGTGAATTTGGCTCTCGGGTCGTGAATAGTGATTTTGCGAATCTTTTGTTGTCTTTGTTGTGTGTAGGTGCCGGAAGTGGCATTGAAAGGCCATGGTAGCCTTGCCCATGCTTTCTTGTGGTATACCCAACTCTCGCCTACCGTCAAGAGGATGGTTAATGATGCCGGGTTCGGAGGCTTCGTCCGCTTGGTTTCGAAAAGTAGCAATGATTTGGCTCACTTCTATGCACTGGCCGAGAGGTGGTGGGACACTACCAACACTTTCCACCTGCCGTTCGGAGAGATGACCATGACGCCCTTCGACTTCTCCATGATTACGGGCTTGAGGGTCGGTGGGAAGCGCTTGATTCTGGATTACTTTTATGAGATCGACCCGGAGGCGGTGGAGATGTTGATCAGGGCTGTTCCCCCTAACCTGGAGAGGCATTGGTTTCCTTGCGGCTGGCTTTACCGGGCCTATGGCAGAGGTAATCACAATCTGAACAATTCCCAGCTTTTGAGGGTTTATCTTCTGTATGTCCTCGGGTGCTCAATCTTTGCGACAAGGAACGACCGGGTGAGCTTGAGGCTCCTTTCTTGCCTGGCGACCATTGATGAGATCCCCTCCTATAACTGGGACGGTACTGCCCTGACCCATCTCTACAAGCATATGGGGGAGGTCTCTCGGGGCGATGTTAAATCTACTGGGGGATTCTGGCGAGCTTGGGAGGTACGCACTGTTTCTTCTTTTATTTTCCATCTTTCTGATTTTCATACTTGTTCTGATTTCTCCTTTGTCTGTGCAGCTTTGGAGTTTTGAATACTTGAAGATGTTGGCTCCCTCCCCAGCAGACGAGTCGGGCGAGGATGAGGATGGTATGGCTCCTGTGCCTCTATTCCCACGAGGCTTGAGATGGCGGAGGGACGTTGTTGGGGTGAAGAGTGGGGCCCATCGGATCGTTTTGCTTCGGAACTTCTTAACTGGGCTGACGGCCTCTAGTGTTGATTGGACGCCTTGGGAGGGCGTCGCCTATGCCGCCCCAGAGGAGATTCAAGCGGTCAAATCTCTTACCTCTTGCCGCCTTCTGATGGAGAGTACCGAGTGCAGGCAGTGGTTCCTTGGTGAGCGGGTGTCTCGGCAGGTGGTTGGTGGTTCCTGGTATCGCGTCCCTCATGATCCTCCTGCGATGGATGCTAGCGACCTCTCTGGAGATGCTCTGCTGGCGGCTTTAGCCGGCACCGATGTTTGGGACCATTTTCTTTCTGAGACCGGTTATGAGGCTTACCGTAGCCGTTTCCTGATGCCTATCCTGGAGGTGAGTTCTTTTTGTATTATTGTTTATATTCATTGCCCATGTTTTTTATTTATCTTTTCCTAACTTATTCTGTGCTTGCAGCTTCGCGAGATGTACAGGAGACAGGCTCCTCAGGCTCCCGACCCTATCCCTCCTTGGGATTGGACCGTCAATGTTCTAGGCGCTGATGGCACTCCCCAAGTGATGGAGGTGCCACGAGTCACATGCGGGTACCCTACTCAGCCAGCGGGCGTCCTCAATGTTCCTTGGAGTTACACTGAGGAGGGTCACGCCTTGGCGGCTAGCTTACGGTCCTTGGTCCTCACACGAGACCACCGGGTATGTCTCTAATTTTGCACTTCCTTAAAGTTATGAGGTTCTAACCCTAGATTTTACCCTTGACAGATGGACGGTATGCGGCAATTTGCTGCCAACCAGATGGCGTCTTTGGTAAGTCTCTGACTCGACTCTGTTTTTTTGTACTTTTTGTCGTTCCCTTGCTAACTGCTCTCATTTTATTTGTGTGTGCAGTATCGTGGAGGCGGGGCCGGCTCATCGAGGACTGGTCCAAGATGCAGAGGTGGTAGGAGGAGGCCGTCGCCGACGTACACTCCGGACGGTCCGACAGAGGACGAAGAAGAGGAGGACTGAGGCCTCCCAAGAGGGCATTTTATTTTATTTTCTTTTTCTGTTTTCGATTGGGTTGTACTGGGGATATGATTATTTGGACAGTGTAGGACGATGTGTAGAACCATTTGTGACCTTTTGACAGAATATTATGATGTTTCGCCTTTTAGGCCGGATAGTTTCAGGCTTAGAGGCGCAGTTGTGTGCTTGTTTTAGTTGATATATGTGCACTGTGATTGTTGGATGTTACTGCGATGGGCAGTTTTGTGATAGTGAGTGCTTTTGCCTTGCAGGTGGGATAGTCCGTGAAACGGGGAGGTGCTGCCGAAATTTTGAATTTTGCTAGAGCCGTGACAGAAAATATGGCTTTGTATGATCCTGCTCAACTCACAGCTTGGCTGAACATTACGGATGGCGTGGAGCGGATCAACCTCTTTAGCTACGGCTTGACCGAGCTATTCTCTCTTTGCCAGATGACCCTGAATACTGAGTTCTTGCGTGCTACTATCGCTCACTGGGACCCGGTGAACCATGTCTTCAATTTCAATGGCCTGGAAATATACCCCATATTTGAGGAGTTCTGCGCTATTCTTGGCTTTGATTCTGACTCTGACTTAATTCTCCCTTCTGCCGATACCCTCAGTCCTACGCGAGGCTTGGCTGAATATCTGAATTGCTCCATCACTATTTCCCGCCGGCTGATTCAAGGTGAGGTCCTCAATATTGCTTCCATTATTGCCCGGTACGCCAGTCCTGGGAATCCCAGCGTATATGATGCTACTCGTGGGGCTGCTCTGATTTTGTGTATGACTTCACACTTCTTGTTCTCGAGTACTTCTAGCGACTTAGTGCATGTATGCCTTGGGTTGAAGCTTAGCAAGAATCCCATGGCCATGGTTCTAGCTGAAACCTTGAATGGTTTGGATAATGCCTTCAATCAAGGGACTCCTCTTCTTTCCGGGGCGCCTTTGGTGTTACAAGCTTGGTTATACGAGCACCTTCAGCTGTGGACGGGCCGCATACCACCAGTTTACTTTCGTCGAGCTGTGCTTTACTCTCACTATACTTTTGCCGATTGGGCGGGCATGATGGGTGCTTTATCTGAGGCCGACATTTGCTGGATCGTGAGGCGTTGGGGCCTTCATGCTGTCACCACGAGCCTCAGGGGTCACCAGAGAGTGTGGTTGATGGGTCTAAGAGAGACTTCTTTCTATCATCCTCGCCGTTTGGCCAGACAGTATGGACAGGTTCAGGAGGTTCCCCGGGGGTTTACTGAGAGGGTCTTTGCTTCCAGGATCAGGGCTACCACTATTGCTGCTTTTATTGATGGTTGGACTGACCGAGTAAAAGCCTATTTCTAAAGACCTTTGAAGGAATAAAAGACACTAAGACAAGACTAGACCTGACTGATTCTGCTCATTCCTCCAAGTGTCTTTTGAACATGTGATTGCTTTGCGAAAGACTTTTATTTCTTCGATTACTCCTGTTTTATGTAATATTCAAAGTTTGTTTATCAGTGAACCTTGGTTACTTTGGGAATCTTACTTTATGCATTTTAGCTTTCTGAAGACATTTTGTAACTGAGATTTCAATTAGTTGTTGCTTTTGGTACTTGCTTGGGCATGCCGGGGTTATTAGAGGCAAACGAGGCGGGTGGCCGAAGTTTGCCCCTAGTTTGGGATATGTATGGTTGTGAGGTAGATGACCGACGTTTGCCCCTAGTTTAGAAGAGGTTTAGGCAAACGAGGCGAGTGGCCGAAGTTTGCCCCTAGTGTGGAGGGAGATTTCCGGGTTACGGTAAGGACCGCGACTTTATTTTCTCACATGCTCATAATTTTTGCCCAGGCACCAAGGAGGCAGCCTGGCGAGCTATTTTCTCTCTTTTGTTATTGCTCACTTTGGATTCAACTCTAATTTTTGCCTAGGCGTCCTTTCGGATTTTCGACCTAGCGAGCCATCCTTCTTTTCTTTTTGAAAGTCTGCCTACGTACCCCCGAGCGGGGATCAGGTCCAACGTAGTTCGGGCCAAAGTTTTGAAGGAAAAGGTTATTTTTGTGGGTGGAACGACCGAACCGATTTGGTTGCCTACGTATCCCCAAGTGGGAATCAGGTCGAGCGTAGTTCAAGCCAAGGTTTGAAAGAAAAAATTGGTCGTGGAATGGTCAAGCATAGTACTTTTTGAGGCGATCCATGTTGATTGGTTCCTTGAATTCGACACCATCGAGGTCCATGAGATAAGTTGCTCCTCCGGAAAGAATGGTCTTGACGATGTAAGGGCCTACCCATTTAGGTTTGAATTTCCCACGGGGATCAAAGATCGGAGCTCGCAATTCCTTAAGGGCGACAATCTTCCTTGGGCGAACCCTTTTATTGAAAGCACGGGCTATCCTCTTTTGATAGATTCGGACATGGTCGACTGTCGCTAGGCGCTTTTCATCTATGAGAGCCAATTCTTCGTATCTTTCTCTCAACCAATCTGATTCGGAAATTTCGCATTCTGCCATCACGCGTAGAGACGGCAGTTCTATCTCGACCGGGAGTACCGCTTCCATCCCATACACCAGCGAGTAAGGAGTTGCTCCCGTGGACGTCCTTATCGACGTTCTGTATCCCCAAAGCGCGAACGGTAGCTTTTCATGCCAGTCTTTGTAGGTATCTGTCGATTTCTGCAGTATGGCCTTGACATTCTTATTTGCAGCTTCGACTGCCCCATTGGTTTGCGGTCTATACGGCGACGACTTGTGATAAGTGATCTTGTACTCCTCGAACAGATCCCTGACTTCTGCCATGAAATGACTTCCATTATCCGAAATAATCTCATGGGGGACTCCATAACGGCAAATGAGATTTCTTTTGATGAATTTGGCCACTTCTTTGGCCCCCAACTTGGTGTAAGATGCAGCTTCTACCCATTTTGTGAAGTAGTCTATGGCCACCAGGATGTACTGATTTCCATTTGAGGCTTTCGGAATGATTTCACCGATGATGTCGATTCCCCAGGTTGAGAATGGCCAAGGCGAGGTCATGCTGTATAGAAGAGACGGTGGTACGTGCATCATGTTTGCATGGATCTGGCACTTGTGACACTTTCTTACGTATTCACAACAATCTTTCTCCAGAGTTGTCCAATAGTACCCCTGTCTTATGATTTTCTTGGCCAGCATGTGACCGTTCATGTGCGGACCGCATACCCCTTCGTGTATTTCCTCCATCATTACTCGGGAGCTCTTCCCGAACAAGCAAGTCAGGTTGTGACCATTGTATCCTTTCTTTAACAAATTCCCACCACAAATGATGAATTGCGCTGCGAATCTTCGAATGGCCCTCTTGTCTTTCTCGGTAGACTCTTGGGGGTATGTCCCTTTTTCTATGAAATCCCAGACATCCTGGTACCATGGTGCTTCATTCTCTTCTTCCTCGATTACGGCGATCATGTTAAATGGAGGCCCGTACCTTTGCTCAATTACCAAAGGCATCATCTTGACTCCCACAGGAATCTTGATCATAGAGGCTAAGGTAGCCAATGAGTCTGCCAGCTGGTTCTCTTCCCTAGGCAAGTAGAGGAATGTGACATTCTTGAAGCGCCTCTTGAGTTGGTCGAGATGATCGTGATAGGGTTTCAACCTTTCTTCTTTTACTTTCCATTCTCCTCTAGCTTGCGATATAATGAGGTTTGAATCTCCGAAGACATCCAACTTCTGAACTTTCAACTCTATGGCTGCTTCCATTCCCAAAATGCATGCTTCATACTCAGCGGTGTTGTTGGTGGAGTTATAATTGAGCTTGACTGCCAATGGAGTATGGTCCCCGCTTGGTGATACGAGAATCATTCCTACTCCATATCCTTTCATGTTGTCTGCTCCATCAAAGTACAACTTCCACTGTTCTTCCTTGACTTCCATGATACTTTCGTCTGGAAACGGAAAGTCTCCACTTTCTTTGGATTCGACGGCATGTTCTGCGAGATGCTCCGCTACGGCCCTCCCTTTTACCGATTTGCTTGTGACATACTTGATATCGAATTCGGATAGCAGGAGTAACCAACGGGATATACGACCGGTCAGGGCGGGTTTTTCGAGGAGGTATTTTAGAGGATCCATGCGGGATATGAGCACAACTGGGAAGGCCAGCATGTAGTGCCTTAGTCGGCGAGTGCACCAAACCAAGGCCCAGCATGTTTTTTCGAGGGTAGAGTAGTTGAGCTCATACCCAGTCATCCTCTTGCTAAGGTAGTATATGGCCTTTTCGGAGTGGCTTTCTTCTCCTTCTTGGGCTAGCATGCAACCCATGGCATTTTCGGAGACAGACAGGTAAAGGGATAAGGGCTTATGAGGAGTGGGTGGTGAGTGGACAGGTGGATTTTGAAGGTAGGCTTTTATTTTGTCAAAAGCGGTTTGGCATTGGTCATCCCATTGGAACTTCTCTCCTTTTCTTAATAACTGGAACAGAGGATCGCACGTAGTTGTGAGCTTGGAAATGAAACGGCTGATGAATTGGATTCTTCCGAGGAACCCCCTTACTTCTTTTTCGCTCCGGGGTGGCGTCATCTCGAGGATTGCCTTGATCTTAGAGGGGTCTACCTCTATTCCCCTTTGTGTGATGAGAAAACCCAGGAGTTTACCAGAGGTTACGCCGAAAGTGCATTTCTTTGGATTCAACCTCATCTTGTATTTGCGCAACCTTTCGAAGAACCTTTCCAGCGCTACCAGGTGCCCTTCTCTATCCTTGGATTTCACAATCATGTCGTCTACGTACACTTCTACCTCCTTGTGAATCATATCATGCAGCAGAGTGGTGGCAGCTCTTTGGTAAGTCGCCCCCGCGTTCTTGAGTCCGAAGGGCATTACTCTATAACAGTAGGTTCCCCAAGGGGTGGTGAATGTCATCTTTTCCCGATCTTCTGGCGCCATTAGAATCTGATTGTACCCTGAGAAACCATCCATGAAAGACAGTAGCTCATGTCCTGCGGTGTTATCTACCAAGACATCAATGTGGGGAAGCAGGAAGTCATCCTTGGGACTGGCCTTGTTCAGATCACGAAAGTCGACGCACACACGAACTTTTCCATCCTTCTTCGGGACTGGCATGATATTGGCAATCCATTCCGAATATTCGGTGACAATGATGAAACCTGCCTTGAACTGCTTCTCCACTTCTTCTTTAACCTTGAGGGCCCATTCCGGTCTCATGCGCCTCAGTTTCTGCTTGACAGGTTTAGAATTGGGGAGGAGAGGAATATGATGTTGGACGATGTCGGGATCAACCCCAGGCATGTCTTCGTAAGACCAAGCAAAAACATCTTTGAATTCTTTTAGCAAGAGGGTTAATTTTTCTTTTTCTTCTTTATTGAGAGTTGAGCCAATTTGCACAATTTGTGGATTATCTGTTTCACCTAGGTTAACTGATAAAGTATCCTCGATTATTTCATAAGCAGGTGGTTTTTCAATTAGTTGCTTAAGTTCAATTGGGAGATCCTCGGAGGGATCTGTGCATTCACAAGTGTTAGACACAGAGGAGTAAGCAGAATCGTCTTTCATTTCATTCATGACAGGTGCAGTGATTACATTGGACAGTGGTGGGCTTACGGCAGTCGACTCTGGTACAGACTCGATAATTGGTAGTACAGACTCCGGGGGGATAGGGGATTGGGAGACACAGATAGAGGACTCTACAGCTTGGTTGCTCAGACCCTCCTCAGTTGGCTTGATCTGATCATCTTGGCTCTTGGCCCTCTGTTCTTCTTTCTTCTCAGCGGATTCCTCCCACATTTTCTTGATGGCTTCAGCGTCCAGGTATTTCAACCAGTCTTCCTCTGGGGTCTTCTCAACTTCTTCGGGATAGAACGGGTCTTGGTATGGGGGACCCGAAGTAAGGGAAACCATCCCCTTCTTTGATGAACTGTCCGTTCAAAGTCTTGCGGTATGGGGGGAGACCCTTCACCCTTTTCTTCCATGGCCTCTGTAGCTCGACGTCTTCTTCAGTGGGCTTGTACCCCAACCCGAAAGTGCCTTGTTGCCCTTTGATCTGTGGGAACTCCCGAATTCCTTGCTGGCGTCGACCCAATCCCATTCCGGGGAAGTAGTTCATCTTGCGGACAATGTTGACAACTGCAGAGTGGACCTCAGGGAATCGGTCTTCATTATTGATCATATGGACTTCTTCCATGAAGAATCCTCCGATTTCTCCTTCTTCTAGCTCAGGTATTTGGACTTCAAAAATGGGAGCGTAATTTGGGAAAGCTTCGTTACCCCAACTATTACCGAGGATGATCTTTACTTCCTTCTCATGGATGTACTTGATCATTTGATGCACAGTGGATGATACAGCTTTGTTGGCATGAAGCCAGGGCCTTCCAATCAGCAGATTGAACGAGGCAGGTATGTCCATGACTTGAAAGATCTCAGTGATCACCAAAGACCCTACCTGGATTTGTAGAGAGACAGTCCCCATCACATTCCTCCTGGTGTTATCATAGGCCCTCACAGATTACACAGATGGCGTGATGTCAAGGATATTGACCCCCAAAGCAGTGGCAGTTCTTAAGGCACAAACATTCAAAGCAGAACTTGTGTCGACCAGACAAAATGGTACCTGCTGCTCCTTACATCCAACAGTGATGTATAATGCTTTGTTATGCGCGGATCCTTCCGGTGGCAAGTCCTCATCAGAAAATGTAATGATCGGGTCGGGGGTAAGTGCGCCCAAGAAAGCCACCATGTCCTCCGGTGAAGCATCGATAGGAACTTCAATCCCAGCCAAGGCATTCAACACGGCTTGCCTATGCTTGTAGGATGTTACCATGATATCCCACATCGAGAGATGTGCTTGGGTCTTCTTTAGCTGCTTTATCAACTCATTATCTTCTTCAATGACCTCATCCATCTTACCCTTCCCTTTGTCCTTGACTGGACCTTTCTCGGTTGCATCGGCGGCGGGCTGTGGAGGTTGATAATGACAGCCTGACCTAGTCAGATGATCAATCTCGGCAGGAGTAGGCCCTTCTACAGTCCCGTCCTTCTTGAACCAATCACAATCCGTTCCCACAAAGGGCTTTTCTGGCTCGTTCCAGATGGAAGCATCACTCTCGTTGTTAGGATCATACCATTTGAGGTCTACCACCCCTAGGTCATGCTCTTCCAGGAAGAACAAGTCTTGCTCATCGTTAAGCTGCTGCTGCCACTCGTCATTCTCCCCTCCGATCAGATGAATTCCCTCAGAATCCAGGATGTCAATGAGGGGTAAGGGTTGTCCTAGGGAGGTGATATAAGCAGCAGGGTTGAAGGGTATAGGGTTGGACTCGACGAGGTTGACATTTTGGTGGTTTGGTAGGGGATTTTGGGTGATATGGGGCTGCTTCGGGGGCGGTTCGATGATATTCTGGTCGATGAGGTCTTGAATATCATGGCGGAGGCGCATGCAATCATCAGTGTTATGGCCGGGGGCTTGGTGGTAGGCGCATCATTTAGACATATCGCAGTTAGGCGGGGGTGGGGTATTTCGAGACTGGAGTAGTTGGAGATGGCCCTTTTTGAGGAGGCGGTCCAAGGCTGAGGAGAGAGAGATTTCAAGCTTGGCAAAATTGCGAGGGGGCTTTTTCTGGAAAGGGCGGTTGGAGGGATTTGCCTGGTTGGAGGGTTGGTATGGTCTTGGAGGGTATGCCATGGGTTGGCTGCTAAGGGCATTGACATCCGGGGGATTCCGGGAGTAGTTGGGCCTTCTTGGCTGACTCGGAGGGTCTTCCTTTTTGATCTTCCCTTCCCTGATAGCATCTTTGATTCGGGTTCCGACCTCAAACAACTCTTTAAAGGTGGAGATGGACTGGTAGAATAATTTCGCATGATAAAGCGGCTGCAGATTCCGGATGAGCATCCTTACCTGTTCCTTTTCAATCGGCCGGTGGGTCATTTGAGCTACCTTGTTCCTCCATCTGCTCAGGAACGCAGCGAAGGATTCATTGTTGCTTTTCCGGGTCGTTTCCAAATCCCTGATAGTAACATCCAGCTCCTGATTGTAAGAGTAATGATCGACAAAAACTCGAACGATATCTTCCCAGGCCCGGGTCTTGGAGGCTTCCAAGGTTAGGAACCATGATAGTGCAGATTTTGCCAGAGTTTGTGGGAACAGCATTGCAATGTGCTCGTTGGTGCAACCCATGGACTGGAAGATACTCATACATAGCTTCACGTGGCTTTTCGGGTTCCCAGTTCCATCAAAACGATCGATGGCAGGCATTTTGAAGTTCTCCGGAAGTTTCAACTTGACAGGCTCAAAGAGGCCTTCCAGATCTAGCATGTAATCATCGACTCCCTTGCTTTTTCTCAGCACGCTCTCCAGTTTGTCGACCTTGTCCATTTTCTCTTGGAGCTTCTTCTCATACGCAAGCGGTGGGACCCCTTGGAACCAGTTTTCCTCCCCATTATTCTCGTGTATAGGAGGTTCAAACCCTGGTGGCGGAAACCCGGGAGGAGGTTGCGGCTGCTGCTGCTTCAATTCTTCCATGAATTTCAGGACTTGGGCTAGACTGTCGGATTGTTGGCTTATAGTCGCTCCCAACTCGGTGACCTTGTTTTCCAATTCTTCTCTATTCATGTTGAAGCGGGCTGTCGGACCGATTCTGACTAAACGATTATCCGAATTCCTGGTCCACAACGAGGATTCCGGCTGCTGACCTTGGGAATCTATACTGACCTGACAGATTTTGAGAGAAAGGGTGTATCTGATCCTGACAGTGACGACTTTTAGACATACAAAGACAGTGACATGGACCGACTCGGGACAGTGCGTGCAGAGAGATGGGAATGGTGTATGCATGGGAGACAAGCATGCGAATGTAAGCCTTAATCTATATGATGTTCCTATTTCTAACAGATAGAGGTTAAGCAATTAAGGTCCTAACCATATAGAGTGTGCCAATCTTACTTTCCAGTACGATCACCAAAGGATAACAGGGGTTTTCAGACATTTTCGATTGACTGGGACAGAGTTTCTGGGAGAAACTGGTAAGTACGGTTATATCTGGGATACCTGGACAGAGTTTCTGGGAGAAACTGGTAAGTACGGTTATATCTGGGATATCTGGACAGAGTTTCTGGGAGAAACTGGTAAGTACGGTTATATCTGGGATATCTGGACAGAGTTTCTGGGAGAAACTGGTAAATATGGTTATATCTGGGATATCTGGACAGAGTTTCTGGGAGAAACTGGTAAATATGGTTATATCTGGGATATCTGGACAGAGTTTCTGGGAGAAACCGGTAAATATGGTGATAGTGATCATACTTTCTAGCGGGTTTTCATACTCCTATGTCTCAAGACCGACAAACAAGGTTTGCGGTGTATATCTTTGCGAGCATGGAGCAGACATCCTTGTCATGATGCTTAGGCAGGTCAACTCAATATGACTACATGTGAGTGATTGCCTTGGGAATCATAAGAAAGAGGTTCTGTTCTATGCCACATAAGCGTCTACACCGCGCAGGTAATCCCGCCAGGGTATATAGCAGTTATATCACATTGTCCTATCTGAAAAGATAAATGAACAGTCCTATTGTAGACACCCAATTTTGACCACACTGATAGGATTTAGGGTGGACAACGTCTTGGAGGATTCGATGATGAAAAGTACCCCGTGGAAGGTACTGGATTCCACACAATCAGAAGATCGGACTTCGGAAAGTGACTTCAAGCTCAGAAAAGCCCTTTTCCATGGATAAATCCCGGTTTTGTCAAAATCATCTCTCAGAATTCATATTCTCTCAGGGTTATATGAACATTAAGTGTTCTAAACGCAGTATTCTAGGTATCCAGAGATTCAATTTTAAAGAAAAGTTCGAAATCGACGCACATTTGAAAGCAATTTTGGAAAAGACGTCATTTGATTTCAAAAAAGACGACGAAAGTTCCGGAGGACTTCCGGACTTCAATTGGACTTCAATTCTCATTATAAAACCTCTGGAAATATTTTTATACTGAAATTCAACCTGACAGCTTTCCAACGGTACGTAAACGGACGATTTCGGACACCAAAAAGCATTTTTACAAAAATCTGGAAAAGCAGTGCACGTGATTTTTGAAACAGGGTTTGTGGGTGACCAGAGGAGCAAGAATAGTAAGTGGCGGTTTTGGGTATGGGGGTGGCGGGTCCCACCATAACCGCCACTTCCATTTGTGTCCTCCACGGAGCTTTTTGAGTTCCAGACCCTTCTAGAAGCTTCCCACTGCGAGGAAATTGCCTGGAAATTGCGTTTAGGCTCCGAAATGGCCATTTTAACCCTCTTTTAAGCTCTAAAAATCCTGTTTTAACCCTGAAACTTAAGAGCTAAGTCTTCAAAACTCTATATAAGATCTCATACATCTCATATGAGATCACATCTTAACACACTAGACACTTGGAAGAGATACACTTGAATATACTTAGAGATACAAACACACATAGAAGCACATACAAGAGAGATAAGTATACTTTGAATATACTTTCAATTTAGGTGAATTCTAGAGAGAGAAAATTATGAATTGAATTTAGATTAACTTAGGCTAATTAGACCACAATTTGAACATCAATTGCCTCCCTCAACTTCCATGGATGAGTGCTTGAAGAACACTTGAATAACACTTGAAGAAGAAGATCTTCAAATCAATTTTGGTCTTGTAATTGAGAATCCTCCAAGAGGTAAACACTATAGTTCATCTCTAATTCCTACTTTGTATATATAGATCTATAAGATTTGGATCTAACTTAGTTCTATTTCTACTTATTAGAACACTCATCTTCTTCCTCTCATGTTCTTCACACACTCACATAGTTAGATCCAAATCTCTTTGATTTTTATTGATAATTTACAATTAGAGATTGTTTTTCACTTTGATTTTCAATTTTGGTTTCATTCTTCAATTTTAGTTTAGATTCATGCATACATGATTATATATATATATACATATATCTATTTTGAATTCCATGATGGTTTGGAAATATGATCTATGAGAAGGATGATTTCTATGTTCATACCTATCTCTTGATTATTCCTATTACCTAGGATTCCTATTGAATTTCATCTCCAACATGATATTTATAAGTCCCTTTGATCCTTGATCTAAAAGTTCTTCATAGAACTTGAGGGCTAAATTGATTGGGAATCATGATAATTAAGTTGATCTATGAGTTTGATCTCTCTAATAAGCTTCAACTATCACTAAAATGTTTTCCTCACACTTTAAAATGAACTAGATAAAAATTCAGCAAAGCAGATTGGTTTTGTCCATTAGATTTGGTCCATCAAAACCCATAGTTTGATGGATTTCAAATTTTCTGGGTAAACTTTGATGAATTAGCTTTCATCCGGTCCGTTTTGAGAGCTTTTAGGATTCATATACTATTTTTAGAAATTGTTGAGAAATCGGTTGACAGATTTGAACATCGTCTCTTTGTGCTTGAATTTCAGAAAATCTATAATAGTTATCGATGTTCCGCTTTTTGGGGATGATTCCTAACTCATATATCTATATGCCGATGTAAAATCGTGAGCATACGATCGAGTTAGGATCGTTTTCTAAGCGTTTAAAGTTGATACAACTATTCTGGAATTTTCTAAGTTTAATTACAAATATGATTATGTATACAAAATGGTCATACCTTGATCACTCAACAACAATTGATGAATAAAACTTGGTTTAGAAATCACCTAGGATAAATGGATGAGAGATCAAAAGCTTAAATCAACTTGGTTAACATGATTCATGAACTTCTATTATACTTCTATTATGTTTTGCATTCATTTGTCAAATGATACCAAATTTCCAGAATAACAGAGTCTGTTTAAAACACTTTTTCAGAAACCTTGTGATTACAGAATGTCCATGGGTTTATTTTTATCATATACTACAATGAAATAGCTTTCTTTTGACACCAAAAAGAGCTTCATATGATTTTTGTAGATTTAATTATGATTTTTACAAGAACAGTGGACAGTCCTGATCCACTGTTCCCAAAACATTTATTTCTCAATCAATAAAATTGATATTGAGGTCCCACTTTTTGGAGAAGTTCCCTAAGACATGTATCTAACTTTCTGTAAAAGGGTTTTTATCCAGCTCATGTTTAAGACCACTTTTGATAGGATTCATTAGAGGTTGCTGAATCTGGAAATTTGATTGATGACATGTTTTCTTTGTTTATCATGCATATCATTTGTTTGCTTGTATTTTTGCAATGCTTTGGGTATTCTTTGGTGTCTTAGTGCAGAGAATTAAGTGCCTTGGACCCGGACGTCGATTTGTGGTTTGCCTCGTCTACATGTGGCTTAGTGCCCATGTATCGTGTACTATCTCTATCCTTTCTCTTAGAATTTTTCTAGGTTTACAACTTTGATTTCAACGACACATTTCCTTTAGGGTAGTCTCCGTTTATATGATTATTTGTTAGAGACATCTTATCTAGGATTGTTGCATAATTGCATTGCACGTTTCCATTCTTTTTGCTTTCGCGACTCCGCTTGAGTCAACCAATGTAAGTCTTCTCGTTCCCTTTGCATATCATGACATGTTTACTTTATTTGCATCGGTCCCGGGCGGGACTAGCCACTGTGAGTATACTTCTCCCTTGTATTGCATGAGCATCCGCTTTCTACTTGATTTAGTCTCTTGAAATGATTTTCATTAGATGTTTCTTTTTGCCATGTATATATCTATCTAGTATGTTTGAGGAAACAACATCTATTATGAATTAATAACAAGGATATTTGAATCAAGGCCTACCATTCGGTAGGGCGAGGAGGGGGTGCTTTAGTCCTGCTTGGGCTCCTTCCCCTCTCGTACCAAGACCCCCGAACCTTGTTTCTGGTAATGAAGGGCGAGTAACCTTATTCAATTTTGGGCGAGTCAAACTTGGGTTTCCTAATTCCCGATAAAAATTAGGTGGCGACTCTTTGTCTCTAGGATCGCGTGAGGAAGTCCTAGTTTTCCCTGAAGTGTGCTCCTTGGGATCCGTCCCGGGACACTATCGAGGGAGAGCGTCAGGACCTCCTCATTCGCAGTGGTCCACAATCTGGCGACTCCACTGGGGATTTGAACATGAAACCGATGGTTTCTTGTTCTTCGAGGGTTTGACTTGAACCAATGAATATCCTTGTTATTAATTCAATAATCATGTTGTTTCTGCCTGCATTTGCACTTGCATTGTTCTTTCACCGCGACTGCTTGAGATCATTGCCTTGAAGATAGAGGGTCCTCTTTCCTCTATTTGTCAAGAGTTTTGGTAGCATGTAGTCACCGTTAGCCTTGTACCGCGTGCGGTATATAGAGCCTATGTGTGAACGGCACGCCCTCGGGGAGGCGGTCAACCACACCGCTGAGCTTGCTAATGGACCCTTTATGAGACTAAAACCCGGCCTTTGCATATAGTTTCTATAGAACCCTTCAATTAGGATCTTGATTATCATCTTTGATTAGGACAATGTGATGAATTATTTGCGCTTGCCCGTAAGGGATTATGTGGATGATGAGGACGTGTATGCGAAGGCATCATCAAACCTTGTATGGTGGATTCCTCTAGGGTAGTATGGTCTTTATCCGAACATCCAATCACTATTTGAGGACAATTTTGAAAATTTTTGAAATTATAAGCACTTCTTTGAAAAACCCCAAGTCTTTTGAAAATTCCAAGAATATCCCTTTTGAAAATTTGCTTTGAGATTCACTTTCACAAAATCTTTCCAAAATTCTCCTTAGATTTCAAAATTCCTATTTCCAGAAATCATGATCACACTTTGATGATTCAATTTCAAATTCTCCTAGATTTTAGAGAATTTCAAAAAAAAAAAATTTTACTTTGGTCTTCAAGAAATCATGATGATTCAATTTCAAAATCTTCCTCTCAGATCTTAGAATTTCAAAATTCCCACCTCAATTTTTAAGAATCATGATTTCTCACCACAAGCATTGATGGTTCAAAAATTCTTTTGAAAATTACAAATCTCCCCATCTCTTTCAAAGATTTTCATGAAAAATTTCAATTTTGAAAACATGAACCATCAAGAATTTCAAAACTCAAAATCCTTGGATAATGATTGGATTAGTAGGGTGATTAGCATACTCAAGGAATCTTATGTGCTTATGTGCTGATGTGCTAGGTCTAAGCTAGATTAAGGTGCATTGCATTTAGATTAGATTGCATTTCATCTGCATTGCATGCACTACACAAGCATTGCATATACGACTCACGAGTGCGACGCCCCTAATATACTTTCAAAAAGAAAAGATTTGTTTTCCTCAGAATTTTGAAACTTGAAAAGGTTTCTTCAAGAAAAATGTTTTTGAAAAATGAAAAAGATTTTCCATCTTTGATTTTCTATTTTTGATTTTCATCCACTTTTTTATAAGATACCTGATTATTTGAAAAGCCTTAATAAATCAGAGTAGAAGGATTGAACTCCCTGAATTTGAGCAGAAAGAAGTAACATTGCGAACAAGATGGCTCCTCTTGATCCTCAGGCTTTGTTTTCATGGATGGATGAGGTCACCGGTATTGATCATCTACATTTCAGATATTTTGGCCTTAGTACTCTCTTTCAGCTGAGGAATGTGAAATTTGAAGAAGATATTATGCGTGCCGCCATTCGATGTTGGGATCCAGAATTCCATGTATTTCGATTTGGACATCAAGAGATCTCGCCACTATTTGAAGAATTCAGTGCCATTCTCGATTTCAGCCCTTACTCCGATCTGATCCTTCCCACTATTCAGGCTGGATATGTAAAGAACCTATCATCACTTCTTGGTTGTTCTCCTTCTGTTGCTCGGTCCATGATTTCTGATCAGGAGGTTGATTTTCCCCGATTATTTGCTCGCTATTGTACTACCATGGGAGGACATTTTGATCATTCTGTATCTGGATGGGGTGCCTTGACATTGGCTATGATTTCGTACTTCCTGTTTTCTTCCTCATCTCATGCCCTCATACCAGTTGCTTGTGGACTCCGTTCCCGACAAAACCCTATGATTTTGGTCTTAGCAGAAACTCTAATGGGTTTAGATCAGGCACATACTGATGGGACAGTACTGCTTTCTGGTGCCCCTTTAGTGCTACAAACTTGGCTTCTTGAGCGACTCAGTTTATTAGTGTATCCTCGCGGTCTTTGCAGGATCCCTTCTTTAGATCAGAGGAAGGTACGAAGATTTTTCAGCAACTCTGAGGTTTGGTTTGTTTGGCTAAGCGGTCTCACCACTGAGGACATCCGTTGGGTCTGCGCCCGTTGGGATTATTGTTCAGTTACTGTTAGATTTCCAGGAAGGAGCGGGATATGGCTTCTTGGTTTACATGCTACCACTTTTTCCATCCCATACAGAGTAGCCAGGCAGTATGGCTGTAGACAGGACACTTCTGAGGATGCCATCGGGGTTATAAGAGATTCAATTCTGCGGTCTTCATTGATTACTGCTTTCACTACTGCATGGCATGAGCGGATTGCGGCACCTTTTCCACGAATTCCCGCCTCCATCCAATTATCAATTGAGTATTTCCTAGAGATCCAGAGGGTGATTGAAAGGCAGAGCCAGATTCAGCAAAGACATTAGAAAAGGCACTTTAGAAGGTTTGAGGATTGGGTGATGATGTTTGGAATAGCTGTTTGTTGAAACCAAATGGATGTTTAAAAAAGGAAAAAGCAAGTCACTGTGACGCTCCACTTGAGATCGAGTTGAGTTCAGTCGAGTCTATTGTTTTGAGTCTTGTTGTCGAGTCTGTCCATCGTCAAGTTGTGTTTGAGTTTATGTCGAGTACTGTAATCCTTCTATTTCTAGTAATGAAATGAAAACTTGATTTGCTTGATTTAATGCGCCTAGTCATGAATGAATGAATCACTAAGCTGAAAGTGTAATTTCTCTGACTATTGTGGAAAAATACTCTGTTGATCAATTTTTGCATTGAAAAGAATCCTGAAAGGATCAAAGTTGATTTTGCGCTAATGCCAAAGAAAGCTAAGAATTGATTAGTTTTACTTTAAGAATCTTGAGATGCTTTTGCTCAAATCTTGAAAAGATATGCTTGATAGTAACTCGGGACTAGCTTAACTCCTTTTTTTTTTTTCCCCACTTCAAAAATCTTGAGCCCAGAAAAATGGGTCATTCAAACCTGTCTAAACTGCAAGCCATGTACTCTTTGTCCTTGATGGTAGCCAAACATTTCAAATAAACTACTTCTCTCAAAAAGAAAAAATAAGCTCGCTGGGATGAAAACCCGAAAGGGCACCTAGACAAAAGTTAGAGCACAAAAAAAAAAAAAAAAAAAAAAAAAAAAAAAAAAAAAGAAGCTCGCTAGGATGAAAACCCGAAAGGGCGCCTAGGCAAAAGTTAGAGCATAGAAGAAAAGAAAATTTTGCGCGTTGTTTTCAAGAACTTGATCCTAGCCAATCAAGACTTTAGAGAGAAAAGAAAAGAAAGAAGAGAAAAAAAAAAAAAAAAAAAAAAAAAAAAAAAAAAAAAGGGGAGAGGTAGTTTAGTTTCTTTCAACGCTACCAAAAGTGACCTACTTCAAAAAAATCTGTCTGATGACATGGCTTGAAAAGCCCCCAATTCTTGAAATCCTTGCTCTTTTAAAACCTCCAGCCTTCGAGGAACTACGCTTGACCTGATTCCCACTTGGGGATACGTAGGCAACCTACTCGGTTCGGTCACTGCTCCTGAAACACTCAGCCACATCTCAAATACCTTCTTTCAAGACTTAGCCGAACTACTTTGGACCTGATTCCCACTTGGGGATAAGTAGGCGAGCTTCCCTGGTTCTCGGTCCCTGAACCTTGCAAACTAGGGGCAAACTTTCAAAGTTTGCCCAGAACCTCAAGATATCACTACCACACTAGGGGCAAACTGCGTTTGCCCAAGCTTTCATTTATCCCTGTCAACTAGGGGCAAACATCGTTTGCCAATACCCTTTCTACATTATAAGCGAATCCCAAGCCGTCAAGTATATCTTTGAAAACATTTGAAATGAATTGTCTCTTATTCTATAAGCTAAAGGCACTAATTCGAAGCACCTTTTTGGTAAAAGCAAAGGATTGATTGAGATCCATATGGAATATTTTCAAAGCATTATTTTATCAACTGAGTATTATCACAATAAAATGAGAAGAGCACATGAAAGCAAAGAGATACGTCAAACATGACAAATGCGCATTATGTAAATGGCAAAGTTGAGTTGTCTCCTCCAAACTTCTATTTCAGTGTCAAGTGTGTCATCTTCCTGTGTCAATGTTTGTCGTGGTCAAGTCTGTCGTCGTCTAGTCTGTGATCTCGAGTGTGTGGGTCCGAAGTGATCTATAATTGTAAAATTTTCAAAGCATCCGAAGGTGGATACAAGTAGAAGTTCCAAACATTGTTATTGCATCAATTAAACCTAGTCGAGATGAAGTGTCGATCAGAAGACCGGCCTTGGATGTTGAGTTGAGCTGTTATTGAGACAAGATCTGTATGCATTACATGAATATCTGCTAAAATTGATTTATGAAGCACGTCAAAGTCATCAGGTCTTTTGAGTACCTATCAGTCACGGATCAGAATTGAGATATCAGGAGACTTGAACAGCCTAAGAGTTAGGATTTGAGTTTTGCTTTAAGATTGGGATCTAGATGTATGAATTGCCAAGAAGGCCTGCCTCGTCAAGAAAGTTGGATTTAGATCAAACACTAATCATGCTCTGCATTTGACATGCACTTCAGCAGCATTTTCCGCATATTATTTGTGCCTTTGTTAAACCAGCTCTACTCTCTGCAAATTGACCCCACAATTTATTTTGACCACAGATTGGTCCAATCTTGATGCATAAAGAGTGCTCGAAACTTGTTGGAATTGGTCTAAAGGACCCATGGGAATTTGAATTTTGGTAAAAGCCGTTCAGAGTTGAAGAAAAGTCCCCCAGATGAGAAGAATCAAAGGCACCGCAGCCTGAAAGTGGCCGAGAAACGGCAAACTCCCGTCGTTTTGGGATTGATTATGAGTTGTCTTAGAAAATGGACATTTGAGTCTACTGTCGCTTGAGAATTACATCCAGAAAGGACTTTCAGAAGATGGGTCAGAATGCGAGATGTTCAGAAAGGGTTAGAGTAAGCCTGACGTGTTGCAAGAATGATTGCGTTGGTCGAAGCACCAATATGAGTCTCAGAAAGAATCAGCAGGGCCTCCAGAATATGTGCTCGCGTCCCAGAAACCTCAGATATCTCCTCAAGCAGAGAATTTCCAGATATTGTCAAGGTATACAGAATTCGTGCATCTCTCAGAATCATAGGATCTCCCCAGTAGAGAACTTTCAGAATTAAGTTTCTCGCAAGCATCATGTATCCACGGGTTGCCTCCAGATAAAGGGTTTCTCTCAGAATCAGAATCGTGGGTCGCCTCCAGAATACAAGGTTTATGCCAAGAATCGTGTATCCGTGGGTTGCTCTCAGAATGTAGGGTTTCTCTCAGAATCGTGGGTTGCCTCCAGAATGTAGGGTTTCTCTCAGAATCAGAATCGTGGGTTGCCTCCAGAATGTAGGGTTTCTCTCAAAATCAGAATCGTGTATCCGTGGGTTGCTCTCAGAAGAAGGGTCATCTCTCAGAATTTGTGTATCTCTCAGAATCCGTGCATCAGAACAGAAGATTTGTCCTCAGAAGAAGGGCCTGTTTCAGAAGAACAGAGGATTTGTCTCCGGCAGAGAGACCTGTTTCAGAAGATTTGTTTCTAGACCTGCCACAGAAGATTTGTCCTCGGAAAAAGGGCCTGTTTCAGAAGAACAGAAGATTTGTCTCCGGCAGAGAGAGACCTGTTTCAGAAGACTTGTTTCCAGACCTGTTACAGAAGATTTGTCTAGAAGAAGGACCTGTTTCAGAAGAACAGAAGATTTGTCTCCGGCAGAGAGACCTGTTTCAGAAGATTTGTCCCCAGCAAAAGGACTCTACATCAGCAATCGTCCCCAGCAAAAGGACTCTACATCAGCAATCGTCCCCAGCAGAAGGACTCTACATCAGCAATCGTCCCCAGCAAAAGGACTCTACATCAGCAATCGTCCCTAGCAGAAGGACTCTACATCAGCAATCGTCCCCAGCAAAAGGACTCTACATCAGCAATCGTCCACAGAAGAAGGACCTGTTTCAGCAATCGTCCCCAGCAGAAGGACTCTACATCAGCAATCGTCCCCAGCAGAAGGACTCTACACCAGCAATCGTCCCCAGCAAAAGGACTCTACATCAGCAAATCGTCCCCAGCAGAAGGACTCTACATCAGCAATCTCCCAGCAGAGGACTTTCATCAATCATCTAAGTGGTCAAGACTCTAAAAAATCATTTAAGATTTAAAAACATGCTTCATCAGAAATAGATCAAGTTTAAGATCAGGTCAAGTTTAAGACAGTATCGAGTTTTAGATCGAGTTTAAGATCATGTCGAGTTTTAGATCGAGTTTAAGATCATGTCGAGTTTTAGATCGAGTTTAAGATCATGTCGAGATTAGATCGAGATTAAGATCATGTCGAGTTTTAGATCGAGTTTAAGATCATGTCGAGATTAGATCGAGATTAAGATCATGTCGAGTTTTAGATCGAGTTTAAGATCATGTCGAGATTAGATCGAGATTAAGATCATGTCGAGTTTTAGATCGAGTTTAAGATCATGTCGAGATTAGATCGAGATTAAGATCATGTCGAGTTTTAGATCGAGTTTAAGATCATGTCGAGATTAGATCGAGATTAAGATCATGTCGAGTTTTAGATCGAGTTTAAGATCATGTCGAGTTTTAGATCGAGTTTAAGATCATGTCGAGTTTTAGATCGAGTTTAAGATCATGTCGAGATTAGATCGAGATTAAGATCATGTCGAGTTTTAGATCGAGTTTAAGATCATGTCGAGATTAGATCGAGATTAAGATCATGTCGAGTTTTAGATCGAGTTTAAGATCATGTCGAGATTAGATCGAGATTAAGATCATGTCGAGATTAGATCGAGATTAAGATCATGTCGAGTTTTAGATCGAGTTTAAGATCATGTCGAGTTTTAGATCGAGTTTAAGATCATGTCGAGTTTTAGATCGAGTTTAAGATCATGTCGAGATTAGATCGAGATTAAGATCATGTCGAGTTTTAGATCGAGTTTAAGATCATGTTAAGATTAGATCGAGTTTAAGATCATGTTGAGTTTTAGATCGAGTTTAAGATCATGTTAAGATTAGATCGAGTTTAAGATCATGTCGAGTTTTAAATCGAGTTTAAGATCATGTTAAGATTAGATCGAGTTTAAGATCATGTTGAGTTTTAGATCGAGTTTAAGATCATGTCAAGTTTTAGATCGAGTTTAAGATCATGTCGAGTTTTAGATCGAGTGTAAGATCATAGGTTGAGTTTATGACCACGCCCAAGTATAGAATTGTTTTGAGTTTAAGAATAGGTCGAATTTAAGACCACGTCGTGTCTAGATCTAAGATGAGGAGAAGACTTGTCTAGAACCCACTTCATTAAGAAACCTAAATCAATAGGAAGGATTGTGTCAAAAAAAAAAAAAAAAAAAAAAATTCGACTGTGAGAGAGAGTCATTACATCCCTTGCATTAGATTTTGCATCCAGGGAACCCTTGAGGATGATTCCTCCAGCACTTGCACATTCACGTTTTCATACTGCACCAGCATCCTAGGATAGGAGCATTTCATCCGCATTGTTGTTGTTTGTTTTCCGTTTTCCCGCGCGCTTGAACTACGCCCTGGTCTGATTCCTGGAAAGGATACGTAGGCAGCTCCAGCGGAGCACGACCAGCATCAGCTTCAACTTAGCCGCCTCTACCCAGCATTGCATTGCATTCTTGCATTCGTAATTTCTTGATTTTCTCTGATTTTGAATTTCTTGATTTTGCGAATTTTTTGTTTTTCCTAAAACCTCTCAGTATGGTTATTTGGGTGCCTTCAAGGCTTTGGCACTCACTTGCAGTTCACGTTGTTCACAACAAGCTCTGCCAAAGAGGGGCAAACTGTAGACACCCAATTTTGACCACACTGATAGGATTTAGGGTGGACAACGTCTTGGAGGATTCGATGATGAAAAGTACCCCGTGGAAGGTACTGGATTCCACACAATCAGAAGATCGGACTTCGGAAAGTGACTTCAAGCTCAGAAAAGCCCTTTTCCATGGATAAATCCCGGTTTTGTCAAAATCATCTCTCAGAATTCATATTCTCTCAGAGTTATATGAACATTAAGTGTTCTAAACGCAGTATTCTAGGTATCCAGAGATTCAATTTTAAAGAAAAGTTCGAAATCGACGCACATTTGAAAGCAATTTTGGAAAAGACGTCATTTGATTTCAAAAAAGACGACGAAAGTTCCGGAGGACTTCCGGACTTCAATTGGACTTCAATTCTCATTATAAAACCTCTGGAAATATTTTTATACTGAAATTCAACCTGACAGCTTTCCAACGGTACGTAAACGGACGATTTCGGACACCAAAAAGCATTTTTACAAAAATCTGGAAAAGCAGTGCACGTGATTTTTGAAACAGGGTTTGTGGGTGACCAGAGGAGCAAGAATAGTAAGTGGCGGTTTTGGGTATGGGGGTGGCGGGTCCCACCATAACCGCCACTTCCATTTGTGTCCTCCACGGAGCTTTTTGAGTTCCAGACCCTTCTAGAAGCTTCCCACTGCGAGGAAATTGCCTGGAAATTGCGTTTAGGCTCCGAAATGGCCATTTTAACCCTCTTTTAAGCTCTAAAAATCCTGTTTTAACCCTGAAACTTAAGAGCTAAGTCTTCAAAACTCTATATAAGATCTCATACATCTCATATGAGATCACATCTTAACACACTAGACACTTGGAAGAGATACACTTGAATATACTTAGAGATACAAACACACATAGAAGCACATACAAGAGAGATAAGTATACTTTGAATATACTTTCAATTTAGGTGAATTCTAGAGAGAGAAAATTATGAATTGAATTTAGATTAACATAGGCTAATTAGACCACAATTTGAACATCAATTGCCTCCCTCAACTTCCATGGATGAGTGCTTGAAGAACACTTGAATAACACTTGAAGAAGAAGATCTTCAAATCAATTTTGGTCTTGTAATTGAGAATCCTCCAAGAGGTAAACACTATAGTTCATCTCTAATTCCTACTTTGTATATATAGATCTATAAGATTTGGATCTAACTTAGTTCTATTTCTACTTATTAGAACACTCATCTTCTTCCTCTCATGTTCTTCACACACTCACATAGTTAGATCCAAATCTCTTTGATTTTTATTGATAATTTACAATTAGAGATTGTTTTTCACTTTGATTTTCAATTTTGGTTTCATTCTTCAATTTTAGTTTAGATTCATGCATACATGATTATATATATATACATATATCTATTTTGAATTCCATGATGGTTTGGAAATATGATCTATGAGAAGGATGATTTCTATGTTCATACCTATCTCTTGATTATTCCTATTACCTAGGATTCCTATTGAATTTCATCTCCAACATGATATTTATAAGTCCCTTTGATCCTTGATCTAAAAGTTCTTCATAGAACTTGAGGGCTAAATTGATTGGGAATCATGATAATTAAGTTGATCTATGAGTTTGATCTCTCTAATAAGCTTCAACTATCACTAAAATGTTTTCCTCACACTTTAAAATGAACTAGATAAAAATTCAGCAAAGCAGATTGGTTTTGTCCATTAGATTTGGTCCATCAAAACCCATAGTTTGATGGATTTCAAATTTTCTGGGTAAACTTTGATGAATTAGCTTTCATCCGGTCCGTTTTGAGAGCTTTTAGGATTCATATACTATTTTTAGAAATTGTTGAGAAATCGGTTGACAGATTTGAACATCGTCTCTTTGTGCTTGAATTTCAGAAAATCTATAATAGTTATCGACTTTCCGCTTTTTGGGGATGATTCCTAACTCATATATCTATATGCCGATGTAAAATCGTGAGCATACGATCGAGTTAGGATCGTTTTCTAAGCGTTTAAAGTTGATACAACTATTCTGGAATTTTCTAAGTTTAATTACAAATATGATTATGTATACAAAATGGTCATACCTTGATCACTCAACAACAATTGATGAATAAAACTTGGTTTAGAAATCACCTAGGATAAATGGATGAGAGATCAAAAGCTTAAATCAACTTGGTTAACATGATTCATGAACTTCTATTATACTTCTATTATGTTTTGCATTCATTTGTCAAATGATACCAAATTTCCAGAATAACAGAGTCTGTTTAAAACACTTTTTCAGAAACCTTGTGATTACAGAATGTCCATGGGTTTATTTTTATCATATACTACAATGAAATAGCTTTCTTTTGACACCAAATAGAGCTTCATATGATTTTTGTAGATTTAATTATGATTTTTACAAGAACAGTGGACAGTCCTGATCCACTGTTCCCAAAACATTTATTTCTCAATCAATAAAATTGATATTGAGGTCCCACTTTTTGGAGAAGTTCCCTAAGACATGTATCTAACTTTCTGTAAAAGGGTTTTTATCCAGCTCATGTTTAAGACCACTTTTGATAGGATTCATTAGAGGTTGCTGAATCTGGAAATTTGATTGATGACATGTTTTCTTTGTTTATCATGCATATCATTTGTTTGCTTGTATTTTTGCAATGCTTTGGGTATTCTTTGGTGTCTTAGTGCAGAGAATTAAGTGCCTTGGACCCGGACGTCGATTTGTGGTTTGCCTCGTCTACATGTGGCTTAGTGCCCATGTATCGTGTACTATCTCTATCCTTTCTCTTAGAATTTTTCTAGGTTTACAACTTTGATTTCAACGACACATTTCCTTTAGGGTAGTCTCCGTTTATATGATTATTTGTTAGAGACATCTTATCTAGGATTGTTGCATAATTGCATTGCACGTTTCCATTCTTTTTGCTTTCGCGACTCCGCTTGAGTCAACCAATGTAAGTCTTCTCGTTCCCTTTGCATATCATGACATGTTTACTTTATTTGCATCGGTCCCGGGCGGGACTAGCCACTGTGAGTATACTTCTCCCTTGTATTGCATGAGCATCCGCTTTCTACTTGATTTAGTCTCTTGAAATGATTTTCATTAGATGTTTCTTTTTGCCATGTATATATCTATCTAGTATGTTTGAGGAAACAACATCTATTATGAATTAATAACAAGGATATTTGAATCAAGGCCTACCATTCGGTAGGGCGAGGAGGGGGTGCTTTAGTCCTGCTTGGGCTCCTTCCCCTCTCGTACCAAGACCCCCGAACCTTGTTTCTGGTAATGAAGGGCGAGTAACCTTATTCAATTTTGGGCGAGTCAAACTTGGGTTTCCTAATTCCCGATAAAAATTAGGTGGCGACTCTTTGTCTCTAGGATCGCGTGAGGAAGTCCTAGTTTTCCCTGAAGTGTGCTCCTTGGGATCCGTCCCGGGACACTATCGAGGGAGAGCGTCAGGACCTCCTCATTCGCAGTGGTCCACACCTATGAATGGTTCTACAGGAATCTATATGCAAAGGCTGGGTTTAGTCAAAGAGGGTCCGTTGACGAGAGTTCCAATATACCGTCAGAGAGACAGTACGGAGGTTTTTACTCTTTTTGATATACCTTGGAAGGTACATTATCAACGGTGACTTGTGCCCTGGAACAGCAAGACCTGAACAATGTCAGCGCCGCGTTTCAGACACAGTCGGAGGGGAAATGCAAGAGTGCAATGCGGTGAACCAAACACAGTAAAAAGATGATTTTAAGGATGCTTCTTACGAGTTAAACCTCTGTATTATTTTGTTTTAAAATAAAAGTCCCCAGCAGAGTCGCCAGATTGTGGACACGCGGAATCGGACCACTTCTCTCTCTTGTTTGAGATTATTTTTGAAACTTGATTTGAATCAGGGAAAGAAAACGAAAAGTCTGTTGAAAACAGATACAGAGTCGCCACTTGGTCTTTAAGGAACCAAGAAACCTAATTTTGACTCACCCAAACGGATAAGGGCACCGGCCCTTCATAACCAAAGAACTTGGTTCGGGGTTTTGGTACGAGAGAGGAAGGAGCCTTTGTCGCGACTAATACACCCTCAGCTCGCCCCGTCTTTCGACGGGCCTCAATTAGCATCCAAATAATCATATTATACTATATATGGTTCGACAAATAATACTATGATAGTATATTACATCACATAAGAAAATTGAAATGGAAGATCAAAAGATAAAATATCATTCATAAGATCTAAGTCAAATATCATGCAATGTAAAGTGAAAGATCACACAAATAAACCTAGGAAAAATCGTCTAATCGTGTATCAAGTAATTAGTTTCCTTAATCTAAAAGGGACATGAATTGTTCTTGAAACAAATAAACAAAGAAATCAAAATATGCTTAGCAAGCTAACATGATGCATGTTATTCTTTGAGAAAAGAAGATTTCTCAATCCCCAGGACGGATGAGAAAGGACGATTAGATCGAGGGGAAGCATGAACGTGTGATCATGATCATTCCTTATAGTCTTCTTAGATTAAGAGTTACAAAAAAACCCGAATCTTGCATGAATGCATTGTATATATCTGAAAATGTGCAAAGGTTGTAGTGTGTTTTGTGTACATGGATTTCTAAAATGACTTAGGAGTCTAAAATGTGTATGAATGAATGGATTAAATCAACATGGGATGTATACAAATGTAGTATGAACTACTTCCTAAGATATGAGCTAATTTGGAATGCATATAAGCATTAAATCAAAGAATGAAAGTTAAGGTATGCTTGCTGTGAATAGTGGACAGAACAGTAGCATCATCTTTGGAAATTTGAAAAGAGGGGTTAGGAATGTTTTCAATGCATGTTTTTTTATGGAGATGTTCCTTATTGTGTCTATAATACAACCCAAAAAGCCAATCTTGAATAGCTATCACAGATTGAGAGAAAACATATAAACAACACAGGTCACTCAGAAACCGAGTTCGTACTGTCGACTGAAATGTTAGAAAATCTTAGAAAATGAAAAAGAATGATCTAAGGGCCCATTTTATACAGACAGTTCCCTAAGACATTGAATTTTAAGGGAAAAATAAGTTAGGACCACCCTTTTTGGAAACGTTTTCTGTAAAAGAGGTTGGAAGTGGACCTAACTGCTGTGACAGCAAAGACAGAATGTTTGGAAGGAATGTTGGGATCCAAATGGACCATTTCCAAGTACTTCCAAGTCAAACCAAAAATCATGGGTGTTCTCCAATGAGTTAGGAAGACTTTCCAAGTGGCCTTGCATTCATATGTTGAGTATTGAGTTCTAGAGAAATCTTTGAACTCAACTCACTCACTGTTTTGACTCATTGTTTTGAAGATTTTGGAGAAAACAAAGTTTTGTTTCTTGAAATCAAATGGGAGGGATTGAGAGGGGTTTTGAAATAGATGTTTTGAAAACATGTTTTCAATATTCAATGAGGATTATAGCCACTTAGAATACCTACATCAAACTCATCATTAAGAACCTCCAAGATTGTTGGAGAGATTTATTTTATTTTTGAACATAACTTCAATACATTCCAAGAATACCTTGGAAGTATTGAGGTTATGATCATCATCTATCAAACATGTTTTTGAGGTCAAGAGCTACTATCCATAAGGATTCACTCACCCCAAACTTCATGTCATCACTTAGATGATGATGAACTAGTAAGTAAATAAAGAAAATCAAAAAGAAATGGGATAAGAAGAGATGAACAATAAATAAACAAGCAAGTAGATGATGATCAATAGATGATATTCATGAAGCATGAGACTTGTAGATTGGTGTTTCACTCATATGTAATGACACTAGACATGGAAGAAGCTTCCATTCTCTTAAATGCTCACTAAAATGGTGGTTGGGAGTATTGAATGTTGAAGTAAATGGAAGTAATGAAGTAAAAACAAAGTTAGAACTCACTTTTGTTTTGAAAATCAAAGAAGAAAGCTTCTTTTCTCTCTACTCTAACCTTATCTCTACAACTTTCTCTCCCAAACTTTTCCAAAACTCACATTTGACTCCCCCAAAATGAAGAGTAATGGGGTGTTTATATAGGCCAACTTGGGGTGGTTTTGGGATTTAGAAAGTGTTCCTATTGGTCCCAAACATCTGAAATCATGAAACTACGTCGTTTTGGCTTTTAATTAATCAAAATGGGACCACAAAACAAATTACAAAAATACACTGTACTGGAGGGGAGTGCCGCGGCGGCACTGGGCCACTGCCGCGGCGGCAGTGGGCCAGTGCCGCGGCGGCACTGCTCCTCCCTTCGTCCAGATAATGCTGTTTAAGCCCCCTGAAGTTCCGGTATTCGCGAAAAGGCCCTATTTCGTCCAAAATTCACAGAAAATGCATACGAACTCCAAATTGAGGTTGTGATATACCGTTGGAAAGGTAATGGAGTCTACTTTACATAAAAAATAGTTCGGGGATAGGTCACTTTGAAACGTTTTGCGGTATTCGCGATAAAAGCCAATTTGATCGCCTTTTTCGTCTTTGGAAATTCATAATAAATTCGTTTTAAATCCAGAAATTATGTGCGATATACCGTTGGAAAGCTATTGACCTCTAGTATCCATAAAAAATGTTCAAAAACTATTTTGGTGCCCCGGTTCTAAAGTCAAATTCTGGTCAAACTGGTCAAACCTGGGATTCCCGGGAAGTTCTGGAAACCTCCGGGAGTTCCCGGGAGCTGATGTTTTCGCTCGATTTTCTTTTGGAACTTGTTTTAACACTTTTCTCGTGACTAAAAATGATTCTGGTGAATTCGGACGATTTCGGTCAAACTTGGTCAAACTTGGTCAAACCTGGTCACACCTTGGTCAAACCTAGTCAAACCTTGGTCAAACCGGTCAACGAGGACTTTCCGGGAACTTTCGGGACTGCCGAGGGTCTTTGGGAGCCGACGATTTCATCTGATTTCTCTTTAAAACTCTTTTTATCGCTTTTCTTACGACATAGCATGTTTTCAGAACTTTGGGACCAAATCTGGGAGTTTTCGGGCTTTCAGGGGCATTTTGGTCATCCTGAGTATTCTGAGAGATGGAGCTGACTTCCGAGAGTCCTTTTGAGTCTTTTAGATCATTGCGAACCACCAAGCTATGGGCCTCCTAGATCTGATAGCCGACAAAATGGGGTGTCTACAATTACTCTTACTTTTTGAAAAGCGTATTAATTCATTGTAAGTCTCATTTTTCTTCTTCATTTTGACTGATCACTAGAAGAGAACGTTCAGGATTTACCAAAATTTAGAGCTCTTGAATTTACTAAAATGAATAATCCTATGAACTCAGAAGATGATTTAGGCTATCTTTTGACCATACATGCATAATACAGCCTTGGCCTACCTCTGTGCTATTCCTTTATGTCGCCTCTTGAGCCTTATCATAATTGCATTGTCATTACAATTCCTTAAATCTAAGCCCGACTCCAAAATACAAGTTTGAGCTTCTTTTCTCTACCTAGGAATGATTGGAACGTGTTATCTTGACAAGAAGTTTG
Source organism: Hydrangea macrophylla (assembly GCA_033977485.1). Lineage (NCBI taxonomy): Eukaryota > Viridiplantae > Streptophyta > Magnoliopsida > Cornales > Hydrangeaceae > Hydrangea > Hydrangea macrophylla. The sequence continues at coordinate 33,789,987 of CM066988.1, forward strand.
GTAGTGTGAATAAGGGAAAGTTGGCAAAGAAAAAAAATGATGAAAAAAATAAAGACAAAAAAAAGACAAAAAAAAGCATGAAGAGAAAAAAGTGCCAATGGTTGTTACAAAAGAAAAAAATAATAATAATAAAAAGAAGAGTGTGAAAAATAAAAATAAAAGAGAGAGAATGGAGCTGTGGGGAAGTTTGAAAAGTTGTAGTAGACATTCCAATTACATCCTTAGATCTAATTGAATATCACGAGCTCTTCTTCTTTCACCTAACACCTCTTTTTCAAAGTCCTGATGATTTCAAGTTGATTGGATTAGAAGTTAAGGTAAAGAGCGAGTTCTCCACGGTATCTCGCTCTTCTAGTGAAAAGTATCATTTCATGAAACTTTGCGCACTAAAATGTCCGTTTTTCTATTTAGATATGAGAAGCCTTTGTTTCCATTTACATTTACTCTTTATAGCTTCCATATCATAAGTGATCATTATTACACCTAATTCGGAGTGATTTCATCTTGAGAGTGTAATCCTAGTGAGAGTTGAGTCAAAATGAATGTCTTGATAGCATCTTAGGTTATGCGAGCTTAGAAATTAAAGTTTTGTATTTGGGTTGTCCATTCACACACACACATGAAGATTAATAGGTATGAAATATTCTAATGACTTTGGTAGTAGATTAACTGTAATGTGTGTGTTGCATGGCTATGGCATACTAGAGAGTTTCATGAGATTGTTGAGCTTAACCGCATTGCTAAATAAGAGGAAAAATTTCTTGAAAACTTTTAAATGAGAACCATTACCATAAATATGAATTTTGTGGATAGATTCACTACAAACCCACACGAGACAACACTCGTCCACTAGGGGGAACCTAGGGGTTTAAAGGCTTGTTGCATACACTAAATGCAATCGTGATTCCTGCGAAAGTGATTTAGGATTTTTACTTTCTTTTGTTTTCAATTCTTAGAATTCCAACAAACATTGTTGTAGTTCACTTCATTGCTAGGGACTAAGAAACGAGCTAGTTGGGGGTGTGATGCGAGGTGAAAAGTGCATATTCATAACGTATTACATGGTCCTTTATGCATACTTTTATCCCTAAGTCCCTAGATTTAGGTTTATTCTAATAGCAATATTCCTTTTATTGTGTTAATGCTAAAACATATGTTTATGCGTTATTTTATAGGTATTAGAATATAAATCAATGAACTGAAGCTAAAGAAAAGTAATTTTGGTGGATAGAACAATGGAAGTAGCTGAGAAAACACCAATTTTGACAATGAAGACTTCAGATTTGGAAGATTGTCCTAGAAATACAAAATGTAGATCTTTAAGTTACGATTACGTGGCCGCAAACGAGAGGTCAATTCAAGGTCTGAGTGAAAAGTTATGGTCATTCTCCCATTCGTGCGCAGAGTTGTTAAAATCAAAGAGTTCAAGCCCTTGAGACTTCGATCGATCGAGCTAAGCTCGATCGCTTGAGCTCTATTTTCTACCAAAAGTTGCGTACAGTATGTGGGAACCCTATAAATAAGCTGCTATGACACCAGACAAAAGGAGGACGCTCCAGAATGCAAAAAACAACAGTTTAGGGTAGTTTTAGGGTTAGATTAGGAGTAGATTAGGTTAGATTCTTATTTTTCTTCCTCTTTTCCATTGATTTATTGAAGATTATTGAAGATTAAAGTTTAGTTCAAGATTATTACAAGTTTATTTCAGATGCTTTCCAGGTTTTTCTGTTCCTTTATCGTATTTGATTATTTATTGTTATAGTTGTTATGATTGTTTTGTTTTACTATTTTTGCGCTAGTTTTATCATGTTTTCATAGTTTAGACGTTGGAAATGTATGATGAAATATTGATTCTTAGCCTTTGCCATGTATTATATAGAAAACCTAGACTCGATCGATCGAAGGTATTTCGATCGATCGAACAAGAACCATAGTCAAGCGATCGAAGACATTTCGATCGATTGAAGGATGATGCTGGTCGATCGATCGAGAGCGCTTCGATCGATCGAACTTGATGATTCCTGAGATGATTCTTTTAATTATTCCATGACTTTCTATTTTAGAAATCTGTCATCAAATTGTCCCTATAAGCTCAGTTTGTCACAACAGTTTTTAGAACTTGAAGCCTTAAGGCTATTTTCTTCAATGACTTTTGAAAATCACTCTGAATGCTAACACCATTTAGAGTGCAAGTAATAACCATTTTTTTTAAACCGTCTTTCAAGTACTTTAAATCAACTGTGATGATGTAGTCCCGGTCATGTAAGGGCTATTGATTTTATATCTTTAGAAAAATACGGAATGCTGAAAAGGAATGAACTCCATCGAACGTTAATGAGTATGCATGGTAGATGGTTAGGATCAATGTGGATTCACGTATTTCCAACACCTTTAAATTATTTGTTTCATTAGTTATGTTTTTATAAGCTTTAGTTTATTATTTAGTTTAATTTAATTAATTAGGATTCGTTAGAATTCCACTTCTTTATGATCTTTTCTTTTTCTTTAGGTTGTAGCTTAGTAGATATTCTTCCTATTCCTTCCCTGTGGGATCGACCTTGATTTATCCAGTATTGCTTGCACGATCACCTACACTTGGGTGTTGCACAAAAGTGCACAACTTTTTAGTCATGTCAATACCTATCTCTTGATCTATAAGTTTGATCTCTCTAATAAACTTCAATCATCACCTAAGATGTTTTTCTCACACTTTAAAATGAATAAGATAAAAATTCAGCAAAATAAATCGATTTTGTCCATATGATTTGGTCCACCAAAACCCATAGTTTGATGGATTTCAAATTTTCTGGCTAAACTTTAATGAATTATCTTTCATTCGATCCGTTTTGAGAACCTCTAGGATGCATATGCTATTTTTTAGAAATTGTTGAGAAATCGGTTGACATATTTGAACATAGTCTCTTTGTATTTGAATTTAAGACAATCTTTGATATTTATCGATATTCCGCTTTTTGGGAATGATTCCTAACTCATGTATCTATATGTCAATGTAAAATCGTGAGTATACGATTGAGTTAATATCATTTTCTAAGCAATTGAAGTTGATACAACTATTCTGGAATTTTCTAATTCAACTACAATTATGATTATGTATACAAAATGGTCATACCTTGATCACTCAACAATAATTGATGAATGAAACTCAGTTTAGAAATCAGCTAGGATAAATAGATGAGAGATCAAAAGCTTAGATTAACTTTATTAACATTATTCACGAACTTCTATTATACTTCTATTATGTTTTACATTCATTTGTCAAATGATATCAACCTTCCAGAATAACAGAGTCTGTTTAAACAACTTTTCAGAAACCTTAAGATCATGAAATGTCCATGAGATTATTTTGGTCATAAACTTCAATGAAATAGCTTTCTTTTGACACCAAATTGAGCTTCACATTATTTTTGTAGAATTAATTATGATTTTTAAAAGAACAGTGGACAGTCTTGGTCCACTATTCCCAAAACTCTTATTTCTTGAACTTCAAAAATGGTTAAGAGGTTCTACTTTTTGAAGAATTTCCCTAAGACATGTATCTAACTTTACATAAAAGGGGTTTAATCTAACTTATGTTTAAGACCACTTTTATAGGATTCATTGGAGGTTGCTGAATCTGGAAATTTGATTGATGACATGTTTTCTTTGTTTATCATTCATATCATTGGTTTGCTTGTATTTTTGCAATGCTTGGGTACTTCTTGGTGTCTTTGTGCAGAGAATTGAATGTCGTGGATTCAGACTTCGACTTGTGGGTTTGTCTCGTCTACATGTGGCTTAGTGCCCATGTATCGTGTACTATCTCTATCCTTTCTCTAAAATTTTTTCTAAGTTTACAACTTTGTTTTCAACGACACAATTTTCTTAGGATAGTCTCCGTTTATATACTTATGTGTTAGAGACATCTTATCTTGGATTGTTTCATGATTGCATTGTATGTTTCCTTTCTTTTTCTTTTTGCGACTCCAGTTGAGTCAACTCAATGTAAGTCTTCTCGTTCCCTCTTGCATATCATGACATGCTTCCTTTATTTGCATCGGTCCCGGGCGGGACTAGCCAATGTGAGTATATCTCTCTTGTATTGCATGTGCATCGGACTTCTACTTGATTTAATCTCTTGACATGATTTTCCTTAGATGTTTCCTTTTTGACATGTATACATTACCTAGTATGTTTGAGGAAATAACACCAATTATGAATTAAGAACAATGATATTTGAATCAAGGCTTACCGTTCGGTCGGGCGAGGAGGGGGTGCTTTAGTCCTGCTTGGGCTCCTTTCCCTCTGTACCAAGACCCCCAAACCTAGTTCCTGGTAATGAAGGGCGAGTAACCTTATTCAATTTTGGGCAAGTCAAACTTGGGTTTCCTAATTCCCGATAAAAATTAGGTGGCAACTCTTTGTCTCTAGAATCTCCCGCCTGCCACAGTCCACACGGAAAAACTTACAAATTGTGCCAGGATATATTGTCACCCCTGGATGGCCTGGGGAGACATGTATGCACACATCTCCACCTGGCTAGGGAGAAGGCTCGGTCTAACCCTCTACCTTGTCTCGGCCTATTCGTAAAGAGGCGTACCAGACGGTATATCCACTTGGGGAGGCGGTTTCGTCCACCACCACTATAGAGGGAGCCGAAGTTTCCCCGGGCATCAGATTAGCCCACAGCTAGTGCCTTAACTGCTAGAACGGATGGTCGCTGCCTGAGGTCTCGACAGCGGGTATCTTCCCTCTACCCGCAACCCGGGCAGCAGCAGCGGTGACGGCGGTGGTGGCCTATCTAGCCCTCAGCTAGTCGAGATCTCTTCGGGGACCCATTTCTGCAAAGGAACAAGAGAACCATGCGGTCAGTAGCCAGTAAAAATAGTGAAGAATACAATAGGAAAAAGGCAAGGCCAGATGGTCCCGAGCAATTACCAAGAATGATCAGAGGAAATACTGGAGCTTCAACGGGCTCGTTCGGGCTGTAAGTGGCAACAAAATATCCCGTCCAGGTAAGCAAATTCCAGATGTTTGTGGGCAGACTGGCCAGGTGTCGGATCCGGTTCTGACACACCTTAGGGTTGTCAAGAGGATTAAATGACCACGTTGCAAAACAGCACATGAAGATTGTTAGTCACGTGGTTGTGTTTAGAAGCAAAGAAAAGTAGAAGAAAGAGCGTTGGATGGGCTTACCCCTCAGCTCCCCCACCCAGGAGGTCCTCAACAAGATTCCCGGGTCCCTATCGCAAAACCTAAGGGTGGAAACCTAGAATAATTTGTTCTTCCACCCCCTTGTTGTTGCTTGAGCTGTTGACGATAATTTCTCTTCCCTGTCGAGCTGATAGAGAGAAGAACCCGAATTCCCTGTGAACGAGGAACGGTCGGTGGGCCCACAAGAATTCTTGAAGGGTAAGTTCATACTCGAAGATGGGGCCAGAGAGAGATTGACTCCATCAGGAACCTTCACCCATTCGGAGCTAATTGCCCAGGGCCAATCCTAAGGTAGATTAGAAGATCTCGGGCAACGGGGCAGAGGGGAATGTGAAAACCAGCCATGAGGGCATCCTCGTAGAGGGTGATGATGCCCGACTGGTAGAGATGGAATCCACGGGCTTTAATGGCCAAGGAGCAGCTACTGGGAATGGTATACCTATCCCTAATCCAACTAAGGTCTTGGGCACGCAGGGCAGACGGAGTAGACTCACAGGCGAACACAACCCCGGGGTCAGGGTGTCTCGGTGTCTCGTCGCCCGAGCCATACGAAACAGAGGCTACGAGGGCCTCCTGGTTTAACTCATTGTTTGGCACTCTGATTGGGATCCTACCCTCACTATGGTGGTCGATGGTGTAGCAGACGGTGGGTCCAGGCTCGTATTTGAGCTCCCGACTATTCATCCTCCGATCGAGAGGAGGAATCAAAACCAGAATGGTGCATCCCTAAGGATCCAGGAGGTGGACCGGGGTATAAGTGAAAGCATAGATAAGGTAAGCAACTCCAAGTCTAAGGTACAAAGGAGGCAAGTACAATAACCTAAAGGGTAAAGTATATAGAGCTCTCAGGGTAAGGCAACACTCGGCCAACACTGTTACAGGGTAACCCGACCGGTTCAACCGCTCCACTACCAAGGACAAGTTACTTAACCTAAGGACGAAGATGAACCTAAGGAAAAAGAAGTCCTACTCCTGGGCAAAACCTACTGGGTTTGTTCTCTCTAGCCTCACCCAAGGTAAAAAAAGAAGGGGGAGAAGGAAGAATGCAATGAATTGAAACAACGAATTGAAACTGAGGAGAGGGGACTTATTGTAATTAACGCAAAATAAGGGCTCCGGAAGCTTTACCATGGACTTTTGCTCTCAAGACCACTTAGTTGTCTCTATCTCTTAGCAGCAAGAATGAAAGAAATGGACAAGTGTTCCTTATATATACGACATCAACGGTCTAGATTAAACTAGATCCAACAGCTATGAAGTTTTCCCACCTAAAGCATCTATCAGCTGTCACCTCGGGCGTATGAAGCGATGCCTCAAAAGTTGCACGCATTAAATGCGTGACACGACGGTCCGATCACCACGCAACTATTCGATTAGCTTAGTACCGACTTTGTTGGGTCCTAATCAGACCAACCACTAGCTGACACATGGCAGACATCGGCCTCGGACCCACAGAGCCACTGCTCAATTTCTGACCTTAACTGACTAGCACGACCGGTCATGCCCCTGGTAAGGTCCCGACCTCCTTCTCGGATGGTTCTCAAAGCAGTGCTAATTTTCAATCCTCATCCGATGAAGCATCGTATCATCTTTGAAAATGGGGGGCAGTTGATAGGTACAAAAATATTCAATCAAAGTCAAATTGCCACGTCAGTAGCAGAATGCCAGGTCACTCGAGACAGGGACATGTTGCTCAACCATCCGGGCGGTCCGACCCAAAGTCGCCCAATCAGTTAAAACTGCTCGGGGATACGTGATGCTGATAATCCAAGATGGGCTCAGCCCAGGCCTGATCCCGTGACTCACGCTAAACAGTTCTGGCAGTTTCCTAACTCAATCAGAAGATTAATAGAAAGTAGAAGATGTTTCCTAAACCATTAAGGGAACTTCCCATGATTGATGCTCATCAGTTTGTAATTAGATTAGGCTTCCTAATCTAATAGTTACCTTGTGCGGATGGTCTCTTGCATCTATAAAAGAGGTCACCCACCCTCGTAAAGGGGGATTGCATTCTAAACCTAGAGAATAGCAAAATATATCACTATTACGCATATACCCAATCGGTTGCTGGTAGTGCCGCCCACTTTGTTGGCTCACCAAAAGCGGCGGTGATCTGTTAGTGAAAGCGCACCAATGCACACGTGGACGTAGGTCACCTCATTAATGGGGTCGAACCACATACAATTCTTTGGTGCACATCTCTCTCTCTAAATCTCTCTTACCCAGATTTCAACATCATCAATAAGGATGGTAAATATTGTTGAAGTTGATCAAACGATAGATTTTCCAATAATGTTGAAAAGAGCTCGTTCGGTACATTCCTCCAAAATTCACATGACTTTGTGTCCATTTCAATACCAAGCTTTTCGAAAAACTATTTGTTGTTGTGGGTACCCGAACCAAGCTTGGGGGCCTAGAAGGATTAAGCTCGCTTGATTGATCCCATTACAAATCTCATGTCAACAACCACGAGTGAGGTTTACCACCCTTCATTAGCCTTTATCCGATCCGATCAGACAGACTTTAATTACTCGTATTTGGATTTCATGGGCCTTTTTATCTAACCCGAGGCAACAATCGATGCCCATGATTCATATCTGAGGCTACACGAGTGAGTAATCCATAATATCCCACAAGGCTAAATCCGAAGAAATCCTCGCTAATAGAGTCGCCACTTGATTTGATAAAGGAAACCAAGAATACTAAATCTATTAAGTCTAATGGATAAAGAGCACTGCCCCGTCATAACCAAAGAACTAGGTTCGCGGGTTAAGGTACAAGAGAGAAATGAGCTAGATCGTGCTAAAACACCCCCTCTCGCCCCATCGTGAGATGCGCCTTTACTCAGCTTTCAAGGTGTTTGACAAGGCATTATGAAGACCATTTTAATTACACTAATGCAATCATAAATTCAAGTTATAAATAACTAAAGAAAAAAATTGTGCAAGAAACTAAGCAATTGTATGCAATGCACGTGCTAAAATAGAAATTTGGGGACTAAACGTACTACTACGCTCTCCTATGTATGTAAAAGAAAATGAAATTAAATTAAATGTGAAAATCACACTCAAAACCCTAGAAAAACATGAATTCTATGCACATGTAATCATGTAGGGAATTAAAATCTATATTTTATCCACCTAATCATGCTACTATGTGGTCCTAAGAAAGCAGTAAATAAAAGGGTTGCTAGAAAACTTACCCGGGCTAGCATAACATTCCCAATTATCCTAATTAACCATGGTTAGGACAATAATAACATAATATATAGGACAATCAAGTGAATACCCTACTATTCTAGGCATGGATAACATGTATGTATGTCTAAACATGGCTAATGTGTGTAGTGTTGTGCATGTAACCCTAATTAGGTATTATTCCTAGTACGGATAACCTACTATTCTATGCTAAGGTAGTGTGCATGTGTATGCATATGCATGGATATGAATGAGAATTAACTAATTCACGGATTAAACTATGTGAATTAAACTAGTATGCATGAATAAAACATGGATAGGCATAACGTGGATAGCCTATTATCCTAATTTATATGAATATTAATATTATTCCTATGTGATTGCCCTAAATCTAGACTCGCGGATCCAAATTAAGGTTTCATTTTCCCCGGGGATTGAATATCCATGGATTGGACACCAATCCCATAGGCTTCGACTACCACAACATCTAGGGTAGCTTCACCTGGGATAACACTACTTTAACAGGGATACCACAAACAAGGAACTAAAACTATCCTAGAGATTTAAAGATCTAAACTAATAAATAATTAAAAATGAGAAGATCAAACAAGAAATTAAATCTAGAAATAGGAATATAAAGATCAGATAGAAAATAAAAGCATAAAATAAAAAGAAAGGAAGAAGATCTTACTCCAAGAGATCCCCTCAGAATACTCCTCTAGCAGAGCTTCGGTGGCATCACAGACTCCAAGACTCTAATCCTAACTATAAAACTTATATTTTTCCGAAGAACTTTCTAGGAGTGCTTGAGGAATCCTATAATGGGGTTTTCTTGGGCTCTCTTGTCCTTAGGATTAGGTGTGTTGGATGGGGAGGGAGGAACCCCTTTTATAGATTAAGTTTTGGGTTAAAAAGTCCATAGCTAAGCGATGTGGTATAAGAAATACACAAATTTTCACCTTTTTGGGTGTTTTCACGTGGATTGGGTTCAAATCAAGGGTCCAAAATGGGTCTGGGACGTCTAAGAGTCATAGTGGCACTCAAAGCTCTAGGGCGACACTCAGCTGAGAGCCACCATGGCTCTCAACCCGAAAGTTTTGTTTTCTCCTCCAGAATTCCCGGACTTCATTTTCTCACCTCGATTATCCTTTTTGGGCTTGTAATATACCGTTGGAAAGGTATGGGAGTATAGTTTAAGATGCTTTTGATCTCATTCAAAATATTTTATAAATTTTGAGCTATGATCAAAAGAGTGAGGCTGACTCCAAGAAGGAGTGAACCTTTGAGGTGTAAAAAGGGTAAAAATTCTCCTAAGAGGTTTTTAGCCAATGTGAGGGCTTGTGTCACTACTTTAGGCTATTTTAGGAATACATTGTAAAGGGAGTTCTTAGGATCCCACCCCATGGTCCAAATTTTTTGCTCAGTAAAAGGTAATTTTTCATCATTTTATATGAAAAAAGCTATCCTAAATTTGTTATCTGACTCTAGATTGTGTTTCTGATATACCTAAGTCTTCCTAAAGGTTATTCTAACATATCTCGGAGACCATGGTGCTTCACGGAGTTCTACTATTTTATAACCAATAAATCATGATTCCGATCATCGGGTTGTTCTTGAGGCGGGGTCCCTTATGTCGAACGGACAAACCAGAATAAGGTATCTATAGTTTGTCCCTCTTTGACAGAGCTTTGCAAGCAACGCGTGTCATAAGGGAATGTCAAAGCATGTATGACAAACTTTTAGTGAGTTCGAAAGACTTCAGGTTGAATATCAAAACATGTAAGGAAGAAAGCACACAAAGAAAACCTCAAAAATCAAGTGGTCATGCTTAAAGGAGATGCCTACGTATTCCTTTTTAAGAAATCATACCAACCATAGTGTGGACACGCGGAATTCTGCTTTCCTGTTGTTTTGAAACTGGTTTGAAAGGAAAGAATGAAGGTTTGTTGAAAATAGATACAGAGTTGCCACTTGGTCTTTAGGGAACCGAGAAACCCAATTTGACTCACCCAAAAGGATAAAGGGCACCGGTCCTTCATAACCAAAGAACTTGGCTCGGGGTTTTGGTACGAGAGAGGAAGGAGCCTTTGTCATGTCTAAAACACCCTCAACTCGCCCCGTCTCTTGACGGGCCTAAATTAGCATCCAAATATTCATCTTATACTATGTTTGATTCGACTGATAATATTTATGATTGGTATATTACATCACATAAGAAACTTGAAATGGAAGATCTAAAGATAAGATATCATTCATAAGATCTAAGCCAAGTATCACACAATGCAAAGTGAAAGATCACACGAACAAACCTAGGAAAAATCGTCTAATCACCTATCAACTAATAAAGTTTTCCTAATCTAAGGGTACATGAATTGTTCTTGAAACAAATTAATCAAAGAAATCAAAAAAATGCTAAGCATGTTAATATGATGCATGTTAATCTTTGAGAAAAGAAGACCTCTCAATCCTCGGGACGGATGAGAAAGGAACAATTAATTGAGGGGGAGCATGAACGCATGATCTAGTTCATTCCTTATAATCTTCTTGGATTAGGGGTCACAAAAACCCCAAATCTTGTATGAATGCAATGCATGATCCTAGGATATGCAAAGGTTGTTTTGTGTTTGTGTACATGGACTTTCTAAAGTGACTTATAAGTCTAAAAATATGAATGAATGCATGGAGGAAATCATCATGGGATATGTACAAATGTAGTATGGACTACGTCCTAAGATATGAACAAATTTGGGGTGCATGTAAGTATCAAATCAAAGAATGAAAGTAAAAGAATATTTGCTATGAATAGTGGATAGAACAGTATCTTGATCTTGTGGGAAATGAAAAGTAGGGTTAGGAATGTTTTAAATGCATGATTTTTATGGCGATCATACTTATTGTGTCTTGAACACATACCAAAAATCCAATCCTCAATAACTATTACAGATTGAGAGAAATCAGAAACAGAGTTTGTACTGTCGACTAAAATTTTGAAAAATATTAGAAAATGAAAACAAAACATCTAGAGGCCCATGTTATACAAAACGTTTTCTAAGACATTGAATGTTAAGGGAAAAATAAGTTGGGACCACTCTTTTCGGAAAAAAGTTTCTGGAAAATAAGTTGAAAGTCAACCAAGTTGCTGTGACAGTAAAGACAGAATGTTTGGACAAAAATGGACCCCTTTCAAGTGCTTTCAAGTCAAGCAAAAAATCATGGGTGTTCTATAATGAGTTAGGAAGACTTTACAAGTTGTCTTGCATCCATACCTTGAGTGTTGAACTCAAAATAATTCTTTGAAATTAAACAACTCACTGTTTTGAAGATTTTTTTTAGAGAAATAAGGTTTATTTCTTGGAATCCCAATATAGGGGGTTTAGAAGGGTTTTGAAATAGGGGTTATGAAAGTATATTTTCAGCACTCAAAGAGGATTAAAACTCCTTAGAACATCAACATCAAACTCATTTTCTTGTTTGAAAATCAAAGAAGGAATTTTCTTTTCTCTCTACTCTAACCTTATCTCTACAACTTTCTCTCTAAAACTTTTCAAAGCATGCATTTGACACCCTAAAATGAGAAGTCAATGGAGGGTTTATATAGGCCAATTTGGGATGGTTTTGGAGTTTTAGAAGTACTCACATTGGTCCCAAACAACTGAAAACATAGACCTACGTCATTTTGGTTTCTAATTAATCAAAATGGACCCCCAAAAGAAATTGCAAAAATGGATTGTTCTGGAGGTGCCGCAACAGCACTGGGCCTGTGCCGCGGTGGCAGTGGGGTAGTGCTGCGGCGGCACTGCTCCTCATTCATCCAGATAATTCTTTTTAGGCCCCCAAAGGTCCCGGTATTCGCGAAAAGGCCATATTTCGTCTTAAATTCATAGAAAATGCACACGAACTCCAAACTGAGCTTGTGATATACCATTGGAAATTTAATAGATTTTATTTTCTATAAAAAAAATAGTTCAGAGATAGGTCACTTTGAAAAGTTTTGCGGCATTTGCGATAAAAGCCGATTTGATAAACTTTTCCACCTTCGAAAATTCATAATAAATGCGTTTTAAATCCAAAAATTATGTGCAATATACCGTTGGAAAGCTATTGACCTTTAGTATGCATGAAAAATATTTGAAAAATGATACGGTGCTCTGGTTTTAAAGTCAACTTTTGATCAAACTGGTCAAATCAGGGACCTCCAGAAAGTTCTAGGAACCTCTGGGAGCTCCTGAGAGTTGACGTTTTTGTATGTTTTTCTTTTGAAACTCATTTTAGTACCTTTCACGTGATTTAGCATGATCTTGGAACTTTTTGGTGAATTTTGACGATTTTGGTCAAATCTTGGTCAACCCTTGGTCAAACCGGTCAACATGGACTTTCTGGGAACTTCTGGGACTTCCGGGGGTCTCTGGGAGCCGACGATTTCATCTGGTTTTTCTTTAAAACTCATTTTACCACTTTTCTTATGACACAGTATGTTTTCAGAGCTTTTGGTCCCAAATTTGGGAGTTTTTGAGCTTTCTGGGGTATTTTGGTCATTCTGAGCATTTTGAGAGATAGAATTAAGTTCCAGGAGTCCTTTTTAAGTCTTTTTTGATCATTGTGAACCACCAAGCTATGGGTTTCCTAAATCTGTTAGCTAATAAAATGGGGTGTCTACACATAGTTTAAATGCGCACACCACATGCAGCAATAATTCAAGTAAAAAATAATGAATGATATGACACTCAAACTACTGCTAACATGCAACCTACTTGGGATCGTATGAAAAAAGTCATTAGCATGGACGATACAATAACGGGGTGTCCTTAACACGGATGATGCAACGACGGGGCGTTCTTAGCGCGAACGATGCAACTGGGCTGCCTTAGCTAGAAGGCTTTGTGACATCTCTGTGCATAGCTCTTTGCGCGAGCTTGATGGAGACAATAAAGTGTCTATAGAGCCACTTAAGACAAACTATACCCAAAGGATGTAGTGTTGAGCCATAATTACAGGCGAACTTTACGAGCGTTAGCAACACGACTTCGGGGTGCCTCAGCTAAAGGGCTTTGCGATATCTTTGTGCGAGATAGGTGGAGGTAAGAAAAGTTCCATAGAGCCATTTAAGGTGAACTATGCCTGAAAGACGCAATTAAGAGCCAGTTATGGCAACCATCACGAGCGTTTGCAAGTAGCAACTATTAATGTAATTATCGACATCTTCATGCATAGCTCTTCACGCAAGCTAGGTAAGAAGGGAAACTTGGTTGGGGAACTAATTCATGGAGCCATTCAAGGAAAACCATGGGTGCAATACAATACGATATAACTCTGCTGGGTAAAAGGTACTCGGGGTCCATTCAAGACGAACCATAAGGACTATATGGGATTCAAAGCTTATTTAATTCGACTGGTGCAATAATGTGGGAGATTCATGCGATGCAATGCAAATGGGATTTCATGTTCTATTAGGAACAAATGTAATCCTACTTTGCTTGGAAACAGGTACTTCTAGAGCCATTATGTCTAACCAAGAGCACTATGCACGACTCAAAACTTGCTTGAAGGAATGAATGCAGCAATGCGTGACTTCTAGCAACTAATGCAATGTAATGCCAAATGAGACTAATTTCTCTACTAGGGATTCATATACATGTGAACAGTATTCTTTTAATGTTCCAAGCATTCACTCTTGTGAAAAATCAATCAAGAATACATCAAAAGAATTAAAATGGAGCCCAAAATTGGATCTGGGGACCAAACAGGGCATTACAGGGGCATAAATGCACAAAATTTGGAAATTGGGCTTAGTGCCATGGTGGTACTGGGAGAGTGTTGCATGGCACTCATGGAAAGCCACCATGGCTTTCAGCCTCTATTGTAGGCATTTTTCTCCTCATTTGCCACCCATTTCAAAATTGGCTTATTTTCTCTCCAAAGTTGTTCCTTTTTCTACATTTTCTCTCCATTTTTAACCTCTAAATCTAGGTTCTCTCATCCTTACTTTGGATTTTCAAAATCAAAATCTTATTTAAACATTTAGAAATCATTCATTTACTCACTCAAAATCGCCTCCAAACATCACCAAATCACAAGTTCATCAACCAAACTCAACAATGTCAACATCTTCATCTTCGGGTTCTTCTTTCAACATTGAGAGTGGGGGTCCTCTTCCACTCAATCTCTTAAAAGGGAGTCATTCCTACAAACCTTCATCCAATTGTCGTACTCCTGAACAACATATAAGAGATCCTCACCAACATTTATCATCCAAGGCTAGGGGAGGGAGAGGCATTTTCAAAGCTTTTCTCTTGAAACTCTCATTTTCTTCTTCTCATATGAAATGTAAATTCAAATTGAATCTTGATAATGAATGCATGCATGCTCTAATATGTGTTTCTCATGTTTAATTTCATTCTTTGGGCAAGAATTATGAATCACCATTTTCAAAACATGGGTTTTCAAATTGTGAACACAAGGTGTTTGTAAAAATTCTCAATTCATCAATTTCTTCTCTCTTGTCATCCTAGGTAACCAAGATCACTTTCAAAGGGCATGGGTGCCTTACACATATGTGGCTATGAATGGTACAAGGGACTTCCAGGGGTCGTGAAAACTAAAGTGAAAGTCACCGACTTTGGTGAATTCGTAAAGCTATTGGCTGGGAGTTGTAATGACTTGGTGCACTTATCTAGCTTGGAGGAACATCGGTGGGACTCTATCAAGAACTTTTATCTTCCTTTTGTGGAGATGACTATGACTCCAAATGACTTTTCCATGCTTAACGGGCTTCGGTAGGAGGAGATCCTATCATCACGGACCCTTCACTAGATACCTCTAGGAAAATGGTCTTCAATCTATTGGGAATATATCCTCCTAGGGTTGTGAGTGGTGAAGTTCCTTATGCTTGGTTTCTAGAGATCTTTCAAGATATGATTAATTCACCACCGACCAAGTTACCAGAGCCTTTATTATGTACGTTCTAGGATGCTCCTTATTTAGTACCAAAGCATATCGTATTCATCGATCTATCTTAGGGAGCTTGGCCAATGTCGACCGAATCCATTAATGTGATTGGGGTGGGGCAAGCCTACCAATTCTCTATAATCAAATAGGGGAAATCTCTCAGATGGGTTTGCTTTCGGTTAGAGGCTTATGGAGAGTTTGGGCGGTATCACTTAATCTATTCTTTCTCTCTTCTTTATTCCTTTTTTTCGAGATTCTAATGGCTTTCTCTTTTCTTTCTTAACAGTTGTGGAGCTTCGAGTATTTTGGAATGCTAGCTCTTAAAACTATGGACTTGAGTTCTAGTCTATTCCCTAGGGGTCTCAAATGGGTGAAGGAGAAAGTGGGTGTAAAGGTTGGGGCTCATAACCTCAAGAAATGTAGGGACTTCTTAATTTGTCTCACTGGGAAAAGAGTGATGTGGGATCCCTGGTCTAGAACTCCTTATGCTACAAAGGCTTACTATGCATCGGTGATCCAACTATCTACAAAGCACATCCTATTTACGGGCCCATACACTACTTCTTGGTATTTGGGTGAGAGGGTTCTAAGACAAGCATGCCTTCTAGAGCACTTTATGGTACCTAACGTACCTCCTCCTAACATGCTAGACACTCACAAGCTCTGGGGCAATGACCTTGAGGAGGCACTTATGGGAATGGATGCCACCCAACTAGTAGTTAAAAGAAGGGGCTATGAGGATTTCCAAGTCTCTCACCTTATGTCCAATCTTCCTATGACTGGCTGTGCCGAGTTATGAATCTATTTTAAACTTTACTTCTTCTTATCTTCTAGCTTGCCTTGCTAAACTTTCTATAGTTGCAAGGAGGGCCTTCTATCAGAGGAGCAGGGAGTTCTACTACTAGAGTCTAAGGGGCTAGATCTTCCTATACCGGAGCATCGTCGAGATTTTATACTTCCAACCTCGCTCCTATTGATTGGATGGTTCCTGCTTTGAATGAGGATTGATTGACATTAATTGTGGAGGTCTCCTAATTAGATTAGAAAACAATTTGCCCTTTTCCATTAGTCTTCTATCTTGAGTAAGAAACTGTTCGGAATGCTCGGGATCATGCCTGTGGGCCCGGATGAGCTATTCCCGCGGTAGGATGTGCTTGTGCCATCTTCCCAACCTGTTGGTCGGGTCGTGGATGAACCGCTCAGGAGGCATAATGTGGACCAAACCGCTGGGGATGATGCTTGTCAGTAGTTAAAGAATAGAACCGCTCGGGCATAGGCTAAGTTTTGGTGCATCAGTTGCCCCCCATTTTTAAGGTTGGCTGGATGATATATTGGGGCAAGTTTGGAAATCTTCCTTATACCAGTCTGAGTGCTCGGGAAGCTGCCTTGGAGCTTCTGAGTCTTGTGAGTGCTCGGGAACTGGCTAAGAATTGAGACTTAGCCTAGTTCGGATCCTTTAAGTGCTCGGGAACTTACCGGGAGTAGAGACCCGGCCTAATTCGTAGTCTTTTTGCTTGAGTTAGCTTCCAGGATGGTTATCTTCTGCCTGTGAACCTTCGTCAAGGTTGTGGGTAGAAAAATTTGACCATGTTGGAAAAGCTGACCTAAAGCGTATTGCTTTAGGGTCCTTTCATGTTAACTCCCCAGGATGGTTGTCTTCCGCCCAGCCAGCCTTCGTCAAGACTGTTGGGAGAAGAGCTTGACCATATTGGTGGAGCCGACCTAGAGCGTGTCGCTATAGGGTCCTTTTTGCTCCTCTATCGTGGGCCAACCTAAGAGATTTTAGTCACCTCTATCGTTGATTTAGACCTAAGTGGAGTTAATGCCTCTGAGTACTGTAGGTGCTCAGGTTGTCTAAGATTTTGACTTGGTTATCCGCGAGGCCTGTAAATACCCAGTATAATTGTCTATTTAGTTCATTGCGCCGTCTTGCCCCCCAAGCTTTCGCTAGGTAACCGACCGGAACATGGTGGTTGTATGGTATTTTGAAGCTTTCCATCATCAGCCACCTAGGGGGATTTGCCCCCATCGTAGGTTGGACCTAAGCGAAGTCGATGCCTTGGGCGTGACCCCGAGATCTTTAGTGCCTGGGTTCGGATCCCGAGGTCTTTTGTGCCTGGGTTCGGAGCCTGAGGTCTTTTTAGTGCCTGGGTTCGGAGCCCGAGATCTTTTTATGCTTCGGGGTTAGGCCCGAGGTCTTTGTATGCCTCGGGGTTAGGCCCGAGGTCTTTGTAAGAGCTCTCTGACAATTGGTGGAGCCTCATGTGGTGATTAGGCAAGTACAACTATAGTCGGGCTCATCTAGAATGATGGAGATAGGGGGTCAGATCAGGATCGTTGGGCTCCTAATTTCTCTGTGCTGGAGGCAAAGTCGGAAATGCTTGATCCTGACCGATGTGAACTGGAGGTCGGGTCGGGACTGTCGAACCCTGCCTGCTGTGAGCTGGAGGTCTGATCGGGGCTGCCTGAGCCAGACTGTTGTGAACTGGAAGAACTGTCAAAACTCCTGGGCTGATCTCGCTTTCGCTTACTTCTGGAAGACTCGTTGCTTTCTTGCCCGGTGTCTTTGGTCGTTAGAAATTCTTTAGTGTCAATGTATTTTTCAACTCTCTCTGCGAGTTCAACCAAGGTTACCGGTCAGTTTCTGTGAAATGACGTGGCGCACTTGGTGTGTTGAACTCCTGAGCAGAAGACTATAATAGCGGTAGTTTCCTCAAGATCATAGATGCCGAGCTTCTCTTAATTAAACCGGTCGATGAATTCTTTGAGGTTCTCATTATTCCTTTGTATGACTGTCAGTAGCTGTATGTCAGGCTTTGGCCATTCATGCATTCCGATAAACTGGTTAATGAACTGCTTGCTGAGTTGCTTGAAACAGCGGACCGATCGGGGCTCCAAGGAGTAGAACCATTACACGGCCATGCCTTTTAAAGTGTTGGGGAAGCCCAGTCAATGTAGTTCATCAGAGTTGGTGGCTAGGGCCATCCGAGCCTTGTAGGTCCGAACGTGGTCGACCAGGCTTCCCGAGCCATTATAGGGATCTAGGTAAGGCTGCTTAAATATGCGCGGGATGCCAAACCTCGTGATTTGGCTGGAGAACGGTGACTCTGTCTCGATAGTGGCTTGATTCTGAGCACTGTTTTGACCTAGCTTTTTGGCCACTCCGTCAATCTGCTTCTGCAAGCCCTTGATTCGGGCTTCTACTCCTTCCCGACCGGTATCCGAGGGGTTGGTCGGTCGGTGGAAGAGGCTTCTTCTTCATGGCGGTGTGCTGTCTTCTGGGATCGGGCTTGGCTATGACTTCGATTCATCGTGTGCCTAGGGACAACTTGGCTCTTGACTTAGTGACCCTGGACCGATTCCTGGGCCACATGGTCCTGTTTTTCCTCTCGGGCAGTACGCCTACTGCTGATGTCTCTGGCATCCTCAACGTGAAATGGGTTGGCTCGGGCAAGTTGTCTGGTTAAGATCAGTTCTCGACCGCGCGCAACGTTCCCGGGTCGTTTCCCAGCCACTAGAGGACTGTTTTGCTGGGCCAACAGGGCTTCAATCTGTTGTTGGATTTGACGCTGGCCCTCCAAGAGTTGTGTGAGGGTCGCGGTGATCTGCTCAGATGTCATGACTGCCGCAGCCGGTGCCGAGGCCGGAGGAACATCCTAGTTGGACTGTTGATCAGCCTTCTTACCCTTCTTCGGTGGCATTACGATCAGTCAAGAGATTTGTTGATGAGAAGACTTGTCGCTTCCCACAGACGGCGCCAAGCTGATGATGCCAAAATTTGGTTATAGTAAATTAAAGCAATTTAAGGGGAGAGAGAGTGATAGACTAGTTTTTTGTATGTGGTTTGGCCCTGTTAATGAAGGTACCTACGTCCACGTGTGTGTCTAAGCATGTTCACTATACTGTAAAAGAGCCGGGGGGCCTGTGGTGAACCAACAAGTCTGGAGCTATTGTAGGCCAGCCGGGCATGTTGATGAATGCTGTAGAGGTGCTGTGTAGACTGAAAAGTCGTCCCTTTCTATGGGGGTGAGTGGTCTCTTTTATAGATGTAAGAGACCTACTCGTACATGGATAAGGAAATATAATCCAATTAGGATCTGATTGACACCAATCAAGTAAGTTTCCTTATTGTATTAGGATTGATTATCATTAATGTGGGGGTCTCCTAATTGGATTAGGAAACAATTTGCCCTTTCCATTAGTCTTCTATCTTGAGTAGGAAACTGCCCAAAATGCTCGTGATCATGCCTGTGGGCCCGGATGAGCTATTCTCGCGGTGGGATATGCCTATGCGGTCTTCCCGATCTGTTGGCCGAGTCGTGGATGAACCGCTCGGGAGGCATAAGGTGGACCAAACTGCTCGGGATGATGCTTGTCAGTAGTTAAAGAATAGAACCGCTCGGGCATAGGCTGATTTTGGGTGTATCATATCTTCCACTACTTTTTGTGCTGATTCATCTTTTTCAATTAATCATGTTAAAGCAGTGGGAATTTCATCATTTTCATTAGGATCTATGCATTCAAAATTAGACACGTCGAAGTAAGCAGAATTAGAGTTCATTTTATTAATAGCTGGGAAATTTTTGACAGACTCGATAGCAGACTTGACACCAAACTCATCAGACTTCTTACCCCTAATGACTGACACGAAAACTGAATGAAAAACAAATCCCGTTCCACTAATATGTGTGGATTCAGTTACAAACTCAAAAAACTTATAAAAGT
Source organism: Hydrangea macrophylla (assembly GCA_033977485.1). Taxonomy (NCBI): domain Eukaryota; kingdom Viridiplantae; phylum Streptophyta; class Magnoliopsida; order Cornales; family Hydrangeaceae; genus Hydrangea; species Hydrangea macrophylla. Next base: position 33,810,065 of record CM066988.1, read on the forward strand.
CCCCTTTTGGGAGCGATGCTTCCTCATAATTCCAATTCTTGAACTCTCCCTTGGCATCCATGATGAATTTGGAGATGTCTGTCTTCTCCCCTTGTAGTGCCATCACCTCTTGGTCTGAATCTTCCTTGTCCTTAGGTCCATCCCCCAATAGTAGCTTCATAGAACCTTGGTCCATATTCTCAGCCAAGTCTGCTTGAACGGTCTTTTCAGATTGTCCCTATTCTATAACCTTGTACCACTACTCCGCTCCCAATGGCTCACAATCAAAGAAGATCTCAAAACTGGGGTCCTCTTCTTTATTTTATAATCATATCAAAGGCTCCGGGAAACCACAGTTGTAAAAGTCCTCCCCTTCCTTGACAAAAGATCCATTGATAGTCTTCTTGAGAGGTCTAGTGCTCTTGGACTTGCTAGCTTTTCCCGTTGTCGGTGTATACCCCAAACCATTCTTGTTCTTTTACCCAACGAAATTTGGAAATTCAGCCATACCTTACTGCCTTCGGCCTAAGCCCATGCCCAGGAAGAACTTCATCTTATTCATAATAGGAGCTATCATGGGATTTTCCCCAAAGCATTAATTTTATCGAGCTCGAACCCACCAAGAGTAGGAACTTGCTCAGGCAAGTGTATTTCCAACGCGACTCCATCTTGTACAGTACGGATCCCAGAATCCCCAAACAGAGCTACTATCTGATTCTCCACAACAATCTTGATCTTTTAGTTCAGGGTTGAAGGCATAGCCCACATGTTATATAACCATGGCCTTCCTAGAAACATATTAAAGGACGCATGCACCTATGTCAATTACTTGAAACTCTACATTTTCTCTCATGTGCCTAATAGAAATTTGTAAGTTCAATACCCCAACCACCTTCCTCTCAGTATTATCATAAGCACGGACAGACTGGTCTAAGACTAGCATCTTGTTCGTTGGAATACCTAAAGCTTGTAGGGTTTTCAAACGACAAATGTTGAGCGTAGAACCATTATCAACAAAAACTACCAAAACCTTCATTCCCAAAGTCTGGACAGTAATGTGGAGCGGCCTATTGTGACTAGGTCCCTTGGGAAGAAGGTCCTCATTAGTGAAGGATATGATTGGGGTCTCCTTCATGGGCTTAATCAAGGCTACCAACTGCTCAAGAGTAGTATCAATAGGCACATCACGACGGTTGAAAGCTTCAAGAACTACCTTTCTGTGGTTTGTGGAAGCATAAGCAAGCTCCAAATGGATATATTGGCTTGAGTCTTCTTAAGCTGCTTGAGTTTTCTATCCTCTTCTTACGGTACACTCACTACCTTTCCCTTCTCCTTGTCTACTTCTCTTCCCAGATGATCTCCCTCTAGTTGTGGTAATTTAAAGTGCCTGCCTGCCCTAATCAAGTATTACATATCTCCTTTTCCCCATATGCACTCCGGAACTCCTTCGTTGATCTCAATGCCATCCCATATGGAATCATCGGAAGGCTTCCCATCCCACCATTTCACTTATCCTAAGCTGAGGTCTAACTCTTCTAAGTAGAAAAGGTTTTCAACTTTAGGGTCTTCATCTACTTAGAAAAGGTCTTCTAAGTAGAAAAGGTCTCATCATCCACTATGACAATTTCTAAATATCAAAGAATAGTAATTCGTATCTCCTGCGTATGTAACTCATACATACACGAATTACATACTATGATATTTAAGGATTACAAACAACATTCATCTCATGAAACATACATAATTAAATGTAAAAAATAATATTCATAAATAAAACGTCAATTTCACATGCATACAGTAATTGTTTGAGGGCACAATCCCAACACTAATTGTTTCACATTAGTCCAAAGTACAGGGGATATCAGTGACCCGATTTGAAGTACACGAGGCTAAGTGAAAAATGTTCCAAGTACAGGTGTGAATCTATAATTAACCCTTCTCCATATTCTCTCTCTCTCTCTCTCTCTCTCTCTCTCTCTCTCTCTCTCTCTCTCTCTCTCTCTTATAGTCTAGGGTGCTTTAGGATTTAGTCCCTCATGCCCAATATTCCTAGAAATAGATCCATTCCATTAACTAAATTAGGATTTAGTCCATTCTCAATATTTAAGACGAAACTACTCCCATAACCATATTTTGAAACTGTCGTACGTTATATATAGCAATTTCAAACTCATTATAACAATTTCAAACCCATTTATGAAACTGCCATACATACATCACCACCAATCAAGCACATTTCAAATTTTGATGGTATGTTATATGACGTTGTATAGAATCCGTCACACACATTTCCCACCATATGAATGTTAAAATATAAATTATCCACATCACGCCTTCATTATGCCTTTACGGCCCGTTTGGTTCATGGATTCTTAGGGTGGATTTTGATTCCATCCGAAGATTACTATTAATCTTAAAATATATCTTTGTTTGGTTCATGGAATATTTAATGAATTGTGGGTCCCACTAGATTTAGAATCCACCCAAAGGTGAAAAATAGGGTGTATTCTAAATCCTAGGTTGGAGGTGGTATTCCTAAGGATTACTGGGGTTTTGATTTACCATTTTCATAATACCTAAACTAGCCTTTATTAGACTATTAAACAAACAAATAATGTGATCAGAAGAAATTTATGATTATAATAATTATTATTTTTTAAAATGGAGATATTGGTAGATGAGATTGTTTATGATGGTTTCTTATGCTTGAAACATTATATTTGATTTTAGTTTAATGACCGAATTCAAATTTGGGTTGCTTAAAAATATTAATGATTGAAAAGTCTATATGATATTACAATAACTACATATTTGGCATATTGTGTGATACGCCCAGAATTATGGGCAGTTTCCTACTCAAGCTAGAAGACTAATGGAAAGTGCATCTATTTCCTAATCCAATTAGGAAACCCCCACAATTAATGTCAATCAATCCTAATACAATTAGGAAACATACTTTATTGGTGTCAATCACATCCTAATGGAATTATATTTCCTTATCCATGTAAGAGTAGGTCTCTTACATCTATAAAAGAGACCTCTCACCCCCCATTGAAGGGGCCGACAACTCTTTTGTCTACACAGCACCTCTATAAAATTCACCATTATACGCATACACCCGGCCGGTATTACTGGTAGTGCCGCCCCTCTTTGTTGGCTCACCAGGCCCGCCGGTGATCTGCTAGTGAACGTGCTCAAACACACCCGTGGACGTACGTACCTTCATTAACAGGGCCGAACCACATACAAAAAATAGTCTCTCTCTCTCTCTCTCTCTCTCTCTCTCTCTCTCTCTCCTAAATTGCCTTACTTTACTGTTACCAATTTTTGGCATCATCAGCTTGGCGCCGTCTGTGGGAAACGACAATTCTTCTCATCAACAAATTCTTGACTGATCAATATGCCACCAAAGAAGGGTAAGAAGGATACGCAGCAGTCCGACCGGGATGTTCCTTCGGCCCCGGCGTCCACTGCAGCAGTCCTGACATATGAGCAAATCATCGCAACCCTCACACAACTCTTGGAGGGCCAGCATCAAATCCAGCAACAGATCGAAGCACTGCTAGCCCAGCAAAGCAATCCTCCAGTGGCCGGGAAACGACCCGGGAGCATTTCATACGGTCGAGAACCGATCTTGACCAGACAACGGACCCGAGCCAACCCGTCCCATGTTGAGGATGCTAGAGACATCAACAGTGGGCGTGCTGCCCGAGAGGAAAGGCAGGGGCGTATGACCCGGGAATCAGTCCAAAATTATTCGGTCAGACACACCCGTGGACGTAGGTACCTTCATTAACAGGGCCGAACCACATACAAAAAATAGTCTCTCTCTCTCTCTCTCTCTCTCTCTCTCTCTCTCTCTCTCTCCTAAATTGCTTTACTTTACTGTTACCAATTTTTGGCATCATCATTGTGATTTGTGCGTTAGACCTATACATGTTTTATGCTTAAAAATATAATATATCTTTTGTTATTATTCAAATATATTTTAACTACATGTAATAGTTTAGACGCATGTTCATATCTTAAATACTCTATTTATCTCATTTTTTATGTGTCGTTGATTTTTAGAATTATACCATTATTTTTTTTAATCACCCTCCATTTTTAGAGGGTTGACAATTTGATTTTAAGTTTTTAACTCATACATTCTTTTAGCCTTCAAGGGTAGCTTAGGTATTTAACAATATTTTCATTTCATTTTCCTTAACCCAACCAAACACCGGATTCTAAATCCAGTTAGATTTCTATTTTGGTGAACCAAACATTCTGCAGGGATTCAGATTCCTGGTAAAGTGATTACTGGTATTATGATTCCTAGTAATCAGAATCCACCTGAAATAATCCGTGATCCAAACGGGCCGTTTGTGTATTTTCAAAATTATTTCTACTCAAATACACCAAGGGTATAAAAGTCCAAAATTAATACAAAAATTAGAAAAAATGACTAATTCCTAAATAAACTATCACATCAAGGATTACTTTCAATACTAACAAATGTATCTGGACTAAATCCACTATAAATGCATTATGAAGGATTAATTCCTATATTCCATACATTCTAATAAGACTAAAGTGATATATGTATATCACATCTTTAATATTATCGATTCACAAACTGGAGTACTCCTTAAATTCTCAACTAATACGAGCTTCTACCGACCAGACTAGATGCTGAATGAATTTTGGAAAAAAAGAAAGAAAAGAAAAGAAGAGAGGATGGAAATATATACCTAAAAGTCATGGTATATATCTGTGAATGAGACACCACATTTCTCTCTTCAATGGTTTTGGGTTTTATTAAGGTACTAGTGAATCATTAAGGTACTAGTGATAGCGAGTCCACCTCCTATATAAAACAAATTCGTTTGTACATGATTCATCCATCCACGTTACAGTGAACTAGTAAAAAAAAAATCAGAAAAGAGTTGGTACAAAATTTCAGTCATTTCTGTATTTGGCATCATGGCATGTGATTGATTAATGTGCACAATTGTGCTTATAATGGCACATTGGCATCAACTTTGACAAATGATATGATGTACCAAAGTGTTGTCCTAAAAAACCTCATCTCCAAGATACCCCTCTCTTTCTCTGTCTCAAATGTATATTTTGGAATTTTAGCAACAAACAAGTGCAATTAATGCAGTAGAGTCTGCGTTGCAGTCCTAGCTGGACAAACTAACAAGAATCGCCTGGGAAATCATATATGCAAGTTTACAAGAGTACCCATTCTTGCTGGGATGTATAACAGCCTGTTCCCCTATCGTTATTGTCCAGAATATCACAAAACTCACATCAATATCAAACCTTTACAACGTTGTTCACGGAAGGGGCTGCAATTGAAACAAAACAATTCGAACTCCAACCAAGGTAATCAAAAGCTTAAACTAGTTGCTATTTTAAAATTTTGGTGAAAACTCCCTCATATTGGATTAATTCAGTTTAAAGGTCACTCCATTTTTAATTTTAGTCAAAAGCTACTGATTAATGAAACTTCATCAAATCAAATCATTGTGTTACTAATTAAACAAATATAATTATGGTATTACAGAGCTTCACATAACTAGTTATGTGAAATTTCGCATATCTATTTATGTTAAAGGACTTTTTACTAAAGTAAAAATCGGACTGGACCTTAGACCAAAATAGTCTATTTCAGAGGACATTTGACCAAATTTCTCCTACTATGGGTTTCTATTTTATAGAAGAAAAAAAAAATTTAGAGAACGTTTTCTATAATAGCATTGATTACAAAGAAAATGAACTATTTTTCCCATTTAAGGAGACTCGATCCTTCACTGTAGGGATGAAAAAGAAATGTTCAATGTAGATAATTTTTATATGTTGTTTAGCATTTGTTATTGCTGGGATTAAAAAATTTATGGAGAAAAGTATTTGACAATTTAATTGAAAATCGTGATTTTGATTTATATAAAATAAAAATTGACCAGAAAGGATATTTCATGTATGTGCAATTCCTCTGCAAGTTCACCTCAGACTGGGATCAATGATCTTTTTACAAAAAAACACATCAAGGACATTCTTTAATAAGACTGAAAAATTAATAACTGAATTTTCAGTGATACAAATTAATTTTAAGCTATTGAATTTGCAATTCTCAAAATAATGTTTTAAGTTGTGAAATAGACTGCAGTCATTTAATTTTTTCAGTTGAAATTTTCTACTTAAAGTTTTCAGTAGATTTATGGCTGGTTTTTTTAATGAAGGGGTACGTTATCAAACCCCCTGGATTAAAAATGAAACAAAAAATAAAAAAATAAAAATTACTGAAACATTTCATTTTCAGAACTCAATTGGGTTATCAAACTCGCCCTAAAACAATGAAAATTTCATTAATTCTTTTTTAAGGTTAGTTTGGTTCTTGGATTTAGTGAGGGAAAAGAAAGGAAATTATTTTCCTTTGTTTGGTTAATAAGAAAAATTACGAGTACAACACGAAATAGTACAAAAAGAAAGAAAAGTGAATAAGTTGAGTAAAGATAAAAACATATCATTGACGAGGGAACTAGTGTTGTGAATCATTTCCCTTCCTTTATTCATTAATTGTAGTTATATTTCAGAAACTTTTGATTTTTAATGTTATTTAAGCATGAAAGAAAACACAAAGGAGAGCACGAGGGAACTAGTGTTCCTTATTGTTTTTTTCCCATTTCTTTTCCCTCACAAAATCCATGAACCAAACAGAGTCTATGGTCCTACTCAACTTTGAAATTAATTACTCCGTATTTTGAAGAAAACTAACTGCAAAAAGTTGATTTCCCAATAGACTCAATATTTTATGATGACGGAATATAAGCTTTGTATAATGAGTTGTCAAACGGATACTTAAATCTTGTTAATCAAATGAACGTGATATGATTTCCCGTTTCCGAAAAACTGAAATGATTTCTCTGTTTTCATCGCGTTTTGAATTAGTGACAATTCTGATATTTAGGGGGTCTTAGGTGAACTTTGAAAATGGAGGTACTGTATAACTTTTTTCAAATTTTTTTACTTGACGTGTACCAGCACAAACTTTATTTGCAAAAAAAAAAAAAAAAAAAAAACTCAAATTGATAAGCAAAACTAATTATATTGATGAAGTATAACTTCAATAATGACTTCTTGCAAGTTTAGTATCGAAATCACCATACATAGCTGTTATTTGGATGACTTATGGTAAGTACCGGCCCATGCAGCCCTGTTAAAATTGTTCACAAAATTTTATCCACAAAATGAAAATCAAATTGTTTAAAAATAAACGGATAAACTATAAAAGTATTTTTGTTTTTGTTTTCAGAAAATGTAAAATATGCTTAATTCGCAAACGAAAAACTGCAGACTAACGAAGGAGCCAAAAGGTTATAGAAGGGGAAACTTAATATCATAACCGTCAGGGATGCTAGACCTTCACTTCACTAATCTTCTTCAAGTAAGCTTTATTTTATCCTATATATCTACCATAGGATAAAATTTTGCAATTTTCTTTCCAAAATATTTTCATTGTACATATTTGAAGTTACAAACATATTACATATAGATGCTGATATATAATTAAGTACATGACTATACAACTTTTTACACACAACTCGTATATAGGAGTGTAACATTTGCATGCAGCAAGCAACAAAAAAACCAGAGGAATAGCAAACTGACTTGTCTGCAAAATACAGTGTCTTCATTTGGCATCTATCAACAGTATTATATCACCCTTTTCTGCAATACTGTAGCTCTGCTTCATAGAAAGTCTTTTTCAATCCAGTTGTACTCGCACAAATTTAAAACCATACTGATTTCCAGTTTTTTGTTACTACAAGAAGTTAATGTGTTTCAAGGCAGCGGTGAAATCAGGAATGTGCATTTGGAAGGCCGAGTATACTGGCTTGGGTCCATTATGAAACAAGTCTCACTCTAGGGTTTGAGGCTAGCACCTCGGAGGAAAATTTTGGGATCTATTTTTTCATATTTTCAGGTAGAACTTCTGTATCAAAAAAATTTGCAATTTTTCTTTGTGAGTTTTTCTTTTGCCTTTTGATAGTTGAGAGGTTTGGTGCTTGTAATCTTCATTGCATATAGTTAATCTTGATCTACCTAAACATGATAGTGGATTGGGCTACAATTAGTGATGTAATGTGTATATTTACGTAGACCATTTCGTAAAATTTAAAACTTTAGAAAGGGTAATATGTAAATTAGTTTCATTTGCAGGGGCCAATACATATACTACCTATAATTTTCAGAAACAAATTATAGGGCAAATTTGAACTCTTCCAAAACCCTTTCCAACAAATAGTCTATTTTTAGTTAAAGTAAAAAGATCAACCCCACTAGAGTGAACAAATCCAGTCTTGTTGAGAAGATAGCCGGAAATATGATTCTTCCTCATTTCTGGAGTGTGCAAGACATCCTTGACAATAATAGTCTTTCCAAGAGTAAACTTTAATTCAACATCTCCAGTAACAGCAACAATAGTGGTGTGGGAATCACCCAACAACACATTCTTGTTCTCAGCTTCAGAATAGGATTTGAACACATCACAGTCATAGCAAACATGGCGAGAAGCATCAGTGTCTACCCACCACCCCTCGAATCCACCAACATTATTAACTTCAGAAATCATAGCAACAAGTTGCTCCTCAGTAAGATTTGCTTGAGGAACAACACGACGCTGATTTTGACAGTTTCGAGCCATATCACCGAGTTTGCCACAATTGTAGCAAATGAACAGTACAACTTCATTTATTTCAGAGGGGGGTACATTCCTATTCTGATTTCGGATTCTGAATTTGTTTTTTGAGTTCTGATTTTAGTTTTGAAATTTCATATTTTTTGCATTTGGTTTTAGAACAACAGAGGTTTTTTTTTTGTTAAAACTCTGAGGTATCTTGTTGTTGGAAACAATTAGTACCTCATCTTTTAAATCTTGTATTCTTGCCACCTCCTCAATATGAAGGCGTGTTATCAAAAAATCCAATGAAAATTCATTGGTTTATGTCACAAAACATTTTTTGAAATCTTCCAACATTGGGGAAGCTTGTTAATACTGACAACTACTTGAAACTGTTTGCTTAAATCCATGCGCACAAAAATAATTTCATGTGCACTCTGTTGCAAACTCATGGGATTGAACTTCGATAGATTTATCGTATGTTATTTTGAATTTCAGATAGTGGCTCACTGCAAATTTCTCTGCTCCCACCTCTTTGATGTCATACTGTAGCACCTATATTTTCCCTATAATTCCCTAATGTATTTCCCTTCATTCCTAAGTATCTTCCTTGTATTTTTTTATAAAGATATACGTATTCATATAATTTAGTCCTCTTATCATTGGACGATAATTTCTATAATACCCCGTGTTTTGATATCCATATTAATACAAGAGATTCTTTATAAATACGGTTACTATACCTGTATTTTGTTTACCAATTGATTGACCCCATTCTAATCGTTTGACTTAGTATGGTATTCAAATGATTTAACAAGTTCAAGCGATTGATATGATGACTATTTCAATCGATTGAAACTACTTCAATCGATCAAAACTCTACCGACAAGTTGCTGACATAAATGCAATGATTGCATCCCATTCCAATCAATTGAACCCTTGCCAATTGATTGATATAGTGCCACATGTACTCAATCAATTGAAATTAAACGACTTCAGTCGATTGAAATGTTAGGATCTTTATCCCATAGTTCATGCAGAGGTTGCCACCTTACATTTCATTTCCCTATATATACAAGCATTTTGTGTGTTTGTGTGGAAGAGTTAGAGAGAGTTTGCTAAACCAAGAAGAGTTAGAGAGAGATATATATTGTTATATATATACACCCTCACATATATATATGTACACACACATATACACTATATATATGGATAGGGAAAGAGAGAAGAAGAAGAACTGAAAGAGCAGAGAAGGAGAGACAAAAATAGAGTAAGGAAGAGGAGAGAGACGAAAGCTCCATTCGAGGACCAAGCTCCACAAGCTCAAACCAAACACCCCTTTGATAGAATTTTTGGAATTAGAGCCTCAGGTTTGATACTTTCGTTCACTATTCGCTCATCACCATTTAGTCCTAGTATTTAAGATTCCCTGGGATCATATATGAGTTTAAGATAAGTTCATCCTCCTGACGATAGACAGTTTCATTTGTAGGGTACCGTGGATTTAGGTTTCCATATATTTGTGGACGATTCATTTGGGGGACATGTGATCCACGGCAACACAGTGGAGCCATCCATATCGGAGATATAGTAAAGTCACATTCGCTAGACGACTAGTCGATATTTAGAGAAGAGGATGTGAACTTCTTGTTGGGATTCTGCCCTCAAACTATTACTTTATGTGTGAGACATTGGCATTTTTATATATAGATATCAGCTTTTATATTTCATTGTGTATGTTTCTTTCATGAGATGATTATTGATGATGCCAAAAACTGGTAAGTAAGGTTTTGAGAGAGAGATGAGAAGGATTTGTATGTGGTTCGGTCCCGTTAACAAGGTGACCTACATCCATGATTGCGTCTGTGCGCTTCTCACTAGCAGATTACCGGCGGGCCTGGTGAACCAACAAAGATGGGCGGCACTACCAGTAATACCGGCCGGGTGTATGCGTGTTGATGGTGAGTTCTCTGTTGAATGCTTGTGTGCTTAGAGAATTAATTTCGGATCCCTATTGACAGGGTAGGTGGGCTCTTTTATAGGTGCAAGAGTCCACCCTTACATGGTAAGTTAATTAGATTAGGAAGCCTAATCTAATCACATTAGATTTGCATGATATTAGGAGAGTTTCCTAAGTGGTTTAGGAAACTGCCATATCTCCTTTCACAGACTTGTAGTTGATTTAGGAAACTGCTGGACAGGTCGGGATCGCAGGACACCGCGACCTTTACGTCCGGCCTGTTGATACGACTGTGCGGTTTGTATGAGCACCTCGGGAAAGCTTGGGCCCACGAGGTGCGCCCTTACCGGAATAACCGGCGCCTCTGGGTGACGTGGCATTGTCTTCTTGGCTAGATTATTTCAGACATATCAGCTGCCCCCCATTTTCGGAACTGACCTGATGCATCATCGGGTGAGGATTCAAAAATCTGTAACGTCCTAGGAACCGTCTGGCCGCGATTCGAGAATGCTGCTCAGGATGAGGGCCCACTCTCCAGGCCACCCGGTGGAATAACCAATCGGTAAAGGTAAGAGCTCGGGCGTGGGTATTGCCATGTGTTAGGGAGTAATTGGCCTGGTCAGGGTTTAGCAGAGTCAGTTCGGATATAACCGAACAGTCGCGTAGTAACCAGACCGTCACGTCACGCATTTAATGCGCGCGTCTTTTTAGGTGACCCTTCACGTGCTCGAGATGACAGCTGTCAACTGGCTTTTGGCGGGAAAGCATCTGAGCCGTCGAATCTGTTTGATCTGGACCGTCTGCTACTTCTATATAAGGAGTACCTGTTCGCTCCACATATTATCACTGTTTGAAGATAGAATATATCGAACGGTCTTTGAGAGTGAAGTATTCCCGAGCACTTGTCCTCTACTTTTTACAATCCAGGCTTCTTCCCCATGGCTTCTTGCATCGACCTGATCTTAAACGAAGGGCTTACTAACTTCCGGAGGGACTGTGAAATCCCTGACGACGTCGGGATCCGTCCCTACGTTGAAGGAGAGGAGGTGGCTTTGCCCTCGGTCATTGTTAGCAGCTATCTATTGCTAATAGTGGGGCTGCATTTTCCTCTTTCTGCCTCCTTCTGCGATTTCTTGCAGGGGTTGCACTTCCCGCTGGCCAAGTGCCGTCCGAATCTTGCCCGGCTTCTTTGGGGCATATCAGTGCTGAACGAGCGGCTCAGGATACTACTCCGCTCTGTGGATGTTGCCAGGTGCTATCTCTTGAGCATCGACCGCGGGGATCCTTACCTGCACGCCAGAGCGGAAGGAAAGCATCTCATCCGAGGTCTAGACTTCCCCAACAAGAACTGGCGTCAATACCCTTGGGTCGTTGTCTCCAGCAACTGGTTGGTGGACCCCTCTATGTACCCTCCTGCAGCTTTTGATCCCGAGCTGTGCAAGACGTCCTTTGCCACTTTCTGAGACATTGCTTCCTCTGTGGCTGACATGAAAGTGATCAACCGAGCGGTCGATGCCGGCCTCAGGTTTTCCGATTTGATCGGGGGACCTGTTGGTGAGGTTAGCGGCGAAGTTCCCCTTGCAGTTCCTACTACGGCTGCTTCCGGGTCGCGCCGTTATACTCATTCCATGGCATCCGGCCCGCGTGCCATAAGAGGGGCCGCCCCACCTGAAGGGCCAATCGCTCTAACCACCAGTTCTGATTCATCCTCATTTGGGGACACTGGTCCGCCACCGGGCCCGACCAGAAAAGGTAAGGAGAAGGCGGTTGAGGAAGAGTCTCAACCCCAACCAAAAAGAAGTCGGTCAAAAGCATACGCCGGCCTTCATATGCCTAGCTCCTAGACAGGCCTCTCCCTCGGTAACCTGGAAGGTCGTCTGCAGGCGGTGGAAAAGCAGAGTACTATTCTGCAGACGGATTCTGTTATGCGAGATGTGGACTTCCATGCCCTGAAGCTCACTGTTAAAGAGCTGGTGGCCAGGATGGCTGCCATGGAAGGGGAGATTAAAGCCCTGAAGGGCAAAGGGACCTGAAGACCCTCTTTGATCTTTTTTTTTTACCGAGGAAGCTACTGAAATTGCCCCCTCAATGTACAAAACATTTTAATTAATGAAAAGGTCCCCTGAGGCCACCTTTATGCATCAATTGTATTGTTTGTGATTGCTTATACCTGACCTGTTGCTAACCGACTTGAACACTTGAGAGTTAACCGAGGCAGGCAACTGCTTGAGGGCTTGTTGGGCAAGTAGCCGAGGATCCAATGGCCTGCTCATGCGGGACCATTCTGGAACGGGCGCCCGAAGCATAATCAGATTTGCAAATTAACATTACATGTGGAGGACCCGACCGGTTGGTAACATTGTGGGTCCTAAGCGGGATCGGTTTTGTTTGGTCGGGATATAACCCGGGAGGTAACATCGTAGCCCCGGGGACTACCGCTGCCACGTGCCAACCGGTCAGTGGCTTGGTCAGGATTCAATGAGGACAGCGTGGTCGTAACCATCCCGGTTGCGTGCTAACAGAACCGTTCTGTCACGCATTTAATGCGCGCGCCTTTTGAGGCGACACTTCACGTGCCCGAAGCGACAGTTTCGGTGAGAAATCGCATGGACCGTTGGATCTGTCTTGATCTGGGCCGTCCACAGTTCCTATATAAGGAACACTTGGCTCACCTCTCCAGTTGCTGCTACCAATTGAGAGCGTCTACCGAGCGGTTTGAGAGCAACAAAGATTCCCGAGCAAGGTTTCCAAGTCCTCTCCTGCCCCTAATCTTGTAAGTCCCTCATTTCTGCCCTTAGTTCTTCATTGTCTTCTTCTTTTCTTGAACGAAGCTGGAGGGAGTGAACCCACTTAGGTTAGAATGATCCTAGGACTTCTTCTTTTTCCAGTTTGTCACTTCTTCTAGTCTGGGGGTACACTAGAACAGATTGGACGCACAGGAATTCCTGAGAGAGTCTTGAGTGAGAGTTGCGTTGCTTCTCGAGTCTTGTACGATCTACTTGGTAGGTTGCTAGATCTACCTCCTCTGTACACCAAGTTAGGAGTTCTTGACCCATTCTTACGTCGTCGTCTATTTAAATTCTCTATAAGTGTAGCCATGTGTCACTCAGACTTCAACTCGTCGTCCCGGTCGGAGGACGAGCAGGTGCGGTCAAGATCCATTAGCACAAGCCCAGACCCTCCTTCATCGGCCCCTTCTGACCAGCATAGTGAGGGAAGAATACTCGTCCGGGCATCTCACCAAGAAATGCGTCGGGATTCTCCCGCGGCCTCGACATCTGGGGGTTCGGGTGACGAGAGGTGTGTACCGAACAGCCCCGGGGTCGTCTTTTCTTGCGAATCTATAGTTAGCATCCTGCGCGGCCCTGATTTGATAAAATCAGGGATAGATATGAGCTTCCCGATCCTTTTTCCCTTGCTGTCCACGACGATGAAGCTCACTTCCACGAGTCGGGCTTCGTCACGTTGTACGAGGATGCCTTCACGGTGGGCCTTCGCCTGCCTATCCATCCAGTCACCCGGGACGCGCTCATCTACCTCGGGATCTCTCTCGGGCAGCTTGCGCCGAACGGCTGGCGTTATCTAATGGGGTGCATATCCTTGTGGCCCCAAGTCCTCGGGTACGAGCTTACCTTGCAGGAGTTCTTCTGGACTCACCGGCCCTTCAAAGTTCACGGGGAGTCTGGTTTTTTCTCACTCGGGGCCAGGCAGTGGCGAAAGATAATTATCAACTGCCCGAGCAATAATAAAGCGTGGAAGAAGAAATTCTTCCAAGTATCCACCCTGGGGCTGTGTGAGAGGGCGACGGGTATTCAGCCGAGGACTTCTTGGGCGGGGGAGCTGAGGAGTAAGCCCGACCACTTCTTCTTTCTTGACTAGCCATTTTACTTTATCTTGACTAACCCATTGGTGCGTTTATCTTGCAGTAGGATCAGTGGACCCGTCGAGTCTTCCCGATGGGCTGCAGGCGCGGGTCTTATCTCTGGTGAAGAACCCAACTGACATCTACAAAGTGCTGACCCGGTCGGGAAGTCCGAAGACCACCTACAAGCCCCAGGGGTTTACAACTCCCATCTTCCCGGCCATCATCTCTGGTAAATTCCATTCTCTTGACCGTCCGGGGAGTCTGGGATTTAGGCAGAACTAATATGCTCCTGGTTTTGCAGAAATGGCTCCCAAGAACGCAGCGGTGTTAAAGGAGAAAGAGGCGGCTCTGATCGCCCGGGTCGAGAGGGAGGCGGCTGGCACCTCCACGCCCGTCGTTATAATTGTTGCACCACCACCACCACCTACTGGCATGACCGCTGCTGCGCCTTCCCCACTCCCTCCGATGGCCAGACCGTCCGGGGTCTCCTTCCCGACGACAACATCCGAGGTAGGGTACGGTCTAGGCTATCGCCGAGTCAGGTTGACAGGTGCAGCCTGATGAGCCCCGAGGCTCTAATCGGTTGGTTATACAGCATCAGCCATTTGGTGAGTTTCTTTGCTCGTAAACCTTCACCTTCTCTGTCTTTGCGTGTACTAACGTGTCTTCATTCTTGCAGGTTGGCTGTATTACGGCTGGAGCCGAAACCACCCTTCTCGGTGTTACTGAGTGGTTGGCCGCTGCTGAGGCTGACCTTCCAGTGGAGAAGGCCGCTCGAGAGTCCGCGGAGTTTGCCCTTACCGTGGAGGAAGAAAGATCCCGGGCGACAGCCCTAGAGCTGGGTGAGATCCGTGACTCCTTATCAACCGAGCGGGCTGCCCAGAAGGCTGCAGAGGCTAAAGCTGCGGCTTCGGAGGTCGGGAAGGTCACCCCAGAGAAGATTACTGAGGCCAAGGTTGCAGCCTCAGAGTCCACGAAGATCTTGGCCGAGAGGGACCTGGCAGCCATGACGGCCACGCTTTCAGAGCTTACCGCTGCCCGGGAGGCTGAGGCCAACGAAGCTGAGGAGGAATTTGAGGCTGGGTTCCTTGCAGGCTACGCCGATTTGGCGAAGCGGGCTGCTGCTGACCATCCCGACTGGGATCTGTCCAGGTACTCCTGGGCCGAGTCCGGTTACTGGAAGGAAGGCCAGGCCGACTCCAAGGTCGCCGCTAAAGGCGAGGTCGCCGCTGAAGCCAAGGTCACCGCCGAAGCCGAGGTCGCTGCTGAAGCTGCACCAGCCGGGGACCCTTCCGTTGACGAGCAGGCCGGTGAGGAGGAGGAAGTAGTGGTGGTGGACTAGTTTTTCCTTTTTGTTTGTTGTAGTTTTTTCTTTTTTGGGGAGGCTACTACAACTGCCCCTCAGGCTCTGTACAGTTTCTTGTTAATTAATGAAAAAGGCCCCTGAGGTCATATTTCCCTTCCATTAACTGTCTTCTTTCTCTGCACTGTTCATGTTTGTGATTGCTAGTATCCGTTCGGTTTTTGGCCAACCTAACACCTGCCTTAGCAAATGTTTTAGGATCACCTGCCTTAGCAAATGTTTTAGGACCGTAACCGACAGAATACCTAGTATTTCTGACCTGTTTAAAAGGCAGTTGCCCGGAATGCTATAGGAGTTGGTCTTGTTTATCGTCCAGGATATGTCTCTGATCACTGTAAGTACTTGGGAATATCTTTCAAGTTCTTGTAGTGACCGGTGTGATTCCCTGTTTTGGCCTGATATTCCCCTGCCCCCCAAGCATTTTGCTAAGGCGGGAGTGCAGGAGCGAATGGCCGTAGGGAACCAACCTGGAACATGGGTGGTTGCAGGGTCATTTGAAGCTTGCCATTGTCAGCCACTTAGGGGTTTGGCCCCGTCGTCAGCTGGACCTAGGCGAAACTTTAAGCGATTCCTGTTTAGGTCTAGTATCCTCTTGTCCCCGAGCGTCCTGTGAAGGCGGGGGCGTGCTGAGGAGCGACCATAGGAAACCGACCTGGAACGTAGGTTGTTGTAGGGTCCTTTTAGTGCCTGGGTTTGGGGCTCGAGGTCTTTTAAGTGCCTGGGTTCGGAGCCCGAGGTCTTTTGCGCCTTGGGGTTAAGCCCAAGGCCTTTGGTGCCTCGGGGTTAGACCCGAGGTCTTTTTAGCATTACACGGTGTACTGACAAGAGTAATTTTCCAAAGTAAACTGTTCCATTTTATTAAAAAATAAAAATTTATGATGGCTGCTCAATCAGAGCTACATAAAAAAAAATTCCTCTACAGTACTAAATTCCTGTGGTCGGATGCTACTGAAAATACTTGCGGAGGTGTTGCACATTCTAAGGATGAGAGAGATCGTACCATCCATGTTCTGTAGCCAGTAGGCTTCCGGTCGGTTGACCCGAGTTACTTTATATGGACCTTCCCAGTTTGGCCCCAATTTCCCATGACTCGGGATGCGGGTAGACTGGTTTACTGCATTGAGGACGAGGTCTTCGACTTGAAAACTACGGTAATTCACCTTGCTATTGTAGTATCGCGAGACCCTTTGCTTGTAGGCTACCACCTTTAGGTAGGTCTGGTCTCTTTTTTCCTCTACCAAGTCCAACTCGGACCTGAGAGCTTCTTCATTATTCGACGCCCTGAAGTTGGCCACCCGGTATGTTGGCAACCCAAGCTCTGTGGGGATCACTGCCTCAAAACCGTAAGTTAAAGAGAACGGTGTCTCGCCTATTGCCGCTCGAGGTGTGGTGCGGTAGGCCCATAGGAGGGTCGGTAGTTCTTCAGCCCACAGCCCTTTGGCGCCTTCAAGCCTCGTTTTGATTGACTGCAAGATTGTCCGGTTCGTTTTCTCGGCTTGACCGTTGGCTTGTGGGTGCTCAAGGGAGGAGTAATGATTCAATATCCTATAACCCGAGCAGAATTGTCTGAAGATAGGGGTGTCGAACTGTCTACCATTGTCACTGACCAGAACCCGGGGAATTTTGAATCTACTGAGAATATTCCTTTCCACAAAGCTCTCCATTTTCTGTTCGGCTATCGTCGCCAGGGGCTCGGCCTCCGCCCATTTGGTGAAATAATCAACAGCTATCACGGCGAATTTGACCTGTCCTTTTCCCATCGGTAAGGGACCAACGATGTCGATTCCCCACTGGGCGAATGGCTAGGGGCTGTGGATTGGTGTCTGGAGTTCTCCCGATCGGTTGATCATGGGGGAGTATCTTTGGCATTTGTCACACCTCCGGACATAATCTTGGGAATCCCGGGCTATAGTTGGCCAGTAGTATCCTTGTAGTAGGGCCTTTCTGGAGAGTACCCGGCCTCCGATGTGGTTCCCGCACACTCCTTCGTGGATCTTGAACAGTATTGTTTAGATTTGCGCAGGGTGAACACAGCGGAGGTACGGGATAGTGAATTCCCTTTTGTAGAGGATGCCATCAGCAAGGTGGTATCGTGCTGCCAGGTATTTAACCCGGCGGGCTTCATCTTTGTCATCTGGTAACGCCCCTGTTGTCAAGACATTCACGAGGGGGTCCATCCAACTGGGTTCCAGAGTGACCGGGTCTACTTCCATGCCCTCTGAGTTGATCACACTTGGCTCGGGTAGGTATTGTATCCTTATCCCGGGCAAGTCTGACTCAGAAGATAAGGCGAGGTGAGCCAACCGGTCAGCTCTGGTATTCTCTTCTCTGGGTATCTGTGTGATGGAGAATCCCCAGAGCTGCTTGGAAACCGCCCGTAAGAGGGCCAAGTAAGCTACCATGTTGTCTTCCCGTGCTTCGTACTCTTGGTTAACCTGGTTGACCACGAGCTGGGAGTCGCTGTAGCCCTGAACCTGTTGCGCACTCATAGAGATGGCCAACTGTAACCCGACTAAGAGGGCTTCGTATTCGGCCTCGTTGTTGGAGGCGCGGAACGCAAACCTTAGCGCATATTCGATCTGGATACCGTTGGCGGTTGTCAGGATGATTCCTGCCCCACTACCTTGCTGGTTGGAGGAACCATCCACATGCGGTACCCAGGTTGGGGTGTCCGAGTGTAACCTTCGCGGTAAGGCCGGGGGCTCAGACTCTTCGACCGGATCCTCGGGATATGTAAACTCGACTAAAAAGTCCGCTACGGCTTGTCCTTGATGGCTGTCCGGGGTTAGTAGATCACTTCAAACTCTTTCAGTTCCAATGCCCACTTGACAAGCCTCCCGGATGTGTCTAGGCGACAGAGGATTCTACGGAGAGGTTGGTCTGTGAAGACTACAATGGCATGGGCCTGAAAGTATGGGCAGAGCCTTCGGGCCGAGGTGATAAGGGCGAACGCCAATTTTTCGATGCGGGAGTATCTGCTCTCCACGCCCTGTAACGCCCGGCTAGTGTAGTACACTGGGAACTGTATCCCGTGCTCTTACCGAATAAACACCGAGCTCACCGCCGATGGTGACACTGCCAAGTATAGAAATAGCTCTTCCCCCGGCACGGGTGTTGAGAGGAGAGGAGGGGACGCCAGGTACTTCTTGAGTTCCTGGAATGTCTCTTCACACTCTTCTGACCACTGAAATGCTTTACAGAGGATTTTGAAGAATGGCAGGTTCCGGTCGGTAGCTCGGGAGACAAATCTGTTCAGTGCGGCCACCCGTCCGGCTAGGCTCTAAACTTTCTTCATTGATTTGGGCGACCGCATGTTGATGATAGCTTTGATTTTCTCGGAGTTTGCCTCAATTCCCCGTCTGCTGACTAGATGGTCAAGAAACTTCCCGGACGAGACACCGAAGGTGCATTTGGCCGGGTTCAACCTCATCCTGAACTTTCTCAAAATGCTGAAGGCCCCGGCCAGGTGCTCGAGGTGGTCGGGCTCGTCCCAGCTCTTGACCAGCAGATCATCCACATATACCTCCATAGACTTTCCAATGAGGTCTTTGAACATGTGGTTGACAAGGCGCTGATAGGTAGCCCCGACATTCTTGAGACCGAAGGGCATAACATTATAGCAGTACGTGCCTTGGTCAGTGATGAATGCCGTCTTCTCTTCGTCCCCGGGGTACATGCTGATCTGGTTGTACCCCGAGTAAGCATCCATGAATGAAAGGAGTGAGTGGCCCGCGGTGGAGTCCACAAGGAGGTCTATCCTGGGCAGCGGATAGCAGTCCTTGGGGCAGGCCTTGTTGAGGTCGATGAAGTCCACATAAAATCTTCACTTCCCGTTGCTTTTCTTGATAAGGACAACGTTAGCTAACCAGTCGGGATAGTAGACCTCTCGGATGGACTTCGCCTTTAGGAGCTTCTCGACCTCCTTACTCATTTCCTTCTGTCTCTTGGGGGCCATGCCCCTGCTCTTCTGCTTAACTGGGCGGCTATCCGGGTTGACATTGAGACGATGGGACATTAACTGGGGGTCAATCCCGGGCATATCCTCATGACTCCAAGCAAAAACATCTTGATTTTGCCTCAAGAACTGAGTTAGTTTTTCCTTCAAGCCGGGCTCCAGTAGGGTACCTATGCTGACCGTGCGGTCTGGGCACTCGGGGTCTAGCATCACTTATTCTAGTTCTTCCATCGGACCTATCATGTCGCTCTGGTCCCAGGGGTTCATCTCTTGAACGTTCAGAGTTTCCGTGATTGCCCCCCGATGCATCGAGCTGACATAACAACTCCGGGCGGTGCTCTAATCTCCACGTAAGCATCCGGGTCCCTGGGGAGTTGGGAACTTCACTGTTAGGCTATAGGTGGAGACGACCGCTCTAGCCCTGTCGAGTGTCGGCTTTCCAAGGATGACGTTGTAGGCTGACGGGGCTTCTATGATCACAAAATTGGTGAGCACGGAGGCCTGCTGAGGGTAGGTCCCCATGAGAACTGGGAGCTTGATTGTACAACCGAGCGGTTGTGTGCTGGAGCCGTTAAATCCAATAGGGGAGTAGCAACCGGCCGAAGCCGATCCCTGGAGATCCCGAGTTGATAAAATGCCGATGTGAACATAATGTCGGACGAGCTGCCTGTGTCCACTAGGACCCTCTGGACCATATAGTTGGCTATAGAAAGCGTCACTACTAGCGGGTCATCATAGGGGTAGTGGATGCCTTGCAAGTCATCGGACGTGAACGTCAGAACATCGGTTGGGGAGGAGTTGGTGGATTGGACCTGCCAGACATCCGCTCAGGACGCCCGGGCATTCCTCTTCCGTGCCGACTCTGAATCACCTCCACCTGACGTTCCTCCGGAGATCACGTGGATGTGGTCGAGTGGTGGTGGTGGCTGATCGGGAGCTCGGGTGTCCTGCCGAGGCCGTCTATCCGCTGTGACAAACTCTGCAAGGTGTCCCTGCCCGATCAGCTTCTCTATTGCTATCTTTAATTTGAAGCAATCCTCTGTTTCATAGCCGTGATCCCTGTAGTAGCGGCAAAACTTGTCCCGGTTCCTCTTACCGGGTGGGGCTCTGAGTTTAGCTGGCTGCGAAAGCAGCCTCTGCGCCTCTGCGGCGGCCATAACTTCATGATTGGTCGGGAAAGGGGTGTGAAAGCAGTTGGGGGCTGACCCCGGGCATCTCTTTGATCTTACTTTGGCTTTTTTCCCGAGCCCTTCTCGAACCCTTCACGCTTGCGCTTGGCCTTCGGGGATTCGTCTCCCGCCTGGCCAGCGTGCTTTGCCTTCAAGAACTCCTCAGTATCTATGTATTTTCCGACCCTCTCTGAGAGCTCCACCAGGGTCGCCGGTCAGTCGCGATGGAACGACGTGGCAACCTTGGTGTGTTGAACTCCCGAAGAGAAGGCAATGATTGCGGCCGTTTCATTAAGGTTGCGGATCAGGAGCCTTTGCTGATTGAAATGGTCCACATACTCCCTCAGGGACTCCCCTTTGTGCTGCTTGATGGTCAGTAGCTGAGTGTCAGGCTACGACCGGTCGAGCATCCAAACAAACTGGCTGATGAACAGCTTGCCGAGGGCTTGGAAGTTGTCGACCGTTCGGGGCTTCAAAGCGTGAAACCACTATGCGGCTGGCCCCTTGAGGGTACTGGGAAAGGCCAGGCATAGCAGCTCGTCCACCCGTGGTGACCAGTGCCATCTGCGCCTTGTAGGTGCGGATGTGGTTCACCGGGCTCCCTGTGCCGTCATAGGAGCTGAGGTGAGGAGGTTTGAACTTTCGTGGAATGGGAAACCGTGTCACTCGAGCGGTATAGGGTGACTCAGTCTCCGTGTTGGTGAGGTCGTGACCGGACTTGCGGTTTAACATCTCGATCTGCTGCTGTAGTTCCTCGACTAGGCTTTGACGTCACTCCGCCCTGTTCTCCTATCCGTGTCTGAGCGGTAGGTTGGGTCGGACGACGAGGCCTCTTCCTCAAAGCATGTCGACTTCGGGGATAGTGCCCGGCCCTAGGATCGGGCCGAGGTCATCTTTGTGAACGCCTGGTGGCCTGGGTGCGTTCTCCATCCGCAGGGCGTTCCCGGTTCGGCGGGGACACCGGGACGGAACGGGCTTGCCTTCCTACCCTAGCGGGCTTTCGAATAGGAGCGCTCTTCTCAGGCTGATTCTCTGAAGCGGGATGCTTCTCATGTTGGGCCATAAGTGCCTCTATCTGTTCTCGTGTTCGGCGCTGGCCCTCCAAGAGTTGCGCCAGCGCTGCCGTTATCTGCTCGGTCGTCATGAAGGCAGTCTGTTGTTCAGGCTGCGGGTTCTCCTGGCCGATTTGATTAGCTGCTTTCTTACCCGTCTTTGGCGGCAT
The DNA here is from genome assembly GCA_033977485.1 of Hydrangea macrophylla. NCBI lineage: Eukaryota > Viridiplantae > Streptophyta > Magnoliopsida > Cornales > Hydrangeaceae > Hydrangea > Hydrangea macrophylla. The sequence continues at coordinate 33,832,249 of CM066988.1, forward strand.
GTTGATCAGTCAAAGATTTTTGTTGATGAGAAGACTATGTCGTTCCCACAGACGGCGCCAAACTGATGATGACAAAAACTGGTAAGTAAGGTTTTGAGAGAGAGATGGGAAGGATTTGTATGTGGTTCGGTCCCGTTAACAAGGTGCCTACATCCACGGTTGTGTCTATGCGCTTCTCACTAGCAGATCACCGGCGGGCCTGGTGAGCCAACAAAGATAGGCGGCACTACCAGTAATACCGGCCGGGTGTATGCGTGTTGATGGTGAGTTCTCTGTTGAATGCTTGTGTGCTTAGAGAATTAACTTTGGATCCCTATTGACAGGGTAGGTGGGCTCTTTTATAGGTGCAAGAGTCCACCCTTACATGGTAAGTTAATTAAATTAGGAAGCCTAATCTAATCACAATAGATTTGCATGATCTTAGGAGAGTTTCCTAAGTGGTTTAGGAAACTGCCATATCTCCTTTCACAGGCTTGTGGTTGATTTAGGAAACTACTGGACATGTCAGGATCGCAGGACACCGCGACCTTTACGCCCGGCCTGTTGATACGATCGCCCGGTTTGTATGAGCACCTCGAGAAAGCTTGGGCCCACGGGGTGCGCCCTTACCGGAATAACCGGCGCCTCTGGGTGGCGTGGCATTGTCTTCTTGGATAGATTATTTCGGATATATCAATTATTAATCCTTAAGTATCATAATAAGTGGTTCATGTGTGTATGGGATGCATACAAGTGAGATACGAATTACTATTCTTTGATACTTAGAATTTGTCATAGTAGATGATGAGACTGAATATCTTATCAAGTTTACACTGTAACATGATTAACGATCATTGGATGGAATGATGAATTTCAATCACTGGAGTATAACTCTTAGTTAATATGCTAGTGCTTATAGTGCATTGAGGGACCTGAGTTTTCCTATTGACACTTAAGACTGACAACAATCAATAGGAACTCATAACTTGTATGAGGTACGTGGTCACAATCTTGAGATGATTATGAACACAAAATGTGGATATGGCTGCTTTGACTAACCAATTAGTGTGGTCTTAAAGATCAACATCTGGGTATCTTGGGTATGTCATGTTCATAGGATTGTGAACATATACTATCAAGATAGAATCTACCATCTGATAGTGAGTAAGTATTCCCATGAGAATGTCACCAAGTTGATTACTGTATCCTGGTGTCACTTTACTCAGTTTTAACACTGATACACATATTGGACGTATCACCCTTACCAGCCGTTATCTCTGATCTCGGTCTTTCCTCCGTTATTGTCCTTATCACCTGTTCATCTGTTTGCCCGCTCCTATGATGTCGTCATCAGGCCACGTGGTTGTCATGTGCCTTGGGAAATCCCAAATTAGGGTGTAAACACTCTCTCTCTCTCTCCCACCCCAACTGCGAGAGAGCAAAAGAAGCTCACCTCTGTCGCCCATCCACCGTTGCTTAGTCTCCTCCTACCACCATCTCGCCATGCGTCTGAAAACCCATCACAAACCATCAATCATCGTCGTCGAAAAGGGTCGCGACCTCACTGCCGCCGGAGAAAAAAGAAGAGTTTCGGTTTTAATTTATTTATTTATTTTCTTCTGAAGTTGGTTTTGTTGAAAAACGTTTTTTTTTTTTAGATCTACAAATGTTTTTGTTCTCCTCTGTAGATCTATGCTAGATATGTACGAAAGTTTTTGTTTCACTTCTAGATCTACAATATTTATGTACTTTTGAAGTTTGAAGCAAGAAATGAAATTGTTGATTTCCCTTCATCATGTATGTATATTTTTTTTGGTTGCCAAGAATCAGACGGAAAAAATCTAAAAGAGAAGACTAGAAGATGGATAGACAGAGAAGATCCTGGGGAGGGTATGGTTTTTTTGTACAATATTATTTTTTACTACCAAAAACGACAAAACAAAAAAACTTCAATTGTTAAAGAGAGAGAGATTGGTTTCTTAAAAAGTGGGAGACCAAAGAAAAGGTGAAAATTGACTAAAGAAAAAGTGGGTGGTCAGTAAATATTTTAGGACGGACGTCGGTCTAAGAGACTTGCTCTATATATATATAGAATTGAATATATAGACATAAGTTGAAAACATATTTGTATCTGTGTGTGTAGACTATATAGACATATATGTTCTTTCAAGCAAAAAGAAAGAAAAAAATATATATATATATATATATATATAGACATATGTTTACATTTGGACGATAACAAAAATATATCCTTGCAGAAATATATCAAGAGAAGTTGTCAGTTCAATTAGCGATTTCACGTCAGAAGTCGCGAGTTAAACTAGCGATTTCTAAAAAAATATTTTAAAAGTCGTTTCTTAAAATAGCGACTTCTAAAAAAAATTATGAGTTTGTGAAATAAGTTAAAACAGTGATAGATTAATGATATATTTGCCCCAAATTAATGTTTCGGGTAAAAATTTCTGTTTGAAATCGCATGTGTTATGCCTCTTGGAAAATACCAAATTCAACAAAGCAGCAGTAATTTTCGATCTAATCATACACAGTCTTGATCTCTCACATTCTGCAGACCCTCTATCTGTTATAATGGTCCTCACATATAGGTACTCGATCATTTAATTTATAGTAGATGGAAGATATGACAGTGATTTGGTGATTGAGTTATGTACCCGAGCTTCTAATTTAGAGAGCAATTTTGGTCATTCCAAAAATGGTTCACCTCACCCAAGTATCCCATTGGTCAATACAGTGGATATAAGATTAAACACAATTAATTTAATCTTGAGTCCCACTGCATTGGCCAATGAAATGCTTAAGTGAGCATTGGTGAACTATTTTTGGGGTGAGCAAAAGTATTTTCCCTAATTTAATACAAGTCTGTATAGCAGACGTCAAAAGTCATGAGGGGGACCCAGGCCTAATTTGAAAAATTGAACTTATGACTTTTTTTTGCTCTTTGGTTTTTTGATGTTTTTTTTAAAGAGTAATGTTTCACTTGTACAAAATTATCAAACAACTTAATAGTAAATTTCATAAGCTACTTTTAAAAAGCCACGTGGGGGCCAAACTAAGCCTAAGTCTATGGACTGGAACTTTAGTTTGTTGTAAAGCGCATATGACGAGTAATGTCACACCCACAACCTTTTTTCACAATCATACATCATGGTCCTTGATTTCTGCAGACCCCATGAAGGTCCCACACGAGTCCCATACGGAAACCACCGAAATCAAAGATCAATATGTGTTAATTATGAAAAAGGTTGTGAGTGGGTGTAACATTTTTGTATGACAACATGGCATAGACTCTCACCTCACAAGGAGAAAATTTTATTAATGGGAAATAACAAATAATGACAATTACAGACTACATGCATTTAATGAATTGCTAGATTTGTACGGTGTTTAGTGGGCCCCTGGAATTAGTCAAGATGCGCACAAACTGGCCCGAAAATCCAGAGTTATAAAAAAAAAATCATGATGAGATTTGGTGATTTTTTTTTTTGAGAAATAATTTGTGCACCGAAATGATCCGGGCCACTCATTTTAGTGCCCCACACTAAAATATGCAGATCCTACCAAAATGAGTGGTCCGGATCATTTCGGGGCACAAATTCTGTGCATATTTTCAGTGCATGCAGCATTGCTGTTTTTTTTTTTTGGCTCATATATGGGATTCACATGAGTAATACTTGGGACACAACCATTCACACAACTTTTGGGACACAACTCAAAAGATGTGTCTATCTCTCTCATGTGTCACTGTGGGATCTACTGACATCACAAAAGAGAGATAAACACATCTGTTGAATTGTATCCCAAAAATTGTGTGAATCGCTGTGTCCCAAGTATTACTCGATTCACATTTCGTATGCTAAAGGCATTACATATCAGTCATAATCCCTTTCCTTTTACAACTGCATTCATTTAATGAACTTGAATGCCAAGGTGTGCACAGGCTAGATGTGTCCAATTTGTCCAAAGAGGAGCCCTAACTGGTTGTGTTGAATGCATTGCTAATTTCCAAAAATGGTCATAATGGGACAAAAGATGCACCCCAATACTAAGTAACTAAGGATCCGTTTAATAAAAGTGAAAATTAAATACTGAAAATTAAGTGCTAAATTTTAAGTATTAAAAATTTAAATAATTGTATTTTAAGTATTGAAAATTTAAACAATTGCATTTTAAGTATTGAAATTTTAAGTATTGAAAATTTTAAACAACTGCATTTTAAGTATTGAAAATTTAAACAATTTCAAAATAGTATTTCAAGCACTGAAATAGACTACATTCACTGATTATTTTAAGTGAATTTTTGCCTACTTTTTCAATTAAGTGGTACGTTATCAAATACACTGAAAAAAAAATATGTGCTAAAACTTTTCATTTTCAGTACTTAATTGGATTATCAAACACTCCCTAAATTGAATGACTTTTTGAGTGGAAAGGAAGTCCATTTAAATCACCAAAAATGATAGGGATACACATCAAACGACACACTAAACGACCCACTCGCTTTAAATGCATGTACCCTGTGCTGAGTAAGTGATGCACAGAAAAGTGTGAAAAATTCAAACAGCACAAGGTACATGTATTTAAAGCACAATGTGTCATTTGGTGTGTCATTTAGTGTGTGTCCCTATCATTGTTGTTAAATCACTCGTTAAACCATAAAGTATAAACAAAGCAAGACAATAAAAATGGGTCCCACCATGAATATATATATTGCAAGTATTTTCACATTCTCCGTTTGTTTTATATAAAAAATTTTTTGAAATTTTTTTTTCATACACTCATTATAAGGTAAAAGCATTTTGCTGAAAAATTTTACATCAAAACAAATGGAACCCGATTGACTTCCAAGACCATGTGGTCTTGAAAGTTTCAACATCTTGGGACCAATTATGGTTGTCACTTCTTAATATCTTCAGGAACCATTTGTCAAGTACTTTTGACCAAATACTCCAAACAATCAGTCATGTGTACAAAATACATATTTTGGGTGCAAATAGTGGGTAGCTGAAATTCTTTTAGGTTAAATCCTGCAAAGTAACTACCCACTATGTTTTATGATCTCCCTTGAAGGGGTGGACACGTGTATGGTTTGATCAAATGTCACGCCACATCTATTTGTTGCAATAAAAAAAAATAAGCAGATTTGGTCAAAAAAAGCAGTTGGCCAATAAGCAAGTGGGGGATTGCTTTTCAAGATTCTCTCTATTTAATCAACTCCACAACATGCAACCAAACACCTAAGCCATAATAAGCAGTTTTACTTTTAAGCAGTTCTATAAATCGCGATCAAGATCGTATAAGCATAAGCATAGACAAACGAGGGCTATATATAATTATAAACCCACTAGTAACAACACATATTATAACACACACTTATAAATTTCCTTTTTTTGGCTTAGGGTTTCATATGAGCCCAAAATGCACTTCATTATGCTTAAAATACTAGCCCATTGAATACCCATGACCCTGACTCTTAATTTGAATGTTAAAAACAAACTTTAATATATTTATGGTCCTCTGAATACCGTCCAAAAATTTTACTACATATGTCACTAAAATACATTCATATATTTAATACTCAATACTTAAAAATAAAGTAATTATTAAAAACATTTAGAAAAATTAGGGTTATTACATATGATATGTTAGAAACGTACATATGTGTGTATGAGAAATTGAAGGTGAATGAGCCATGTGGGTCCCATGTGGATTAACATGTGGAGTAAATAGAAAATTAAGATAAATTCTTTTAGAGGAAATATATATATATATATACTTAAGTTATATATTTCTATAATTTCCTAACGTCTATTTAAACAGACTACTCTTCCCGATAGATATCTCTATTCACAAATAGTCATGTTATCATCTATATATACAGACGTTACATGCATTCATATTTACTTCTTGATTTTCAAAGTTTCCAGAATAAAGAAAGATAGAGTTCACATATTTCTGGTTCGCCCGTCCTTGTAATTTGTGTGCTGCTATTGAAAGGTTTGTGATCGTTGCATCATGGGAGACATGCGTTGGCACCGTACAACACCATAGCAGATCAATTTTGTCTTAAGGAGAGAGAACCAAGTTCATGAGTCGATCATCATTTTTGCATTCAGATCTATTTACATTTGGTACTGTAAGTCATTTAATTTTATTCTAGATTTGTTTATGTTTTCAAATTACTAGGCGGAATCTTGCACGTGCCAATTGGAAAATTGAAACAAATTAAAATAATATTATAGTTCCCAAATTTGATTCTCAGATACTTTGCCACTTATAGCAACTTTTGATTATAAAAAAATTCACCTATCTCTACTGTGTAGTACAATTATTAAACTATTTGGAAATCAAAATTTCAAATCAAATTTAAGAGTCAATGATATTGACTCAAATTAATGTATCAATTAAAGACATGATTGCCTGTAGTTTTGCGCGGGCATGCCAGAGCCAAGCGGGCTCAGTGTGTGTGCAAACCAATTTCCTAAATGCTTGTGTGAGTGATACACAAGGCTTTATGAATCTGACTTCTAAATAGGGTGATTGTGTGCAGTGAGTAGGAAAGTACCCTCACCATAAATCCCTTGGCAGTACTGAAGCGCACAAGCCAAATAGTGCAAGTGCTTGCCGGGTAAACAAATCACAAACGATTAATAAAAAGCATGTTTTATTAAATGCTTGGAAAAATAAACAAATCCAAAGAACGATATCAGAACAGACTCTAATTGTCCAGAAGAATGAAAAGAAATAACAAAAAAGGCAGACCTATTTGCTATGGAAAAAGCGAGAACTAAAAGGTGTAGATGCCTTGAATGCAGTGTATTGAATGCTGTAGAAAGTTGAGACACAGGGTCAGGTTTGAATGCTGCATATCGAGATAACGCGGAGTCCTTTGAACGGTTGGCCTGCCTCCATATTTATAGCAGCCTTTGGGAATTCTGATTAGGAAAGGACTCCCTTAACTTGCGCCTTAAGCAGTCCTGATTGATTGATCGATTGATAGTGGCAGAATCCTTCCTAATCTCCAACTCTTGCCTTATCTTTGTCTTGATTGAATCAATCCCAATATTTTAGGGATTGGCCTTCCAAATCCAGCTGGACGTGATTAGATGCCTTTCCGATATGGGCTCTGCCTCCTTAACAATCCAGACGACGACATCATGATAACTGTGAGCAACACCGCCTTCCCCTGCTCGTCCATCGGGCTCATCAATTATCTCCTTAGTTAAACCTGGCTCATACAAGCCCGTCTATTGTATTTTCTATCTTCCATGCCCGATGGCCTCTTCCTGAATGCCTGTTGCCAATCGGACTCACACAACCGTCTTTTACCATTTTTACCAGATATGGTGTCTGATTGTCTTGCTTGCTACTCTTACCCTCCATCGGGCTTGCCTTGACGCTAGGTTATATTCCTCCTATGCCAGACTGTACACCACCCACTTCATCAATCGGACTTCACCGTTTAAATCACTAGCCTTGCCTCCCTGAACCACGTGACATTTACCTCTTGAGCCCGATGTACTTTTACAGTCCTTGGGCCGGCCTGTCCATTCCAGTAATTCATTCGGGCTCAAAAACCTTTGGCTGTTTTTGGGTGCAAACAATTGCCCCCCAATAGGTCATATCAAACGTCCCGCTTAATTGATGTGATGTTTTGAATTTAAATATGCCACGGGTCATCCATGCAGAGACTTGTCAGATATGGGGAATCCCTCCAGTTACTTTTCATTAAATGCGGCGTGTATACAGTTGCGAGATTTTTGAAAATTTCCTTACCTTCTCATTTGCGTCTTCTTTCTCTCTCTAGAACTCCAAATGCCCAGAGCTTCTCTCTCTAGAACTCCATCATCTCCGGCGAAGCTAATCTGCATCCCTACCTGCTGTAATGGCCCCCAAAACTGCTTCGACAGCCACCTCTAAAGGCAAAAAAACCTTCGTGGATGCTCCACTGCCCCAAAACCGCTGCAGAGAGGTCAGGGCTTTGGCCAAAAGCCACGCCGCAGAGATTTCTACCGACACTTTTCTTCCTTACAGTGCTACCGATGGCTCACCAGTGGCACCTGCCCTTGGTACAGCATTCCGTGGCAATCCTCCGGCGGCGTTTAGCCCCTACTTCCCGCCGGTAGAAAATGAGGCATTCCTCGATCTTCCTACCAACTGGAGCAAAGTTTGGACAGCTTTATACCCAATCAGGGGTTAGCCTACCCCTGTTGTTGACTGGGACAAATGGGTGACAAGAGTATCGGCCTCCAAGGCTGATCTGTGGAAGAGAGCAGGCATCCATGATGCCATAATGCTCAGTCGGTCCAAGCTGGAGATAGACCTGCCTCTCTTCTTCTCAGCTCTTCTTTTTTGGTCGGCCTCAATAAACGGGTTCCTTTTCCGTTGAGGCCCGATGGCACCCACTGTCAATGATGTGAGCTACGTGCTCGGTCTCCACCCTCACAGACAAGAAGTCGTCCCGGGCTTGGATGTTGGAACGGCCAGCTTCACCTACCCCCAATAGGAATCTGTAAGAGTTTGGGCCGTTTCTTATAGACTGATCACAGCCTTTGGCGGCTTCTTGACGGCCTGTATGGGTGCTGACGAGACCAAAGTGTCCGACGCTGAGCACATGGCCTTTCTGACATACTGGCTGAATAGATACCTCTTCTGCTCAGCTAGTCAGGCCATCACCAAGGATTATACTACTCTGGCCTTGGCCCTTGATGCTGGGAAGCCCTTATCCCTAGCCACACTGGTCTGGGCTCACCTTGTTCGCGGAGTGACTGACTTCATGCATTCGGGCTTCAGTGCTGGACGCAGCCCGATCTGGATTCTTCAGGTCTGGCTCTATTCTTATTTCCAGCAATTTAGGCCGGTCGATCGCCAATTATCGGCCGCTCCCGTTTTCGCTGTCCAATTCATGGACGTTGTTCCTTCTTCCCACTCCTTTGAGGAGTGCTTTTCTTTTTTCTATGAGGGATGTGCCAACCGGGCTGTCCCTCTCTTCCAACCCTTCTTTTCTACTCACTTTCCCACATTCCTCCAACGTCCACATAACCCCTCCAACTGGGGACCGGGCACCCAGACTGCATATAATGAAATCTTCTCTAGTTACTTGGTAGCTAGAGACATAATTTTCAGCCCGAGTATTCCCTCTGCCAACAACAATTGCGGGGTAGAGTACTACTTCGCTCCGCTCTATGCCCGTCAACTCGAGTTTTCTCAACTCGTGCCTGTTCCACTAGCCATTACTGTAAACATGGACTGGGTTGAACGTGGCCTAATTTTTAATGACGGGCAAGTGAAGAAAATAAAGGAGAGGTCAGACAAGTTGAAGGCTGCCTTCAAATTCACACCGTTCTCGGGCCGACCGATTGTGACCGATGAATTTGAAAAGTGGTGGTCTGATCGGGCTACCAAGATTTTCACAGGCACTGCCGCGGAGGCTCTACTTCAATTTGCTGTGCCAACGACCATAGAGATCGATGTCCCTATTGCTACAACGGCACCAACCCGATGGAAGCAAATAGCAAAGAGGCCGGCCCGTAAGCTAGCACCTGGGCAGGAATAGAAGAAAAAACAAAAACAAGCCTCAGTCTCCTTCACTCAGGTACTATCACTTTTTCGTATTTTGTCTAATCCTTACTCGATTAGATCTTGCATCCTTCTAACCCTTTTCTCTCATTTCAGCTTATTGATGAGGATCTTGGAGAAGACGTTCCACTGGCCGGGCAGGGTTCTCAATCAACAATAGTTCCACCCTCTCAACCTCTTCCGGTCGATCTTCTTTCCTCTCCTTCCCAACAGGCGGCCTACCTGGAACGGGTTGCCAAGAGAGTTATGCCTCTCCATATCCTGCTGCCTCTATCTTCCTCGGACGAGGATGTCCCCGCTACTCCCGCTGGAGAGTCTATGCCCAAACCAGTATTCCTTTCCTCAAGCAGCAAGGATGTGCCCGAGGCTAAAATTGCTAGGGAGACAGCTGGAGAAGAAGAAGTTGAATAGGCGGCCCCAATCGTAGTCGAAGCCCCTTCCAGCCAGGCTAATGCTACCGCTGCCACGGGATCAGTCTCTGAGCCAACAGATGAACCTGTTGAGGCCAACCCTTCATCTACTCCTGAAGGTCCTACAGCTTCAAAATGTTGAGGATAAGGCTATGGTTGAAGCCTCGGGCTCCACACCGGGTGTTCAAACTTCATCAAATGAGGGCATTGCTGGTCCAATGGTGGAAACCATTACCACTCCCTCTCTCGAACCCAGTCAGCAACCATCTCAACCATCCACTTCTCAGCCAAGTGGTGAGGCCGATGTTCGTCAAGAGATCTCGGCCTCACTATCCTCTCACGCCCAGGTATTGTAGCCTCACTTTCTAATTTCATTCATGAATACTTTATCCTCTTTTAACCCCCAATGTTTTGAACAGGCCGTTCCCATATGTCCGGAGCCATACATCCCCTTTGATGATTTCTTCAGAGGCCTGGACCTAAGTGCATTCGACATGGGTCCTCTTGAGCCTGAACCAGTGTCTTCTTCGAGCATTCAACGGTTAAAAGACCTCCTCCTTAGACTAGCTGATCAGGACCTTCCCGGCCTTCCACCTGCTGCTGATGTAGACGCCGCCTTGAACATGCTCCTGACCGATCGTTCTTCAACAGACGGGCAACTCCTGCTAATCCAGGAAATACAAGAAAGACTCCCTAGTTGCCGTCTCCTGGAGCGATCGGCCTCGTCGGTTCAAGCTGAGGCCGAAATTCATCTAAGTGTCCGTCAGAAGGCCACGCAGTTCCTCTAGGCTGCAAAACCAAGTATGAAGTTGGGAAGACCTCTCGGGCTCAAGTGATTGCCCGAGATGCCTGGCTGCAAAATCGTATTGCAATACTCAAAGCCCAGCTAGTACAATGCGAGGCCGAGGTGGTGGCTAATGACGCGGCCCTAGTGAAGATCGACGGAGTCCTGGCCCAACTTGGTGGAGATGCCCAAAAATGCAGTGAGCAATTGCAGGCCAGCATTCCCATCTCTCGATCTTGGACTCAAAAGTTGGAAAAAGCTAAACAAGACCGTGCTGCGTGTCACACCCCAATTTTTGGAAAGCCAAATAATCAGCATAGAACTAAATCTTGACTACTATTCGACTGCCCAACTATCAGAGTGAACACTACGAAGCCCATCCTAATAAACTTTTTAATGGAAATAGATGTTCTTAAAAACCTGGTTAAAACATTTGTAATAAATCTCCATTTATGTTTTTAAAACAAAACCACCACATTTCCATTTAAAAAAAAAAACTCATGCGGTTCCGAAAATACTCAAATATATTTGATTAAAGCTACAACTACTAAATCACTTATATTGAAAAGCGGAAGCTGAATAAACATTTCTAAATTCTCATTAATAATAAAAATCTTTTCATTTACAATTAAAACTTTGAAAGAATAACCTCTATTACAACCTTTGATTAGAGCTACTAAACGTCCCAATACCAACTACAATAATGGCCCACAATGCCAAATAAATGAAAATAGCAAATGAACAGTAAAGGTCTTCATGCCCTCAAGCAAATCCATGCAATCCAATAGTCATATCAGCCTACTCCTTAACCTGCAAAACGGCTGCGTTTCCCGAGAAACGCCCCCACATGATAAACATCACACGGGTCAGTATTGTATAACAACACTGGTATGAGTAAACACGCCCCAGTCTCAAGGATCACTCGTGGTCCCCTCAACTCCAACTCAACAATAATCAATTAACGTAATAATACCCAATAAATTTCTCTGAGGTTGGGAATCCGCTGGGCTCCCTCCCTTTCTTGACCACAAACACATATAGAGTTGTAGGCAGAACTGTAGTTCCACACGTGAGTGAGGACAAGCGGTAGTTTCCTCGAGTCACGGCGGCAGTTTGTTCCACCCACAAAGTAAAAGAAACACTTACTCTTAAATGACATGGTGAGCCAAAGCCTGCATACAATGGTTAGTGGGCCCACCATCCTGCAACTCGAGAGTTAGCACAAATCCTTAGTATTAGAAGAAGAAATTCTCCAATATCGAATCACTATATCAATTTCCTTCACATTATACCACGGTAACCATTTCGGGTTTTCAATGTTTCGCAACAGTTTATCCATTTGCATTTAACGCTCTACAATCACTGTCATTTTTTTCTTGCCCTAGGTTCACCACTAAGGTCACCCTACTCATGGTCAACTTACTTTTTTTTTATGAACGACTCATTATTCAATTTCCTAGTTTCACCACTTGGTCACCCTCCATGGTACACCCACACATATATCCCATGTGTGCCCGGACATACTACTAACATCCACTCTGGTGCTAGTTTGGTTGGGGTATCAACCAAACCAGGTATACACACAGAAGGCTAGTCAATATGCCTAGACGTCTAATAAATAAACCGGGCATAAGGCTTAGGCCAGCTTGATCACGAAGCCACTGGCAAATGGGTACACTCAGCAAGTCGAGCTACCAAAAAAAAAAATATCACATAACGGGGAGCGGTGAACGCTAAGGAACTTGAAACCATTTATTATTTTACCATCTACGCTAATTCACACAAGTACCATTCATGAGGATTTAATCACGTCATTAACCACTTCGAAAATTTATCATTTATTACATGGATTATCATTATCTGATTATTCACAATAAGGCCCTTGCGCCAAACTTCTATTCACGTCTCTAACGTAGTATTTCCACAATCATCATTTAATACCGCACATATAAGTTATAGCATTTAAAATCGGCATTCAATAGCGCTATTTAAAATTGTCCCAAACAAATCTTATATTAAACAGCCCCGAAACCAGCATGGGTTGAAATTGTTCTTCATAATAATACCGTACAAAGAAACATCTCTAACAATTTTCATAAACATAATTCAAAATTCGGAGTTAACATTTACTGCTACTGTAATATGAATTTTCTGCCCAAACGGTGCAGAATTGAGAAAAATACCATTAGACGAAAAACGTGCAGAATCGCGTTTTACATTGACTCACGCGAACAGTTTTACCAAAACCAAAACGTATGAATTAATACGAATTATTTTCTAAAACAGATCTGAGAGTTTTCTTCAATTTTACCCAAATCCGAATTTGGGTTAGTCTTCTTCTTCTTCTTTTTGTTTTCAATTTTCTAAATAACTTATATCTAACCTTTGATATATATATATAAATATATATTTATATATCACTATAGATCCATACGATTTATTCAAACTATAATGAACACAAATTGAAAATCAATCAAACTACGAATCAACCCTACAAATCTAAATGTTTACTCACCAAATTGGGAAAAACAAGATGATGTTGATGATGGTGAACTCCCTTCTTTTCCCTTCTCTTCTCTTTTTCTTCTCCTTCTAGGTGGCTAGGGTTGCCTCTTCTCTCTTTGTCTCTTGTTCTCTCTCTCTCTGTCTCTCTGTCTCTCTCTCTCTCTTGAGGCTGCTCTCCTTTTTTTTTCTTTTTCTTTTTCTTTTGTTTTAACTAACCCTAGAATATATTATCTATGTATATACATATAATACACACACAATACATATATTACTCACACAAATATTAATATTCCCGTTTTTCTTTTTATGGGCTAACAAAAGAGACCCATATGAGCCCAGAATGTAACTCAAACCACTAAAATGGCTAGCCCAAAAGGTACTCATACCCCGGGTACTTAATTTCAATATCAGATACACTATTTGACACATTCGCGGGCCTGTAAATACTATACAAAAAAAAACATATCAACCCTTCATTTTTTTTTAATAAATTTAAATTAATAAAATGTAGCATTCAAACTAAAGGGCTCACTAATGATTTAATTTATATGTCCACCAAACACTTAAAATTTTCAAACACGTTTCTTACATAGGCACACTCATACAATATTGCTAACTGAAAATAATAATTAAAATAATTATTTATACACTTAGAAATTTTAGGGTTGTTACACTGCGGCAGCAAAGACTTGGGAGGACCTGAAGGCCAAGCTTATGAATTTTGGGTCGGCCTAGAGGCCGACTCCTTTTAATACTTGTATTTTTTTTTTTTTTTTAATTTTTTATTCATCTTGTAAGTAAGCTATGCTCAGCCTTATCAATACAATGATGGTTTTACTCAAACTTCCATCTCAGGCTCATAATTAAATGGTTCGTACTCTAGGCCAGGGTTTGGTTTGTATTCAAGATCGATGGTCTCCCACAACGTAGGATAATAGGATTTCAAATACTGACCATTAATTAGCCTGACATGCACTGTTCCGTCCATATCACGTAGCCTATGTGCTCCACCACTCTTGACCTGGTGAACAATGAATGGACCTTCCCAATTGACCGACCAGTTGCTGTATCGGTTATCCTTATCTCCGATTGGCAAAACGGCCTTCCAAACAAAGCCCTCTGTGCAAAAGGACTTCTCCTTCACCCTCTTGTTGTACGCACGGACTGCCCGTTGCTTTTGTACCCTTAATGAATCCAAGGCCGCCAGTCTTGTTTCATCAAGCCCTTCTAACTCAGCTATCATAGCCTCTGTGTACTCAGCGGGCTCAAGCTGATTTTGTAAGGCCCTCCTAGCCAATCAGACTGTAACCTCCATTGGCAACATAGCATCATGCCCGTAGGTTAGCGTGAATGGTGTAATTCCTGTACTGGACCTTTTAGAAGTCCGATAAGCCCATATATAATGCCTCGGACAGTAGCTTATCCCACTCTCTTGGATTCTCATCTATCATTTTCTCAGTGATTCGCTTGAGGATCTTGTTTGTTGACTCGGCCTGTCCGTTAGCCTAAGCATAGTATGGAGTGGAGTTGAGGATCTTAATTCCCCTACTTTCTGTGAAGGCCATTGTTTCGGTGCCCGTGAACACGGATCCTTGATCGGTCGTGATGGTTTCTGGGAGGCCGAAGCGGTGAATTAGGTGTTCCTCGATGCATTTGATCAATGTTACTTGAGTCACCATCCTGCAATGTATGGCTTCAGCCCACTTGGTAAAGTAGTCCGTTGCTACTATTATGAAACAATGTTGGCCCGATGAAGGCGGAAGAACCTTGCCAATCAAATCCATGGCCCATCCTCTGAACAGCCATGGCTAGATTATAGGCTGAAGTTCTTTGGCCGGTACTCTTTGAATCGGACCATGCTTCTGACAAGCCTGACATCCTTTAGCATAACTGATGCAATCTTTCAGCATGCCTGGCCAGTAGTAGTTATACCTCCTAAGGAACCATTTCATCTTTGTCCCGGCCTGATGAGCTCCACAAATCCCTTCACGGACTTCGGCCATTACCCTCACATCTTGTTTTTTCCCGAGGCACTTTAGGATTACGTCATCCCCTATGGGCTTTTTGAACAATTCCCCATCTAATACAATAAATCAGACTGCGAACAGTCTGACTTTTTAGTCTACTCTCACATTTGGGTGATGTAGATATCCTAAGATTGGGATTCTCCAATCATCATCCTCCATCAAGATCGAATTGGTTGAAGTGTACCAACCTCTCTTTACCACGGACGGCAGTGATCGGACTTGTATCGTGATAGCTTTATCCTCTAGGTCTATTTTAGTTGGCGAGGTCGATCCCCTTTTTGCTAACTTATCGGCCTCCGTATTTGTTGGCCTAGGGATATAGCTCACACTTATATCATCTAATGAATCCATGAGTTGAATGGCCACTGAGTGAAACGGGCATAGCTCCCAACTCTTAATTTGGAGTTCACCTGATATTTGTCCGATTATTAGTCCTAAGTCTCCTTTGATGTGGACAGATGATGCCCCCATTTCAAGGAGTATCTCAAGTCCGATAATAAGAGCTTCATACTCGGCCTGATTGTTTGTACATTTGAAATCGAGCCGAAACAACATCTTCGTCTTTTTATATTTGGGCGATACAATGATCACCCCTACCCCAGCACCTTCTGCATTCTTTGAGCCATCAAAGATCAACGTCTATGGGACTAAGACGTATTTAATACTTTTGGTGCTGGTGACAGATCTACCAGATCAGTAGGATCTGGGTGATCGGCCAGGAAATTGGCTATGGCCTGGCCTTTGATCAATTGCTGTGATCGGTATTGAATGGAAAATTCCATCAAGGCCAAGGTCCATTTTCCAATTTGGCCTCTCATAATTGGTCTTGACAACATGTATTTTATCACATCAGTTTGACATATAATGTAAGTAGAAATAGGAAGCATATATATTCTTAACTTCTGAGCCAAAAAATACAGTGCCAAGCATAACTTTTCAATCGGCGCATAACGCTGCTCGATTGGAGTCAAAACTTAACTTAAGTAATAAACGGCCTGCTCATTTCCTTACTCATTATCTTGAGCTAACATACTTCCTATTGAGCAGTTAGAGGCCGATATGTACAACTTAAGGCACCTACCCTTCTTGGGTGGCATCAACACTGGGGGTGTAGACAAGTACTGCTTTATACCTTCAAAGGCCTGCTGGTGGCTTTCCTCCTACTTGAATTCCTCATCGGTCTTGATTTTCAGAAGTGGAGTCCATACTTGAGTTTTTCCTGCACAGTTGGATATGAACCTTCTGAGGAAATTGATCTGCCCGAGGAGCCTTCGTAGTTCTTTCTTGTTGGCTGGGGGCTTTGCTGCTTGAATAGCCCGAGCCTTATTCTTGTCTATCTCTATCCCTCTCTGGTGCACTAGGAAACTTAAGAAGTTCCCTGCTGAGACACCAAACGCACATTTGAGGGGGTTCATCTTTAACTTGTGAGCCCACATTCTTTCAAATGCCTTTTCTAAGTCCCCTAAATGATCGACGTTATCGCCAGACTTTACCACCACATCATCAATGTAGACTTCCATGAAACATTCGATCATGTCATGGAAGATTGAGTTCATTGCCCGCTGATATGTGCCTCCCGCATTCTTTAATCCGAAAGGCATGACAACCCATTCAAAGGTTCCAATTACCCTGGGGCACTGAAAAGCTGTCTTTGGGACATCTTCCTTGGCGATGTAGATTTAGTTGTACCCTGAATGCCAGTCCATAAAGGACATAATTTTGTGCTTAGCGGCCGAATCAATCAGCTGATCGACCATGGGCGTAGGATATTCATCTTTTGGGGTAGCTAGGTTTAAGTTTTTGAAGTCAATGCAAACGCTGAGCTTCCCATTTTTCTTGACTACCGAGACTACATTCGAGACCCATTCTACGTATCAGGCAGTTCAAATAAAGCCAGCGCCAGTAGTCTTTCAATCTCTTCCTTCACCTTCAGAGTAACTTTCGGTGACATCCGCCGAGGTAGCTTCTTGAACGGTCTGAACCTGATTTAATTGGAAATCGGTGTTCCACTAATTCCCTAGACAGCCCTGGCATATCGTCATAATCCCAAGCAAAACAATCCTTGTACTTCTGTAAGAGCGCAATCAACTCGGCCTGATACTGTGGCTCGAGCATCTAACTCACATAAGTAGGCTTGTGCTCTCCTCCTCTGCCTAGGTTGACTTCCAAGAGGGGATCTTGTACATTGGCCTTCAAATCATCCAGCTTAGCAGTAGTCATTTCCAACTCATTCATCTGGATCTCTTCCTCTCTTGGCACTTCCTCTTCATAGATACAATCGGCCAAATTGATCATACCATTGACTGGGCCGATTTCTAATCTTCTATTAGCCAGATATGCATACCATCTAGCCATGTTGGCCCTTAGGGCCAGCTGTCTTTGTTCTTCAATGGGTTATAGTTCCATTGACATCTCCTTATTCAATAATCTCTATCGGCCTTGACTCCGCTGTCCGACTAAGGTTATGGTAACGTGACTTTTCATCCGATGGAGTTCCCTTAAGGAATGTGGCAGTATTTGGTCTAACCATCTTGCCGCATCCTAGTAACTTGACTGGCCCGATGTCATCTTCATACAAGACAGCATCGGTCGTTTGCACACGGGCTACAAAGGGCTTCGTATCTGCTCCAACCACCTTGACCTCATCACCTCTCCAAAAAATCAGTTACTGATGGAGGGTAGAAGGGATACAGTAGTTAGGGTGAATCCAGTCTCGGCCTAGTAATGCATTATAGGCGGCCGATGTCTCCACGATGAAGAAAGCATTCATAACTGTTTTAGTGCCAACGATCAGCTCCAGGGGTAGGATACCCTTGGTTCTTGAGGGTGTCCCTGTGAAGCTTTGAACGTTCATTTCGATCGGAATCAGTTCCGACTCGGGCTTCTGAAGGATTCTCAACATTATCTGGGGCATAATGTTGATGGTAGATCTTCCATCAACGAGGATTCAATTTATCGGGATCCCTTCAATATGTCCCTTCACGTATAGCGGCTTTAGATGCTGGGACATCAAATAAGTAGGTTTCTCAAAAACAGCTTTAAAAGGTCCTACAGGCTTCAGCCCCCTTCAGTTTGATGTCCTTTCGGCCTTAAAATTGTGATCCTAGGCCGATCAGACTGTACATCGATGGCGTCCACATTCTTGCTTGTGGCCTCCACCACGTTGGGTTTAACGGTCTCTCCTCCATTTCAAAATATGTCTTCTATCGTGGCTGACTCTTTGGTCAAGCCCTCCATTACATCTCCTTCTATGGCCGAAGGCTGGTCTGGCTTGGCCATAAAAGACATGGGCAGAGTAAACACCATGTTAGAAGATAAATTATAGGGATGGTTCCGAATTAAATTGACGTAGCATCCGAATCTGAAAAGTCATCATCGGTCTGCATGTCCATCTTGTTTGATTCGAGTTCACACCCCTCCTGTAGCTTCTCCCGCCTAAAGATTTCTTTCAGGCGTTCAGTAGCGTGCATCTCTCTCTTACCAGCTTTCTTGTTAAAAACTAGTTCTGTCCTAACTGAAAGTTCTTGGGCATCAGGCTCCAACGGTGCACTGGGTGGTTTCGGAGGGCTATGAGTCTGATTCTTCCAATACTGATGTTCCCTTTCAGCTTGCCTCGCACGTTGATATCTTCTTTTTTTAGACTTGCTGTACTGGGGCTGCATTGGGA
Organism: Hydrangea macrophylla; assembly: GCA_033977485.1. Classification (NCBI taxonomy): domain Eukaryota; kingdom Viridiplantae; phylum Streptophyta; class Magnoliopsida; order Cornales; family Hydrangeaceae; genus Hydrangea; species Hydrangea macrophylla. The sequence goes on from CM066988.1 coordinate 33,851,215, forward strand.
ATTTAGGATGTTCAGCCTGATGCCACCTCTCGTCTACTGTTCTGGGTGGCAATACCATCCTTGGACCCATGTTTGAGGTCGACGCCGTTGCTGGCATCCTTGGCTTTGAGACTGTCTGGCTGTACCTTGCACCCAATCGGCCTGAATCTCTTAGGCCGGTCTGTGGAGCAGGGGATTGTTCTGGCTGCCATTCAGGCTTCAGCCGACCTTTCCTTGGCAGCGACAACCTCTCGTGTGCAGACCTTCTCGGGCTTGGTTCCGTGTGTTTATTGACTCTGGGCCTCTTACTTGGGCTAGAGGCCTCGTTCTTGATATCAGCCTTGCACCGTGGGCAAAGGTCTTGTTGAATAAGCCCCAGTTGGTGTCGTAAGTCTGCGATCAAGCTGTCAGTGGTGGACCTGGTCGTTTCCACTTTGGCCTTACGTTCTTTTTCTTTGCACTCCAGGTAAGTTCTTTGGTGCTCATATATTGTCATCTTCGGCCCATTAGTGGCCGAATTGGTGATATGTATTCCTTTTCTTTGCTTCGACAGCTCTTCCCTCTCGGTCAAGTCAACTTTCGACCTTGGTCTTGTCAGCTTGGTTAAATTGAGCATAACCATATTGGTACCGGTAATTTGGGAAAACAGATTCACATCAATCCCCATAGCCTTGTCCGAGAACTTGAAAATTCCTTTCTTCACGTTCTCCTGTATAACATTACGAAAAACAACGCAATTATTAGTGGAGTGTTTCCAGGAATTATGCCATTTACAGTATTCTTTATTTTTTAGGTCATCGACCTTCGGGATCCGATGACCTTCATTCAGCTTGATCACTTCATCGGGCAATAAGGCATCGAATATTTGATCAACCATGGTGATATCAAAAGTGTAATTCTTCCCCGCCTCAAACGCAATCCTCTTTGTAGCGGTGTTGTTATAGACAGACTTGTTCAAAGCATTACATATAATCGGACGCTTGCAGACTAACTCGGCCATATCACTTTCTGTTTCGAGGTCACAGTCCGATAGGTGGACCTCGTAATTAGGGTATTTATAGTAAATGCCCTTGGACGAATTTTTCTTCTCCTGCTCATCCAGAAGGATGCGCTCATAACAAGCGGCCCGTGTGGCCAGCTCGAATAGATTATGAAAGTCAGTTCCTTCAAACCTCTTACGAAGTTCAAAGGACATGCCCCCCATGGCCATTTTCACATACTCTTCCTCGGGAAAAATCGTCTTGCACCGATACTTTGCCTTGCAGAATTGGGTTATGCAGGTTTCGGTGGTCTCTCCTACTAGCTGTAACATCCTGGATAGATCTGCCAGTGATGTCTCGGGCTCAGTCCTGTAGAACTGTCCGTGGAACAACTCTTCCATTCCCTGCCAATTTTGTACAGAATTCGTAGAAAGATTAACATACCATAAAAATGCTATGCCCGTTTGCGAGTTTGGAAACAACCTTAGCTTTAGTGGGTCACTGCTACGCACATGGCCGCATTGAACGATAAAACGGCCAATATGTTCCATCAAAGACAGTTCACTCTCCCTACAGATTAGAGTGAAATTTGGGACTTTGTACCCTTGGGGAAATATGACTTGGTCGATTTCAGGTAGATACGGCTGTTTGTAAGTCGGCCTCTCCATCCTTCTCATGAACGGGCCATACTCTTCATGTATAACCACTGCTAGCTCCTCCCTATTGATGGGTTGTAGAGCTACTGGCTGACTTAAGTGGAGTTAGTGCCTCTGGGTATTGTGGACTCCCGGGTTATCTAAGCGTTGTACTTAGTTAACCCCAAGTCTTGTAAATACTCGGTGTGACTTCCTGTACTCATTATCCCCTCATGCCCCCCGAGCTCTATTGAGGCAAGTGCTGTGGGAACAATTATTCTAGGTAGCCGACCTGGAACATTGGTAGTTGCAGGATCTTTTGGAGCTTGCTATCATCAACTACCTAGGGGGATTTGCCCCCATCGTAGGTCATGAGCCTAAGCGAAGTCGATGCCTCAGGCGTGACCCCGAGGTTTTTTGTGCCTCGGGTGTAATCCCGAGGTCTTTTGCCAACTGCATAATAGTGGTCTTTGGTTGCCTGGGATGTGACCCCGAGGTCTTTTAAGTGCCTCGGGCATGATCCCGAGGTCTTTTGAGGAGCTCTCTGACGGTCTGTGGAGCCTCGTGCTATGATCAGGAAAAAGTACCATTGTAGTTGGTCTCCTTTAGACTGTTGGAGACAGGAAGGCTGGGTCGGGATGAGCGAGCTCCTGGTTACTCTAAGCTGGAGGTAAGGTCAGGATTACTGGACCCTGACTGCTATGAACTGGAGGTCGGGTCGGGGCTGCCGGACTCAGACCGCTGTGAATTGGAGGTCGGGTCGGGGATGCCGGACTCAGACCACTGTGCACTAGAGGTCGGGTCGGGGCTGCTGGACCCGGACCGTTGTGAACTGAAGGAACTGTCAAAATTACCGGGCTTCTTTGCGTCGTCCCTCTCGGGCTAATCTCGCTTTCGCTTACTTCTTAAAGGCTCGTCGCTTACTTGCCCGAGGTTTTTGGTCTTTAGACACTCTTCAGTATCATGTACTTTCCAACCCTCTCAGCGAGTTCAACCAAGGCTTCCGGTCGGTTTCTGTGAAATGATGTGGCATACTTGGTGTGTTGAACTCCCGAGCAGAAGGCTGTAATGGCGACTGTCTCGTTCAGGTTGTGAACTTGAAGCCTCTGTTGGTTGAACCGATCTTCAATGACTCTCCCTTCTGCTGTCTGACAGTAAGTAGTTGGGTGTCAGGTTGCGGCCGGTCAAGCATGCTTATGAACTGGCTAATGAACTGCTTGCTAAGCTCCTTGAAATCTTTGACCGATCGGGGCTTCAGGGAGTGAAACCATTGAGCGGCCGGGCCTGTCAAAGTGCTGAGGAAGACCAAGCAATGTAGTTCGTCAGTGTTGGTGGCAAGGACAATCTGAGCCTTGTATGTCTGAACGTGGTCGACCGGGCTTCCCGAGCCATTATAAGAATCTAGGCGAAGCTGTTTAAATTTGTGCAAGAGGGCAAACCTCATGATTCAGCTGAGAAACGGTGACTCTGTCTCGGTATTGATATGAGTAGCATCCTGGCCCAGGCCTTTGGCCATGCCGTCGATCTGTTTCTTCAAATCCTGGATACGGGCTATTACACCTTCTCGACCGGTATCAGGGGGTTGGTCAAGTTGGTGGGAGGGGCTTCTTTTTCATGGCGTCCTGTCCTTTGAGATGAGGCTTGGCTATAACTCCGATTGATCTTGTGCCTTAGATCATCCTCGCTCCTGGCCGAGTGATCGTGGACCGACTCCCAGGCCATGCGTTCTTGCCTGTCTCTTCTGGCAGTACGCCTGTTGTTGATAATATTTCTAGCATCCTCGACACGGGGGGGGGGGGGGGGGGGATTAGCTAGGGCGCGTTGTCGGGTCAGGATCGGTTCCCAACTACGCGCAACGTTCCCGGGCTGTTTCCCGAGCCATTGGAGGATTGTTTTGTCAGGCCAGTAGGGCTTCAATCTGACGTTGAGTTTGACGTTGGATCTTCAAGAGTTGTACGAGGGTCGCGGTGATCTGCTTAGATGTCAGGACTGTCGCACCTGGCGTCGGGGTCGGCGGAACATCCCGGCTATCCTGCCATGCAGGCTTTTTGACTGGTTTTTTGTATGCGGTTCGACCCTGTTAATGAAGGAACCTACGTCCACGTGTGTGTCTGAGCACTTCTACTATGTGAAATAAAACTGCTGCAGGGACCTTGGTGATCCAACGATGGTGGCTTGAACTACCAAGGGTCGGCTGTGCAGCACCGCGTTTAAGATTTCTCAAGAGAGAGGCTAGAGAGTGTAATGTATTTCTCTTGGTGAGATTTTGATTGGGATCCCTTCTAATGGGAGTGAGTGGTCTCTTTTATAGATGCAAGAGACCTACTCGTACAAGGAAAAGGAAATACAATCCAATTAGGATTGATTGGCATTAATTTTGGGGGTTTCCTAACTGGATTAGGAAACAATTTACTCTTTCCATTAGTCTTCTAGTTTGAATAGGAAACTGTATGGAATATTCTGGAGTGTGTCTCGCGGGCCTGGCTGGACTGCGCCTGTACGGACCGAGCCTGCATTGTTCTCCCGACCTTTTGACATTGCGTGTACCGCTCGGGAATTCTCGGGTAGACCATACTGCTCGGGTTGATGCTTGTCTGAGGAACTGTGCATGATTTGACCGGGACAGGACCGGCTGCTGAGTTGAGCCGCTTAGTATTTGGGTAGAGCCAATTTAGGGTGTATCAATCTATATATAGATATGCACATTATAAAAGGAAAGGGGGGGGGGTACTATGAGAAAATTTTCTACTATCAATAATTACACCTAAGCCATTAAGTTTCTTTCTAATAAGGGTTGATGCTTGTTCGAGGAACTGTGCATGATTTGACCGGGACAGGATCGGCTGCTGAGTTGAACTGCTCGGTATTCGGGTAGGGCCAATTTAGGGTGTATCAATCTATATATAGATATGCGCATTATAAAAGGAAAGGGAGGGGTACTATGAGAATTTTTTCTACTATCAATAATTACACCTAAGCCATTAATTTCTTTCTAATAAATTAAAATGTCACAACTCATACAGAGACTACTTTTAACTTCCCTTAAAATCTCTCCACCGACAAAGTGAGTGGGGCGCTACTAGTTTTATTTTAGACCAATAGTTTATGAGTGAGATCAATAATACTAATAAATTATTTGTTGGATTGGAAAAAAAAAGGAAAAAAAAAGTGTAGCAGTTATACAACATACACATATTAACTCATACATATAAGCACACATATAATGAAAGGGGTTGAGTTAATGCATACAATGTATAGACATTACATTTGGCTAAGATTGGTAAGATTCGGATTGGAATAACTACTAGGGGAATGAGTAGGCTAGGGATGAATGGCACAATTTCTCACCACAAGCAGGAGGTGGCCTTCTAGAAAAAAAAACTAGGACAGATGATGTAAGAAGGATATATACAAGAGAAATGGTAAATCTTGGCCACAAAAATCAAGAAGCAGGAGGTGGCAAGATTCTAGGATAAAATCTATTGTAAGCAATGATGAGTGAGATAAAACAAGCAAGCAGCTGGTCAATATATAAATGTGCATCCATATTGCACTACAGTGGTTTAAAAAAAAAACTGAGAAAGTAGATAGTAGGAAGAGACAATAAGGAGTAGGAAAGACTTTTTAGTTGCTGAATCAAGGTTCCACAAGAAAAGGGTAAGGAATATAGTATCAACTCAAACTCTCTATCTTTTAATTAGCATATGAAGTTTTGAATTTTTGAGTCACTAATTAGATAAAAATAAATTCAGTTTTTGTTAAGTTTTATGCATTTAGATATGCTCGGTAGGTTCCGACGGGCATTTGGAAGATACGACATCGAAAACGGATCAGAAATGGGCAAGAAATGTTAAAATTTCAGAATCAGTAATGTTCCAGTAACCTTTGTCGGAGGCGGTGGAAATTTCTGGTAGGAATTGGGCAGTCCAAACAGTGTGAATAAGTTTATATTTGCCTATAAGGCTTACAATAAGTTCGTTTGGCTTAGTGGGGTTTGGTTATAGTTTTATTCAGCAGATCAAGGTATCAAGCCTGGTTGCTAGCTAATGTTTTATATATTTTTATATCCAGAAGCTTTTCTTAGGAGACTCATTTTGCATTAAATCCATGGTTGTTTAGATCCATGGTTGTTTAGATCCAAACCAACAATCACAAAATGAAAATCCAATCACAATTCTAGTGGTGTGTGATGAAATGAGGTTAGAAGAGACTTTTGAAAATTGTGTGAAAGATCCTAAGAAACTCTATGAATTGTGATTTGAATTTACCTAAGAACTAATTAAAATTAGAAGTTACCTCCAATTATCCTTAACTTCTTTGTATTTTGAAGGACTTTCAAATATTTCCAAGCTCTTCTCTTCTTAATCCTCTCTAAGATTCTCTTAATTCTCACCAAGATTTCTTAATTTTCTCAAGAGTTTTCTTTTTTTTTTTAAGAATCTTCCCTTAACTCCCTCCGAAAAAGACCCCTTGTAATGGGGATATTTACCCCTTTATATTTGCAAAATTTGAAGGGTTATTTTGGTAAATTTGGGGTAAAACCCTAATCCCAAAGGTGCTTTTGATGGTACAATACGTACTATTTCAAAGCAGACTATCAGAAAATGCAACACTCGGTGGAGTTGTCCGCGGCATTTGGTGATTGCCAGAACGGCACTCACCATTAGCCGGTGTGGCACTCATTGATTGCTGTAACGGCCGCAGACAACTCTACCAAATGCCCTTTTTTGTACATTTCCATTTTTCATGATAGTTGACGAGATTCGCGGCATTTAGGTATTGCCAGTGCGGCTCTCACTGATTGCCGTTACGGAAGTCAGTGAGTGCCACAACGGTAACCCGTGACTACCGCGGACCTCTCCGGATGCCGTTTTATCATCCTTCTCATGTATTTCCTTTCCCTCTCCTTTCTTTCCCTTTCTTTCTCTCTTAATTCACTTTTCTTTCAAAATTAGACGAACCTTTCGAAGAGCTTGGACCGCCTTTTGGAATTCCTAAATTTGTCGGACACTGTCATCACCGGTATTGGAGGTAATAATCCCCCTAAATTCGACCGTTAGTTAAAATCGAAGTGTCTACAGTGTATCGGCCGTAATATATCGAGCGTATTGGCTGGGCGTGTCGGCCATAATGTATCGAGTGTATTGGCTAGGCATGTCGGCCGTAATATATCGAGTGTATTGGCTGGGCGTGGTGGCCGTAGTGTCTCGGGTGGGTTGTCCAGGACATATCAAGGTATATTGGCCAGAATGTATCATGGGCATGTTAGCCAAAGTATGTCGAGGTGGTTTGGCCAAAGAATTGGGACTTTGTGTCAAGTTAATAGATTGTGTGGTATGGGACTACGTGTAAGGTTAACGTGTAAGAGAATTGGGACTTTGTCAGGTTGGGTAAGTTGTAGTGTATTGGGCGCCCCGGTCGTAAGGTATCAAGGCGTATGGGCCGGAAAGTGGGACTGTGTGTCGGGATCGATAGTTTGTGTGGTATGGGACCACGTGTCTGGTTTATGAGTATACAAGTTGGGACTTCATGTCAGGGTTGACAGACCATAGGTATGGGACTACGTGTCTGATTAATGTGGACCCCAAGAGTCCATGTTATGGCTGGGAGTGGTTGGGATGACGTCCGTTGATATATATTAAGTGGGTGCATTCATGAACGTGAACAACGAGATGATTCTTAATAATGCTGTTGTTATATATGCATTTGTTATATATGTTGCAAATCTATAGATACTCTGTTAGTGTTTGCATTCACTCGGCTTTCGTAGCTAACGGCGTTTATGCCGCTGGATATTCGACGTTCAACTGGCCAGGGTTATGAGTATGCATGAGATGCATACATGGATAGGGGCCACGGGGATGGGGCCTACGATGACGGGGGCTATGTTGATGCTGACTACTATGCGAGCTGAAGACCTGGAGCTTGGATGTAGTGTATGGTTATGTTTTAGAGACTCTGTAATAGTTAAGGTTATAACCAGCGTATGTTGATGTGATACTTTACTTACGTTGTTGCAGATACTTATGGATTTGTAATAGTTTAGTATTGAACTTCGGTTTCATATATCGAACTTAGAATTTCCCAATGTGTGGTTTAATCCATTACTCTAATGTTTCAACTTTGGTTATGGACAATGTGGTGACTTTCAACTGTCATGGCCTACGAGTCTAAAAAGAAATTTATTTGGCTAGTGCTAATGCCAAAGCAAAAAGTGTCGCTAAAACTTTTAGCGACACTTTCTGCTTTGACATTAGCACTTTGTGCTTTGACACTTTCTGCTTTGACATTAGCACTTTGTGCTTTGGCATTTGCACCACCCATTTATTTTCTCTATTTTTGCTATTGCGGGGCGTGACACACACACACACACACACTCTCTCTCTCTCTCTCTCTCTCTCTCTCTCTCTCTCTCCCTCAAAAATTTTTTTTTTACACACATGCCTTAAAATTTATTTTGATTTCCCTCAAAAAAAAAAATTATTTTGATATTACTCACACACATCCCTTCAAATGTAATTTACACACATGCTTAGAAATGTAATTTTACCAAAATAAATTTGAAGGCATGGGTGTGTGTAAATTACATTTATAGACAAGAGTGTGTGTGTAATATCAAAATATCAATTTTGTGTAGTAAATTATAAATGTTAATTTCAAAACAATTAAATCCTAAATTTATGAAAAAAGTTGACCAATTTCTAATTAGTTTGGAATACATTTGTAATTAGCAGTCAAAGTTGACCCAAAATTGATCGAAATTGATCAAAATTGACCCAAAAAATCCATTGTGGCATTTCCTTGATTTTCTATTTTTTTTTTCATTTCTTTCTAATTCTTCTTTTCCTTCGTCTTCTTTTTTTTTTTTTTTTTTTGTTACAAAGTTTTTGATATTCTCAAAAGCAATAATGAGAATGTTCCATCCCAAGAAGCCTCAAGCTCCAACTAATTAATTTTGAAAGCCATAAAAAAATATTGACTGATTTTGTTTGGTTTTTTAAATATTAATTTAGTGACGATTTTATTGGGAACTGCACCTAATCTATTATCTATTCTATATCTAAAAGCCAAGCCTAAAAATCTTCCCTTATTGTGCAATGTGCATTTTCTAAAAAATTTCCCTGTTTTTCCTTCTTTTTTTTTTCTTTTTTTTTTAAAAAAAATTATCTTTTAATCATTGGTTTTTTTTAATGACTGTGTAAATGTATTTGTATATATATATATATAAGTGCTTTAATATATATATATATATATATATATATATAAAGTGCTTACCCATGGAATTGTCTCTTCGGATATTGGAATTTCAATTATTATGGTTCACATATCAATGGACATACATGTATTGAAATACAAAGGACTATGATTTGTTTTTAATTTGATACTTACAAAATGAATCTATATAATTGCAAGATAAGAGAATTTAATTATCATTGGGAAGCAATACATGCATGCACATTATGATTATTTCATTCTTTCCTATTCCTGGCTATGTGTGTGTGTGTGTGTGTGTGTGTGTGTAGGTTTATGTCTAAATCAACACTTAAGGTTCAAAGAGCAGAAGAAATACCACCAAAAGTTTTCAGCCCACAATAAATACATACTTTTTATATGATTATTACCAAGTCAATTGATATTCAACAGGGCAGCTTCAAAGCCACCACACAAAATTAGAGAAGAAGATGTTATTAAATCAACACATGAATCACTTCCAAATCCAACCCAACAAACACTAAAATAGCGTCTTTTATGGCGCCCTTTTTATTTAGTTTTCGCAAAAATATTGCTGGATTTCCAAATGCCATAAGAAATTGGTTTTATTTAGATTTGTCTATTTTCTAACAAAGCACCGTGCATTGCATGGTATATTGTCTAGTTATACTTCTACATAATCAATAAAACATGATTGACTTTGAGTTTTTTGTTATTCGAGGCGAACTACTAAAATGACCCCCTATGCATATATTATCAACAATGATAGGGATACACACCAAATGACACACAGTGCTTTAAATGCATATACCCTGTGCTGTTTGAATTTTTCACACTTTTCTGTGCATCACTTACACAGCACAGGGGACATGCATTTTAAAGTTGGTGTGTCGTTTAATGTGTCGTTTGGTGTGTATCCCTATCATTTTTGGCATATTATATAATTACTTTATTCTTAGGCTTTGCTTTGGTCTTCAATTTAGTGGAAAAAAGAAAGGAAAACATATAGGAAAATATTTTCTTTGTTTGGTTAATAAGGAGAAAAAAAGGGAAAAAAAAAAAAAAGTTTGTGGATAAATAAATTAGACATTCTGAATATTACAAGTCATTCTCCTTCCTTTATTCATGTATTACAATAATATTTTAAGAAATTTTTTATTTTTAGTATCTTTAAACATGAACGAAAACACAAGGGAGAACTAATTTTCCTTTCCCCTCACCAAATCCATGAACAAGCAGAACCTTAAGAACTTACAAATTTTTTTTGGCTAAGACCTAAATTCAAATTGTGTAATTAACGACAATTGTCTTCTTGTTTTTTAAATTCAACAAAATTCAAGAAGAAAAATAATTAAATTACTAAACAAGATCCAAAAAACGAAAAAGAAAACACCCCAACTACAACACGGTGTGGTGCTTTGACGGTGTGCATGTGTGGAGTTTCTAACTTGTATGTTCACGGTGGGTTGGTCTAGTTTGGTGACGGTGACCTTTGGACTTGAATTGAGTGAGTGCAGTTTTGCTCATGCCATTTTTGCTCATCTTATGGTCACTCTCATCTCACATTGGCAATGCAGTAGAGTCCAATACTTTATACAATTAATTAATTATCATTTAATTCCGAATCCCACTACATTGGGCAATAAGAGAGAAGGGTGAGTAAAAATGTATTCAACTAACTAAACATTTGGAGATCTCAAAGAAGCCATTTTGCCACCGGCCAGAGAAAAACAACTAACGAACATATTTAATAAACAAATAGGAGGCGCAACTGCAAAACCGTTTGTAAATCTTAAGTTATCTGAAAGGGCAAAGCTTTAATGAGAAGCTTTGCATATTGCACAAACACTCCACAATTGTGTATTGCACAAACACCCATTTACATATATGCACACTCCACAATTGTACATTGCAAAAGCACCCATTGGCCACAAGGTAGAAGTGGGTTGGGCAACGGATCTTAAATCACCGAAGCAATTCGAAACCAGAGATAGAAATACAAGAATATACAAAACCAGATTTCAATCAATCTCGAGTTTCCTCTGATTTCTCAGACTTGCTGACGAAAATCGGGGTTGGATTTGACTAAAACAACTACCCTGCAGCGAGAAACTAAGTATACAATAACCTCTGAGCAAAAAAAAAGTATACAATAACCAAATGTAACAATACACACCAAATGCAACAATATACGATAACCAAATACAATACTACATAAGAAAAGTATCAAATACCCATATATCCGATAACATAAAACTATAAATATTCAACACATCCATATTCCCCGAAGTCCAGCAGTCTCGTTCCTCAAGATTCTTCCGCATTGCTGGTCCTACATGTCACCAACAGCATAGGCAAAGCATTGGAAACTAAGAACAAATAACAATATCCAATAACCAAAACATAATGCAACATATTAACAAATAGTGTGCCACGCCCCTAAGTACTAGGAAAGGTAACTAGACGGATTAATACAGAGTAGCCGATTCCCAACTCCTCAGAAATTAGAAATTTGCCAACATTGATCAAATGAAACAAAACTAAATCAGGCTATAATAGAAAATTTGTGTAAGACACTTCCTATTTTTTTATTTGTCCAAAGTTCCAAGGACTGGTGGTTTATATTTTACAACTAGGGGTGTCCGAGTCTCATCCCATCCCATCCCACTAATCCCCAAGTGCATGTGCAAACCTTCTTATCCCTACGCACGTTGTAAAACTTGGGGAGGTGGCCAAACCGACCCACAGTTCATGAGATGCTTATCCGTGCCCCTGTACTAATTCGTCATCAGTAGGGTTCCTTGGTCACTTGATATGAGATCAAAGATGCTTAAAAAGTTATTTTTTCCTTTCCAAACTCTAGATCTAGATGAGAACATGTAGCACCGCTATTTTCTCTGTGTTTTCGTACGTTCGAATACATAAAAAAAATATCAAAATTTCCCTGTTTGCGTATCTTGCTAATGTCGTCTATTTGGCGTATTGTGTGAATTTATATCTACTATACTATAAGAACGAACAAGCTAGCACGTCAAAAAATATGAACTTCCTCTTTTGCCCTTATTGGTTTTTAAAATTACTCATTTGCCAACAGCTTACACAATTCAATCAGCCTACTTTAGTCATTTTACCTACTGCGGTTACACGGACACTAAGCAAGCCTTCAGCACTCCACGTTTTGGTTCGGTGCTGCCGCTCTCTCTCTCTCTCTTTTCTCTCTGTTTTCAAGTGGGTCTTCATTCTCGCTGCGGCGCTTCAAAAAAAGCGGCCTTCAACTGGATCTCTCTTTGCCGCCTTCAATTGCCTCTTCTCTCTCTTCTTCTGTTTGCGCCGCTTCAAAAACTGGGCCCTCCAGGTGCTCGTCGTCTGCAATTTCTCTTGGAAAGCAGCTGGTGGAGGCATGAGAAGACATGCTAGGTTTACAACCAACCGCTGCTTCTTTTTCTCCCTTTCTTATTTTATTGCTTTACTTCTTCTTGTTCCTTTGGATTCTTCTTCTCTACTTCTAGGGTTCTTATGTTCTAAGATTCAGAATTGCCGAATTGGGGTTTTTTCCCAGGGAAGAGTTCTCTTCAGTTACTGCGAAACTTCAGCAAATTCCAGACTTACAAATCTCAAACGTCCATGTCTGAGGTACTATTCCAGAAATTCTACTTCTTTTCTCCTGCCATTTTCAGCTTCAATTGTTGTGATTTTGGGGGTTATGAAATTAGTATGCTTTACAATTGCAATTTGCGTATGAGATTGACTGATAATGTATAAACTATACTTCTATTAAACAATTAGCAAACTTTTACTGTATTCCCCTTCAATATTTACTTTCCTAAAATCGGGAAAATCCCACTCTCTCTTTAGTCTCGAACATATTGTTAAAACAAACAAACACAAAATTATGATTCAAATATAAGTTGTCATTTTCATATTAACTTTACAGAAAATCAATATGATTTCAGATTTTGGGTTATGGGAGGTTTACAATGAAACTTTACATGGTAAAGGACTGAAAGTATAAAGCTCAAAAGATGCAAGTCAACAAGCACTTAAATTTTACCAACACAATTCAAGCATTCTATAGGAAATCAAAATCCATAACTACGAAAAACGTCTGATCTAGCAACGTATCTTCCAACTATACTTGTTTTTTTAATTGCTATGCCAGCTATACTTCCTCAAATCTATATATGCATGTCCCTTTTCTATTTATGTGTATGTATTACAACGATAATTGGTGTAGTTAATTAGTACCTACACTAATGAATGAGTGAGATATTATCCTACGCGACCGTCGCATCGTGTGCGGCTGCTATGATGATCTGTTCATTACTGTGGATTAACACAATACTCGAATCAAGCACAGTGGTAGCGAAATGAGTGTGATGGTCACACAAAACATCTTCTTAGAATTAAGGCGCTTCAATCACACTCAATTGCTTAAATTGGGAAAATTTCAGTGAAAAAGAGAAGAACAAATGCCATTCGTGTTTGCTCTGCTTCTTTTTCCCTTTCTTTTTTTTTTTTTTTAACATCTATCATGGATTGAGTCGTATATATAGGGGTGGCTGATCAACCATTAGACCAGCTAGCCAACCATCTACGGCTCGAATACGCTAAGGCCCCAAAACACTTGGACCCTTTTTTTTAAACAAAATAACTCTGATGTAATACCACATTCTCTTATAAAAAAAATGTCTTGCCTTTAAAAAGGCCCTATTAGTAACTCCTAAAAAACCTTTTATTTTATTATATTATATTCCCAACATATCTAATTTACTTAACCATTGCCTAGAGGGGGAAAAAACCCATTATAGTTGTAATCAACTACTCTCATATAACTATTCCTAAGAAATACATATATTCCTAAAATAATGGCCCCCAGCGTTTCACTACCACCTTAACTTCAAGGCTACAAGCCTATTGTAAATCAAAACAAAAGGAAAATAATCTATACGATTGTCTATCTAAGTCTTAATAAGAGGAAAGTGACAAGAAACAATTAACACGGTGAAAATTCTTTAGCAGATGAGTAATTTTGTAGGCAAATAAGGGTGAGTTGTTGGAACTTGAAAGGTTGCAATAAGTCTGCAATAAGTCTCTATCAATAACTATGACAAGGTCAGCAAGTTCATGAGTTCTGGAGCCCTACAAGTGCTTTTGAACATTATGAGTCTTTTGTTGTTTGCTCTAAATGCCTAAGATATTGACTTCATTGGTTAAATAAGAAACTTTAAAATAAGTGATTAAGATGTTTGTACGTTACTTCGCTGTTTTAAAGGGATTAATTAAATAACAATTTAGATCAAACTGCATGCAAATATGCTTATCTGCTGTCTGTTGACATTACTTTAAAAACTCATCTTGCCTCCATTTTCCCACCCTTATTCCTATTTTAACTGCTCCTTCAGGCGTCGCAATGCAGCCCACAAGATTCATCAGAATCCCTCACAACAGAGGCTGCTCATCCCACTTGCTTACGGGTAAGTTGAATAGGTTGATTCGTGTTATTCAATTAACTTATACGGCTCTTTTTTGGCACCTTTTTCCTTTAATCTGCTCAGCTTGTGTCATGGGAAAGGTGAAGTAGGTGAAATAAGTATTTAGCGTAGCCAACCTTAATTAATGCATACGTATAGGTGCATGTGTTTCAATCCAAGTTTCGTTTCACCTTAGTTTTGCTATGGAAAATGTACGTTCCTGCTGTATTAACTTATATTATCGAGGCCATTTGTTTATTAGCTTACGAATGCTTATTGTTTTCTAGATTTCATAAACTACCTTATATATTTTTTCCTCGATATTTAGCGCACTCTATGTCATTAAATGAATAACTTGAATGTAGGAGACAATTATAAATATATTTAGTCTATTATACTGACATTAAAACCAATAAACTTATTAATTGACAATGCTTTACAGAAGTCCTAGATGGTCATTATACAACTACAAAGCAAATCATTTTTTGGTTTTTAATCAACAACTCCCCCACGTTTAACTCTCTCCCCAAAAATAGTCAACTAAAACTGTCTCACCTCTGAATACACAAAAACTGTCTCATCTCTGGCCAGCAGTTATTTTGTCCGAACTTTGTTAAACAACTGTAATCTGTTTCTCTCAGTTTTCCCTCCTATTTGCAATCTCTACAAACGTTCACTGGCCCAAGTATGCATCTATTTGCGTGCTACATACACTCACAGAGATAGATATATACACAGTCATATACAGAATGGTATTGTAGTGTCTATTACAGAGCAATACAATTTGGACAAACAATTACGGGAAACAATTTAATCTCATGTGGATCATTATCTACTCAATTTTGAACTTGAAGCTTCAACTTCTGAAAGGGGGACAAAAAAAATGACCAGGTAAAAGAAGAAGCTTCTAACTGGATATTTGAATCTGGATAGTTATATTTTGAGATTAGCTTTCTTTAGGACCTTGCGTAGACTATTGGATATCTTTCTGCCTGTAGATTGTTCATAGTTTATTAATAAGCTCGCCTTTTTATGTGTACGTCCTATAGAGCTTGTGTGATAATAGTGTCTTTACTTATAAAAGAAATGCAGGATCCTGTATCTTTTATTGGTGTTGAGAAAAATATTTCTTTGCACCAAGAATATTTAAAATTGTTTTTTATTTAAAACTTTTGGTTGGAACATATTACTCCTTTGAAACTGAATGCTTCTACTGGAATATATATGCCACAACGTTCTTATACCCTTTTTTTCCAATAATTTCTTGGTCTCGACTTGCTTTATACGATTTCAGAAATAGCGTGAGAGTTGGACAGTATGCACATTGCTTATCATGAATTTATTCTATCCGTGTACGTCACAACGACAATGTAAGACCCTTCTTACCCAAGTGATAATTCTGTGCTTGGGGATATTCCATTTGTTCGAATCGATGCCTATTTGCCCGGTAGATGGTAATGCTTATGGTAATTGGAAGGATATTCGCCGCCGGTAGTATTGACTTATCATGTCTTTTTTAAAAAAAATTTAGTTTTTTAACATATTATTTTTCTTTGGTTGAATCTGTCTCATTTACTTCCATTTTACTGTTTTGTATTGTTTTTATTTATACCTTTTGTGAAATTAGTCCCTTGATTAAACTATGAATGTTGAAGCCCACTTGTGACTTGTGAACCATTCACCATATTGTTTTAATTAGCTTTGGGTTATTTTTTGGTACTTCTGTTAATGTTTCTTGGAGTCTGAACGCCAGAGATTAAAGATGATGTGCCTCACAAGATTAAATTTGGATGTTGAGGAGTGTTTCAAGAAAGTGGTGCAATAATGTAAAAGTGAAAGGAAAACTCTACAGAGTCTATACAACAGTTATTAGACTAATCATCTTTAATGGTAACGATTTCGAAACTCATATCCACAGAATTGCTGATGGTGATGGTGCCACTATTCTTACTGGAAAACCGATAACAACCATCTCATTAAGGTATTCATCATTTGTTACTTGCTTTCGTCTGTTTATGTAAATTCCAAATATGTATGCAACAGAAGTGAATTTCGTCGATCAACTCTTTTTTTTTTTGGGTTTTGTGGCAGTTCTGGTACTACCCATAGAAAGCCCAAGTTTGTACCTTTGAATGACGAATTAAGGGAATCCACTATGCAGATATATTTAACATCTTTTGCTTTTACAAACAGGTAATATATGCGTGGGTTAGAAGAATATTTCAGTTTATATTTTGTTACAAAGTATCTTTAGCCAAACCTTGGGGATTATCTTGCTGGAATTAAAAAATTACTTGCCCCTTCTTTTACCGGTGTGATTTCTCATTTCAGTGATTTTATTCATTCTTGCTTTTTGAATTTAGTACAAGGAAAAGCAAAGGAATTAATGCAGGGCTGCTGCTCTTGATGGCAAAACCATAATAGAAGTTGTCATGGAATCCATTATCAAATATTTCCCTGGACTCTCACAAAGTTCTTTACTGGATTGAAGGTTTGCGTGAAAGTGTATGTAGTTTTTGAAGATTGTTTATGGTGGTACTGATAGCTATTAGTTCCAGAACATAAAAGCTGTCACGCATAGTTGTACTACTTTTTATTTTGCCATTTGATAAATTACCCAAATGGTTGTTTTCTCCAGCTTCAATCTTCATATACTCTATTTACTTATCCATGTGCTTTCTCTTACGAGAGAAACTGCCCTTAACAGAAAACCACCAATAGAAGCAGAAAAGAAAACCACGGACACGGACACCGTTGCGTGCAAAGCACGCAGTCCTCCACTAGTACATATATATAAATACAATCTCAGTATATTTATTTTAATTACCGACTATCCCGACGAGTTCGTACCTACCGCACCGCAATAGAAGTGAATAGTAACCTGACCGCGAGTTTAGAGTCATACCAGTTTTACACGCAGTCCGTGGAGTAGACGCGCATTACGAGATGTTTACACGCAGATTAAGGTGGACCCCACTTACTGGACACATGGCAACATCTTAAACCTCATTTAATCACAATTGGACACTTGTCCCACTACACACCATCAACCCCCCAACATTGGACACTTGTCCTACTAACTCCCCAATATATATACACATTGTTTATCTCACTTTTTTTGAAAGTTAAAACTTGAAAATACAGATTTCTCCTCTAACTTAGACAGAGTTTAGGGAGAGAGAAGAAGAAGAAGACGTAAAAGTTGAAGGTCTAGCCAAAATCCTTCAATGCATGTGTCATTTTTGTGATCTACACCATCAAATACCCTCATATACACCCCTATATCACCAAGGGAAGATAATCTACTATCAAAGGAAGCTAAAGAGTCCATAATCAAGCCCCTAATTGCAAGGAATTGGAAGAGGAGAGGAGAAAATCACCATTGGAGGCATTTCAAGCTTTTCGTTCCATTTTCCTCCATTTTCTCAACATCCAAACAAGCCCTAACCCCTAGGTGAGTTTAGAACTTAATACATATGTATACATTTGTTAAGAACATGTTTTGGGAATTGGAATGAAGACCAAAGATGAGAAAAAAATAAAAAGGATTAATACAATCTGCCAAAATTAAATTTCACTGTGTTGACTGAATTGGTATGATTTATTGGGAAATGATAAATTACTTTGTGGATCAAACTCAAAACTAGAACATTATAGGTATTTGGATCATCTTTATGTACAAAAAAATCTAGCTTCAATTAGATTTTTGAGCTGCTCAAATCGTTCATTTTACTTGAACATTTCTTGTATTTTCGGACTGCTCTGTCCAAGATTTATAGCAATGTGTTGTACGTGCATTTCACCTATGAAGGAGTGATTTTTAGACCAGGCTATAGAAGAGTTATTTGTAGATAAATGAGTTGCCTTTCTTCACAAAAAAAAATAAAAAGGTTGAGAGATCTTGAGCTATTAAAAAAGTTATTTTCACTAAACTACGTTCTGATGAAAATTTCAGTTTCCCATGTTTTAAGATTTGTCTTGCATGTTGCATTTGGAATTGATAAATTTATTTTTGGGCCTAATGTATAACTAAGAAGTTATATATATATGTGCATGAGTTATCCTTCTATGCTAAAAGACGCAATACGTTATGAAGTCTTGAGCTACGAGAAACTTTCTTTTAACTAGCGGCTGTACGGATGAATGTTTTCCAATAAATGCTTTCGCTAGTTATTATTATCTTGTTTATGTCATATGCATTTGATGAGATTCGTTAGTTATCGTTCTACTATGATTAGTATGAATGATGTAGGATGAGTTAGAAAAACATGTCTTGAAGACTTAAAATGTAATCGTAAAATCGTTAGTAAGTTAAGACAATAGCTAACATGACGTAATTATCGTAACTTAATGTTGACCTTAATGCGGTTTGATACTAAGACAATTCGCGCGAATGGATCTTAAGACGTAAAGAACGAGCGGTGGGTAGACGTGTAAGAAAATGGCAAACCCTTCAATAATAGATTTTATGCGAATAGGGGACGTTGATCTTCATTCTGGTCGTTTAACTTCCGGTTAAAGTTGATTTGTGGACCTTGGTGTCGTGTTCGGGTATTTCTTGCGGAGTCAGCCTTTCGGTGATCTTTGTGGGGTCGATTGGTGAGGTATAATTCGTATCCTTGATCTGAGGATCGTTAGCAACGTGTTCGATCAAATGATGGTTTATGTATGTTTCACATCCTTAATCTGTGGATCGTCCGTGACGTATTCGGTCGAATAGTTGGCCTGAGGATCGTTAGCGACGTATGCAATTACGAGATAGCTGTAGTGTGTTCCTCCTCTTGATCTATGTATCGTCCATGACGTGTTCGGTCGAGCGGTTGACCTGAGGATCGTTAGTGACGTGTGCGATCAAGCGATTCATTGCTGAGTGTTGTTCTTTCTTGACCTGTGGATGCGTTGTACCCAGAATAAGGGATACCTTCGGAGTTACGTCTTCTTTTAGTCGATGTTGTTGGTCAGTTTAGTTATGGGTTAGGTTTCGTAGAGTATGTTTGGGTTTGGACGAGACATGGTTTTGAGAATAAGAGATGATGAATAACTTATCTTAATGGTGGTAACCTTAAGGGTACCCTCACTCAGCTTAATTGCTGACGGCGTTTATACCACTGGACTATCCCTGTCCAGCCTTTGCAGGTTCCGACGGGGCAGGCTACTATCAAGATGCTAATGTTACTGCTGAAGACTATGCTGGTGAAAATTACTGCGAGGAAGGCTACAGTTTCGCCGTCTTCATGTAAGACTTGAATGTTTTCGATTCATGGTTATGCTGAACTTAGTCATTTTCCAGTATTATATTATTGTTGTAAACATATTTGGAACAATCAGGTGACATTCAACCAGTCACGTGTTTACCAACCCATAAAGGAAATTTATTTTCCCTATTTGTGGTACTTTGGGGCGTGATAGAACAACTAGTCAACATTACCCATCACATTCTAAGATCGTTTTTGAACATCAAAATCAAATTTCTATTAACCTCATTCCCATAAAGAGAAATCAGAAATAGGACCATGAGTGGTTTTGTATGGGCTAAGAGTATAAATTTTCAAAATTACATAAGAGGTACAAAACATTTTGAAAAATTACATGTGGGTATAAAATTCCTATTTAAGCAAGGACTATGTCAGGTTCGCCCCAATCTGGTACCTATATAGACAGAAAACACATACTTTTTGCGCGCTCATCAAATGAGAACATAATCCACAAGATGATAATTATACCTTTCTTCCTGCAAGTCGGGGGGACAAAAAATATAATTATGTTACTTGGTTAAGTTTCAAACCAAACCCTAAAAAGTCAAGCTTTTCATATTCAGTGGACTTACAGCGAGCTGCTGGCTCAGTCGTTTTAAGCAGCCCAAGAAGACTTTCTTGTCCTCAAGCGAGGCTTTCCTCTCTTCCCAATCGATTTCTTTGAGACGCTTCCATGATTCTCTCTCTTCATCCCGGTCCTTCTGCAGTCCCTTGGTCTCCTGCTCAACAGTAGAAATTCTAGCCTCTAAGGGAATTGATTTTTTCTATAAATTTATTATTGAAGTCTGTTGAGTTTTTGACAATTCAGACAGTGCCAATAGCAGCTGTCGCAAAAGCCAAATGGTTTTTACTTGATTCAGATTTAGAGATTGTATTTGTAATCTCAGCCACTT
This sequence comes from Hydrangea macrophylla, assembly GCA_033977485.1. Classification (NCBI taxonomy): domain Eukaryota; kingdom Viridiplantae; phylum Streptophyta; class Magnoliopsida; order Cornales; family Hydrangeaceae; genus Hydrangea; species Hydrangea macrophylla. Next base: position 33,871,640 of record CM066988.1, read on the forward strand.
TTTGGATGGTAACTGAAATATCTATCGATAATATAAGAATAATACTCAAGATCTGTCTTCTAGAAAACTAAGATCTGTTAAAAATTGTAAATAGAAAACTATAAGATCTGTTCGATATTGTAAAATGAAATCTAGAAAAACTAAGATCTGTTCGATATTATAAAATGAAAACTAGAAAACTAAGATCTGTTCGATATTGTAAATAAAAACTAGAAAACTAAGATCTGTTATACATTGTAAAAAATGAAAAAGAAGAAGAAGAAGAAGAAGAAGAAGAAAGAGTGAGTATGTACCACCGTAGAAGAGAACTGGTGTATCAATAAAGCCGTATTTTTGTTCAATTCCATGATGGATTTGACAATAAAAACACAAAACAATGTCTGGTTAATCAAGGAGAGGGCCGAGAGGAGAGAAAATCCTTGAGAATCCATGCGATGCAGTCCTAACTAGTGATTGAAAATAAGTTATTACAAAACCGGTTTGTTGGTGAGAGAGGGGGTGTGAGATGCAAATGAGAGGGAGGAGTGGGGATGGAGCGTTGGTTAATTCGTGAATGATATAGAGGAGAGAGCGTGCCTTGGGAAGAGATGTCTAGGCCCAGTAATTTTTTTTTGGTTTTTGGTCACAACATCTTTTAGAAAGTTGTGTGAAAGTAATATAAAAATTGTCATCAAAGATTTATTCACAGAGATGGGGTTATTTTTTTTTTACTATTATTTACCCGGATTCGGACTGGACACACACATAACCTAGCCTAAACCCAATCTCAAGTCCCATATTGGTCCACTACAAAGTCTAATAAAAACCACTCGTTCCAACTGACGATCACAAAAGGAGTAAGCAGAGGAATCCCACAAGTGGATTCAAACCCCAAACTTCCCACTGGGAAGCAAGGGGTGATACCCTTGAGCTAGAGCTTGCGTGGTGAGGGGGAGACTGTTGGTTACACATTGTTTGTTTGTATGGTTACCATAACATTTGTGGTGGACACCACTTTTAAAACTTGAATTCTTGCCAGCAATTTAGTTGTGGGTTGAGTTGAGCAGAAGTCACCCAGTGTTTTGTGAGAGCATTTATGGCTCACCCAGGTATTTATTGACACGGGTTCTATTTTAATAATTATGTTGATAGCAGAAGGATAAAATGAGAATGAAACGGAACACGTGTCATCAAGGCTTAAATGAGCAATGGTGAACTAAAAATGAGAGAGCAAAAATGCTCTCGTATTTTGCATGCCCGTGGTTTCTATTCTTTTATAACTAATATAATATCTTAAATCTAATCTAAAAATATAATATAATATCCATATATTCATAAGCAAATCATAACTAACTACATATCTTAGATAGAAAATACTTTTGCTCATTCAAAAAATGGTTCGCAATGCTCACCCAAAAAATAGTTGGTAATGCTCATCCAAACATCCTATTGGTCAATGCAGTGGGATCGAGAATTAAATTAATGGTGTTTAATCCTGGATCCCACTGCATTGACCATTGAGATGCTTGGGTGAGCATAGGTGAACCATTTTTTGGGTGAGCAAAAATGTTCTCATCTACATAATATCATTGCTCAGTCTTTATGGCCAAGAAGGAATCTGAGCCGTTCGTTAAGGGGGACAGTTTTAGGCCGTTCGATTCCACCCAACCACTCCAACTGATGACAAAGCCCACGGTTCCCAAGATTTCATTTCCTCACCCACGCAAATTCACAGAAAATTCAAAAAAACATTCAGCTTTGTTTTTTTGAAAACACAACCAGTCAGCCTTCAAGCACTTCACTCCATGTCTCACTTTTGGACTTTAATTTTGAATTTCAAACAATCTCAGTATCTCTTTCTATCTCTTTCTCTCAATCTAACTCTTCTTCTCTCTCTACCATCCCCTCACTCTCTCTAAACACCACGACCACCGCACACCACCAGCGTTCTCTCTCTCTCTCTCTCTCTCTCTCTCTCTCTCGGCCACCTCTCACCGATTGAAGTTGTACAGTTAGGGTTCATGAGCACTTGCCTAATTTTACTTTGTTTGCTTCCAGGACAAAGAATGAAGCGGTTTCTGAGAAAGATTTTGGAGTTAGCTCTTTCTCTCTCTCTCTCTCAGCTTTAATTTGGGTCACTCTCAAGTGGAGTGGTTTATATAGAACCTAGAAATCGATTGAACTCGATTGGTGTCTGGGTTTGTTTTCAGAGCTGTTCATTGAATTGATTGTGTCATGTTAGAATTGAATATAAATTTGAAATTTAGGTTTTTGAAGATTTCTTGAATTTCTGTAGATTTTTTTTTTTTACTTTAAACCCTGTTTGTGGATTTTATGGTGCAGTTAAGAAATTGGGTCATTTCGTTCAAGGTATGGTCCTCTTCTCCCTCTCTCCATCAGTGTGTGGGTGTGTATTTTTTGGGTGTTCGAGAGTGTGTATGTCTAAGTGTTTGGGTCTATGTCCATGTGTGTGTCCTGCCCAAAAGTGAAGCTAGGCTGTTCAACTTTTACTATCCTTCAAGCATCTCTCTCTCTCTCTCTCTCTCTCTCTCTCTCTCTCTCTCTCTCTCTCTCTCTCTCTTCTCTTTCCCAGCTTTATTAGAATTGCAGGTGTAGGGAAAATTTTGTGGTTGTCCTCATGAACTACTATTTGGTTGTGATACTTAGTTTTTGGCTTTTTGGTTCAGTTTAGTTGATAATTTGATATGTTAATTTCTTGATAACGTTGAGCATTATTACTTGAATATTTTAATAACCCACACATATGTCATTTAAGGACCCACTTTTGGATCTTCGTTGAATTTGTAACTCACTTTCATTCCTACTTCAAGAATGCATGGAATTGGAATGTGCTTCCATTGTTCTTCTATGACTGTGAGTTTATTATTCCAAAATCAATCAAATTCCATTTGCTTTTGCATGTATGTGTGGACTTATAGAATTGAGGTGTTGAAAAGTATTACTGACATGGATGTTCAAGTTTTGTTTCTCCTAATGAAAATTCTATTTTTTTTTTCCTTTGTGCCTGTTATGAAGAAGTTTGTTGTTTTTTTTTTGTTTTTTTTTTCAGAGTTCATACCCAAAATCATTTTTCTTTTCATTTCAATTCTTTTTTGGTTCCAACTGCTCAAGAACATAATTACCATAGAACTTTTGGGGTAAAACTATTTTGAACTTTTTAGTGTTGGGTAACACTGTTTTTCCCAAATTTGATTTCCAACAGTTGGTTGCATTCAAAAGCATTCCTGAATTAACTAAAATTATTTGTTTGCTTTCTCTTCTTAACGGTCTAATTCCATGGTTTTGTGATTTGTGAATTCAAAAAAACAAAATTAATTGTTTGCTTTCTCTGCTTAACAACATTTATGTAGTTTAGACGTTTCTTAGCTTAATTTGTACAGGCAATTCCTATCAATCTCTCTAAGTTGTGTGTGAGCCTAAGTTCTAATGTTTATGTAGCGACGGGGATGTGGAGAAAGTCGGTGATGTTAGTGGAGAGCCAGAGAGCCATGTCTTAGCCGCATTTGCACAAACCTCTTACTTAATATTAATATAGATTCCTTGGAAGAGTTTTGTTTATAACTTCATTAACACTAGATTGTTTAAATCTATGAAGCACTGACACCCTATTTTTTTTGAAGATCTATTCCTCTTGGTTTATGGAGGCATTTCTATGTTTTTTTGGCTTGAAAGTGGATTCTTCTGTCTGTGTTTGCATGTTTTTTTTTTATTACTATTGGTCTTTCCACATTGGTAGCTCGAATTCTAAAAGTTTTTACTTGAAATCTTTTATCTTTTGACATTATCAGTATGTCAAACCTGGCTAATTAGTTTATTTGCAGGAATTTGTGGAATGGTAAGTATATTGCTTTGTTTTCAAAAAATTATTTTCTGATGCAGTATTTAGGGGTATGCAGGTCTGATTTATAGGACCCTTCTTCACAATCAACATATGGAGGGAGAGGGGGATAGTGGGCATCTCCTTACATGATGGTAAGTGTAGGGCAAAGAGTTAGCCCGTTTGATTTGGTTAAACTACTTTATTGATGCAGTTTTTTCTTTTTTTATTTTATTTTATTTTTCCCTCTTTTGCATATGCAAACAATGATCACTCAAAAAGTCTCTGAACTTAGGATTTGAATCCAAAGAGGTACTGTCTGGAAATTCATGTGCAAATCCAAAGGGGTCCTTAAGTCGTTGTGTTTGTTTTTATCGTATGCTATATATATGGTACTTTATTTTTACAGCATTTGAGCTTGAAGTTCTGTGTTTTTAAATTTTGCTTTTGATTACTCATTTGGAATCTTTTGACAAAAAACTGCCTCTGTTTTTTTAACCCTATCTAATTGCTTTTAAATTTCATTCAATGTCAAGGATTGGGGTAGAAGAAGGTGGTTTGGGGTTGGCCAAGTAGTAGGGAGGGAAGGAGATGGTGGTGGTGGCTGCCATGGTCGGCCACCTCCCTCTCTCTCTAAGCTTTTTATTTTTTTTGAGGAGCCCTCTAAACTCTCTATATCTCTCCTAAGGCTTTTTAAAATTATGCAACAATGGGTGGCCCAAGAAAAGGACTTCAAGTTTATATAGTTATTATTACTATAATATTTTTTTTTAAAGATCTATTGCTACAGAATTTGTGTATGGTAGTCTATTCATTTTCTAACTCGATTCAGTTTGAATTTTATTTTTAGACAATTTATTGAAACCCTTGAAGTATTTGGTTTATTTTGATCCTTGAAATGGGAGTCTCGAACACACAAGTAGTTGACTTTACAGCGATTGATATTGTAAAAACGGAATTTTTTAGATTTTTTTTGTCATATTTAGATTTCATTTAGATCCTTTTGTTGTCTAAGTGCTCAAAGGAGTGTTTGTAATGAGATTTTGAAAAGATTTTTATATGCGCCTTGGTAACTGCTTCTATTGTTTTTTTTTTGTTCACCAGTGGCCCCCAGGCACGAGCAATTACTAGTATATATATATATTCATAAGCAAATCGTAACTAACTACATATCTTAGATAGAAAATACTTTTGCTCACCCCAAAAAAGGTTCACAATGTTCACCCAAATATCCTATTGGTCAATTCAGTGGGACCCAGAATTAAATTAATTGTGATTAATCCTGGGTCCCACTGCATTGACCACTGAGATGCTTGGGTGAGCATTGATGAACCATTTTTTGAGTGAGCAAAAATGTTCTCATCCTAGATATTACACAACTTATCATTCATTATTTTAAGCAAAACTTAAAATTTAATTTACTATTTTTTAAAAAATAAAAGCTGTTATATATATTTGATGGCAAGTTTCAAAAATACAAAAACAAAACCTTATTAAGAATAAATAAATAAAGGGTGTAAAGACGTAGTAAGCTTCCAGGGATATAGAGAGATATATTACATTCCTTCAAACTTGTCTCTTCTTCTTAAAATCACAACTCACTTTGATAAAAATAAGTGCAATATTTGGGGCATTAACAAATTCAACTAACACACTCTATCTCTCCCAACACTTACAAACACACTATCTCTCTTCTAGTGGGAGAGATAGAGTGTGCTAGTAAGTGTTAGTGAAATTTGTTAGTGCCCCCAGCATTGCTCTAAAAATAATAACAATGCTAGGGGCACAAACAAATCTCACAAACAATTCTCACTAACACTTTTACATAACCTTCTTAAAAGATGTGTCTATCTCTTTCTTGTGATGTCACTGGACTCCACAGTGACACAGGGGAGAGATAGACACATCTTTTAGGAGGTTGTGTGAAAGTTGTATGAAAGTTGTGTCCCAAGAATTACCCGTTCAATAATTATGTTAATATAGTAGAAGGACAAAATGATGAGCAATGGTGAACTAAAAATGAATGAGCAAAAATGCTCTCGAGTTTTGCACGCCCGTGGTTCTATTCTTTTTTGACTAAGGGTAATTCTTGGGACACAACTTTCATACAACCTTTTTAAAAGATGTGTCTATCTCTCTCTTGTGATGTCACTGGACCCCACAGTGACACAGGAGAGAGAGACACAAGTTTTTGAAAGTTGTGTGAAAGTTGTATGAAAGTTGTGTCCCAAGAATTACTCTATGACTAATATGTAAATCTAATCTAATAATATAATATATATTCATAAGCAAATCGTAACTAACTATATATCCTAGATAGAAAATACTTTTGCTCACCCAAAAACTGGTTCATCAATGCTCACCCAAGCATCCTATTGGTCAATGCAGTGGGACTCATAATTAAATTAATGGTGTTTAATCCTGAGTCTGTTTGCTATATTTGTTGTTCGGGAGTGCCAGAGCCTTGTGAGGTAGACCCAAACTTATAAAACACAAAATTTCCTAAAACTACTTGTGTGAGTGATACACAAGGTTTCAGAATCTAACTTCGAAGAGGCGGGTGTGTAAGGTGAGTAGGAAAGTACTCTCATCTAAAAGTCCCTACACAGTACTGAAGCGCACAAGTCTAGCAAGTGATGAAAAAGCAATGGAGAGAATTACATAAAAAGACAGATTTTATTTAATTGAAGCAATGAAAGAGAAATTACAAGAATAGAATTATAATGCTAAGAAAGCCTAGGAAAACTAAGAATGCTATTGAAACTGTTTAGGATGCTTTTGTCGAAGTGACGCGGAGTGGTCTTCGATGTTGGCCAGCCTGCTGATTTATAGCGGCCATGGGCAGAAGCTGATGAGGAAATAAAAAGTCTTCCATAATTATCTAGTAAAAAATACAAGATTTTCCTCCCAATCTAATAAAAGCTGTCATATATTCGAATATATATATATATATATATCTTGAATGTGGTCCATATATAGTCTTCATTCAGCTGCCTTTCTATGTAAATAAAAAGATACGTATCCATATGTGATAACATTATCTCCTATAATATCTTTCCAAACTATTTTGATAATATCTTGAATATAGTAATATATATCACCCATATTATCTCCTTAAAAAAGATAATGTATTCCCTTATCACAATATGGAAATTTCATCACATTATACTTATCAACTCTCCGCATCGGACTGAATTACTGCACCGCCAACTGAAGTCATTGTGGCCGAAAGGCAGTAGATGACTTGGGCCCTAAAGTGATCATAACATAGGTCTTTGAATGGCCACGTGGCCAAATTCAACATAAATGCTAATCAAAACATGCCAAGGCAAAGGAAAGTGTTTCCAATGCGGTGAGAAAGGCCACTGGAAGAGGAACTGTCCAGAATTCTTAGCTACAAGAGTTCAAGGTATGATTGAATCACATGTGATTGAAGTAAGTTTTATTACGGATACTTCAAACACTTGGTGCATTGATTCCGGTGCGACTAACCATATCTGTAATTCATTGCAGGGGTTCAGATCAACTAGGAGATGCAGTGATGGGGAGATCGTACTTACTCTAGGTTCTAGGGCAACCGTATCTACGGTTGCTATAGGAGTGGTAGTTTTAGAATTTGAAGACCATAAGACTTTAGTTTTATCAGATGTACTTTACGTCCCTTTGGTGAGACGTAATTTAATTCCTGTTTAGATTTATCGAATAAAAATTATTCTTTTCATTTTGGAACAGAAGTTGTCATTAAAAGAAATGGTTCTTTTATATGTTCTGGTGTTAAAACTAATGGCTTGTATGTGATTACTCCCAATATTTCTAAAGATTCTTGTATGGAACTAAATAACTCAATGGTAACTGTACCATCTGAAAGAAAGGAGCCTTCCACTAATCCAACAAAGCTTTGGCATATAGGTTTGGGCATATCAATCTAAATAGGATTGGCAGACTAGTCAAAGAAGGGGTCTTAGGCGATTTGGTTCTCGGACCAGTGGAAGTCTGCGAGTCTTGTTCAGAGGGTAAGATGTGTTGGGTTTATGCCCTCAAACCATTGCTTTATGTATGAGACATTGACAGTTTAATATATGGATATCAACTTTGCATTTCATTATGTATATTTCTTTCATGAGATGATTGTTAATCCGTAAGTAACATAGTAAGTAATTCGTGTATGTATGAGATACACACAAGTGAGATACGAATTACTATTCTTTGATACTTAGAGCTTGCCATAGTGGATGATGAGACTGGATATCTCATCAGGTATACACTGTAGCATAATTGACTACCATTGGATGGAGTGATGAATCTCAATCACTAGAGTGTAACTCTTAGTTAATATGCTAGTGCTTAGAGTGCATTGACGGACCTGAGTCTTCCTATTGACACTCAAGACTGTCAAACAGTCAATAGGAACTCATAACTTGTATAAGGTACGTGTTCTCAATCTTGATACGATTATGAACACAGACTATGGATATGACTGCTTTGACTTACCAATCAGTGAGGTCTATAAAAGATCAACACCTGGGTATCTTGGGTATGTCATGTTCATAGGGTTGTGAACATATATTGTCAAGATAGAATCTACCCTCTGATTCAGAGTAAGCATTCCCCTGAGCATGTCACCAAGTTGATTACTGAGTACTGTAGTCTTGTTGATAAGAGTTATCAACATGTTTAGTAATCATGAGAGGTGAATAGGACTCAAGGAATACAAGAAGTAATCATGATTCAGGTTGACAGTAACAGTTATCCAACTACCTGAATATGATTGCGAATGCTGAAGGTAGAGGGACATTAGTACACCATACAAGTCTAGTTATCGCTTCGGATATGTTCTTTTGCGTTGGAGTTCAGTTATCATTTTATAGTGGAGTAAACGTTAACTGATCAGTTGGTTAGTTTGCTGATCAAAGAGTTTGGTCATGGTAATTAACAAACTGGTCTGAGCCAACAATAAAGAGCCTAGGAGGTCCCACTCTTAGCTCCGCTAGGATGCTTGGAAAGACACTTGAGGAAGCTGTCAAGACATGTTCGATCGATTGAAGTGTGTTCGATCGATTGAAGTCATGGCAGGTTCAATCAATCGAGAATTCTTTGATCGATCGAAGGTTCGATCGATCGAAGTTCTTCGATCGCTCGAAGTCTAGGTCGGTTCTGGAAATCTATAAATAGGGTAGCTGCGTTCTGGAAAAGAGTTCGTCGTTTTTATTAACCAGACGCTGCAGAAACTATTTTAGAACACCAAACCTTCTCCTTCCTCTCTAGTAGGGTTCCCACCAACCCTAGCCTTTCTGGGAGCATCCACAGGAGTCATAAGGGTGAAGATCATCTAGTGGAGGCTGCTGGAAGTTGAAGTTTCAGAATTGGGTTCAAGACACTAAGGTATAAATCTTGCACCCCCTTGCACGTATCTATGGAATTGACGAGTAGTAGATCCTGGGATACCAAAAGTTTATAACTTGACCTTATTTCTGCTGCGCGTTTAAAATTTAATTCAAATCTATTTTCCCATCAATTGGTATCAGAGCCACGCTCGTTTGGATCTATAGATGCGTTTTTGGAACACTAGTTTTGATTTGCATGTTGATTTTAGAACTGTTTTCGAAACTGCATCGTCACAGATCTATTTCTGCAGTGTTATCGCAACAGAATACAAATCTGTGATTGCATTGGATGCATGTTAGGTTCGATCGATCGAAGTAGTCTCGATCGATCGAAGCTCTTCTGTTCTCAAGCGATCGAACTTGTATCGATCGATCGAACGTTCGATCGATCAAAATATGGTCGATCGATCGAGACAGATTCTTTGTCCAGTTGTTCTTTTCACAGTTTTAAGGTTTTAAATTTTTTTTAAAATTATTCTGTAAAAATTTTCAAATCAATCTGTGAAACAGAATGTTCAAGCGATTGAATAGTGTTCAATCGATCGAAGGTTCGAGCGATCGAACGGTCTTCGATCGATCGAACTGTGTCAGAGAAGTAAGGTGCTGTTTTGAGTTCTAAAACAATGCATAAATAGTTTACGCACTATGTGAATCAATTAGGGGTTCCAATAGATATATATGTTTGTTATATATGCGTGGATATGTGTTCGACTAAACTTCTTGCAGCAAGATTAGTCACTATCTCCCATGGTACCAAGTTATTTGAATCTTTTTGTTTGAATGTTTGAGATTGGTGCTTGTTGTAATTTATTATTGGTTTGGTTTTAACGCATATGTAAAGGGCGCTGCGACTTCAATCCTACGAAAAGGAAAGTCGCACCGGTTTCCCTAGCCTTCCTTATTTTCTTGTTGTAATTTCTATTTCTAGATTAATTGTGAGCTTTGAAAGAAGCATAGGACAAATGTAATAGAATTAGAAATTCCATGAAGATGGATCAAGGAGCCGTTGTCCATGAAAATGGAGTTGGAGGCGATCAAACCAAGAGGTGGTTCTATGGAGATAGTTCCATGGGAGATAGAGGCATTGTTTGAATGCCTATATTTCATTTTAGTTTTTTGTTTTATGTGCTTGGTTTGTGATTGGCGTATAATACATTGTTGCATGCACTTAAAATAAGTTTTCTAAAATAAAGTTCAAAAACCGTTTCAACACATTAGTAAACATTGGATGTTTATGGGTAATGTATGGAAACAATTTTTTCAAAAGCAAAATCCTTATTTACTAAATCTAGTGGGAGAGGGTCTTATTAATAAACACCCACGATCTTCCATTAACTGTTCACTATAAGATGAGTGGTGCATTCTGTGTCACCTCGCCAGGGGTGATCATTCCATACGGAGGGTGCATTACTCATTGGTTACTAGATGTGAACTTCTTTTGATAGGATCAATCAGACGTGTTAGAGGGTGACCACCATACGGAGGCGCTACTTGAGAAGGTTGTGATTGGATCCTAGTTAATGGTATACACTAGCTAAGCTATGGATAAGGGATCCTACACGGGGCATTATTCAGAAACTTAGAGATCAAATAGGTTCGGGAGTCATGACTTGTTTTGCAAGAGTTGCATAGCGGATAAATCATGATAAATCGAAAGATCGAACATTGACCACCACAAGGAGGCTTTATTCTTTCGTTTCGATATTCCGGCGACTTTGTTTTTGAAAATAAGAGTTTTAAGGATTCTTTTATTTCAAACTGTCAAATTCTGATATCCATATGTATTTTGTTTTTTGATTTTTTCAGTAAATCATAATGTCTGGATCTGCATTTAGTCCTCTTGCCACCATACTTACACAAAACAAGTTAACTGGAAATAACTACACTGAATGGAAACGTAACCTTGACTTCGTGTTAACTGCGGAGGATCACATATATGTCCTCACCACCCCAAGCCCTGAAGAACCTGCGGCAAATGCTTCGGCAGCTGCCAGACGCGAGTTCGACAAATGGAAGAAGTCGAATGGAATGGCTCATTGGTACATTCTGGCCTCAATGGCTGGTGTGTTGCAACATCAATTCTAATCGAACAATTCTGCCAGTGACATTATCACATCCCTGAAAAAGATGTTTAGGGAGCATGGCAGGCCTGCCAGACAGGTAGCCATGCAGAAGATAATGAGTGCAAAGATGTCGGAAGGGACTCCAGTCAAAGAACATGTTTTAAAAATGATTGGTTATTTAAACGAGCTGGAGACCCTAGGTGCCAACATCGATGCACAGACCCAAGTTGATATGATCCTCAATTCGCTGTCGCCTTCATCCGCTCAATTTAAACTTAACTATAATATGAATCAAATGAATTTTTCAATGAGCGAATTGATGAGTTCTCTTTTGGCAGTGGAAGGGGTGATCAAACCTGGGGTCAACATTTTGAACGTTGAGAAAAGCGCTTCCTCTTCCCGATCTACACCGAAAGAAAAGAAAGGGAAGAAGAAGGCTGGCACTGGTGGTTCAAGTGTTGGACCAGTCCCTAAGATTGCAAAATCTAAGGGAAAAGGTAAGGGCAAAGGGAAGGTGGGTGGCCAAGGCAAAGGAAAGTGTTTTCAATGCGGTGACAAGGGCCACTAGAAGAGGAACTGTCCAGAATTCTTAGCTACAAGAGTTCAAAGTATGATTGAATCACATGTGATTGAAGTAAGTTTTATTACGGATACTTCAAACACTTGGTGCATTGATTCTGGTGCGACTAACCACATCTGTAATTCATTGCAGGGGTTCAGATCAACCAGGAAATGCAGTGATGGGGAAATCGTGCTTACTCTAGGTTCTAGCGCAACCGTTTCTGCGGTTGCTATAGGAGTCGTAGTTTTAGAATTTCTAGACAATGAAGTTTTGATTTTATCAGATATACTTTACGTCCCTTCAATGAGACATAATTTAATTTCAGTTTCTAATTTATCGAATAATGGTTATTCCTTTCATTTTGGAACTGAAGTTGTGATTAAAAGAAATAGTTTTTTTATTTGTTCTGGTGTTAAATCAAATGGTTTGTATGTGATTACTCTCAATTCTCTTAAAGACTCTTGTATGGAACTTAATAACTCAGTGGTGTCTATACCATCTAAAAGAAAGGAACTTTCAACTAATCCAACAAGGCTTTGGCATATGAGGCTTGGCCATATCAATCTGAATAGGATTGGCAGACTAGTCAAAGAAGGGGTCTTAGGCGATTTGGTTCTTGAACCAATGCAAGTCTGCGAGTCTTGTTTAGAGGGTAAGATGACCAAAAGGCCCTTCCCTGCAAAGGGCAATAGGTCCAATGCATTGTTGGAATTAGTTCATACTGATGTCTGTGGACCAATAATATTAGACCACGGGGTGGTTATGAGTATTTCATAACATTTACAGATGACCACTCTAGGTATGGATATGTGTACCTAATGTAGCACAAGTCTGAAGCCTTTGAAAAGTTCAAAGAGTTTAGGGCTGATGTGGAGAAGCAATTGGGCACACATATCAAGGCCATTCGATCTGATCGAGGTGGCGAGTACCTCTCTAATGAGTTTATTGATCACCTCGTACAGAATGGGATTCTGTCACAGTTGACTGCGCCTGGTACGCCTCAGCAGAACGGTGTAGCGGAGAGAAGGAACCGGACTCTTTTAGACATGACTAGGTCGATGATGAGTTATTCAGAGTTGCCATTATTCCTTTGGGGTTATGCTTTGGAAACCGCTGCTTACATACTAAATCTAGTACCAAGCAAATCTGTTCCCAGGACACCACGAGAGATGTGGATTGGGCGTAAACCTTCTTTGCAACATCTCCGGATATGGGGGTCTCCGACACATGTGCTGAAAGGAAAGATGAGCAAGTTGGATTCTAAATTGGAAGTATGTTACTTCGTGGGGTATCCATAGGGTACTTATGGATGGTATTTTTATGATCAAAGAGAACAGAGGGTGTTCGTTAGTACGAATGCTATTTTCTTGGAGGATGATTATATCATGAACCATAAACCTAAGGGAAGGATAGATCTGAAAGAGATAGAAGGAGAGCCCTCAGTCCAACCCGCAGTTAATAACGATGTAATTCAAGAAAATACCACTTCTTCACTCAATTTCGTACTGGTTCCTCGTCGTAGTGGGAGGATTATCAGCCAGCCTGATAAATACATGTTCTTAGGAGAAGTTTTTGAAGCTGTCTCCATAGAATCTAAATCTGATCCTGCCACATACGAAGAGGCAATGGCTGATGTTGATTCAGCTCATTGGGTTAAAGCTATGAAGGCTGAATTGGAATCTATGGATTCCAATCAGGTCTGGGATCTTGTAGAACTTCCAGCCAATATTAAACGCATTGGCTGTAAGTGGGTTTACAAGAGGAAAAGAGGATCAGATGGAAAGGTTGAAACCTTTAAGGCTAGGCTTGTAGCGAAAGGTTATACTCAGAGGGAGGGCATTGACTATGAGGAAACCTTCTCGCCTGTAGCCATGCTCAAGTCCATCAGAATACTCTTATCCATTGCTGCATGTCTAGATTATGAGATCTGGCAGATGGACGTCAAGACTGCATTCTTGAATGGCAATCTTGAGGAGGACATCTATATGCAACAACCAAAAGGGTTCATAGCTGGTCGGAAAGCTAACTTGGTATGCAAGTTGCAAAAGTCCATTTATGGGCTTAAGCAGGCATCTAGGAGTTGGAACATCCGTTTTGACCAAGCGGTCAAGTCGTTTGGTTTCATACAGAATCTGGTTGAACCTTGTGTATACAAGAAGAGTGAAGGGAAAGTGGTGGCCTTTCTTGTGCTTTACATTGACGACATTCTACTCATTAGGAATGATGTAGCGGCATTGTCAACGCTCAAGGTTTGGCTAGCTAGTACATTCGATATGAAGGATCTAGGAGAGGCGAGCTATATTCTTGGAATAAAGCTCTTTCGAGATCGTAAGCGAAAGATAATGGGATTATCTCAAGCTGGTTATATCGATAAGGTGCTAACTAGGTTTTCAATGGATAATTTGAAGAAAGGTTTGTTACCTTTCAGGCATGGTTTAGGGTTCTCCAAGGACCAGTGTCCAAAGACACAGGAGGAGAGGAATCGCATGATAGGAATTCCCTATGCTTCGGCAGTGGGAAGTCTCATGTATGCGATGTTATGCACTAGACCAGATATCTGCTTTGTCGTTGGCATGGTTAGTAGATATCAGTCGAATCCAGGTCCAGAGCACTGGACAAACGTCAAGCACATTCTTAAGTACTTGAGAAGAACTAAAGATTATATGCTTGTGTACGGTGGTAGTGAGTTAATTCCAGTGGGATACACTGACTCGGACTTTATGTCAGATAAAGATTCGAGGAAGTCAACATCCGGTCATCTCTTTACCTTGGGAGGTGGTGCTGTTAGTTGGAGGAGCATTAAGCAGAAATGCATTACAGACTCAACTACAGAAGCTGAGTATGTGGCTGCTTGTGAAGCCGCAAAGGAAGCTGTTTGGCTCAAGAAGTTCCTTATGGAGCTCGAGGTGGTACCAGCGTCGCTGTCACCTATTACGCTTTATTGTGATAATAGTGGGGCAGTGGCTCAGTCCAAGGAGCCAAGGAACCACAGAAAGGGGAAGCACGTAGAGCGGAAATATCATCTTATCCGAGATATTGTTAAACGTGGGGATGTGACTGTCACCAAGATTGCCACCGCTGACAATCTTGCTGATCCGTTTACAAAGGCCTTGCCTCAGAAGGTCTTTGATCGTCATCTATATAGTCTAAGTCTCAGATGTAATCCTGTATGGTTGTGAGTGCAAGTGGGAGTTTGTTGGGTTTATGCCCTCAAACCATTGCTTTATGTATGAGACATTGATAGTTTAATATATGGATATTAGCTTTGCATTTCATTATGTATGTTTCTTTCATGAGATGATTGTTAATCCTTAAGTATCATAGTAAGTAATTCGTGTATGTATGAGATACACACAAGTGAGATACGAATTACTATTCTTTGATACTTAGAGCTTGTCACAGTGGATGATGAGACTGGATATCTCATCAGGTATACACTATAGCATAATTGACTACCATTGGATGGAGTGATGAATCTCAATCACTAGAGTGTAACTCTTAGTTAATATGCTAGTGCTTATAGTGCATTGATGGACCTGAGTCTTCCTATTGACACTCAAGACTGTCAAACAGTCAATAGGAACTCATAACTTGTATAAGGTGCGTGTTCTCAATCTTGAGACGATTATGAACACAGACTGTGGATATGACTGCTTTGACTTACCAATCAGTGAGGTCTATAAAAGATCAACACCTGGGTATCTTGGGTATGTCATGTTCATAGGGTTGTGAACATATATTGTCAAGATAGAATCTACCCTCTGATTCAGAGTAAGCATTCCCTTGAGCATGTCACCAAGTTGATTACTGAGTACTGCAGTCTTGTTGATAAGAGTTATCAACATGTTTAGTAATCGTGAGAGGTGAATGGGACTCAAGGAATACAAGAAGTAATCATGATTCAGGTTGACAGTAACAGTTATCCGACTACCTGAATATGATTGCGAATGCTGAAGGTAGAGGGACATTAGTACACCATACAAGTCTAGTTATCGCTTCGGATATGTTCTTTTGCGTTGGAGTTCAGTTATCGTTTTATAGTGGAGTAAACGTTAACTGATCAGTTGGTTAGTTTGCTGATCAAAGAGTTTGGTCATGGTAATTAACAAACTGGTCTGAGCTAACAATAAAGAGCCTAGGAGGTCCCACTCTTAGCTCCGCTAGGATGCTTGGAAAGACACTTGAGGAAGCTGTGAAGGCAAGTTCGATCGATTGAAGTGTGTTCGATCGATTGAAGTCATGGCAGGTTCGATCGATCGAGAATTCTTCAATCGATCGACGGTTCGATCGCTCGAAGTCTAGGTCGGTTCTGGAAATCTATAAATAGGGTAGCTGCGTTCTGGAAAAGAGTTCGTCGTTTTTATTAACCAGACGCTGCAGAAACTATTTTAGAACACCAAACCTTCTCCTTCCTCTCTAGTAGGGTTCCCACCAACCCTAGCCTTTCTGGGAGCATCCACAGGAGTCATAAGGGTGAAGATCATCTAGTGGAGGCTGCTGGAAGTTGAAGTTTCAGAATTGGGTTCAAGACACTAAGGTATAAATCTTGCACCCCCTTGCACGCATCTATGGAATTGACAAGTAGTAGATCTTGGGATACCAAAAGTTTATAACTTGACACTATTTCCGCTGCGCGTTTAAAATTTAATTTAAACCTGTTTTCCCATCAAGATGACCAAAAGGCCCTTTCCTACAAAGGGCAATAGGACCAATGCATTGTTGGAATTAGTTCATACTGATGTGTGTAGACCAATAAATATTAGAGCAGGGGGTGGTTATGAGTATTTCATAACATTTACTAATGACCACTCTAGGTATGGATATGTGTACCTAATGCAGCACAAGTCTGAAGCCTTTGAAAAGTTCAAAGAGTTTAGGGCTGAAGTGGAGAAGCAATTGGGCACACATATCAAGGCCATTCGATCTGATCGAGGTGGCGAGTACCTCTCTAATGAGTTTATTGACCACCTCGTACGGAATAGGATTCTGCCACAGTTGACTACACCTGGTACGCCTCAACAGAACGGTGTAGCGGAGAGAAGGAATCGGACTCTTTTAGACATGACTAGATCGATGATGAGTTATTCTGAGTTGCCACTATTTCTTTGGAGGTATGCTTTGGAAACCACTGCATACATACTAAATCTAGTACCAAGCAAATCTATTCCCAGGACACCACAAGAGATGTGGATTGGGCACAAGCCTTCTTTGCAACATCTCCGGATATGGGGGTGTTCGGCACATGTGTTGAAAGGAAAGATGAGCAAATTGGATTCTAGATCAGAAGTATGTTATTTCGTAAGGTATCCAAAGGGTACTTATGGATGGTATTTTTATGATCCAAGTGAACAAAAAGTGTTTGTCAGTAAAAATGTTGTTTTCTTAGAGGATGATTATATCATGAACCATAAACCTAAGGGAAGGATAGATATTAAAAAGATAGAAGGAGAGCCCTCAATCCTACTCGTAGTTGATAACGATGTAAGACAAGAAAACACCACTTCTTCACTCATTCCCGCACCAGTACCTTGTCGTAGTGGGAGGATGGTCAGCCAGCCTGACAGATACATGTTCTTAGGAGAAGTTTTTGAAGCTGTTTCCGTAGAATCTGAATCTGATCCTGCCACATATGAAGAGGCAATGGATGATATTAATTCAGTTCATTAGGTTAAAGCTATGAAGGCTGAATTGGAGTCTATGGATTCTAATCAGGTCTGGGATCTTATAGAACTTCCAGCCAATATTAAACCCATTGGTTGTAAGTGGGTCTAGTAGAGGAAAAGGGGATCTGATGGAAAAGGTTGAGACCTTTAAAGCAAGGCTTGTAGCGAAAGGTTATACTCAGAAGGAGGGCATTGACTATGAGGAAACCTTCTCGCTGGTAGCCATGCTCAAGTCTATCAGGCAGATGGACGTCAAGACTGCATTCTTAAATGGCAATCTTGAGGAGGACATCTATATGCAGCAACCAGTGGTCGAAAAGGTAACTTGGTATGCAAGTTGCAAAAGTCCATTTATGGGCTTAAGCACGCATCCAGAAGTTGGAACATTCATTTTGACCAAGCGGTCAAGTCGTTTGGTTTCATACAAAATCTGGATGAACCTTGTGTATACAAGATGTGTGAAGGGAAAGTAGTGGCTTTTCTAGTTCTTTATGTTGACGATATTCTACTCATTGGGAATGATGTAGCGGCATTGTCAACGGTTAAGGTTTGGCTAGCTAGTACTTTCAATATGAAGGATCTTGGAGAGGCGAGCTATATTCTTGGGATAAAGCTCTTTCGCGATCGTAAGCGAAAGATAATGGGATTATCTCAAGTTGGTTATATCGATAAAGTGCTAACTAGGTTTTCAGTGGATAATTCGAAGAAAGGTTTATTACCTTTCAGGCATGGTTTAGCGTTCTGCAAGGACCAGTGTCCTAAGACACAGGAGGAGAGGAATCGTATGGCAGGAGTTCCCCATGCCTCGGCAGAGGGGAGTCTCATGTATGCGATGTTATGCACTAGACTAGATATCTGCTTTGCTGTTGGCATGGTTACCAGGTATCAATCGAATCCAGGTCCAAAGCACTGGACAGCCGTTAAGCACATTCTTAAGTACTTGAGAAGAACTAAAGATTACATGCTTATATATGGCGGCAGTGAGTGTAGACACCCCGATTTTGACCAACCGTCAAATTCAGGGGTTGATTACCTCCAAAACCGATGACGATAACGTCCGACGGAAATTTGAATGTCTTCAAGGTGATTCATGCTCTTCGGAAGGTTCTTCAGTCTCAATGAAATTTTCAAAGAAAGAGAGAGACAGGGGAATTTTGGGTGTGAAAATACGGATGAGAGAAAACTTAATAAAAAATATAAATGATATAAATATGTGTATGTGTTTCTTTTAAGAAAATAAAATTAGTTTAAAGAATTTAAAAGAAAAAAGAAAAATATTTTATTTGGAGACGCATGCTTAATTTGGATTTAAAAGGAAAAAAAAATGTGTTTATACATACATGCATATATATATATATAAGAAAAGGGAAAATAATAAAAGAAGCATCCCATGTGATTTGGAGAGTTAGAGATTCCTTGGCATATTCCTAATCCAATCAAAATACCCAAAGTGCCCTTTCTTGGGCACCAAACTCCCATGTGCATTGAAGATGCTCTAGAATGTTCCTTTATTCTACCCAACTTAAGTGCCTTTCAAGTTGATTGGAATTACATAGAAGTGCCATGGAGAGTTAGAGATGCCATAGAATATTTCTTCAAGCCCACCCTAAATTGACCTATCTACCCTTATCTTAGCCACCAAGGAAATCAAAGTCTATAAAACACTCATTTCTCTCATTTGGTAAGGGGATCGGAAGAGACTTTTGTTAGAGATTAGATATATACTTGAGAGAGTTGAAAGGAAGCCATTGAAGAAGATTGAAGAACTTGAAGAAGAGTTTGAAGAGGATTGAAGATCTTCATCAAAACAAGAGAAAATCTGAGGATATTTGGAGGTAATCCTCTAATCCTAGTTTATTTTTTTAGTCTTAATTCAATCACAATTCATAGATTTAGGATCTTTACACATTTTCAAAACCTCTCTTCTTACCTCATTTCATCACACACCACTAGAATTGTGATTGAACTTTCATTTCATTAGTTTGGATCAAAATAAGCTTAGGATTTAAAGCTTAAATAAATCTTGATGTAGAACCTTGGTCTCCTTCCTTTTGATTATGTTTATTTCTTTAGATTCATAAGACTTTCAATGTCTTACTTGAATCTTTGTGTTTAAAACCCTCTAATACTCTTGTAAACTCATGATTTATGAGAGGATTAAGATTGATATTAGTGTATTGAGTCAATGAGTCCAAACTTTTACTCATATTTTGAACTCATTACTTTGAGATATTATGAAGTTCCTTATATTTCATTAAAATCCACAAGTTTAACTGTCATTAGTCTCCAATGACCATCAAATGGTAGGAGGAATAACTTGAGTTTAAGCTTATTTCCATGGCTTAGACTCACTACTTTGAGATTTTATGAAGTTCCTTATACTTCATTAAAATCCACAAGTTTAAGCGTTATTAGTCTCCAATGACCATCAAATGGTAGGAGGAATAATTTGAGTCCAAGCTTATTTCCATGGCTTAGATTCATTGCTTTGAGATCTTATGAAGTTCCTTATACTTCATTAAAATCCACAAGTTTAAGTGTCATTAGTCTCTAATGACCATCAAATGGTAGGAGAAATAGCTTGGATTGAGCCCAACTTCATAGTTTAGTAGTTGGGGTTAACAAATAAAGTTGAACTTGACAAATGAAAACAGTGGGTTCACAAACTGTTTTTGATCAAGAATTTTTAGTTAAATAATGGACCGTTGGATTTGAATGAAACCAACTGGAGAGTGTTCATAACACAAAGATCTACCACTACAATTTTTGTTTTAGTAGGATCTTAAGGATACCATGGTTTGGTCATAGATTGTGTGAAGTAACAACAATCAGTCGAGAGTTTCAAAACAGTAACATGTTTTTGAAATAAGTAAATCAGAACCTTAATCAAACATTTTTGACCCTAAATAAATATTTCTATGTAGTTTAATGTGTTAAGAAGATCCCCTAAAAAGATTAGATCCACTCTGATTTTTCTACTATTTTTAATAAATCAAACAAAAATTCTGGACAGAGAGTTGTGAATTTTTGAGTGACGTCTGTTTTTTTCCCATTTACCGGAGATCCAACCGTTGGAACCTTGATTTTCTTTTTGGCTTAGAAACTAGACTCACAGAGGCATCTCGTGTCCAAAATTTATTGACATCAAACCAAGGGAACCATGCCTTTCATTTCTTTGAAGTTCTGATTTGCTCTCAGCAATTTTCAGAATTCTGTTACCCTTTTGATCAAACTTGTAAACAATGGTTCAAATGATCTTGTCTTAACCTAAGGCTTATACCATACTCTAATAAAGATTAGTTAAGCCTAAAACCAAAGGCTAAATGATCCAAATCATTGAATAGTTCATAACTTTTACATTGTTCACATTCATGTATCCATGTGCATTCATTCATATAGATTGATACTTGTAAATAGAAATTCACCTTGTGTTAGGATTTATTCCTTAGGATTTAATGATTTTTTGTTTAAAGCATATGAACTAACCCTATGTTTTGTAGCGCTGTCAAGGTACGATTTCTCAAAATCTCCTCTAGTTTGTTGTAATTTCTTGATTTTATCGATTTTCGACTCCATGCACGACACCTTAGACTAGGTCTTGCCTTATGTGTTTATATGCGATTAGAGACTCCTTTTCTAGGTTTTTATTTATTCGCATGCATTGCACGTTTAATATTTGTGGCTGGATCCCGGGTAAGTTTCCTAGTTCCCTACTTGCACGTCATCTTGCTTTCTATTCGAGTTATGTGACTTATGAATGATATCTTACCCGTTAGCAATTTTACACCATTTTAAGCATGCTTTTGTAATGTATATATACATATGTATTAGTTGAGGGCACAATTAGATTAATAATTCGATTAAAAGGATGTTAAGTAGAGGCCTATCGAGAGATAGGATGAGAGAGGGTGCTTTAGTCCGTTAGGCTCTTTCCTTTCTCATTCCATAATCCCCGGACCCAGTTTATCTTTAGTTTCGCAAAAGATCAGTTTGCTTTTAAATGGTTTCTTAAGTTTTTCTTTTAAAAATTAAGTGGTGACTCGTATTCGAATTTGAATTTGAAAATTATTTCAAAAAAAAGTGGGACCAAATGCCGATATCCACAATCTGGCGACTCTGTTGGGGATCGAACCCAGAATCTCTAGTTTCGCAGACCAGAATTTTGATTTTGGGTTCACTTGAGGATTAGACTTGAAAGCATCCTTTTAATCGAATTAATTAATCTTGGTGTGCATGTTGCATTTACTTGCATGTCCAGCCAGTCGATTGCACAGAACTATGACCTTGGAGGCTCGGGGCAACCCGGTCGGTCAAGTTATCATGGGACTGTGTGATCACCCTTGATCTCGTACCATGATTTGGTATATGAAGCATCCTATCGGATGTGTGTCAAGGGCCCCTTATTTAACCAAAACCCAGCCTTTGCATGGTAGCTTCTATAGAACCTTCCAAAATCTTAGGAAATAAATTATTGATCAGGGTTATATGCTAGGGAGCTTTGTATGATTACTTGAGATGATGACAATGCTCACTTAAATACGAGACATGTAAACTCTTAATCACTTTCGAGCAATTCTCCTTCATGTCCCGTGACATTTGGAAATGTTCCAGATTTTTACAACCCTTATATCATGTTTAGCTAAGCATCATTGACCTTGTATACATCCGAATTCATGAAAAGTGCGATAATTATCCAATCATTTGGTACTCCTACCCAAGAATTCAAAGTTCACTGTTAATGACAGATTTTGATTATTCATCATCTTCTTCCAAAAATGTTTTGAAAAATCACTCTTTTAAAGAAAAATCCAAGGTTCAACTTTTAATAAAGTAAAGTTGAAATCTAATCATCTTTTATCGAAAAATATTTTCACATCCTCATTTTTAAATAAAAGATTCAAAACCCTTGAGGATCGTTTTTGAAAGATCTCATCATTAAAGAAATGTTTTTCAAATGAATTTCGAATTTTTTTGAATATCCAACCTTTGAGAGGGTAGTGAAGATCACAATGAAAGGAAAAGTTGGCGCACTTGACAAGGGTGAGGATCTTATGTGCTTACGTTTTTATGTGTTAGGATTATTAGGATTTCCTTTTTTTTTTTTTGCATATAGAGTAGGCACACACACACACACATGCATTGCATCCGTGTGACATATGAAAGGAAGTTTTTGCCAAATGTCTTTTAAAAACAAAATATATGTGTGACAAAAGGAAGCAGATAAAAGTTTTTAAAAGGAAAATTTAAACCTTTTGTAGGGGTAAAAATAGCATCAAGTTCAAATCAAGCCTGGTTTAGGGATCCCATAGCGAGGTTGGTAAGAAGAAAAGATGCTGAAATGGCGGAAGAAAGGAACAACGAGGAAGTAGCCAAGTTGAGAACACTAGTAGAACAACAAGCAGAGCAAATGAGGAGGCAAGCCGAAAATATGAACCGTATGATGGGAATGATAGAAGCACTGAATCACCGACCACCGCATGTAGTTCCGCCGATTGTGGACCCACCCTTAGGGGAAGGAGATTGGTTTGATGATCAGGAGGCACAGTGGACTGATGAGCTGCAGGCCAACAGGGAAAGGGAGAAAGCTGAGAAAGAAAGGTTACTGACCGAAAAAATCGAGAAGCTGGAAAGGGTAATGCGTAAGGCTTAAGGGCTCGACACTTATCTAATGGACTTAGAAGGTCTGTACAATGAAGTCCACGAGATGCTGCCGGCCGGCTTTAAGATGCCAGTTTTTAATAAGTTCAACGGAACGGGAAACCCTCGCAGTCATGTACGGATGTACATCAGAGCTTTCCAACCAAGCGGATTAAGCACCACCATGATGGCCATCTTGTTCCAATAACTTTAACCGGAGCTGCCTTATCCAGGTACCTCACTCTCGAACCAAGCAAGACACGGGTTTGGGAAGAAGTGATCAAAGCATTCGTGGTGCAATATGAGTACAATCAGGACCTGGACATTACCGTCAGAGATCTGGAGACCACCAGGTAGGAAAATAGAGAGTCTTTCGCTGAATACTTGAGCCTTTGGAGGGGGAAAGCGGCTAAAATGGTACAGAGGCCGTTCGAGAAAGACCAGATCCGAATATTAATGAAGAATCTCCAACCTGTTTATCAAGAGAAAATGAGATTTCAGTTGATCAACACTTTTGCTGAAGTATTCGATGTAGGGACTCGAATCGAAGACGCAATCCAAGAGGGAGTGATAAGAAGGAGGAACAGCCAAATCGGTACAGAAGGCCGAACTATGGGCAGTCGGGAGGTCACTCTGGCCCCACCGATGTCAACGCACTGAACGGGCCAGAGAGGAAATTTGACATAACACTGAGGAGAGGGGGGGACAAACTGATGGAAAAATTGGTTTAAGTTAAAAGTTTAAACACGCAGCGGAAAATTCAAGTTATAAAAATTTATTTGGTAGCCTAGGATCTACTACTCGTCAATTCCATAGATGCGTACAAGAGGGGACAAGAGTTTATACCTTAGTGTCTTGAACCCAATTCTGAAATCTTCAACTTCCAGCAGCCTCCACTAGATGGCCTTCACTCTTATGACTCCTATGGATGCTCGCAGGAAGGACTAGGGTTGGTGGGAACCCTAATGGAGAGGAAGGAGAAGGTTTGGGACTCTAAAACAGTTTCTGCAGCTTCTGACGTTCAAAAATGACGAACTTCTTTTCCAGAACGCAACTGCCCTATTTATAGATTCCCAGAACCGACCTAGACTTCGACCGATCGAAGTGACTTCGATCGATCGAACCTTCGATCGATCGAACCATTTTCGATCAATCGAACCTACCATGACTTCAATCGATCGAACATACTTCAATCGTTCGAACTTGTCTTGATAGCTTCCTCAAGTGTCTTTCCAAGTATCCTGGCGGAGCTAAGAGTGGGACCTCCTAGGCTCTTTATTGTTGGCTCAGATCAGTTGATTAATTCCCATGACCAAACTCTTTGATCAGCAAATTAATCGACTGATCAGTTAACGTTTACTCCACCATAAAACGATAACTGAACTCCAACGCAAAATAACATATCCAAAGCGATAACTAGACTTGTATGTTGTACTAATGTCCCTCTACCTTCAGCATTCGTAATCATATTCAGGTAGTCGGATAACTGTTACTGTCAACCTGAATCATGATTACTTCTTGTATTCCTTGAGTCCCATTCACCTCTCATGATTACCAAACATGTTGATAACTCTTATCAACAAGACTGCAGTATTCAGTAATCGACTTGGTGACATTCTCAAGGGAATGCTTACTCTGAATCAGAGGGTAGATTCTATCTTAACAATATATGTTCACAATCCTATGAATATGACATACCCAAGATACCCAGGTGTTGATCTTCTGTAGACCTCACTGATTGGTAAGTCAAAGCAGCCATATCCACAGTCTGTGTTCATAATCGTCTCAAGATTGAGAACACGTACCTTATACAAGTTATGAGCTCTTATTAACTGTTTGACAGTCTTGAGTGTCAATAAGAAAACTCAGGTCCATCAATGCACTATAAGCACTAGCATATTAACTAAGAGTTACACTCTAGTGATTGAGATTCATCATTCCATCCAATGGTAGTTAATCATGCTACAGTGTAAACCTGATGAGATATCCAGTCTCATCATCCACTGTGACAAGTTCTAAGTATCAAAGAATAGTAATTCGTATCTCACTTGTATGTATCTCATACATGCACGAATTACCTACTATGACATTTAAGGATTAACAATCATCTCATGAAAGAAACATACATAATGAAATGCAAAGCTAATATCCATATATTAAACTGTCAATGTCTCATACATAAAGCAATGGTTTGAGGGCATAAACCCAACAAACTCCCACTTGCACTCACAACCATACAGGATTACATCTGAGACTTAGACTATATAGATGACGATCAAAGACCTTCTGAGGCAAGGCCTTTGTAAACGGATCAGCAAGATTGTCAGCGGTGGCAATCTTGGTGACAGTCACATCCCCACGTTTAACAATATCTCGGATAAGATGATATTTCCGCTCTACGTGCTTCCCCTTTCTGTGGTTCCTTGGCTCCTTGGACTGAGCCACTGCCCCACTATTATCACAATAAAGCGTAATAGGTGACAGCGACGCTGGTACCACCTCGAGCTCCATAAGGAACTTCTTGAGCCAAACAGCTTCCTTTGCGGCTTCACAAGCAGCCACATACTCAGCTTCTGTAGTTGAGTCTGTAATGCATTTCTGCTTAATGCTCCTCCAACTAACAGCACCACCTCCCAAGATAAAGAGATGACCGGATGTTGACTTCCTCGAATCTTTATCTGACATAAAGTCCGAGTCAGTGTATCCCACTGGAATTAACTCACTACCACCGTACACAAGCATATAATCTTTAGTTCTTCTCAAGTACTTAAGAATGTGCTTGACGTTTGTCCAGTGCTCTGGACCTGGATTCGACTGATATCTACTAACCATGCCAACGACAAAGCAGATATCTGGTCTAGTGCATAACATCGCATACATAAGACTTCTCACTGCTAAAGCATAGGGAATTCCTGTTATGCGATTCCTCTCCTCCTGTGTCTTTGGACACTGGTCTTTGGAGAACGCCAAACCATGCCTGAAAGGTAATAAAGCTTTCTTCGAATTATCCATTGAAAACCTAGTTAGCACTTTATCGATATAACCAGCTTGAGATAATCCCATTATCTTTCGCTTGCGATCCCAAAAGAGCTTTATCCCAAGAATGTAGCTCGCCTCTCCTAGATCCTTCATATTGAAAGTACTAGCTAGCCAAACGTTGACTGTTGACAATGCCGCTACATCATTTCCAATGAGTAGAATGTCGTCAACATAAAGCACAAGAAAAGCCACCACTTTCCCTTCACACTTCTTGTATACACAAGGTTCATCCAGATTCTGTATGAAACCAAACGACTTGACCGCTTGGTCAAATCGGATGTTCCAACTCCTAGATGCCTGCTTAAGCCCATAAATGGACTTCTGCAACTTGCATACTAAGTTACCTTTCCGACCAGCTATGAACCCTTCTGGTTGTTGCATATAGATGTCCTCCTCAAGATTGCCATTCAAGAATGCAGTCTTGATGTCCATCTGCCAGATCTCATAATCTAAGCATGCAGCAATGGATAAGAGTATCCTGATGGACTTGAGCATGGCCACCGACGAGAAGGTTTCCTCATAGTCAATGCCCTCCCTCTGAGTATAACCTTTCGCTACAAGCCTTGCCTTAAAGGTCTCAACCTTTCCATCAGATCCTCTTTTCCTCTTGTAAACCCACTTACAGCCAATGGGTTTAATATTGGCTGGAAGTTCTACAAGATCCCAGACCTGATTGGAATCCATAGATTCTAATTCAGCCTTCATAGCTTTAACCCAATGAGCTGAATCAACATCAGCCATTGCCTCTTCGTATGTGGCAGGATCAGATTCAGATTCTATGGAGACAGCTTCAAAAACTTCTCCTAAGAACATGTATCTATCAGGCTGGTTGATCATCCTCCCACTACGACGAGGTACCGGTGCGGAAATAGGTGAAGAAGTGGTGTTTTCTTGATTTACATCGTTATTAACTGCGAGTTGGACTGAGGGCTCTCCTTCTATCTCTCTAAGATCTATCCTTCCCTTAGGTTTATGGTTCATGATATAATCATCCTCTAAGAAAACAGCATTTGTACTAACAAACACTTTCTGTTCTCTTGGATCATAAAAATACCATCCATAAGTACCCTTTGGATACCCCACAAAGTAACATACTTCCGATCTAGAATCCAATTTGCTCATCTTTCCTTTCAGCACATGTGCCAGACACCCCCATATCCGGAGATGTTGCAAAGAAGGCTTACGCCCAATCCACATCTCTCGTGGTGTCCTTGGAACAGATTTGCTTGGTACTAGATTTAGTATGTAAGCAGCGGTTTCCAAAGCATAACCCCAAAGGAATAATGGCAACCCAGAATAACTCATCATCGACCTAGTCATGTCTAAAAGAGTCCGATTCCTTCTCTCCGCTACACCATTCTGCTGAGGCGTACCAGGTGCAGTCAACTGTGACAGAATCCCATTATGTACGAGGTGATCAATAAACTCATTAGAGAGGTACTCGCCACCTCGATCAGATCGAATGGCCTTGATATGTGTGCCCAATTGCTTCTCCACTTCAGCCCTAAACTCTTTGAACTTTTCAAAGGCTTCAGACTTGTGCTGCATTAGGTACACATACCCATACCTAGAGTGGTCATCAGTAAATGTTATGAAATACTCATAACCACCCCTTGCTCTAATATTTATTGGTCCACACACATCAATATGAACTAATTCCAACAATGCATTGGTTCTATTCCCCTTTGCAGGAAAGGGCCTTTTGGTCATCTTACCCTCTAAACAAGACTCGCAGACTTCCGTTGGTTCGAGAACCAAATTTCCTAAGACCCCTTCTTTGACTAGTCTGCTAATCCTATTTAGATTGATATGGCCAAGCCTCATGTGCCAAAGCCTTGTTGGATTAGTGGAAGGTCTCTTTCTTTTAGATAGTACAGTTACCACTGAGTTATTAAGTTCCATGCAAGAGTCTTTAGAAATATTGGGAGTAATCACATACAAGCCATTTGATTTAACACCAGAACATATAAAAGAACTATTTCTTTTAATCACAAATTCAGTTCCAAAATGAAAAGAATAACCATTATTCGATAAATTAGAAACTGAAATTAAATTACGTCTCATTGAAGGGACGTAAAGAACATCTGATAAAATCAAAACTTTATTGTCTAGAAATTCTAAAACTACGACTCCTATAGCAACCGCAGAAACGGTTACGCTAGAACCTAGAGTAAGTATGATTTCTCCATCACTGCACCTCCTGGTTGATCTGAACCCCTGCAATGAATTACAGATATGGTTAGTCGCACCAGAATCAATGCACCAAGTGTTTGAAGTATCCGTTATAAAACTTACTTCAATCACATGTGATTCAATCATACCTTGAACTCTTGTAGCTAAGAATTCTGGACAATTCCTCTTCCAGTGGCCCTTGTTGCCGCATTGGAAACACTTTCCTTTGCCTTGGCCACCCACCTTCCCTTTGCCTTTATCTTTTCCCTTAGATTTTGCAATCTTAGGGACCGGTCCAACACTTGAACCACCAGTAGCAGCCTTCTTCTTCCCTTTCTTTCCTTTTGGTGTAGATCGGGAGGAGGAAGCGCTTTTCTCAACGTTCAAAACGTTGACCCCAGGTTTGATCACCGCTTCCGCTGCCAAAAGAGAACTCATCAATTCGCTCATTGAAAAATTCATTTGATTCATATTATAGTTAAGTTTAAATTGAGCGAATGAAGGCGACAGCGAATTGAGGATCATATCAACTTGGGTCTGTGCATCGATGTTGGCACCTAGGGTCTCCAACTCGTTTAAATAACCAATCATTTTTAAAACATGTTCCTTGACTGGAGTCCCTTCCGACATCTTTGCACTCATTATCTTTTGCATGGCTACCTGTCTGGCAGGCCTGCCATGCTCCCCAAACATCTTTTTCAGGGACGTGATAATGTCACTGGCAGAATCGTTCGATTGGAATTAGTGTTGCAACACACCAGCCATTGAGGCTAGAATGTAGCAACGAGCCATTCCATTCGACTTCTTCCATTTGTCGAACTTGCGTCTGGCAGCTGCAGAAGCATTTGCCGCGGGTTCTTCAGGGCTTGGGGTGGTGAGGACATATATGTGATCTTCCGCAGTTAATACGATGTCAAGGTTACGTTTCCATTCAGTGTAGTTGTTTCCAGTTAACTTGTTTTGAGTGAGTATGGTGGCAAGTGGACTAAATGTAGATCCAGACATTATGATTTACTGTAAAAATCAAAAGACAAAATAAATATGGATATCAGAATTTGACAGTTTGAAATAAAAGAATCCTTAAAAACTCTTATTTTAAAACAAAGTCGCCGGAATATCGAAACGAAAGAATAAAGCCTCCGTGTGGTGGTCAATGTTCGATCTTTCGATTAATCATGACTTGTCCACTATGCAACTCTTGCAAAACAAGTTATGACTCCCGAACCTTTTGATCTCTAAGTTTATGAGTAATGTCCCGTGTAGGAACCCTTATCCATAGCTTAGCTAGTGTGTACCATTAACTAGGATCCAATCACAACCGTCTCTAGTAGCGCCTCTGTATGGTGGTCACCCTCTAACACGTCTGATTGATCCTATCAAAGGAAGTTCACATCTAGTAACCAATGAGTAATGCACCCTCCGTATGGAATGATCACCCCTGGTGGGGTGACACAGAATGCACCAGTCATCTTACAGTGAACCGTTAATGGAAGATCGTGGGTGTTAATTAATAAGACCCTCTCCCACTAGATTTAGTATATAAGGATTTTGCTTTTGAAAAATATTTCCACACATTACCCATAAACATCCAATGTTTACTAATGCGTTGAAATGGGTTTTGAATTTTATTTTAGAAAACTTGTTTTACGTGCATGCAAGTAGTGACAATATAATTAAATGCCAATCACAAACCAAGCACATAAAACAAAAAACTAAAATTGAAAAATAAAGACATCTAAGCGATGCCTCTATCTCCCATGGCTCTATCTCCATAGAACCTCCTTTTGGTTTAATCGCCTCCAGCTCCATCTTCATGGACAATGGCTCCTTGCTCCATCTTCATGGATTTTCTAATTCTATTACATTTGTCCTATGCTTCTTTTGAAGCTTACAATTTATCCAGAAATAGAAATTGCAACAACAACAAAATAAAAGGCTAGGGAAAACGGTGCGACCTTCCTTTTCATAGGATTGAAGTCTCAGCGCCCTTTACATATGCCTTAAAACCAAACCAAACTTAAATTACAACATGCACCAATCTCAAACAATTTAAATACAAATATTCAAATGATTTGGTCCCATGGGAGATAGCGACTAATCTAGCTGCAAAAGGGTTAGTCGTACACGCATCCATACATACATAACAAATATATGTAACTATTGAAACAATTAATTGATTCACACAGTATATAAACTCTTTACATACTGAATTAGAACATAAAAACAGCATCTTACTTCTCTGTCATAGTTCGATCGATCGAAGACCGTTCAATCGCTCGAACCTTCGATCGATTGAACACTGTTCAATCGCTTGAACATTCTGTTTCACAGAATGATTTGAAAATTTTACAGAATATTTTAAAATTAAAGTTTTTAATTTCAAAACTCTTAAAAACTGTGAAATAGAGAACCTGACAAAGTATCTGTCTCGAAAATCTAACTTCATTCGATCGATCGAATACCAGAACGTTTTGATCGATCGAAGACTGTTCGATCGCTTGAGAACAGTATGTTCGATCGATCGAAGTATGTTCGATCGATCGAACCCGCCTTGCATCCTATGCAATCACAGATTTGTATACTGCTGCGATAATACTACAGAAACAGATCTGTGACGATGCAGTTTCGAAACCAGTTCTAAAATCAACATGCAAATCAAAATAGTGTTCCAAAAACGCATCTATAGATCCAAACGAGCGTGGCTCGGATACCAATTGATGGAAAAATTGGTTTAAGTTAAAAGTTTAAACACGCAGCGGAAAATTCAAGTTATAAAAACTTATTTGGTAGCCTAGGATCTACTACTCGTCAATTCCATAGATGCGTACAAGAGGGGACAAGAGTTTATACCTTAGTGTCTTGAACCCAATTCTGAAATCTTCAACTTTCAGCAGCCTCCACTAGATGGCCTTCACTCTTATGACTCCTATGGATGCTCGCAGGAAGGACTAGGGTTGGTGGGAACCCTAATGGAGAGGAAGGAGAAGGTTTGGGACTCTAAAACAGTTTCTGCAGCTTCTGACGTTCAAAAACGGCGAACTTCTTTTCCAGAACGCAGCTGCCCTATTTATAGATTCCCAGAACCGACCTAGACTTCGACCGATCGAAGTGACTTCGATCGATCGAACCTTCGATCGATCGAACCATTTTCGATCGATCGAACCTGCCATGACTTCAATCGATCGAACATACTTCAATCGATTGAACTTGTCTTGACAGCTTCCTCAAGTGTCTTTCCAAGTATCCTGGCGGAGCAAAGAGTGGGACCTCCTAGGCTCTTTATTGTTGGCTCAGATCAGTTGATTAATTCCCATGACCAAACTCTTTGATCAGCAAATTAATCGAATGATCAGTTAACGTTTACTCCACCATAAAACGATAACTGAACTCCAACGCAAAAGAACATATCCGAAGCGATAAATAGACTTGTATGTTGTACTAATGTCCCTCTACCTTCAGCATTCGTAATCATATTCAGGTAGTCGGAT
This sequence comes from Hydrangea macrophylla, assembly GCA_033977485.1. Lineage (NCBI taxonomy): Eukaryota > Viridiplantae > Streptophyta > Magnoliopsida > Cornales > Hydrangeaceae > Hydrangea > Hydrangea macrophylla. Next base: position 33,903,465 of record CM066988.1, read on the forward strand.
AACTGTTACTGTCAACCTGAATCATGATTACTTCTTGTATTCCTTGAGTCCCATTCACCTCTCATGATTACCAAATATGTTGATAACTCTTATCAACAAGACTGCAGTATTCAGTAATCGACTTGGTGACATTCTCAAGGGAATGCTTACTCTGAATCAAAGGGTAGATTCTATCTTAACAATATATGTTCACAATCCTATGAATATGACATACCCAAGATACCTAGGTGTTGATCTTCTGTAGACCTCACTGATTGGTAAGTCACAGCAGCCATATCCACAGTCTGTGTTCATAATCGTCTCAAGATTGAGTACACGTACCTTATACAAGTTATGAGCTCTTATTAGCTGTTTGACAGTCTTCAGTGTCAATAAGAAAACTCAGGTCCATCAATGCACTATAAGCACTAGCATATTAACTAAGAGTTACACTCTAGTGATTGAAATTCATCACTCCATCCAATGGTAGTTAATCATGCTGCAGTGTAAACCTGATGAGATATCCAGTCTCATCATCCACTGTGACAAGTTCTAAGTATCAAAGAATAGTAATTCGTATCTCACTTGTATGTATCTCATACATACACGAATTGCCTACTATGACATTTAAGGATTAACAATCATCTCATGAAAGAAACATACATAATGAAATGTAAAGCTAATATCCATATATTAAAACGTCAATGTCTCATACATAAAGTAATGGCTTGAGGGCATAAACCCAACACAAACCACCAAGAAAATTCTCAGATCTGGGGGTATCACTGTCGACCGCTCTTGATAGGCTATTAGCAAAAGGGCATCTCCGTCAGTTGGAACCTCGACCTCTACCAAGTTCACTTCCGTCAAATTTTCAAGGGGATCTCTTTTGCAAATTTTATCAACAAAACGGCCACTCAACAGATCGGTGCATGAGATTAAGGCACGAAATCCAAGATCTTATTGATAACAAGGTGATATCGGAACCACCCGCCAGAGCCCCGAATGTCACAAGAAATCCACTACCAAACCACCATGCTGTACCACCACCGCAAGGCCTCTATTTCTTGGGGATAGAAGAAACCATCTTCGATCCGTCTAGGCTAATCACTAAGGCTGGGACACCAAGAAGGCCTTATCAGCTGATGGAGAGTCTGACAATCTGTACCTTGGAGGGCGTTTCGAAGGGATGTGGAGAAGAAAAAGCAGAACAGATGGATTAGTGGGTTCAAGAAACGGACAATGTAGATCAGATAGAAGATGATTTGTGGTACAAGAGTGATGAAGAGGTGGGAATCGAAGATGAGAATTTGGGAAAAGTTTCAAAGGCCGAAAATTTGTGGATGAGAGAAGAAGTCAGTCATTTGACCCGGTCGGGCAGACACTTCAAGCCGCACGAACTGGAGGAAGATCACCCGGGGAGGAATTTAGACAAGGGAAAAGGAAAAATAAATGAGGAAGCGGAGGAAGATAGGGTCCTGAAACAATTGAAGAAAATTCAGGCTAACATCACTGTTTGGGGCTTACTGATCGCTTCAAAACGTCACAGGCAGGCAGTCTTGGACACTTTGAACCAATCCGGCGTTTCCATCGACGCAACACCAGAAGACCTCGTGGGAATGATCAGTAGGATTCCAACTCTGGCTATTACCTTCTCATCAGACGACCTACCTCCGGGAGGGCCCGCTCGCAATAAGCCATTGTATGTCACTGTTGAATGCCTGGGGAACACTGTACGCACCTGTCTTGTTGACAATGGATCCGCTCTAAATGTGTGTCCGTTCTGAACAGCCAAGCGTATGGGTTTGGATGAAACAACGTTCGTACCATCCGAGCAACAGGTGAGGGCATACGACAACACTCAGAGAACGGTCATGGGAATAATTCTCCTCCATTTAGCTATCGGGCCTGTGGAAAAGGAAGCCGAATTTCAAGTCATCGACATACCCGCTTCTTTCAATTTACTGCTGGGAAGACCGTGGCTAGACAGCTTAGGCGCCATACCATCTACGGCTCATCAGAAAGTCAAATGTGTCTAGAAGAGCAAGGTCTGTGATATTCTCGAGGATAGTTGGGTTCGTCCGTCTAAAGCTTCATCAAGTGCACCGGTTTTAGAACTTCAGTTGCAAGAAGAAGAAGCAGATTTGGGGGGTTTTGAATTCGTCAACATGATGGAAGGTGAGAAGCCGAGAGAGTTCCTGTCGCTTTATTTCGATCAGTATGCAAGTCCGTTGGTCGTAGGGATCATGAAGAAGATGGGTTTCTTTCCAGGTATAGGATTGGGAAAGAACCTTCAAGGCCTGCCGGAGTTCCCGAGAATCCCTACTCATACTCACACTCACACTCATGGTTTGGGTTATTAGCCGTCTAGGGAAGAATTGAGAGGAAGGAAGAAGGCAGTTGACACACCAATGACTTCGTACCAGAAAACTCTCAATGGGTATTTCACAAAGGAAGGCGAAGATTTCCCCTTTTGCGGCTTCCCAGAACCATGGGTTGATCGAAAGGATAATCGTTTGAAGCCGGGGTTTGAGATCTTCTTCCCCCATGAATTCTCTGAGTATGAAGATCCATATCTGCAGGTGCTCGTGAAGTCAGCTACTGCCAAAGACTGGATTGGTGCGCTAGACAGCCCGGTCACGTAAAACCTGTTGAGCGAAGGAGAGGCGAAAGCCAAAGAAAAAAGAAAAGGGTATGGAAGTCGAGGTTGAAGAAGGGTATCTCGAGGATGTATTGGAGGAAGAACCAGAGGAAGAACCAAGACAGGGGACCTAGAAGAATGCTTCATCGCCGACAAGGGAGGGGAAAGCAAGAAAGAGTGGGTTTTTGAGTCTAGTGATAGGTATCCCCCACACCCAGAGTCTGTAATGGCCCAAATGAGGCATCTTTCAATTTCTATGTCTGTTGTAATCACTCCAAAGAAAATCAATGAAAGCATGACTAATCCTGCCTACTCGAATGCGCTTAATGAATGTGATGAATGTGATGATCATGAAATACCCATTGAATTGCAAAAATTAATTGAAAAAGAAAAAGAATCTGCATGTAAAATCATTGAGGACACTCTAACGATTAATCTAGGAAATGCAAATAATCCTCAAAATGTCTTTATCGGCTCTACACTTAGCAAAGAAGAAAGCGAAGAATTAATCAAACTATTAAGTGAATTCAAAGATGTTTTTGCATGGTCTTATAATGATATGCCAGGCATTGATCCAGAAATAGTCCAACACCACATCCCCGTCTTCCCCAATTCAAAATCTGTAAAACAAAAATTGAGGCGAATGAGGCCTGAATGGGCACTCAAAGTCAAAGAGGATGTTGAAAAATAGTTAAGAGCCGGATTCTTAATGGTCACCGAGTATCCAGAATGGATCGCCAATATAGTGCCTGTCCCGAAAAAGGATGGTCGTGTTAGGGTTTGCGTTGATTTTCGAGACCTAAACAAAGCAAGCCCTAAAGGCGATTTCCCTTTACCACATATCGATGTCCTCATTGATAACACCACCGGGCATGAACTTCTGTCCTTCATGGATGGATTCTCAGGGTACAACCAGATTCTAATGGCGCCCGAGGATAGGGAGAAAACTACCTTTATCACACCGTGGGGAACTTATTACTATAGGGTGATGCCATTTGGGCTTAAGAATGCAATTAGCGGGCAGCTACTACATTACTGCATGACATGATCCATAAGGAGGTGGAGGTATATGTGGACGATATGATTGTAAAATCTAAGGAAAGGAGAGGACATTTAGAGGCGTTGAGAAAATTCTTCGGGAGGTTGAGAGAATTTAGAATAAGGCTAAAACCCGCAGAAATGCACCTTCGGGGTCACCACCAGAAAGCTATTAGGGTTCCTCATCACTCAGAGAGGGATAGAGGTGGACCCGACCAAGATAAAGGCCATAGTCGAAATGCAACCACCCAAGAACGAAAAAGAGTTAAGGGGATTTTTGGGTAGAATACAGTTCATAAGCCGTTTCATCTCGAAGCTCACTTCAACCAGTGACCCGTTGTTTAGGTTACTCAGGAAAGGAGAAAAGTTTGACTGGGATACCCTATGTCAACAAGCCTTTGATAAGATCAAAACCTACCTCCAAAACCCACATGTCCTGTCACCACCCTCACCAGAGAGACCTTTACTGCTATACCTTTCTGTGTCCGAGGATTCAATGGGGTGTATGTTGGCCCAAGAAGGAGAAGAGGGATAATGGAAAAAGCTATTTATTATTTGAGCAAGAGGATGACCAGATATGAGCTGAAATACTCACCTTTAGAAAAAGCCTGTTGGGCCCTAGTCTGGTGTACCCGTCGTCTTAGCCATTACATGTTAGCCTTTCCCATTGTCCTAATCTCCCGAATGGACCCACTCAAATAACTGTTCGAAAAGCCTGTCTTAACAAGTAGAATTTCCCGTTGGACCATGATGTTGGCCGAATTTGATATCAGATATGTCACTTCAAAATCGGTCAAAGGAAGGGCCGTTGCTAAATACCTAGCCGATCTTGCCGTAGAATCTGAGGAGAAGGGAGAGTTCAAGTTTCCCGACGAGGGGGTAATGGAGTTGAAAGAAGATCTGTGGAAGATGTATTTCGATGGAGCCGCCAACCAACTAGGCTATGGGGTTGGAATTATCCTCGTGGGACCCAATGGAACACCTACCCCGTTAGCCGTCAAGTTTAGGTACAACTCAACCAATAACACGACGGAGTACGAAGCATGTATAGTCGGAATGAAAGCCGCATTAGTTCTAAAAGTTGAGAAGATTGACGTGTTCGGAGATTCCAATTTGATTATATCTCAAGTACGAGGTGATTGTAGGGTGAAACACGAAAAATTGAGACCCTACCACGACTATCTGGAGAGCCTGAAAGCGCAGTTCAAAAAGATTTCATTCTACTACCTCCCTCGCAAAGAGAACCAGTTGTCTGATTCCCTAGCAACCTTGGCCTCAATGATACAAATCCCTTCAGGAGTCACCATGATACCGCTGTCCATAGAAATCAGAAACCAACCTTCGTTTGAGACAGTCACAACTATAGAAGGAGGAGGTGAGTTACCTTGGTACATGGATGTTTGGAATTTCATTAAGGAAGAAGAATACCCCGAAGGAGCTTCAGAGAAGGACAGAAAGGCAATCCGAAGATTCTCCGCCCAATTTGTGATATATGCGGATAAGCTGTGGAAAAAGTCGTATATCGGGTTCAATCTAGAATGTTTATATGGAGGGGAGGCTAAGAGGATGATGAAAGAGATACACGAAGGAGTCTATGGACCCCACATGAATGGACATATGCTGGCAAAGAAGATAATTCGGCAAGGGTATTACTGGACCACTTTGGACAAGGACTGCTGTGAGTACGTTAGAAGATGCCACAAGTGCCAGATCCATGCAAATCTGATGCACACTCCACCTTCCCAGCTCTACAGCATGACCACGTCGTGGCCTTTCTCTGTTTGGGGCATTGATATCATTGGCGAGATAGTTCCAAAGGCATCCAATGGACACAAATACATAATCGTGGCGATTGATTATTTTACCAAGTGGGTATAGGCGGCCTCGTATGCAACTTTGAAGGCCAAGGACGTGGTAAGCTTCATCGAGAAGAATATAATCTGCAGATATGGGGTCCCAAATGAGTTCATCTCCGATCACGGCAGTCATTTTCAAGGAGAGGTCATCCCGCTCTTAGAGAAGTACAAGATCACTCGTCATCAGTCTTCCCTGTATAGGCCCCAAACGAACGGGGCTGTGGAAGCAGCAAATAAGAATGTCAAGGCAATCTTAGGAAAAACTACAGATACGTATAAGGATTGGCATGAGAAGCTACCATTTGCATTTTGGTGATATCGCACCTCTGTAAGAACTTCTACGGGAGCTACGCAGTACTCATTGGTCTACGGGATGGAAGCCGTCCTCTCAGTTGAAGTAGAGATACCTTCTTTGAGAGTCTTGATAGAGTGCGAAGTGACTGAGTCGGAATGGATGCGAGGGAGGTATGAGGAACTAATGTTGCTCGATGAAAAAAGGTTGGCTGTAATAAACCATACTCGGGGATACCAAAAGAGGATAGCACGTGCTTTCAACAAAAAGGTCCGCCCAAGGAAGCTTGCTGAGGGTGACCTGGTCCTCAAAGAACTGAAAGTGCCCGTTTATGACCCCAGAGGAAAATTCAAACCCAACTGGGTCGGGCCGTACATCATTAAGACTCTCCTCTCTGGAGGAGCGGCCTATCTCATGGACCTAGACGGGGTTGAATTCAAGCAACCAATCAACATCGATCGCCTCAAAAAATACTTTGCTTGAAACCGCTTCTTTCAAAACTTCCTACCTAGATGAACTACATTTGACCTGATTCCTACTAGGGGATATGTAGGCAACCTACTTGGTTCGGTCATTAAAAATAAAACTGCCCGAGTGGCGTCTTCCTTCAAGCCTTAAACCGAACTACTACAAGCCTGATACCCATTTGGGGATAAGTAGGCGGGCTCTCGAAAGCCTTCGGCCCATGAAAACCTAAAAAGAAAAACCTTGTGCTAAACTAGGGGCTGTGGATACCGGCATTTGGGCCCACTTTTAAAATTAAAACTCATTTTTCTTTTCAAATTCAAATACAACGAGTCGCCACTTATTTTTTAAAAGGAAAATTAAGAAACCATTTTAAAAGCAAACCGATCTTTTTCCGAAACCAAAGATAAACTGGGTCCGGGGATTATGGAATGAGAGGGGAAGGAGCCCGGCGGACTAAAACACCCCCTCTCATCCTATCTCGCGATAGGCCTCTACTCAACATCCATTTAATCCAATTAATAATCTAAGCATGCCCTCAACTAATACATATATAGGTATACATAACACAAGCATGTTGGAAATGGTGTAAAAGCAATGCTGCAGAAAAAGAAGATTTGTTGCAATTTGCTAACGGTAAAATATCATTCATAAGTCACATAATTCAACTAGCAAGCATCATGATATGCAAGTAAGGAACTAGAGAACTCACCCGGGATCCAGCCGCGAAATGGAAACATGCAATGCATACACAAAATACAAAGCCTAAGAAAAGGTCTCTAATTCACATATTCACATAAGGCAAAACCTAAGCTAAGGTGTCGCACATGGAGTCGAAAAATCAATCAAATCAATAAATGAAATCAACTAGAGAAGAGATGAGAAGTCGTACCTCTAAAGCGTTACAAAACAAGGGTTAGTCCATATACTTTTGACAAGATATCAAATAATCAACCCTAAGCTTCTAGCTTAAATCTACCAAACAATGAAAGAATTGACCTATTTATGGATTCCTTTTTATTAGTTGAGAACATATCACCTCTATAGATATGTAAGTTTCAACTAGGAGCCAATGCAATGTCCATATAGAGATGCTATAGTCCCAACATGATCACAAGAAATTCACAATTAGGTTCAATCCGGAACAAAACAAACTAGAGCTAGGTCCTAACTACAAGTATGAATATACATGAATAAATGAATGAATATGAACAAGAATGAGATATGAATTTATTCACCAATTTGGATCACTTAGCCTCTGGATTCAAGCTAAATTATTATTATTCAAAACATGATTTGGGTTCTAAGACATTTGGAGACCATTTGAGTTGAAATAAATAAGATTAGACAAAAATAGTAGCAGTTTTTTATGAATTACAGAGAGCAGACATGACTTTCAAAGCTAAGAAAACCATACCTCCAACGGTTGGATCTTAATGATTTTTGGATATGTTATGCCTCTGTGAGTCTAGTTTCTAATCCAAAAAGAAAATCAAGGTTTCAACGGGTTAGATCTCCGGGAATATGGGAAACACTAGACCTCACTCAGGATTTTACAACTCTCTGTCCAGAGATATTGTATGATTTTTTAAAAATAGCAAAAAAATCTGAATTGCTTCGTTCTTTTTAGGGAATCTTCCTAACACATTAAAGTCCTTAGAAAAAATTATTAAAGGTCATGAAAACTTAGTTAGAGCTCTGATCTATCAATTTTAAAACCAGTTTGCTGTTCTGAAATTTTGGACAGAGAGTTGCTTACTTGGAAATCATTAGACCAAACCATCCTAAGTATGGAATCTCATCAAAACAAAAATCACAGAGGTACCGATATGAGTTATGAACACTCTCCAATTGGTCTCATCCAATTTCCAATGAATCATGATTTTATAAAAATCTTTGATCACAGTTGGTTTGTGGATTCACTGCACCATTGTGGAATTTATGTTCATATTTTAAAACCATCTTGACCCATGATCCTTTGAAGGACTAGAACCAAGTATGATTGTGATCATTCAAAAGTATGGTGAAATATAAGAGAAATTCATGGACTTAGCCTTAGAATATCTCCTTCATAGACCTCATATTGAGGATCTAATAAGAGCACTTCTAAGTCTTACTCAATCCTATGAAATTAAACTAGACCAAAATCTAAATCCTCTCCCAAATAAATGATCCTTGAGGAATATGGAACAAACTTATTCTCCTCTCAAATTAATGGTTCTTGGAGGCTAACTGAGACACAAATCTACTCAAACCTCTATGGAATATAACAAGAATTCCATAAGATTCTTAGTAAGGAGGCCCAAGTCATGGGTTAGGACTTGAGTCTCACTAATTAAGTGTAGATTATGATCATGATTCATTTTAATCTCCATATGGATCATAAGATCATAGGAGAATAAGGAATCAAACTCAAAGAGGCTCAATGAGATATGGAAGATCTCATGAACCTTATGAATGAAATAGAAATAAAGGAAATCAAAGTTTTACTTAGAGGACTTGGAACACAAATTCTTCAAAATTAACTCACCTCAAACCCAAGGCATTAATTAGATCCAAATTAATGAAATGTTATGAGATTCAATCACAAGTTCTTGATGGTGTGTGATGAAATGGGGTAAGAAGAGAGGTTTTGAAAATGTGAAAAGTTCCTAGATCTAAGAACTTGTGATTGAATTAGCCTAACTCTATCAAGGATTAAGAGGTTACCTCTATGACCTCAAAGAATTCTTCTATCTCTTGTGAAGCTCTTCCAAGATCTTCAAATTCTTCTCAAAGTTCTTCAAATTCTTCAAGAAATTCTTCTATTCTTCTCAATTCTCTATATCTCTCTCTTTTCAACTCAAGTATATCTCTTGTTTTGTATATATAATGATTCAAAAGTTCAACTCCCCTCAAAATGAAGATGAAGGTCTGTTTATATAGATCCCCATTTCAAGGTTAAATGGGTAAATCGGGTGGAAACCCATGTGCAAAGTTTTCTTCTAGAACATGTGAAAAAAGCAGTCTGTTACAGCCAACGGCACTCGACGGCTCCTGGCGGCATTCGCTGAGTGCCGGGCGGCACTCACTGAATGCTGGACGGCAACCCGTGAGTGCCGGCACGGCACTCAGTGAGTGCCGCCGGGTTTTCCGGGTGCCGGGGCTAACTGAATTTGCTCCTCTTTTAAATTTTCAAAAGGAATATTAATCAAAACCTAATTTTTGTGAGTTATCTTTATATATTTATGTATATTTGTGCTAAAATGCACCCATGTGGGTGGTATGCACCCATGTGGGTGATATGCACCCATGTGCATGGTATATTCTTTAATATGCTATGTTTCTTTTATTTTATTGCAAAAGAAAATTCCTCTTTATTTTAAAATTCCTTTTTTATCATTTTTATTTTATACTTCTTTTCAAAAAACCTTTGTATATTGAGCAAACTCTCAAACTGATTTCCTCATGTGTTCTTCAATGTTCGGGTTTCTCCCGAATACCCAAACTCTCTCCCTTCTCTCTCTTTTTTATTTTCTATTTTCAATTTTGAAATTTGTCTTGAAGAATCATTTGAAGATTTTGAATTTCCTGAAAAATATTCGAATGTCACCGGTCATTGCCATCATCGGTCTTTGAGAGGTAACCAATCCCTAGATTTGACGTTTGGTCAAAATTGGGGTGTCTACAGTTTGCCCCTCTTTTACAGAGCTTGTGAAGCAACGCGTATCACAAATGAATGTCAAAGCCCATGTGAAAGACAAGCCTTTGACCAAACAGTCGAATCCAGGTAAAAACAAAAGTGCGTTGCAAAGACCGGGTGCGCAGAGAGCCAAATGCTGGTCGCGCACAAAGGTGAGCTGCCTACGTATCCCATCGGGAATCAGACCAAGACGTAGTTCAGGCAAGAGAGACAATCAAATGCAAGTAGTCACACAGATGAATGCACCTATCTTATCGTGATGCATATGCTCAACAATTTACCGTCCCGTGCTCCCAAACGTGATGGTTCGGAACCATGCTTCTTCCTAGCATCGGAAATGCATCCTATACTTCAAGTTTTCCTATTATGATATCATCCTATTCTGGGAACACCATGAATGATACATATGCATGCTCTATGTGAGTTTTTTTTTTTTGGAATCGTCTGATTGACTGAGATGCGCCTTGCGCCTTACACTCCATAGCCAAATCAGGTAGCACGCGGAGAGATTGAGCTGCTTCACGCCTTATGCTCCGAAATCTTCCAAAAAAAGGTCATCTGATCGACTGAGCCGCTTCACGCCTTACGCTCCATAGTCGAATCAGGTAGCACACGGAAAGATTGAGCCGCTTCACGCCCTACGCTCCAAAACCTCCAAATATCCTCTGATCGACTGAGCTGCTTCACGCCTTACGCTCCATAGTCGGATCAGGTAGCACACTGAAAGATTGAGCCGCTTCACGCCTTATGCTCCGAAATCTTCCAAAAAAAATGTCATCTGATCGACTGAGCCGCTTCACGCCTTGTGCTCCATAGTCAAATCAGGTAGCACGCGGAAAGATTGAGCCGCTTCACGCCTTACGCTCCATAACCCTCCAAATATCCTCTGATCGACTAAGCTGCTTCACGCCTTACGCTCCATAGTCGAATCAGGTAGCACGCTGAAAGACTGAGCCGCTTCACGCCTTATGCTCCGAAATCTCCCAAAAAAAGGTCATCTGATCGACTGAGCCGCTACACGCCTTACGCTCCATAGTCAAATCAAGTAGCACGCGGAAAGATTGAGCCGCTTCACGCCTTACGCTCCATAACCTGCCAAATATCCTCTGATCGACTGAGCTGCTTCACGCCTTACGCTCCATAGTCGGATAAGGTAGCACGCTGAAAGATTGAGCCGCTTCACGCCTTACGCTCCAAAATCTCCCAAAATCATCTGACTGACTGAGCCGCTTCACGCCTTACGCTCCATAGTCAAATCAGGCAGCACGCGAAAAGATTGAGCCGCTTCACGCCTTACGCTCCAAAATCTCCCAAAATCATCTGACTGACTGAGCCGCTTCATGCCTTATGCTCCATAGTCAAATCAGGTAGCACGCGGAAAGATTGAGCTGCTTCACGCCTTATGCTCTATAATCTCCTAAAATCATCTTATCGATTCCTTTGTCAAATCAAGTAGCAACATTGGGGTTAGTGCAGATTTGTTTGCGGAAACCAAAGATGCAAATGTGTTATTTCACGAGGCAAAGTCAACGTTGACTCGATTTAACTCCCGACTCCTTATATTTTTTGGAGTTACTTTCTTTTTCGAGGTTCATTTTCAAATTTTCCTAAATCTGGAGGTACTCAGATGCGTATCCATTTTCATCTCTGGAATCAATGGTCAATCAGAATCAAATTGGCTTAATTTCTCACCATTTGGAGTCAATCTGACTCAAAGTCAACTCAATTTTCAAAACCCGGAGTCAATCTGACTCAAATCAAATCAATTTCCAACAATTCGGAGTCATTCAGACTCCAATCAAATCAATTTTTCAAAATCAGGAGTCAATCAGACTCCAATCAAATCAATTTTTCTAAAATTAGGAGTCAATCAGACTCCAATCAACTCATGTTTTCCAAAATCGGAGCCATTCAGACTCGAATCAAATCAATTTTCAAAATTCTGGAGTCAATTAGACTCAAACCAACTATTTTTTTTAAGAATTGGAGCCAATCAGGCTCGAACCAAATCAATTTTCAAAGAATTGGAGCCAATCAGGCTCTAATCAAACCAATTTTCAAAGAATTGGAGCCAATCAGGCTCACACCAAATCAATTTTCAAAATTCTGGAGTCAATTAATCTCTTAATCAAATCAATTTCAAAATCGGGAGTTTAATTAATCTCCTAGTCAAATCAAATTCAAAATCGGGAGTTTAATTAATCTCCTAATCAAATCAATTTCAATATCAGGAGTCAATCAGACTCCAATCAGATCAATTTTTCAAAATCTGGAGTCAATCAAGCTCCAATCAAATCAACTTTTCAAAATCAGGAGTCAATCAAGTTCTAATCAAACCAATTTTCAAAGAATTGAAACCAATTAGGTTCAAATCAAATCAATTTTCAAAATTCCGGAGCAAATTAGGCTTAAATCAACTATTTCTTAAAGAATTGAAGCCAATTAGGTTTCAATCAAATCAATTTTCAAAATTCCGGAGCCAATTAGGCTCAAATCAACTATTTTCCAAAGAATTGGAGCCAATCAGGCTCAAACCAAATCAATTTTCAAAAATTTGGGAGCCAATTAATCTCCTAATCAAATCAATTTCAAAATCAGGAGTCAATCAAACTCAAATTAGATCAATTTTCAAAAGTTCGGAGTCAATCAGACTCTAATTTATTCAATTTTCTAAATTCGGGAGTCAATTAGACTCCAAATCAGATGAATTTTCAAAATCAGGAGTCAATTAGACTCCTATTAAAATCCAATTTCAGAGAAATCCGGAGTCGATTAGACTCAACTTATTCATTTTCCAAAATTTGGAGCCAATTAGACTCCAATCAAAATTCAATTTCAGAGAAATCCGGAGTCGATTAGACTCAACTTATTCATTTTCCAAAATTTGGACCCAATTAGACTCCAATCAAAATTCAATTTCAGAGAAGTCCGAAGTCGATTAGACTCAAATTATTCACTTTTCCAAAAACTTGGAATCAATCAGACTCCAATTAAAATTCAATTTTAGAGAAATCCGGAGTCGATTAGACTCAACTTATTCATTTGCCGCAAACGGGTGTTCTTGACAGAATTTTCAACAAGCAGGGGCTAATTCCAATTTTCCAAAGGGCTTAATAATTTATTTTTCAAATCTCGGGGGTCCTTTTGAAACGAGGGAAAATTTTTAAGGACATGGGAGCTAAATTCGGGGGTCTTTTTTGTAAATAGTGAAAATTAGGAGCAAAAGGGCCACCTGGCACACGTGACGGCACTCGGTGAGGAGGACCGGCACTCATGAGTGCCGGCCGGCACTTCGTAAAATGCCGGGCGGCATTCACTGAGTGCCGGCGGCTTTCCATCGAGTGCCGGCCTGGCCAACAGTTTGTTTAAAACTTGGTTTCTTCTTCTCTCTTTTTTCATTCTCTCCTCTCTCTTCTCTCGGATTTCCTCTCTAGGATTTCATTCTCTCTTGATTTTCTCTTCAAGAACCACTCACAATCAAGGTATGTTCACTCTCTAACCATAAAGATTACTTCTTTGCTTGATTTTGTGCTTGAGATCATGATCCTTCATGTTATTCTCACTGTAATTTCATATGAATCTTAATTGTTTTCTCCCTTTGCTTGTAGATTCTTCAATGGCTAGCGGTTCAGGGTCTTATGGTCCTCCAAAGAAGAAGTACAAACCCAACCCGGTCCACCACTCCTCATTCTTACTCACCGACCCCGGGGCACATCTCTCGGCACGAGCTTTCAATCGATTGGTATACTCCCAAACCTCCCTCTTTGTGCTTATGATAGAATAATGTAAGGCAATGCAATGCATGAATAAAAAATGCATGGATGAATGTTTCCCCCTTTTGATGCCAATGTGATGTATTATATGATGATCAATGCATGTATGAGTGTATACTTGAATATTCACCCTATTTACCAATCTCCCCCCTTCTTGACTTTTTGTCATGATTAGGATTCACTGCTTGGTATTGCGCCTCTTCTTTTTATCGCCTTTATTTGGACACATTGATTTCATTATTTCGTTTATTCATTGCTAATGGGGGGTTGTGCTAACCTTGTGAATCGGATGAATTTTGCGTATGCTTAACACTTTGATGAACCTGAAATCCAAATATCGCTTACGACCCATGAACATTTTTTTTTGTTTTTGTATTGAACGAGTTGCTTAGACTCAAAAGAGATCCCCTTTTTATTTTTCAGATCAATGAATCGCTTACACTCAAAGAAGTTTTTTTTTTATCAATGATTCACTGAGGTTCGAAAAAATTTCCTTTTGCTTCTCTTATTTTTCAGACTGATGAGTCGCTGAGACTCAAACTACTCTTTTTTTTCAAACCAGCGAGTCGCTCAAACTCCCAAAGGATTTTTTTATTTTTAGATCAACGAGTCGACGAGACTCGAGAAAATTCCCTTTTACTTTCCTTTCTTTTTCTTCTTTTCTTTTACTTTTCAAATCCATGAATTGCTGCGACTCAAAGAGTTCTCTTTTTCAAATTGATGAGTCGCTTAGACTCCCAAGAATTCTTTATATTTTTCAAATCAGTGAGTCGCTTAGACCCCAAAAGATTTTTTTCCTTTTTTAAATCACCGAGTCGGTTAGACTCCAAAGAATTCTTTTTCTTTTCAAATCACCGAGTCGCTTAGACTCCAAATAATTCTTTTTATTTTCAAATCACCGAGTCGCCTGGACTCGGGAGTTATTTTTCTTATTCACGAAATTGAATTGCTTAGGTCCTAAAAGAAAGCATTTATTATTTCCCTCTTTCTAATTTTGTTTTTCTTTTCTTGTTTTTTTTTGCTTGTTTGCAGACTCCAGAATTCGTCCTCAAGGGTCATGGGAGCATGGCTCACGGCCGAAGATGGTACGAGGAACTTTCTGACGAGGTCAGAACTTTGGTCAATAATGCCAGGTTCGGGCTCTTTGCGCTGCTTTTGGAGAAAAGCTCGAATGATAGGACCCACATTCAAGCCCTAGCGGAGAGATGGTGGGACACGACGAATACCTTCCACATGCCCTTTGGGGAGATGACGATGACTCCCCTGGATTTTGCCATGATCACGGGCGTTCCATTCGGCGGCCTCCCCATTGCCCGCTATGACGATCTTCAGAACCATCATGAAGAAATTATTGACTTGCTCGGGCTCATCCAGGGGAGTTCATAGTACCTGCAAAATGGTTCCTAGATACTTTCAAGGGCCATGCCTTCACCGACGAGCAAATGGCCAGGGCCTTCATTATGTATGTGTTGGGTTGCTCGCTGATGAGCACAAAGGGAGATACAATCAACCTTGGGTATTTGGCTTCCCTCACGGATGTCGATCGCATCTCTCAATATAATTGGGGAGGGGCAGGGTTAGCCACCCTCTACAACCACATGAGCGAGGTTTCGAGAGGAAATTCTCCCTCCACCGGCGGGTACTGGAGGGCCTGGGAGGTAGAGCTTCATTATTTGATTTTTATCATTCATTCATTCATTTTCTCCAATTTTTATTTTGAAAACCGAATTTGCCCCTTTATTTTGTTTTGCAGATATTGTCTCATGAATACCTCCGCATGAGAGCTCCCAGTACCCGTGATGGCGGGGCTGCTATTATGCCTCAGGGATTGAAGTGGAGGAAGGAAGCAATGGGTCGAAAAGTTGGGGCCCATGATTTTGTCGGTTACCGGAACCTTCTCATCAACTTACGAGAGATTCATGTGATGTGGAACCCGTGGGCGGCGGCTCTCCCAGAGGCAGGTGAGGCGATTCAGGCGGCGGTGACCTATTCTAGATTGAGGATTCTGATGGTGGGCGAAGCATGCCGAGAGTGGTACCTTGGCGAAAGGGTGACCAGGCAATCTCTTGCCGCCCCAGATTTTTATGTACCGAGGGCTCCTCCAGCTACTATGAGGAGCACGGAGACCCTGGATCATGACGACTTGGTGGCCGCTCTAGACAGGGAGAACATTGCGAATTTCCTGGACAGCCCAGATGGTTATCCTTCCTTCAGATTGAATTTTCTTATGCACAATTTTCCCCTTATGGACGTTGTCCAGGTAACAAACTTTATTCATATATGCATTTTTTTGTTTCTGCTTTTTATTTCTTTTCAAAATATGCAACCATTCATGTCAAAACTCTTATTTGCAGCCTGTTCCTGGGGTCGCCGAACCCCCAGCCCTTTCGCCGTGGAATTGGAGTGTTCCTATGGTCGATATGGGTCAAGAGACCAAGTACCAGTTGACCCCATACACTCAGAATGTTCCAACCATCCCTCTGTAAAATGATACAGTCCCCCGAGATTATGCTGAGGAACGTCTGTCCTATGCGCACACCATCCAGCACTGGATTCATGGACGTGAATGGAGGGTAGATTTCTCTCTTTATTAAAAAAAAAACAACTCTTTTATTATTCTCGAAAATCAAACAATTTCTTTCTTATTTCCAAATTCAAATGATCATCTTTATGCTATTAATTGTATCCTAAGTCTCTCCTTTTCTCTTTTTCTCAGGCTAATGGAGGAAGGGCCAATACTGACCTTCAGGCCAGGGCTATGGTACCGCATTCTTCCTTTCTCTCTCTTTTTTTTTTTTTTTTTTTTCTTCTTTCTTTTTCTCCTTTTTTTTACCACTATTAATTTCGTTTATTCTCACTTACAAGAAGCTGAGATGGCTACTCTGAGGAGTCAGATCCAGGAGTTCCAACTGAGCCAAGGCGGCGGCTATCAAGGAGGTGCTGGCGGCAGTGGCCAAGGCGGCGGCTATCAAGGAGGTGGTGGAGATGGTGGAGAGGGCAGAGATGGTGGTGACGGAGGAGCTGGAGGAAATCAGACAGCTCCGCAAGCACCCAGAAGGAATCCTCGTTGTCGACGAGGATAGCTTATCTCCCTCTTTTTTTTATTATGTTATGTTATGTCCCTGCGAGGACAAGAATTTTGAACTTTCTTTTCAATGGATTTATTTAGGCGAATTAGCAGTACTCATGCTTGGTGGCCTGTGTTCCCATTTTGAACTTGTTTATATTCATGCTTGATTACTTCCCCGGCTTAGTTTTAAAACCTTATTTCCTTTGCTAATTTAGAACATGAATACCTTTTCCTTGATTTTATTTGATGAATGGTGCAAACAATTGGTGCTGGGATGATGATTGGTGATATATATATATATATATATTTTTGTTCAAATTCTATGCAGGTTTGGGTTGATTAAGGTTACAAATTGACCCATGTGCCTTTTAAACCTTGGCCGGCACTCACTAAATACCGCACGGCACTCAGTGACTGCCAGCCGGCACTCAGTGAGTGCCGCCGCTTTGCATCGAGTGCCGGTCCGGGCCCTTTTCCTATATAAAGTGCCATTTGCCCATTTTGGGTTCATTTGAGATTCATAGAGCCCTTCTCTTCTCTTCATTCAAACTCTTCTTCTATATTTACTTCCTTCCTCTATGGCCCCCATAAGTTCCGACATTCTATACCCATGGATGGATTCTCTTTCTGGTATCGACCGACTCAACTTCGAGTCTCATAGACTGACAGATCTTTTCGTATTCCGCCATATGGCTCTGGACGAGAGCTTACTGCGAGCTGCTATCAAGTGTTGGGACCCCTCTTTGCACGTTTTCCAATTTGGTTATGAGGAGGTTTGTCCACTTTTTGAGGAATTCAACGCTATCCTCCACACTGATCCATATGCCGACTTGATCATTCCCCAGATTCAGGCAGGATATATCCAGGATCTAGCGACCCTTCTTAGTATTTCCCGGGGTGCTGCCAGCTCCTTTGTTCGGGACCGACACATTGATTTTGACCGCCTTTCCTCCACTTATGCACCCATTGGTGATCCTGATGATGGGAGGTATCAGGTTATCAGGCAGAATACCCTTTCCTTGGCGATGCTTTCCCACTTCTTATTTTAGTCCTCCACTGACATCCTGATTCCCGTTGTTTGTGGCCTCCGAGAGATGCAGAGTGCCGTTATGCTCGTTCTTGGGGAGACCTTACTGGGATTGGATCATGCACACATCGCGGGATCGATGCTGCTTTCGGGGTCACCTCATGTTTTGCAGATTTGGCTCTTCGAGTGCTTGGGCTTCTTTGCTCGTCCTCCCCTTGGGAGACTACTTCCTTATGATTGTATGGGCGTCCGATACCCTTCCCTTACAGTTACTAGCTGGCTTGCTTGGTTTCGGGGCCTATGCTACAAGGACATCTGCTGGATATGCCCCCGATGGTCTTATTGCTCTGTCGCGGTACGTCTTCCTGGGCGCCCAGGGGTTTGGCTGCCTGGTTTGCGAGTTACCACTTTTTACATCCCCAGCCGGGTAGTCCGCCAGTTTGGCTTGCTTCAGGACATCCCTGATGCTGTTACTGCTGATTTCTCGAGGAGTTCTGCCCTACGCCCTTCCACCGTGAGGTTATTTGCCGAGGCTTGGCATGATAGGGTGTCAGCTCCCTTTCAGAGGGCCCAGCTTCAGTTGTCCCGACCGCGGAGTATTTTCTTGAGATTCAGACTCTGGTCGGGGAATAGCTTCTAGATAGACAAAATGAAAAGGAGAAAAACAAGATTTTAAAATTTTCGACAAATCCTGCTTAATTTTTGCTGCATTTTATTTTCTATGATGCATTTTTCTTTTCTTTCTCCTTTTTTGAAAGCTTTTTACTTGTATTTCGAAAATGCCCTAATCATGTTGAATCAAAGTTGGCACTTCTTTAATTTCTTTGGGTTATGAACATTTTTCGTCTTAATGTCTCTTTCAGCTTTTATTACCCTTTCATGAGTCTTGCTTGGTTTTAATCCCTCTATATAGTGAATTCTTGCTTGTTTCCGCATGATGCATATTTTGATAGCCAGTAGATCCAGAAATGGGTTTAGGCTTTATCTGGGTTCATCGGTTTTAGCAAACGAAGTTTGCCCCTGGTTTTGGGGCCCAGATGTGGTTCTTAGGCAAACGCAAGTTTGCCCCTAGTTTGGCATGGTAACACTCAAGGTGTTAATTTCATCAAAAGTTTGGGCTTTTATTTGGACCGAGGGCCTTGTGAGCCCACCTACTTATCCCCAAATAGGTATCAGGTCCGCAGTAGTTCAACTGAGGCTAGAAGAAAAAAAACATTTTTTTGTTATTTTGTGACCGAACCGAGCGGATTGCCTACGTATCCCCTAACGGGAATCAGGTCAAGCGTAGTTCATCGACTCTGGAGGTTTTGAAAGATAAGGTTTCAAGCAAAATATTTCTTGAGGCGATCGAGGTTGATTGGTTGTTTAAACTCAACCCCATCTAAGTCCATAAGATTGGCAGCTCCCCCGGAGAGGAGTGTCTTAATGATATATGGTCCGACCCAGTTGGGTTTGAATTTTCCTCGGGGGTCATAAACAGGTGCTTTAAGTTCTTTGAGGACCAGGTCACCCTCAGCAAGCTTCCTTGGGCGAACCTTTTTGTTGAAAGCACGAGCTATCCTTTTCTGATATCCCCGAGTATGGTTTACATCAGCCAATCTCTTTTCATCGAGCAACATCAATTCTTTATATCTCCCTCGCAACCATTCAAGTTCGGTTATCTCGCACTCTGCCAAAACTCTTAAAGATGGTATTTCGACTTCCACTGGCAACACGGCCTCCATCCCATAGACTAATGAGTACAGCGTAGCCCCGGTTGAGGTTCTCACAGAAGTTCGATATCCCCACAAGGTAAATGGTAGTTTTTCATGCCAATCCCTGTATGTATCCGTCATTTTCCCCATAATTGCCTTTACATTTTTGTTTGCGGCTTCTACTGCTCCATTTGTTTGTGGTCTGTATGGTGAGGATTGGTGGTGGGTAATCCTGTACTTCTCTAGGAATGGAATAACCTCTCCCTAAAAATGACTCCCATGGTCAGAAATAAGCTCATTTGGCACCATATCTGCATACTATATTCTTCTGGATAAAATTCACCACTTCTTTTGCCCTCAAAGTCGCATATGATGCTGCTTCCACCCATTTGGTAAAATAGTCTATTGCTATAATTATGTACTGGTGCCCGTTTGAAGCTTTCGAAACTACTTCCCCAATGATATCAATACCCCATACAGAGAACGGCCAAGGGGTGGTCATGCTATAGAGCTGGGAAGGTAGGGTATGCATTAAGTTTGCATGAATTTGACATTTATGGCATCTCCTAACATACTCACAACAATCCTTATCTAGAGTCTTCCAATAGTATCCCTGCCGAACTATCTTCTTGGCCAACATGTGTCCGTTCATGTGGGGCCCACAGACTCCTTCATGTATTTCTTCCATCATCTTTCGCGCTTCCCTTCCATACAGACATTCTAAGTTATAGCCAGTGTAAGACTTCTTCCACAACTTTCCTGCATAGATCACGAATTGAGCTGAAAATCTCCTAATTGCTTTCTTATCCTTCTCTGAAACTCCCTCAGGATATTCTCCCTTTTTGATAAAATTCCAGACATCAGCATACCATGGTATCTCAACCTCCTCCCCTTCTTCAATGGCGGCGATTTTTTCATACGAAGGTCTGGTTCTTTCTTCTATGGATAAAGGAATCATGGAAACTCCCACAGGAATTTGGATCATTGAGGCTAGGGTTGCTAGGGAATCGGCCAATTGGTTTTTCTCACGGGGAAGGTAGATGAACGAAATTTTCCTGAATTGCACCTTCAGGCTCTCTAGGTATTCATGGTAAGGTCTCAATTTCTCATGCTTTATTCTCCAGTCACCCCTCACTTGTGATATTATTAGATTAGAGTCCCCGAAAACATCGATCTCCTCAATTCTTAGAGCCAATGCTGCTTCCATTCCAATTACACGGGCTTCATACTCTGCCGTGTTATTGGTTGAATTATACTTAAGCTTAACGGCCAAAGGGGTGGGTGCCCCACTAGGCGATATGAGGATGATTCCAACCCCGTACCCTATCTGATTGGCTGCCCCATCAAAGTACATTTTTCGCAGGTTCTCCTTTACTTCCATCACTTACTCATCTGGGAACTTAAATTCTCCTCTTTCTTCAGATTCTATGGCAAGGTCGGCTAAGTACTCGGCGACGGCTCTCCCTTTGACAGATTTGGAAGTGACATATCTGATATCAAATTCGGCTAACATCATGGTCCATCGGGATATCCTACTGGTTAGGGCGGGCTTTTTAAAGAGATATTTGAGTGGGTCCATTCGGGATATTAGGATGACAGGGAAGGCTAACATGTAATGCCTAAGACGGCAGGTACACCACACCAAAACCCAGCAAGCTTTCTCCAATGGTGAATAGTTTAACTCATATCCGGCCATTCTCTTGCTTAGGTAGTAAATAGCTTTCTCCACACGCCCTTCTTCCTCTTCTTGGGCCAACATGCATCCCATTGAGTTCTCGGTTATGGATAGATATAGCAATAAGGGCTTCCCAGGTTTAGGAGGTGATAGGACGGGTGGGTTTTGAAGGTAGGTTTTAATCTTTTCGAAGGCTTTTTGGCATTGGCTATCCCATTCAAACTTTTCCCCTTTTCTCAACAATTTAAACAATGGATCACAGGTCATGGTGAGTTTGGATATGAAGCGGCTGATGAACTGTATTCTTCCTAGGAATCCCCTCAACTCCTTTTCATTCTTCGGTGAAGGCATTTCGGTTATGGCTTGGATTTTGGTGGGATCTACCTTAATTCCTCTCTGTGTGATCAGAAATCCCAACAGCTTCCCGGTGGTGACCCCAAAAGTGCATTTCTGCGGATTTAACCTCATTCTGAACTTTCTTAGCCTTTCGAAGAATTTCCTTAACGCCTCCAAATGGCCTCCTCTTTCCTTAGATTTTACTATCATGTCATCCACATACACTTCTACTTCTTTGTGAATCATATCATGCAGTAACGTAGTGGCAGCTCTTTGGTAAGTCGCTCCTGCATTCTTAAGCCCAAATGGCATGACTCTATAGCAGTAAGTCCCCCAAGGTGTGATAAAGGTTGTTTTATCTCTATCCTTTGGTGCCATTAAGATCTGGTTATATCCTGAAAACCCATCCATGAAAGACAGAAGTTCATGCCATGCAGTATTATCCACTAATACATCGATGTGGGGTAGAGAGAAATCGTCCTTAGGGCTAGCTTTGTTCAATTCTCAGAAATCTACGCAAACCCTAACACGACCATCCTTTTTTGGGACCGGTACAATATTGGCAATCCAATCAGGATACTCAGTGACAATCAAGAATCCAGCTCTCAGTTGATTTTCAACCTCCTCTTTCACTTTAAGCGCCCATTCAGGCCTCATTCGCCTCAATTTTTATTTTACGGGTTTTGAATTTGGGAAGAGGGGAATATGATGTTGGACAATTTTTGGATCAATTCCCGGCATATCATCATAAGACGATGCAAAAACATCTTTGAATTCATTTAATAGATTGATTAATTCTTTGCTTTCTTCATTACTAAGTGTAGAGCCAATAGAAACATTTTGTGGATTATCTTCATTTCCCAAATTAATGGTTAGAGTGCCTTCTATGATTTTACATGCAGATTCATTTTCTTTTTCTATTAATTTTTGCAGTTCATCCGGTATTTCATCGCATTCATCACATGCATCACAGTTATTATTATGCGCAGTCAAGTAAGCAGAATTAGTCACATTCTCATTAACTTTCTTGGGAGCAATTACAACAGACATAGAAATTGAAAGTCACCTCATCTGGGCCAATACAGACTCTGGGTGAGGGGGATACTTATCACTAGACTCAAAGACCCATTCCTTCTTGATTTCCCCTCCCAAATCAGCGACGAAGTGATCTTCCTGTTCCCCTGTCTGAGTAATCTCTTCCATCTCTTCTTCTTCTGGCTCTTCTTCCAGTTCTGGCTTCTCCCTTTCTGCTTTATTTTCCTTGTTTCCTTCCCCATCTTGTCCTTTTCCACCTTTACTCACAATTTCCCCAGAATCACCCTTTTCGGTTCCTCCACTTTCTTCTTTTAGCAGTTTCTTCATGGCTGAGCTATCCAGAGTACAGACCCAATCTTGAACTTTGACGGGTTTTGCAGGCACTTGCAGGTAAGGGTCCTCGTAATCAGAGAAATCATGTGGAAAGAAAATCTCGAACCCCGGCTTCACACGCTTTTCTTTATCCAACCACGGCTCTGGGAAACCGCAGAATGGAAAATCTTCCCCTTCCTTCATGAAGTACCCATTGAGTGTTTTCAAGTAAGGATCCAGTGGCGCGTCGGCCAATTTCTTCTTCTTCCTCATCTCTTCCTTTGTCGGCTGATACCCTAACCCGCGGGTGTGTGTCTGTGAGACGATTTCCGGAAACTCTGGCAACCCTTGATGCTTCTTACCTAAACCCAAACCTGGGAAGAATCCCATCTTTCTTATGATCCCGGCTACCAACGGGCTTGCGTATTGATCGAAGTAGAGCGGCAAGAACTCTTTTGGCTTGCTATCCTTTATCACATTGATGAACTCAAATCCCCCCAAGCTCGTCTCTTTCTCTTGCATTTGTAATTTCTAAAATTGGAGCACTAGATGAAGCCTCTGACACGTGCATCCAACTATCCCCCAAAATATCGTAAACCTTATTCTTCCAAACATACTTGACTTTCTGATGGATGGTTGACGGAATGGCTCCCAAACTGTCCAGCCATGGCCTCCCTAGGAGCAGATTAAATGATGCAGGAATGTCGATGATTTGGAATTCGGCTTCCTTTTCCTTTGTTCCGATAGAGAGATTCAGAAAGATGATCCCCATAACTGCTCGCTGAGTATTGTCATAAGCCCTTACTTTTTGCTCTGAAGGTATGAATGTAGATTCATCAAGCCCCATCCTTTTAGCTGTTCGAAAGGGGCATACATTCAATGCGGACCCGTTATCGACGAGACAAGCAGACAGAGAATTTCCTAGACACTCGACAGTGATGTGCAATGGCTTATTATGAGCGGGTCCCTCAGGAGGTAAGTCATCTTCGGAAAATGAGATAGCAAGAGTGGGGCTTTTGTTGATCATGCCAACTAGATCCTCTGGGGTGATGTTGATGGAAACGTCTGACTGGTTGAGAGCATCGAGGACCGCTTGTCTATGACACTTGGAGGCAATTAACAACCCCCAAATGGTGATGTTTGCTTGTGTCTTCTTCATCTGCCTCAAAACCCTATCTTCCTCTTCTTCATCATTCAGCTTTCCTTTCCCTTTGTCCAATTCTTGGCCCAGGTGTGATGGAAAAACAGGTTTAAAGTTAAATTTAAACGCGCAACAGAAAGAACAAGTTACAAAAACTTTTATTGGTAGCCCGGAACTACTACTCGTTAACTCTATAGATGCGTATAACAAGATGGAGAAGATTCTATACCTTAGGTCTTGAACCCAATTCTAATTTTGTCCTTCTCCTTGTATGTGCAGCAGCAACCTCCAGAAAATCTTCACCCTTATGTCTCCTTGAATGCTCCTGGAGTGGCTAGGGTTGGTGGGAACCCTAGTAGTGAGAATAGGGAAGGTTTGGGAACCCTAAACAGGTTTTGCAGCAGCTGGTATGTTAAAACGACGAACTCTAATTTCTGGACGCAGTTGCCCTATTTATAGATTCCTAGAACCGACCTTTCTTTCAATCGATCGAAGAGACTTCGATCGATCGAACCTTCGATCGATCAAACCATGTTCGATCGATCGAATCTGTCTAGACTTCAATCGATCGAAAAAACTTCGATCGATCGAACTACTCTTGATAGCATTCTCATTTGCCTTTCCAAGCATTCTGGTGGAGCTAAGAGTGGGACCTCCTAGGTTCTTAATTACTGGCTCCGATTAATTATTATTCCATCTAGTCAGTACTCTTAACTAAGGAATCAATAATTAATCAATTATCATTAATGCCACTATAAAATGATAATTGCACTCCAGTGCATAAGAACATAATCACACATACATAAGTGATTGCTAGACTTGTATAATATGATACGGATGTCCCTCTACCAGGCAGTATTCGTATCTATTATTGGGATGTATGTTTTAAGATACTGTCGACCCAATAGATAGTACATCTTATATTCCTCAAGTATCATTCACTACGCTTGGATTACTAAACAAGTCAACAATAACACTTTGTTGACAAGGCTGGCCAGCTCTCAGTAATCACTCCTAGTGACATTCTCAAGGGAATACTTACTCTTCGTTTTATAGAAGAGGGTAGAATTCCATCTTGACAATATATGTTCGCAACATTGCATACCTGATTTACCCAAGATACCCAGGTGTTGATCTTGCAAGACCTCACTGATTGGTAAGTCAAAGCAACCAAGCACACAACTTGTGTCCATAATTGTCTCAGGATTAAGGACATGTATCCCTATACAAGTTTTGAGTTCCTATTGACGGTGACAGCGTTTAGGTGTCAATAGGTTTAACTCAGGTCTGTCAATGCATCTGTGCACTAGCATGTTAACCAAGAGTCAAAGACTCTTATGAACGAGATTCATCATTCTACCCTGTAGATGTTAATCATGCTACAGTGTATACCTGATAAGTTATCCAGACTTATCATCCACTTTGACTTATTTGAAACAACAAGGATTTGTGATTCATATCTCACATGTGTAATCACATACACAAATGAACCACATACAATGTTATTTAAGGATCTCAGTCTAATATTCATCTCATGAACTAACATGCATAAATGCATTATGATATTCCATTGTCCAACTAACTGGTTTGAGGGCATATTCCCAACAAACTCCCACTTACACTCATAACCATATAGTGATATAAACAAACACCAGCATTGTCTACGTGACTTGTCAAAATCCTTAATTCGTAAGGTTTTGCATAGGGACTGATGATCGTCGACTGAAACGATCCATAGTAGAACATCTTCATGTTATACTATATCCCTAGACAAAAACGTCACCAAACATGCATCCAGTAAAGCTAATTCGAACATTGTCCCAAAACACCATCATCTAGCATGTATCTACTAGTTCTTTCTCAAGCCCTAGAGAATATATGCTTTATGATAGTTTAGTGAACTGAACTTTCGTTTGGACTGATATCTGCGAACAACCTCAACGGTATAATAGATATCCCATACCTAACATCACATATAAGGTTTATCAATAGCCTAGGCTTATGATACACCTTTCATGTGACCTCTTTCATCTTGCATCCTAAGAAACAAGTCTTGAAAGAATCAATAGGTTATGTTCAAAAGGTGAATAACCTTTATCGAAATGTTCTACGTGGAATCTAGCCAGCAACTTTATGATATAGAAGTTTGAGATAATCTCATTATCTTAACTTTTCGATCTTGAATGAGCAATAATCCAAAGATTATAGCTCGCCTCACCGAGATAACAAATATCAAGTATACTGTAAAAACTTAATCTCTACCATTGATAACACTACTTTAACATCTTATAAAGATAAAGTTGCTATCAATGTGAGGAACCATAATCACCACCACACTTCCTTTACTCAAGGATCCTTTCATCCACTTAAGCCACATCCATACTTCAAACGAATCTAAAGCATTTTGACCAATATGCCAAAACAGATGTCCTTATCTCTGGATGATTGCTATAAGTCCGTAGACTTATGCAAATCATATACCAGAGCTTCCTTATCACAAAACTTCAATGCACAAGGAGATTTCAGCAACGCTAAAATTCTCCCACTACAATGAAGTACCGATGTAGGAACGGATGACGAGGTAATAGATTTTAGTTCTAGATGATTTATAGATTACTTTAAGATATAAATAACTTTACTCTTTTATATTATCTTTCCTTTGCAAAATTTGGTCTCCAACCAACTTTTGTTTTCTCTGAAAACACTACAGAAGTATTATACTTCTGATCTAGATTCAAAAGGCTTATCATTCCTTTACACCAAAGTGTTAGGCATCATTATCCAAAGTTACCATGAGAAAGAAGTCACATCATTTTCACAACTTTGGGGATTTCTATTGGAAAGATTCGCTTTTGAATAAGATCCAGTACATACATTGTGCTTCCATCGAGAAAAATAAAGAATAGTAGTAACTCTAAATAACTCATCTCATGACTCAGTCATATCTAAAAGAAGGTAGTTCCTTCTACCTGCTACACCATCCCGTGGAGGCACACTAGATGTAGACTATCGAGAAAGAATTTCATTCTTATCTCTTACAGACAATAAACACATTAGACAAATACTCACCATTTTGATTAAATCAAAAGCAACGATATTCTTTTACCAATTACTCTTCATTCCAAAACTTTTGAATTTCTTCAAAATGAGGATGAAGGTGTAATAAGTAAATCTATATCAGTATCTGGAGTAGCCAAAACTACTTTACAACTCTAATGTTTATTGGCCCGCATATGTGAGTATGCTCTAATTCTAATAAGTCCTTGGTCGTGTGATTTTTCAAAAGAAAAATCACCTGATCATATTACCCTCTAAATAGGATTGACAAACAGACTGTGGTCTTAACGACCAAAAGAGTCTAGGATCCGATCCTTTACTCCCTATTTATCCTATTTAGATTAATATGATTTGATCACGTTACTCTCTAAATAGGATTAACAAATAGGCAATGGTCTTTGCAATCAAAAGAGTCTAGGATCCGATCCTTTACTCCCCATTTATCCCATTTAGATTTAATGTGATCTAACCTCTAAACCAAAAGATTTATAGAATTAGTTGAAGGTGCTCCTTTTAGATAGTAAAATACCCATGAGTTATCTAAATACTACGTTAGATAATATATGAGAAACAAGAGTAAATCGGTGAGATACTTGCATGACAAGTTATTAGATCATATTAAAAGAATACTTTCTTTTAATCAACAATTTCAGTACCAAAATCAAAAGAATAAATATTATTCATTATTTCAAAACTGAAATCCATCTAATAACTTCATAAGTTTTATTACAATATAAAACTACTAATCTAATAGCAACTCTTGCATCAGATCCCAAAAGCAATCAAGATTTTCAAATCACTGCACATTCTTATTTTTCCAATCCCCTGCAACAATTATAGATATAATAAGAAAATTTAGAATCAGTGCCCCAAGTGGTTGAAGTATCAGTTTTTCAACTTATTTCAAAAACTAGTGATTGGATCATACCTTGCCTTTTGGCAGTCAAGTATTCCACACAGTTCCTTTCTCCAATGCCCTCTCATGCCACAATGGAAACACTTTCCTTTCGGCATAGCACCAGCCTTTTCCTTTCCAAGTCTTGCCTTCTTCCCAATAATTGGGTTAGGCTCACCTATCCTTGAGCCTTGCTTCTCCTTCTCTAGACATGTGCCCTTAGGCTTAGTTCCAGAAGATCAAGCCATTCCAATGTTCTGAACATTTGACTCCTCTTTGACTATATCCATCGTTGCCTCAAGAGAGCTCATCAACTCACTTGTTGAAAAAATTGTTTTTCTCATTTTAAAAACCCTTTTAAATTGAGTGAATGATGAAGGCAACAAATGCAAGATTATGTCAACTTGAGTCTCACCATCAATATCGGAACCCAGAACTTCCAGTACTTTGAAATAGGTAACCATTTTAAAAACATGCTCTCTTATTGAAGTTCCTTCCAACATTCTGGTGTCCATGACTAACTCCAAGGCTCTAAGCCTTGCAGTTCGGCTCAACTCCCCAAACATCTCCTCAAGGTTCAATATTATAGCGCAGGCAGTGTTCAAATGTTGATGTTGCTGTTTTAACACATCAGACAAAGAGTCTAAGATGCTAGAGCGAGCTATACCATCAAATCTTATCCACTGCCAATATTGATCCGCAAGGTCTGTTGGGGTGTCATGGCTTGGAATAGGTGGACAGGGAATGGTAAGAACGTATTTACATCCATTAGCAGTTAATAATTCATCCATTTCCAATTTCCATTCAACGTAGTTATTTCCAATTAACTCATTCTGGATCATGGTTATAGCAAGTGGGCTAGACATAATGAATCTGAAATACAAATAATATAACAGAATTACAATATGGAAATCATGAATATGATAATTTATATGATAGATTGGAATTCCCTTAACCAACTCATTAATTGTCTTCAGGATGTCAAGCCTATGAAATTAAGTCTCCGTGTGGCGATCATAACCTCATAGCCTAATTGGGAAACCCATCATGAATGTCGTGCAACTCTTACAAAACAACTCACGACTCCTGAACTTTTGGTCTCTAAGTTTCTGGATAATGCTCCGTGTGGAATCCCTTACCCATAGCTTAGCTAGTGATTACCATTAACTAGAATCCAATGACAACCGCCTCAAGTAGTGCCTCAGTGTAGTGGTCACCCTCTAACACGTCTCATTGATTCTATCCAAAGGAAGTTCATATCTAGTAATCAATGAATAGTGTATCCTCCGTATGGAATGATCACCCATGGCTGGGTGACACAGAATATACTATCCACCTTACAATGAACCGTTTATGGAAGACCGTGGGAGTTATAAAATAAGTCCCTCTCCCACTAGATTTTTATAAGAAGTTCATATCTAGTTATCAATAAGAAATACCCTCCATATGGAAGAGTATTTCTCATACTTACAATGAACTAATAGGAATTTTTAATTTTGAAAGAAAAATTTCTTCACATTACCCATAAACACCCAGTGTTTACTAATGTAAAGGAAAGGTTTTTGAATTTTACTTTAGAAAACCTATTCAAGCACATAAAACAAAAACTAAAATGAAATAAAAGCATTCAACAATGCCTCTATCTCCCATGATTCTATCTCCATAGAAACTCCTTCTTGGTTTGGTTGCCTCCATCTCCATCTTCATGGACAATGGCTCCTTGCTCCATCTTCATGGACTTTCTAATTCTATTACATTGTTCCTATGCTTCTTTCGAAGCTTACAATTTACCTAGAAATAGTATAGCAAAAAATAAAATAAAAGGCTAGGGAAACTGGTGCGACTTTCCTATTCGTTGGATTGAAGTCGCAGCGCCCTTTACACATGCCTTAAAACCAATCCAATAATTAAAAACAATACACACTGATGATGCCAAAAATTGGTGAGAGCGACTTAGGAAGAAAACAAGATCACAGAGAATTTGTATGTGGTTCGGTCCTGTTAATGAGATGACCTACGTCCACGGTTACGTCTGTGCGCGTTCACTAGCAGATCACCGGCAGGCCTGGTGAGCCAACAAAATAAGGCGACACTACCAGTAATATCGGCCGGGTGTATGCGTGTATATATTGGTAAGCTCTCTAATATGTGCAGATGTACTTAGAGAATTGATATTCGGATCCCTTCTGTGAGGGTAGGTGGGCTCTTTTATAGGTACAAGAGTCCACCCTTACATGGTAAGTTTATTAGATTAGGAAGCATAATCCAATTACAATTGATTTGCACCATGTTTGGTGAGTTTCCTAATCAATTAAGAAAACCACTGACTCTTCCTTGATAGAGTTGCAACCGTACAAGGAAACTGTAGGAAGCATGATTGATGCCGTGATTCTTGGGCCTCACCACGACCGCCCGAGTATCCCAATCGGCAACAGCAGGACAGCTCGGGAGTGTGGTTCCATGCCTCAAATCCGGCTACCCCAGGCCATTAGCTGAACACGTGGCGGTTGATCAATCACAAGCTATTTCTGGACATATCAGCTGCCCCCCATTTTCAAAGTTGAGATGATGCCTTGTCAGATGAAGTTTGAAAATTAAGAATGCCTTTCTCTCACCGACCGGGAAAAGACCAGGACCCCTGCCGAAACGAGGCCGACCTGAATAACCCGGCGACAAATCGACCGAGCGAAACGGGCCCGGGATCTCCAATGCCATGCGCATGCTGGTTATAGGCACAGTTCAGACTCAAGGCAACCAGCTCAAGAAGTAACCGAATTATCCAGCTGGCAGCTAAACCATCACGTCGTGCATTTAATGTTCACGCTTTCTGAGGCGACGCCCCACGTGCCCGAAATGACAGTTTCGACGGGAGAGTATGTGAGCCATCCGATCAAACTGGATCCCAACCGTTCGTGCTGCTTATATAAGGAGCACTCCTTTAACCTTGCTTCTTCACTACGCAGCATCAACTGAATCGCTTGAGCAAACACTCCGAGCCTCCTTTTCTTCTACTGTCTTTACTTTTCCAATCTCTTATCCACATCAAATGGCTTCGCATGTTGACCTGACGTCTGATGAAGGGCTAAAAGCATTCCGAGAGGATTTCCAAATTCCAGACGACGTAGTGGTCCGCCCTTACGTTGAGGGGGAGGAGATTGCCTTCCCCTTTGTGCTTATTAGCAGCTATTTGCTGCTCATCGTTGGATTGCGCTTCCCCCTGCCGGTCTCCTTTTGCGACTTGCTTGAGGGGTTACGCATTCCACTACGCAAGTGCCGCCCAAACGTTGCCCGCCTCCTCTGGGGGATATCAGCGCTGAACAAGCGGTTGGGATTGCTCCTCCGGCCTGCCGACGTCGCGAGGTGCTACATACTGGGCATCGACAACGGAGGCCCTTACTTTCGCCCCAAGACCGAGGGAAAAGACCTTGTCCGAGGCCTAGATTTTCCGAACAAGAACTGGCAACGGTACCCTTGGGTCGTGGTCGCCGGCAACTGGCTGGAGGATGCCGTTCTCTGCCCCCCTGCGGCTTATAGTCCTGATCACTGCAAGCAGGCTTTCGCCGCCCTCCGTGGAGTTGCTCCTTCTGCTGATGACACAGAGGCGTTTGACCAAGCCCTCGAGGCCGGTATGTCGTTCTCTTATTTGGCAGGGAGACCTGCGGAGAACGCGGTTGCCGGACCTTCTTCTGCAGCTCCTGCCGCTATGGTTTCTGGGTCGCGCCGCTATACCCGATCCATGGCGACCGGGGCGCGCCCCGCTGGCCGGGCGGGCCAACCCGAGGGGCCGGTCACCTTGTCCACCAGCAGCGATTCCACCTCTTCTGAGGGCGCAAGTCCCCCACCGGGCCCCTCCAAGAAAGGCAAGGAAAAAGAGGTGGAGGAAGAATCTCAGCCCCCACCGAAAAGGAGCCGGCCAGAGATGTCCGCCGGTTTTCGTCTGCCCAGATCATGGTCGGACCTCTCTCTTGCAAACATGGAAAGCCGTTTGCAGGTGGTGGAGAAGATAGGCGACGAGCTGCAGATGGATTCCGCCCTGCGGGGGGCGGACGTCCATGCCCTAGAGCTGGCTGTTGAGGGACTGACGGCGAAAGTGCCTGCCCTGGAAGAGGAGGTCAAGGCTTTGAAGGGCCAAGGACCCTGAAGGCATATTTTTTTTTTTTTTTACTGGGAAGGCTATTACAATTGCCCCCGGCTTCTATACAGCTCACTCTTACAGCAATAAAAAGGTCCTTGAGGCCAACTTTTTCCTTCATTATGCCCTTCAAACTGTATATCAATTCTGTATGACTCTGCGCGGTTAATACCCGACCGGCTCGCAAATTCGCCCGGGCTGTGATTGCTCAGACCGGGACCGCTGCTTTCCCACGTCAACCAGTCATTGGTTAGGTTAGATCCTAGCAAGTGGAGACGTGGTCATAACCGAACCGTCTGCAAACTAACAGAACCGTCTTGTCGCGCATTTAATGCGCACGCCTTTTGAGGCAACTCCTCACGTTACCGAAATGACAGTTTTGGCGGGAAATCTTCTGGACCGCTGGATCCGTTCTGATCTGGGCCGTTCAGGGTCTTTATATAAGGAGCACTCGCCCCACCTCCTGCGCACCTTCCTGATTCTCTTCTTCCTGATCTTTCTTCCCTCTTTCCCCATTCCTTCCTCATTTTGAAGCGAGGCTAGAGAGAACGAACCTTATGAGGTTTGAGCGGGAGTGGGATTTCTTCCTTCTTAGATTCAGTGCGTTTTTCGAGTCCGGTGGAACCCTAACTCACCTGAACCGAGCGGGTGTTTCTCACGCTGTTCTGAGGGAGTGTTACCTGGTGCTGAGGAGCATCTATTCATTACCATTCAGGTCAGTAACTCTGCCCCCCCTGTATATCAGGTTTGGGGTTTCCGATCCCTTCGCCAGTCGTCGTTTGTGTCAGTTCCTTCCCGACGGAGGGCCAGAGATGGAACACTCCGGCTTTAATTCAGCGTCGAGATCGGAGAGTGAGCAGTATCGGTCAGGGTCCCTTGGCGTCAGCCTAGGCCAGCTCCCTGAGTCCCTGTCCGACCACCAAAGTGGGGCTAGGATCCCCATTCGTCTGTCTAGTAGTGAGTCTTCTGAGGAGGCCCCCGTCGCCTCTGTTTCGAGGGGGTTGGGCGACAAGTTGCCTGAGAGGACCGACCGCATGGTCTTCGCTTGTGAGTCTAATTCTTCTTTCCTACGCTCTGGAGATCTTCTCCGGATCAGGGAGAGATACTTCCTCCCTGATGGCTGCGCCCTAGCCGTAAATACCGGCGGCGCGCATCTATATCAGTCGGGGTTCGTCACCCTGTTTGAGGACGCTATGATGGCGGGCCTCCGACTTCCGCTTCACTCTGTAGCTCGGGACATGTTGATCTTTCTCGACATCGCTCCCGGTCAGTTGGCTCCCAACGGGTGGAGGTTCTTGATGGGGTGTATATCGTTGTGGCCCCAAGCGTTCGGGTATGAGCTTACCCTACAGGAGTTCCTCTAGGCCCACCGACCATTCCCCGTGCATAATGAATTGGGGTTTTTCTCGTTTTCGGCCCGTCCGGGCAGGAAAATCATTGACAACTGCCCCAGCAATAATAAAGGGTGGAAGGGCAAATTTTTCCAGGTGTCTACCCTTCGCCTCTGTGACATGGCTCCGGGGATCCAGTTGAGGACATCCTGGGCCAGGGAGTTGAGGGGTAAGACCGCTCTTCCGACCTTGTCTGCTACTTTGGCCTATTCGGAACATAGTGGATTACTGATTATTTTTCTTTCTTGTTTACAGCAGGCTCAACTAAACCCCCAGAGATTCCTGAGGTGTGTTAGGCCAGGATTCTGAAGCTAGCAAGGCTGCCCACCAGCATCTGGAACGTGTTGTCCCGGACGGGAGAGTTTATCGTTACCTATTCTCCTGAGCCGCCTGTTCCTGCCCCCAGTTTCACGCCCATCATCCCGGGTGAGTATTACGCGTTAAACATGTACTTGCACTATTTCTGCCCCTTGCTCCTCTGACCGTACGATCTTTGTTTTTACAGAAATGGCTCCCAAGCGCAATTTGGACCAGCTGCGGGAGAGACAAGCTACCGCCGCCGCCACTACTGCCGCTCGGGTGGCCATCGTCCAAGGAAAAAGACCGGCCACCGAGGGTTCAGGCGGCGAGCGCCCGCTCAGGCGCATTCGTCACGGGATGACTACCCGTCCAAGTCCCGTAGGGACATCGGCTCCCCCCAGGCCGGCTGTTGAAGAGCCCGTGCCCAGGGCTGATGTTCCGTCGGGTTTGCCCCCGGGCGGGCATGACGAGGCCCGGGAGAGGCTAAAGCCCTGTCTTGCCCCAAACCAGGTGACAGCATGTGCCGAGCTATCCCCCCAAGGGATCCAAGGATGGCTATACAGCATCTCCCACCTAGTGAGTGTTCTGCTTTCCTTTAAACGTGGACTTGCCCCACACTTATTACTCGTTTAACCGATTTGCACTCTCCTGCCGTAGGTTGGCTGCATAGCCGCGGGATCTGAATCCGTCCATTCTTCCCTGGCCGAGAAGGTGAGCGCCACTGAATCCGCCCTTTCGAAGGAGCGGAAAGAGCTACACTTAGCGAAAGCTGCCCTGGCTGTGGAGACAAACAAGACGAAGTCGCTGGCCTTGAGCTTAGGGGCGGCTCAGGCGGATCTGGCAGCAGCTTTGGCCGAATTGGAAGCTGCCCGGGCACTCATTGCGGCAGTCGAAGCCCAGGCTAAGGCAGTGACCGAGACACCTTCCGCAGCAGCCTTGGAGGGAGCTTTCGACGATGGCTTCTTCCAAGGTTATGATGATCTGAAACGGCGGGTGGCCCGGGATCACCCCGAATGGGTCCTTTCGACCTACGAGGGTATTGACTCGGACTACTGGGATATTGGTGATGACCCTATAACCGGTGAAGTTACTGCTGCTGGCGAGGGTCTGGCGGTCGCTGGAGATCCTACGGTCATCGCTGAGGCCACTGAGCTCGCCCCGGAGGGGGTTTTGGTGGAGGAAGAGCTTGCCGCTGCCGGGGAGCAGACCGGGGAGATCGATCATGTGGTTAATATGGAAGACTGACCCCCGGTCCCTCCTTCCTGCTGTTCGCTTTCAGCACTTGTGGTAGTAGTTTTTTTTTATTTCTCGAGGAGGCTACTACAACTGCCCCCCATGCTCTGTACACTCATTTAATTTAATGCAAAGGCCCCTGAGGTCACCTTTCCATTAATTTTATTGTTCTGTACTTTAACTTTTACTAGTACCCGTATGGCTTTGGCTACCCTAACATCTGCTTTAACAAATGCTTTAGGACCGTAACCCACAGAGCATCTAAAAATTTTTTTGCTAGTATCCGTGTGGTCTTGGCCAACCTAACATCTGCCTTAGCAAATGCTTTAGGACCGTAACCCATAGAACACCTAGTGTTGTAATTCCCTGTCTTAGGCCTTAGTATTTTCCTCTATCCCCTGCCCCCCAAGCATTTTGCTAAGGCGGGTGTGCGGGTGCTTGGGAAAACTTGGCCGTAGGGAATCAACCTGGAACATGGGTGGTTGCAGGAGCGTTTGAAGCTTGCCATCGCTGGCCACCTAGGGGTTTGGCCCCATCGTCGACTGGACCTAAGTAGAGCTTTAGTTAATTTCCTGTTTAGTTATAGAACCCTCTTGCCCCTAGGTCTCCTGTTAAGGAGGGGGCGTGCTGGGGATCGACCATAGGAAACCGACCTGGAATATGGGTGGTTGCAGGGTCCTTTTGTGCCTGGGTTCGGAGCCCGAGGTCTTTTGATGCCTCGGGGTTAGGCCCGAGGTCTTTTGATGCCTCGGGGTTAGGCCCGAGGTCTTTTGATGTCTCGGGGTTAGGCCCGAGGTCTTTTTGATGCCTCGGGGTTAGGCCCGAGGTCTTTTTGAGTATTGCCCGATGTACCAAAAGGAGTAATGTTTTAAAGCAAACTTTTCCATTTTATTTTAAAGATAACAATCTGTAACAATTGTCCTATCAAGGCTACGTAAAAAGAATTTTTCCTATAACACTAGACTCCCGTGGCTAGGTGCTACTGATAATACTTGCGGAGATGTTGTACGTTCCAGGGGTGACTGAGGTCGTGCCCGTCTATGCTTTGTAGCCAGTAGGTTCCTGGTCGGTTGACCCGAGTGACTATATATGGTCCTTCCCAGTTTGCTCCCAGTTTCCCATGGCTTGGGACTCGGGTGGACTGGTTCACTGCTTTAAGAACAAGGTCCCCAACCTGGAAACTACGATGCTTCACCTTACTATTGTAGTATCGCGAGACCCTTTGCTTGTAAGCTGCCACCTTGAGATAGGCCTGGTCCCTTTTCTCTTCCACCAAGTCTAGTTCAGTCCTGAGGGCTTCTCCATTTGCTAGGTTATTGAAGGTAGCCACCCGGTGTATGGGCAGCCCGAGCTCTGTGGGGACTACTGCCTCAAAACCGTAAGTTAATGAAAATGGGGTTTCGCCCGTAGCTGCCCGGGGTGTGGTACGGTAGGCCCACAGGAGGGCTGGGAGTTCATCAGCCCACAGGCCCTTGGCCCCTTCCAGCCTTATTTTAATCGACTGCAAGATTGTGCGGTTGGTCACCTCGGCCTGACCATTAGCTTGTGGATGCTCGGGAGAAGAGTAATGGTTCAGTATTCCATAGTCTGAGCAGAACTGTCTAAAGACAGGTGTATCGAATTGTCTCCCGTTGTCGCTGATCAGGACTCGTGGAATGCCGAACCTGCTAAGGATATTTCTCTCTACAAAATGCTCCATCTTTTGCTCGGTTATCGTTGCCAGGGGCTCAGCTTCCGCCCACTTGGTGAAGTAGTCGACGGCTATTACAGCAAACTTAACCTGCCCTTTCCCCGTTGGTAAGGGACCAATGATGTCGATCCCCCATTGGGCGAATGGCCAGGGGCTAAGGACCGGGGTCTGAAGTTCTCCCGGTTGGTTTATCATAGGAGAGTACTGTTGGCACTTGTCACATCTCCGAACGTACTCCTGTGAGTCTCGGGCCATTGTTGGCCAGTAATAACCTTGCAGTAGGGCTTTTCTGGAAAGCGTCCGGCCTCCTACGTGATTCCCGCACACGCCTTCGTGAATTTCAAACAATATTGCTCGGACCTGCGTAGGATGAACGCAGCGAAGGTACGGGATGGTGAATCCTCTCTTGTAGAGGACACCATCTAGAACGTGGTATCTCGCCGCCCGGTACCTTACCCTTCTTGCTTCCTCTTTGTCGTTTGGCAGTGCTCCTGTTGCCAGGAATGTCACGATTGGATCCATCCAACTAGGTCCCAGAGTAACCGGGTCAACCTCCATGCCCTCTGAATTGATCACACTCGGCTCGGGTAAGAATTGTATTCTTATCCCGGGCAAGTCTGACTCAGCTGACGATGCGAGGCGAGCAAGCCGGTCAGCCCTGGTGTTTTCTTCTCTGGGTATCCGAGTGATGGAAAATCCTCGGAGTTGTTTGGATACTGTTCGGACGAGGGCTAAGTAGGCCATCATGCTATCTTCCCGTGCTTCGTATTCCTGGTTTACCTGATTTACCACGAGCTGGGAGTCGCTGTAGCTTTCGACTTGCTGTGCACTCATTGAAATGGCTAATTGTAATCCGACTAAGAGGGCCTCGTACTCGGCCTCGTTGTTGGAGGCACGAAACCCGAATCTCAAAGCATATTCGAGCTGGATGCCATCTGGGGTGGTCAGAATAATTCCGGCTCCACTGCCTTGCTGGTTCGAAGAGCCATCAACGTGTAGTACCCAAGTGGGGATGCCGGCGAGCAATCCGGGCGGTAAGGCCGGAGGCTCGAGTTCTTCGACCGGGTCTTCAGGATACGTAAACTCGACCAGAAAATCTGCGACAGCTTGTCCCTTAATGGTCGTCCGCGGTCGGTAAGTTACCTCAAACTCCTCCAGTTCCAAAGCCCACTTGACGAGCCTTCCGGATGTGTCTGGCCGAGAGAGAATTTTGCGGAGAGGTTGGTCTGTCAGTACTACAATGGCATGGGCCTGGAAGTACGGTCGGAGCCTTCGGGCTGAGGTAATGAGGGCGAAGGCCAATTTCTCGATGCGGGAGTACCGGCTTTCCGCGCCTTGCAGCGCCCGGCTGGTGTAGTACACTGGGAACTGTACCCCGTGCTCTTCCCGGATAAGTGCCGAGCTAACCGCCGACGGTGATACTGCCAAGTACAAGAATAGTTCCTCTCCAGCTGTAGGTGTCGTCAGCAGAGGAGGAGAGGCCAGGTACTTCTTGAGGTCCTGGAATGCCTCCTCGCATTCCTCCGACCATTGAAAAGCTTTACGGAGGATTTTAAAGAACAGGAGGCACCGGTCGGTAGCTCGGGAGACGAATCTGTTCAATGCGGCCACCCGTCCGGCTAGGCTTTGAACTTCCTTTGTTGACTTGGGAGATCGCATGTTGATGATGGCCTGGATTTTGTCGGGGTTTGCTTCTATTCCCCGTCTGCTGACTAGATGACCGAGAAACTTCCCGGATGAGACCCCAAAGGTGCACTTGGCCGGGTTCAACCTCATCCTGAATTTCCTCAAAATGCTGAAGGCCCCGGCCAGATGCTCCAGGTGATCGGGTTCATCTCGGCTCTTGACCAAGAGATCGTCCACGTATACTTCCATGGATTTTCCGATGAGGTCTCTGAACATGAAGTTGACCAGGCACTGGTATGTAGCTCCGGCGTTCTTAAGGCCGAAGGGCATAACAGTACGTGCCCTGGTCGGTGATGAACGTTGTCTTCTCTTCATCCCCGGGGTACATGCTGATCTGATTGTACCCCGAGTAGGCGTCCATGAACGAGAGGAGTGAGTGGCCTGCCGTTGAATCGACAAGGAGGTCTATCCTGGGCAGCGGATAGCAGTCCTTAGGACAGGCCTTGTTGAGGTCGGTGAAGTCCACACACATCCTCCATTTGCCATTGCTTTTCTTGACCAGGACAACGTTGGCTAACCAGTCGGGGTAGTGGACCTCCCGGATAGAGTTAGCTTTCTGGAGCTTCTCGACCTCCTCACTTACAGCCCTTTGTCTTTCGGGGGCCATGCCCCTTCGCCTCTGCTTTACCGGACGGCAATCTGGGCTGACATTGAGGCGATGGGACATTACCCGGGGATCGATTCCGGGCATGTCCTCATGACTCCAAGCAAAAACATCCTGGTTTTGCTTCAGGAACCGGATCAATTTGCCTTTCAAGGCGGGCTCCAGTAACGCGCCTACATTGATCGTGCGATCCAGGTGCTCCGGATTCAGCACAACTTGCTCCAATTCTTCCACAGGCCCTATCACGTCCCTCGGGTCCCGGGGATCCATTTCTTGGACATTCAGAGTCTCGGTGATTGCCCCCCGGCGCAACGAGCTAACATAACAACTCCGAGCCGTGGTCTGGTCTCCTCGCAAGCATCCCGGTCCTTGAGGAGTCGGGAATTTTACGGTTAAGCTGTATGTGGAGACAACCGCTCGTGCTCGGTTGAGGGTCGGCCTCCCGAGGATAACGTTGTAGGCCGATGGGGCATCCACTATCACGAAATTGGTGAGCAGGGAAACCTATTGTGGATAGGTCCCCATGAGTACTGGGAGTTCGATCGTGCCGAGTGGTTGAGTGCTAGAGCCGTTGAATCCGACCAGGGGAGTAGCAACTGGCCGGAGTCGATCTCGATCGATCCCGAGTTGGTCGAATGCCGCTGCGAACATTATATCCGACGAGCTGCCTGTGTCAATCAGTACCCTTTGGACCATGTAGTTTGCTATAGACAGCGTCACTACCAGCGGGTCGTCATGGGGGCAGTGGAGGCCCTGTACATCATCGGATGAGAACGTCAGAACGTCAATTGGTGAGGGGCCGGTGGATTGGACCTGCCATACATCCGCTCGGGATGCTCGGGCGTGCCTCTTCCGTGCCGACTGTGAATCACCTCCGCCAGATGTTCCTCCAGAGATCACGTTGATGTGGCCGAGCGGTGGAGGGGGCTGACCGGGAGCTCGGGCATCCTGTCGGGGTCGTCTGTCTGCTGTGACAAACTCGGCAAGATGGCCCTGCTCTATCAGCTTTTCGATTGCTATTTTCAACTTGAAGCAATCCTCCATTTCATGGCCGTGATCCTTGTGATAACGGCAGAACTTCTCCCGATTCCTCTTACCGGGAGGGGCTCTGAGCTTGGTAGGCTGCGGAAGCAGCCTCTGCGCCTCTACAGCGTCCATCACCTCATGTATGGGTCGGGAAAGAGGTGTGAAAGTTGTCGGGGGCTGGCCCCTAGCCTCTCTTTGATCTTGCTTTGGCTTCTTTCCCGGACCCTTCTCAAATCCCTCGCGTTTGCGCTTCGCTTTCGGGGATTCTTCTCCTGTCTGGCTGGCGCGCTTTGCCTTTAGGAACTCCTCGGTGTCTATGTACTTCCATACTCTTTCCGAGAGTTCCACCAGGGTTGCCGGTCGATTGCGATGAAAAGACGTGGCCACCTTGGTGTGCTGAACTCCCGAGCAGAAAGCCATGATAGCGGCGGTCTCATTGAGGTTGCGAATCAAGAGCCTCTGCTGGTTGAAACGATCCACATATTCCCTCAAAGATTCCCCCCTTTGCTGCTTGACAGCTAGCAGCTGGGTATCTGGCTGCGACCGGTCTAGCATCCCGACAAACTGACTGATGAAGAGTTTGCCGAGGGCCTTGAAGTCGTCAACCGTCCGCGGCTTCAGAGCATGGAACCATTGTGCAGCTGATCCTTTTAGAGTACTGGGGAACGCTAGGCATAGCAGTTCGTCCGTGGTAGTGACCAGTGCCATCTGCGCCTTATAGGTGCGTATGTGGTCCACTGGACTCCCCTTGCCGTCGTATGAGCTGAGGTGAGGGGGCTTGAACTTCTGCGGAATTGGGAACTGTGTCACTCGGGCAGTATAGGGCGACTCTGTTTCTGTATTAGTGAGGTCGTGACCGGACTTGCGGTTCAGCCTCTCAATCTGCTGCTGCAGCTCCTCGACCTGGGCGCTGACGTCAGTACGCCCGGTCCTTCTCTCTGCATCTGAGTAGTAAATGGGGTCGGACGATGATGCCTCGTCCTCGAAGCGCGTCGATCTTGGGGATAGCACTCGGCTGCGGGTTCGGGATAGCCTGTGCCTAAGATCCTCCCGGTTTAGGGCGGGGGGATCGTTGGCCGGTTCCCTGACCTTTCGTCCGGATGCTTCTCCCCTTGCAGCTCGCCGCCGTTCGATGAGGATCCGGGCATCCTCTACTCGTCACGCTCGGCGAGGGACATACCGAGGTCCTTCCTGTGGGCGCTTGGTAGGCTGGCTACGTTCTCCCTCTGCCCGGCTTTCCCGGTTTAGTTGGGACCCTGGAGCGGACCTAGTTTTTCCGCG
The DNA here is from genome assembly GCA_033977485.1 of Hydrangea macrophylla. Classification (NCBI taxonomy): domain Eukaryota; kingdom Viridiplantae; phylum Streptophyta; class Magnoliopsida; order Cornales; family Hydrangeaceae; genus Hydrangea; species Hydrangea macrophylla. The sequence goes on from CM066988.1 coordinate 33,944,776, forward strand.
CGTCCGGGCAGGCCTCTTACTGGGAGCGCTCTTTTCTGGCCTCTGACTGGGAGTGCTCTTTTCAGGCCGCTTCTCCGACGAAGGGCTTTTCTCGTGGTCCTCGACCACTTTTTCATTCTGGGCTATGAGCGCATCTATTTGCTGTTGTGTCCGGAGCTGGCCCTCCAAGAGCCGCTCCAGCGCTACTGCGACCTGGTCGGAGGTCATGGAGGTCGCCCGCGTCTCGATCTGTAGGTCCTCCTGACCGGTTGAATCGGCGGTCTTCTTGCCCTTCTTCTTCGGCATGTTGATCAGTCAAAGATTTTTGTTAACAAGGAAATCGTGTCGATTCCCACAGACGGCGCCAACTGATGATGCCAAAAATTGGTGAGAGCGACTTAGGAAGAAAACAAGATCACAGAGAATTTGTATGTGGTTCGGTCCCGTTAATGAGATGACCTACGTTCACGGTTGCGTCTGTGCGCGTTCACTAGCAGATCACCGGCAGGCCTGGTGAGCCAACAAAATAAGGCGGCACTACCATTAATACCGGCCGGGTGTATGCGTGTATATATTGGTAAGCTCTCTAATATGTGCAGATGTACTTAGAGAATTGATATTCGGATCCCTTCTGTGAGGGTAGGTGGGCTCTTTTATAGGTACAAGAGTCCACCCTTACATGGTAAGTTTATTAGATTAGGAAGCATAATCCAATTACAATTGATTTGCACCATGTTTGGTGAGTTTCCTAATCAATTAAGAAAACCACTGACTCTTCCTTGATAGAGTTGCAATCGTACAAGGAAACTGTAGGAAGCATGATTGATGCGGTGATTCTTGGGCCTCACCACGACCGCCCGAGTATCCCAATCGGCAACAGCAGGACAGCTCGGGAGTGTGGTTCCATGCCTCAAATCCGGCTACCCCAGGCCATTAGCTGAACACGTGGCGGTTGATCAATCACAAGCTATTTCTGGACATATCACACACCAATCTCAAACAATCAAATATAAAATTTAAAAGTCTTGGTGCCATGGGAGATAGCGGACTAAGCTTGCTGCAAAAGGGTTAGTCGCACGCACAACCATGTATATATAACAAATATATATACTATTGGAACCCCTAATTGATTCACACAGTATATAAACTCTTTACATACTGAATTAGATCTTAAAACAGCATCACAGTTTTCTGTCACACTTCGATCGATCGAAAATGGTTCGATCGATCGAACCTTCGATCGATTGATCATATCTCAATCGATTGAACTTTCAGTTTCACAGAATGTTTTGAAAAACTTTTAGAATAAATAAAAATTTAAAGTAAATATTTTAAAACCTTTAAATCTGTAAATTGAACATCTGGACAGAAAAGCAGTCTCGACCGATCTAAAACATTCGATCGATTGAACATACCCTGAGTTCGATCGATCGAAACTAGTTCGATCGCTTGAGAACAGATGATGTTCGATCGATCGAGACTACGTCGATCAATCGAACCCATCATGCATCCAATGCAATCACAGATTTGTATTCTGCTGCGAAAATACTGCAGAAATAGATCTGTGATGATGTAATTTCAAAAACAGTTCTAAATCAACATGCGAATCAAAATAGTGCTCCAAAACGATCTATAGATCCAAACAAGCGAGGCTCTGATACCAATTGATGGAAAAATAGGTTTAAAGTTAAATTTAAACGCGCAGCGGAAAGAACAAGTTACAAAAACTTTTATTGGTAGCCCGAAACTACTACTCGTTAACTCTATAGATGCGTATAACCAGATGGAGAAGATTCTATACCTTAGGTCTTGAACCCAATTCTGATTTTGTCCTTCTCCTTGTATGTGCAACAGCAACCTCCAGGAAATCTTCACCCTTATGTCTCCTTGAATGCTCCTGGAGTGGCTAGGGTTGGTGGGAACCCTAGTAGTGTGAATAGGGAAGGTTTGGGAACCCTAAACAGGTTCTATAGTAGCTGGTACGTTAAAACGACGAACTCTAATTTCTGGACGCAGCTGCCCTATGTATAGATTCCCAGAACTGACCTTTCTTTCAATCGATCGAAGAGACTTTGATCAATCGAACCATGTTCGATCGATCGAATCTGTCTAGACTTCAATCGATCGAAAAAACTTCGATCGATCAAACTACTCTTGACAGCGTTTTCATTTGCCTTTCCAAGCATTCTGGCAGAGCTAAGAGTGGGACCTCCTAGGTTTTTAATTTCTGGCTCCGATTAATTATTATTCCATCTAGTCAGTACTCCTAACTAAGGAATCAATAATTAATGAATTATCATTAATGCCACTATAAAATGATAATTGCACTCCAGTGCATCAGAACATAATCATACATACATAAGTGATTGCTAGACTTGTATATGAAATAAGTAAATCAGAACCTTAATCAAACATTTTTGACCCTAAATAAATTTTTCTATGTAGTTTAATGTGTTAAGAAGATCCCCTAAAAAGATTAGACCCACTCTGATTTTTCTACTATTTTTAATAAATCAAACAAAAATTCTGGACAGAGAGTTGTGAATTTCTGAGTGACGTCTGGTTTTTGCCCATTTGCAGGAGATCCAACCGTTGGAACCTTGATTTTCATTTTGGGTTAGAAACTAGACTCATAGAGGCATCTCGTGTCCAAAATTTATTGACATCAAACCACGGGAACCATGCCTTTCATTTCTTTGAAGTTCTAATCTGCTCTCAGCAATTTTCAGAATTCTGTCACCCTTTTGATCAAACTTGTAAACAATGGTTCAAATGATCTTGTCTTAACCTAAGGCTTATACCATACTCTAATAAAGATTAGTTAAGCCTAAAACCAAAGGCTAAATGATCCAAATCAATGAATAGTTCATAACTTTTACATTGTTCACATTCATGTATCCATGTGCATTCATTCATATAGATTGATACTTGTAAATAGAAATTCACCTTGTGGTAGGATTTATTCCTTAGGATTTAATGATTTTTTGTTTAAAGCATGTGAACTAACCCTATGTTTTGTAGCACTGTTAAGGTACAATTTCTCAAAATCTCCTCTAGTTTGTTGTAATTTCTTGATTTTATCGATTTTTGACTCCATGCACGACACCTTAGACTAGGTCTTGCCTTATGTGTTTATATGTGATTAGAGACTTCTTTTCTAGGTTTTTATTTATTCGTATGTATTGCACGTTTAATATTTATAGTTGGATCCCGGATAAGTTTCCTAGTTCCCTACTAGCACGTCATCTTGCTTGCTATTCGAGTTATGTGGCTTATGAATGATATCTTACCAGTTAGCAATTTTATACCATTTTAAACATTCTTTTGTAATGTATATATACATATGTGTTAGTTGAGAGCACATTTAGATTAATAATTCGATTAAAAGGATGTTGAGTAGTGGCCTATGGAGAGATAGGATGAGAGAGGGTGCTTTAGTCCGTTGGGCTCCTTCCTCTCTCATTCTATAATCCCCGGACCCAGTTTATCTTTGGTTTCGCAAAAGATCAGTTTTCTTTTAAATGGTTTCTTAATTTTTCCTTTTAAAAATTAAGTGGCGAATCGTATTCGAATTTGAATTTGAAAATTATTTTTAAAAAAAGTGGGCCCAAATGCCAGTATCCACAATCTGGCGATTTTGCTAGGGATCGAACCCAGAATCTCTGGTTTCGCAGACCAGAATTCTGATTTTGGGTTCACTTGAGGATTAGAATTGAAAGCATCATTTTAATTGAATTAATTAATCTTTGTGTGCTTGTTGCATTTCACTTGCATGTCCAGCCAGTCGATTGCACGGAACTATGACCTTGGAGGCTCGGGGCAACCCGATCGGTCAAGTTGTCATGGGGCTGAGTGATCACCCTTGATCTCGTACTATGATTTGGTATATGAAGCATCCTATTGGATGTGTGTCAAGGGTCCCTTATTTGACCAAAACCCAGCCTTAGCATGGTAGCTTCTATAGAACCTTTCAAAATCTTAGGAAATAAATTCTTGATCAAGATTATATGATAGGGAGATTTGTATGATTACTTGAGATGATGACGATGCTCACTTAAATACGAGACATGTAAACTCTTAATCACTTTCGAGCAATTCTCCTTCATGTCCCGTGACATTTGGAAATGTGCCAGATTTTGATTATAAGATTACATCTCTTATATCATGTTTAGATAAGCATCATTGACCTTATATACATCCGAATTCATGAAAAGTGCGATAATTATCCAATCATGTGGTACTCCTACCCAAGAATTCAAAGTTCACTGTTAATGACAGATTTTGATTATTCATCATCTTCTTCCAAAAATGTTTTGAAAAATCACCCTTTTAAAGAAAAATCCAAGGTTCACCTTTTAATCAAGTAAAGTTGAAATCCAATCATCTTCTATCGAAAAATATTTTCACATCCTCATTTTTAAATAAAAGATTCAAAATCCTTGAGGATCATTTTTGAAAGATCTCATCTTTTAAAGAAATGTTTTTAAAATGAATTTCAAAAATTTTTTAGTATCCAACCTTTGAGAGGGTAGTGAAGATCACAATGACAGATCGAGTGGAGATGATTCTGTTGGGTTTGTGCCCTCAAACCATTAGTTTGTGTATGAGACATTGACATTTTAATATATAGATATCAGCTTTACATTTCATTGTGTATGTTTCTTTCATGAGATGATTATTTAATCCTTAAGTATCATAGTAAGTAATTCGTGTGTGTATGAGATACATACAAGTGAGATACGAATTACTATCCTTTGATACTTAGAATTTGTCACAGTGGATGATGAGACTGGATATCTTATCAAGTTTACACTATAGCATAATTAACTACCATTGGATGGAGTGATGAATCTCAATCACTGGAGTTTAACTCTTAGTTAATATGCTAGTGCTTATAGTGCATTGACGGACCTGAGCTCTCCTATTGACATTTAACACTGTCAATAGTCAGTAGGAACTCATAACTTGTATAAGGTATGTGTTCTCAATCTTGAGATGATTATGAACACTGACTATGGATATGGCTGCTTTGATTTACCAATCAATAAGGTCTATAAAAGGTCAACATCTGGGTATCTTGGGCATGTCATGTTCATAGGGTTGTGAACATATATTGTCAAGAAAGAATCTAACCTCTGATTCAGAGTAAGCATTCCCTTGAGAATGTCACCAAGTTGATTACTGAGAACTACAGTCTTGTTGATAAGTAGTTATCAACATGTTTGGTAATCATGAGAGGTGAATGAGACTCAAGGAATACAAGAAGTAATCATGATTCAGGTTGACAGTAACAATTATCCGACTACCTGAATATGATTGCGAATACTGAAGGTAGAGGGACAATAGTACACCATACAAGTCTAGTTATCGCTTTAGATATGCTCCTTTGCGTTGGAGTTCAGTTATCGTGTGGAGGACTCTGATATTGTAATAGTTAGATTTGTTATTACATATTCTGTTGTTTACTGTTCCTGGGATTTTGGTTGGACTAGTACTGTGTGGTGTGGATAATTAGTGACTTTCACCCGTCATTCCCTATGGACCAAAAAGGAAATGTATTTTTTTTCTATTTTTCCTGTTCCGGGGTGTGACAGGATTTTTGGTATCAAAGGTCTAGGTTTATGATACTTTTGTTACTAACAATTCCATATCATGTGGTCCTAGTATTTATGATTCCCTGAGATGAGATATGATAAGATAAGTTCGTCCTTCTGACGATAGTTAGTTTCCTTTACAGGTTAGTACGGATCCAGATTTCCACCTGTTTGTGGATGATTCTTTTCGTGGACATGTTATTCATGGTGGTATTGTGGAGCCATCCATCCCAGAGATATATCTTAGCCATATTCGCCAGACCGCTAGTCGTTATTTGGAGGAGAGGATGTGGACTTCTCTCTGTGTTGTTGGTATGACCCACCTGACAGAGATACGTATGGATGCGTATCACTATGCTATAACTCGAGCGGCCATATACCAAGAGATGGCTAGATTAATTCAGAGTAAGCCAGAGGTAGACGGGATTGAGTTACGAGCTATTTTAGCAGGGCCTGCTCCACCAAAGCTTACAGTTGCACCAACAACAGTAGCCCCACCATCACCGGTACTCGACCTACCAATTCCAGAATTTGATCCAACACAGGGAGAGGAGGACCCAGAGCCAGAGGATGAGCATCCTAACGAGTATATCAACAGGGATGATGAGGAGGAGCCTATGGATGATGAGGACACAGTAGAGGAGGAGCCTGCAGACGATGATGATGAGTCAGAGGATCACCCGGAGGAGCCAGAGTTTGAGCCGGAGGACCCAGTACAGGACCCAGAGGATGAGGTAGATGTAGTAGTCGGAGAGGATGATGTAGTGGTAGAAGGTGATGTGATCATGGGGGTAGCAGAGGAGGATATTCCTGACGACGAGGTAGTTGTGCCAGAGATACCCAGTATGCATCAGTTACCAGTCGCACCTATAGTGCATATGGCAGCCATGGCTGATATGGCAGTAGGATGGAAAGCTGAGATGCTCGGACATCCAGTTGGATTTGTTATGGGGGAGGCTGCATTAGCAGGGGCGTTAGATATAGCTGACGGATTTGCTGCGGTAGCCGTTGATGTCGCTAATCAGGCGATGATAATAGAGGACGCAGAGGTAGATGAGGATTGGGATAGCGGAATGGTAGTTAGAGATCTTGCTGCACTAGTTGAGGATGCACCCCTTGAGGAAATGGACATTAACCTAGAGGATGAGGCACCACCACCAGGATCAGACGCTAACGATTTTTGGGTCAGGACATGTTGTCCACCAGATTTTTGGGAGCTTGAGAGATAGCTATTCGACCATAGCTTTGTACAGATATTAGTAGTAGTAGTAGTAGTAGTAGTAGTATTGTAATTAGTTGACCATAGTACTGTTTTAGCTTATGTCCCATATGGTACACAGTTTGACTAGTGTGTACTATGTAGTACATCTTTTGATATATATATATACGAGTAGTACTTTTAATGTCAGTTGTATGTTTGAGTTGTTATGTGCTGATTAGTAGAACTGTTGGTTCTTGTTATTTGTTTGCTCTACCTTGATTTCGTTTCTCCAAGAAGACTTTAGCTAATCAATAGGTCGTTTGTAGGTACACGATAAACTATACCACTATGGTAGGACCCTTGAGAAATCATCAAGCGCGAATTGGAGTGCCTATACTAGAGGGAATGGACCCATTCGGAGTTTTTGAAGCCTTTATGCAGAGGATGGAACATGTAGGCGACACCAACAGCCATGCTACCCATCAACGACCTGTCTAACCCCCAATTGCACCGTTTCAGCAGAGACAAACGGGAGACAAGTTACTGGCACATTTTCTTGGATTACGTCCCAAGAAGTTCGATGGACTTATAGAACTATGGAAAGACGAACAGTGGATAAGGGAGATGAAATTGATCTTTGAGGCATTAAAATGCAGTGAGCAAGAGAAGCGCCGTCTTGCCACATTCCACCTCACCTATGCTGTTGCAGATTAGTGGAAAGCTGAACGAGCCACTATTGGGATAGACGCTGCAAGGACACTGCCTTACGAAACTTTCAAGGGTAGATTTCTGGAAAAGTACTTCCCAGAAGATGAGAAAGATCAGCAGGAGAGGAACTTTCTCCATCTAGTCAAAGGAGGATGGACTGCACGAGAATATACGACATAATTTGAGCGATTGTCTCGATTTGCTCCGCATATAATTGATACATCATAGAGGGAGGTGAAGATATTTCACCAACGATTGAACCCCCACCTTAGGCATATGATGGTTGGTCATCTGAATCAGTCGTTTGAGGGGATTGTTAGATTTGCTATGGGATTGGAAAAGGATGCATATCCTGCACTGCAACCATAGATGAATCGACCCTAGTCATCGAGAGGTTTTTAGCAGAGGAATTTCCAGAACCAGCCGCCGAGAAATACCCAAGGTTGGAGACCTCAAGGAAATTTTTAAGGAAACAAGAGGACCTGGGAGGGAGCTATGAAGTCTCAGCAGGGTTATCCTCGACCCCAGCATGTTCTCTAGCAGGGACCACAGCCTCAGGCGCTGCTAACAGCTTCGCCAACCAACACTGGATGTTTTAACTGCAGAAAGCCAGGGCACATTGCCAAGTTTTGCATAGCTTCCAAGGTTAACCACCAGATGGATGCTAGCTGTCGCAACTGCAACAGGCCAGGATATTTGAGCAAGGATTGTCATGCACCTCATGGAGGATATTATGGGAGACCAGTTCAAGGAATACAAGGACCCCTAGATCAGACACTGATGAATGCTATCATCCCAGCAGAAGTAGGCTTTAATGCTGATGAGCAACAACATCTAGAAGGTACGTTAGTACTCTTTCTCAGTCAAGTTAAAGCTTTATTCGATACTGGAGCCGCATGTATCTTAATTGCTGTTAAGATTATGCGTCAATTGGGTTTAGAACCCCAGACAGTTGAGCCAGCACTTAATGTTATATCACCATTGTGAGTGACCATTAAGTTGGGTAAAGTATGTAAAGATTGCCCATTGATCTTGGGAGATAGGAATCTTCCAGCAGACTTAGTGGTTCTGTTAATGTTAGAGTTCGACATCATCCTAGGGATGGATTGGTTGACTAAGTATGGTGCCAATTTGGACTACCCTACTAGATCGGTTGTGTTTCCAATACCGGGATGTCCGATGATTAGATTTCAGTGTCAGCCAACGAGTAACATGTTTCTTACAAGTTATTTGGCAACAATCGGGAACACGAGTATGGAACTTACGATGGATCAGATTCCTACCGCACAAGACTTTCAAGATGTATTCCAGGATATTAAAGGACTTCTACTAAAAAGAGAAATAGACTTTTGTGTGGAACTGGTACCTGGCACATTACCGATATCTAAGACTCCATATAGGATGGCGCCAACTAAGATGTTGGAACTAAAGAAGCAAGTTCAAGAACTTGAAGATTTAGGATTCGTTCGTCCAAGTACGTCACCTTGGGGAGCACCAGTTCTATTCGTGAAGAAGAAGGAAGGGACACTTCGACTCAGTATGGACTACAGGGAGTTGAACAAGGTAACGATCAAGAATAGATACCCACTTCCTCGGATAGATGACCTATTTGATCAATTACAAGGATCAAGGATCTTTTCCAAGATCGATCTGCATTCTGGATACCACCAGTTGTTAGTTCGACCAGAGGATGTAACGAAGACTGCGTTCAGGACAAGGTATGGGCATTGTGAGTTTCTAGTTATGCCTTTTAGATTGACAAATGCACCAGTAGTATTCATGAACTTAATGAATAGAGTATTCAGACCATATCTGGATCAATTCATTATAGTATTCATCGACGACATCTTGATCTACTCAAAGATGGAAGAGGATCACTAGAAGCACTTACAGATTGCTTTACAGACACTTCGAGATAATAAGTTGTATGCAAAGTTTAGCAAGTGTGAATTTTGGCTACATGAGGTCAAATTTCTGGGACATGTTGTATCTTAGGATGGTATTTCTGTGGACTCATCTAAGATTATTGCAGTCCTAAGTTGGAACAGACCGACCAATGCTACGGAGGTCAAAAGTTTTATTGGTTTAGCAGGATATTATCGAAGGTTTGTAGAAGGATTTTCTAAGATTGCAGGACCATTGACAAATCTGATTAGGAAAAAGATAAAGTACAAATGGACAGCAAGCATGAGGGTGCATTTTAGGAGTATAAGAAAAGATTGACTTCTGCACCAGTACTAGCGATACCTAAGAGTGGATAAAGGTATGTGATCTTTAGTGATGCATCCCACAAAGTACTTGATTATGTGCTTATGCAAGATGGAAATGTGATTGCATATGGATCAAGATAGTTAAAGGTACATGAGAAGAACCATCCTACACATGATCTAGAATTAGCAGCAATGGTGTTTGCATTAAAGATTTGGTGACACAATCTCTATGGAGAGAAGTTTGATCTGTTTTTTGATCATAAGAGCTTGAAGTATTTGTTCTCTCAGAAGGAGTTGAACATGCGACAAAGAAGATGGATGGAGTTACTTAAGGATTATGACTTTTCATTACAGTACCATCTGGGTAAAGTAAATGTCGTAACAGATGCTTTAAGCCATAAACCTTGGTTAGTAATTGCTACACTATTAATTCGAGAATAGAAAGCATTGGGAGTTTTAGCTGAATTCGATCTTCAGCCAGTGGAACCAATGGAAAGGCAACATTTTGGATGTCTATGGTACAACCAACTTTGATCTACCGTATTGTAGAGGCTCAACACACAACAGAAGATTTGAAGTTATGGTTCGCCAAGATGTCAGTCAAGGAACTAGAAGTCTGGAGTATGGGTACTGACAGAGCCTTACAATGTAAAGGTAGACTCTGTGTACCCGACGAAGATAATTTCTGGAAAGAAATATTGGATGAAGAATATAAGTCACGGATGACTATTCACCCGGGAGGTACGAAGATGTACAAAGATTTGAAGAGGAATTTTTGGTGGGAAGGAATGAAGCAGGAAGTAGCTGAGTATGTAGCTCAATGTTTGACTTGTAAGCAAGTGAAGGCAGAACATCAGAAACTACCAGGACTTCTACAACCGTTACCAATTCCTCAATGGAAATGGGAACACATAACCATGGATTTCATGGTAGGTTTGTCGAAGTCACAGCAGAGCCACGATGCTATTTGGGTAATTGTGGATCGACTTATAAAGACGACACATTTTATCGCCTACAGCATGACGTATCCAATGGAACGTTTGAGCCGGATGTATCTATAGCACGTGGTACAATTACACGGAGTACCTGTTTCTATTGTGTCAGAGCAAGATTCGCGTTTTCTGCAGAATTTTAGAAGAGTCTCCAGACAGCGATAGGAATGACATTGAACTTGAGTTCAGCCTTTCATCCACAGACCAATGGTCAGACTGAACGAGTTAATCAAGTGATGGAAGATATGCTAAGCATTTGTGTTATCGACTTTGAGAGTTCTTGGGAGATGCACCTACCATTGATCGAGTTTGCCTACAACAACAGTTGCCATACGAGTATAGGGAAGGCGCAGGTTTGAAGCTTTGTAAGGAAGACCTTGTCGATCACCGCTATATTGGGCCGAAGTAGGAGACTCTCAACTTCTTGGGCCAGAAATGGTACAAGAAACTAGTGAGAAGATTCAGATTGTACGCGAGAAGATGAAAATAATGCAGACCTGACACAAGAGTTATGCTGACAAGCGACGCAAAGACTTGGAGTTTGCAGTTGGAGACCACATGCTACTCAAAGTTTCACTTGTTCGAGGGATCGTTAGATTTGGTCAGAAGGGAGGAAAGCTATCGCCATGATTTATTAGACCATATGAGATTCTAAAGCATGTTGGGAAGGTTGCTTATCGACTAGCATTGCTGTCGAAGATGTCAAGAGTGCATACTGTTTTCTACATCAGTATGCTCAGGAAATGTGCTCATAACCCAGTGTACGAGATCAACTTTGAAGACATTGAAGTCAATGACAACGTTTCATTCAATGAAGGAACGTTTTGTATTCTGGATTAAGCAATCAAGAAGCTCAGAAACAAGGAGATTCCATTGGTGAAGATCAGTGGAAGCATCATGATGAAGGAGAAGGAGATGCGTGAGAAGTTTCCATTTTTTTTTTAAACCTTGATTGTTTTCGATTTTGAGGACAAAATCCTTAATGAGTGGTGGATGATGTAATACCCTATTTTTTCAATTATTATTAATACACAGAGATTCTATATACTTCCCTTGATCATACCTGAAATTTCACTTTCAATCGATCGAAGTCCTCTCGAACGATCGAACGTTTCAAAGTTCAAGCGATCGAAATCCTACCGACCTGAATTTATTACGTGGTCCCCACTTCAATCGATCAAACCCCTTTTCAATCGATCAAACCTAACCGATCTGTTTTTAAGCGATCAAAGTAGCTTCGATCGATCAAACTTGTGATCATCAGGAATTCCAATTTCTGCGCAAACATTGCCACCTACACCACCTCTTCTCTATATACACTTTGTGCTCGTGTGTTTTTGGGTGTTTACTAAACCAGAGAGTTGAGAGAGGGAAAGAGTTTGTTATATATATATATTATACATATACTCATATATATATATACACACATACGGTATATATATAAATATTCTGAGAGAGACAGAGAGAACCAAAAAGAGAAGAAGAGGAGAAGGAGAGAGAGAGACCACCATTGGAGGAGCTTCTTAAAGTTTGACGAGCCAAACATGCCTTAAAGACGTTCGGTGAGTTCTAAACTCACTTAGTGCCTTTAATATGATGTTTTACATGTTTTTGACGTGATTAAATAGACCCAAGCACACCCTATCATTTTTGTACGTACACTGTTCAAAACCTCTGGAGAAGATGACTCTCGAATGATTGAACAAGGTCCAAATGATCGAAGGTTCAATCGATCAAAATGACTTCTATCGCTTGAACTCATTTTTCCTCAATCGATTGAAATGGTTTTAATCGATCGAACTTTTCAGAACATGGATTAATTGTTTGAGTTTAATGATATAGGGTTCAATTGTCCGATTCTCGATTCGAACTCTCATATTACGATTTTGGGTGGACCAGGGATAATGTGACAACAGAGATAAGTACAATTAAGAATAATGGATTAATGTGACGACGTTTAATGATATGTGGTTCATGTATGAGTTCGATATCCGTTCATTTTATTCAGAGTAGTCAGGCCACAATAGGTTTTGTCATGTGTCAATATTAGTACTGAGCTTAAGTAGGTTTGATAAGTTCTGGGAATGGTACGTGGGTGGATGCCTAGTCAAGATATGCTCTCACATGAGGTGGGTGGTTTATATCCTTTACGAGCAGTGGGAAGGACCATGTAGTTCAGAGATAGCCAAGTGATCTATGTTATATCCTTAACGAGTGGTGGATAGGGATCACTGGTATATGTCGTTGGGTTGTGGCAATAGATTTGTTATGCTGTTGTTCAAAGTGTTGTATCCCTGTTATGAGGTGGATGGTTTATATCCTTAACGAGCAAGGGATGGACTGACCATGTGTCCATGTTATGCAGTGGATGGTTTATATCCTTAACGAGCAGTGGACAGAATGATGATATGTCTATATAGGTTAAACGATTGAGTCTATTCTTTCCAGTCAGAGTATGTTGGTTATCAATCTTGGAATAATCAGACGACAAGGGTTGGTTACAATACATTGAATAAAAGAAGATATTACTTAATAGAACTATGTCTGATAATGTTCATGACTGGTTAATCCGTTATATAAGAGATAGCTTGTGAGTTTCTATTCACTCAGCTCTCAGTAAACTAACGGTCGTTATTGTCTGGACATTCCCCGTCCAGACTACCCTATTCCGTTTAATACAGGTGATGGAGCCTATGACGATGACTACTACCCTAAAGGGAGATATGCTGAGGGTGATCCCAATGATACCGGTTATGCCGGAGAAGGCTGTTATGCTGACAACTATCCTTATGCCAGCTAGAGATGAAGATTAATATTTAGTTTATATTCTGCTGAACTTACTTTTTGTTAAATGGGTACTTGGGCATGTGTTGTCTCCAGACCTGTTATATTCCTGTGGATGACTCTGATATTGTACTAGTTAGATTAGTTATTATATATTCTGTTGTTTACTGTTCCTGGGATTTTGGTTGGACTAGTACTGTGTGGTGTTGATAATTAGTGACTTTCACCCGTCATTCCCTATGGACCTAAAAAGGAAATTTATTTTTTTCTATTTTTGCTATTCTGGGGCATGACAGTTTATGTAATTCTTCTCCTTCTTTTCAATTTCTGTAATCAAGACTCAAGATTCAAGTTTATTACAAGTTATTTTCAGATTAATTCAAGGTTTTTCTTTTCCAATACTCTTTATTACATTGTTTATCAATCTAGTTGTTATGATTGCTTTTGATGTTGCCAAATTTTGGGTAAGAGACTAGAAGAAAGAGACAATAGGAATTTGTATGTGGTTCGACCCTGTTAACGAAGAGACCTACGTTCACGTGTGTGTCAGAGCACTCGCACTATGATAAAAGAATGTCGGTGGTCGTTGGTGAACCAACAATAGGGCAAAGCTACCAGTGACCAGCCGGGTAATGCATGCATGTGTATGTAAATGTTGCAAACCCCTTAAGAGGAGGTGAGTAGTCTCTTTTATAGATAGAAGAGACCTACTCGTACATGGCAAGTAATTTATATGACAATACAATCTGATTGGGATTGATTAGTCACAAATTATGTGAGTTTCCTATTTGGTTTAGGAAACACTCTTATCTTTCCATTAGTCTTCTAACTTAGTTAGGAAACTGTCTTGGAAGGATCTAGATGGCATCTCCAGGCTGCCTGAGTTAACCTGCGAGGAGCTGGGCCCAAGCATCTCTCTTGACCTGTAGGGCGAGCCCTGTAGCGACGGGAAAATCGGCCAGGGACATTGCTGCTTTGACTAGAACTGCTCGATACGGCTACCGAGCCCTATACTTATTTGGTTGAATGTTTTCATATGTATCAGTTGCCCCCCATTTCCAAGGATAAACTAGTGCTGCATCAGATGAGGCTTAGAAATTAGTGTAGGCCGAGAAAACTGCACAGTACAACTATTCGGGAATGGACCGAACGTCTGGACAATCCGGGTAATGTGCCCGGTTTGGTGGCTCGGGAGTTTAGGACCCAGGGTGCCACTCGTCACATGGGGGTTGGCCAATTCAGGATCCAACTAGGCCGGTGCACGGGTAACCAGGGCGTTAGACTGAACTGAACCATCACGTCGCTCATTAAATGCACACGTCTTTTGAGGTGTCACTTTATGTGCTTGAGATTCCAACTGTCGGGTGTTCAGGTAGGAGTATTTCCTACCCATTGGATTTGAGAACATCTTGACCATCCGTTTCGCCTATATAAGGGCTTAAGCATTTCCACTTCTTCTGCTAACCTTTAGAGGAAATTACCGAGCGGTTCAAGCTTCCCAAGCTCTTCCTTACCCTCCTTTCCTTGTAAGTATCCATTCCTCTAGCCTTGTCATTCATTGCATTTTCCTTCCCTTCTTCTTTTGTTTCTATTTCTGAGCGAGGCTAGAGAATAAGAATTCCTTAGGCATGGCGAGGGAGTGGTATTTCTTTTTCCTCAGATTCTGCTTCTTTCCTAGGTCGGGCGGTTCTCTTTCTTTGATAGAGCAGTCCAGCCAGTCGGGGTGCCCTAGGTGTCCTGTCCGAGTGCTATCTGACAACTAGGACCATATACGCCCTACCATATAAGCTTTTATCTCTCCCGCCTTTATACATTAGGCTTAGGGTTTTCGATCCATACCTAGGTCGCCAACTGCTTCCCAGACCTGTAGTAGGAACTTCATAAATGTGCCACTCCGATTACAACTCATCTTCTCGATCGGAGGATGAGTACTCGAGGTCTGGGACCCTGAGCACTAGATTGAACCCTCCTTTGGTAAGTCTGTCAGACCACCAAAGTAAGGGTAGAATTCCGGTCCGAATGCCTAATGAGGGACCGAGCCAGGCATACGTCGAGATCCTCGAGTCGAGGGAGTTGGGTAATGAAGCGACAACCTCAGGTAGCTCAGGGGTCATCTTTTCTTGTATGGGGACCCCCAGCAGTTTAGTTGGATTGAACTTAGCCAGGATTTGGCAAAAGTTCGCTTGCTTTAACGGCTTCTTCCTTGTCGTGTCGGACAGCGAGGCACACATTCACCGGTCGGGGTACACTTCCATCTACAAGGATGCGCACCTTGCGGGTCTTTGTCTTCCTCTCCACCTACTCACTCGAGACTTACTGATCTACCTTGGCATTACTCCCGGGCAACTTGCCCCGAATGGTTAGAGATTCCTGATCGAGGCGATATACCTCTGGCCCCAAGTGTTTGGGTACGAACTTACCCTCTAAGAGTTTCTGCGGACCTAGTGGCCATCCTCGTTGCTCAGGGAGGTCGTCTTTTTTTATTGAGTGCTTGATAAGGGAGGAAAATATTGGAGAATGCCCCTAGCAGTAACAAGGGGTGGAAGAAGAAATTCTTCCAAGTATATACTTTCGGGCTCAGTGCGGAGGCCTCGGGAATCCCTTTGAGGACCACCTCGGTGAGCAAGTTGAGGAGTAAGCTGTCTTGAGTCTATTTTTAATTGTTACTTCTCGCTATCTTAGCGATGATTGATTTCTTTTTGGTTTTGCAGTGGGATCTGCCGACCCGTCGAGCATCTCGGACGAGTGTCAGGACCCAATAAAAGCATTAGCCCAGGATCCCACGAATATCCTTGACGTGCTATCCCGGACGGGGGGTTCGGGTGGTTACCTACACACCCGAAGAGTTCTTGTCGCTTCGATCTTTCCTCCTATCATTGCCGTTAAGCTTTAGGTTCCCCAAACTCCTTTCTGCATATATTTTAGCCAATCGTCTTCTAACTCATATCTTTTCACAATTTCTAGAGATGGCTCCCAGGGATGTTGTTGCTCTGAAGGAGAAGGAGGTCGCTTTGGCAGCCCAAGCAGGCCAGAGAAGGAAGAGGAAGGACCCTGCTGCTGGCCAACAACTTAAACGGCTTCAACATAGACCTAACCAGGAATAGGTCAGGACCTCGGACCCCAGAACTGAGGCTGTGGCTGCCATTGAACGACCCTCGGGCAATATCTCATCTGGGATGCCGTCGGTGGAAATTGTTGATGAGGTCCAGGCAAGAGTCCGACCCGAGCTACTTCAAAGCTAGGTTGAGAGGTGTTTAGGATTGGGCCTTGAGGCTCTAATCTAGTGGCTGTACAACATCTCCCACATGGTAGGTAACTCATCTTTATCTGCCCCCATTTCTCTATTCATGGTGACTAATTAGTTTCTATTTCCTTTTCTAGACCGGGTGTTTAGTGGCTGGGGCTGAGGCCTACCTTCCCGGGGTGGCTGAAAAGTTGGCCGCTGCTGAGGCCACCCTCTCTACGGAGAAGGCAGCGTAAGAGGCTTCAGATTTTGCCCTAGCCATGGAGAGAGAGAGAGGACAAAGTCACTGACCCTGGACTTGGGAACAGCTCAGGAGGAGTTGGCGACCGAGAGGGAGGGCAGGAAGGTTGCTGAGGTCAAAGCCATGGCCGATGCTGCAGTCGCCCGAGAGGAAGCGAAGAAGGCTCTGGAGGAAGAGTTTGAGGCCGGATTCCTTAAGGGCTATGTTAACCTGATGGAAAGGGTAGTTTTGGAGCATCCCGACTGGGACCTCTCGGACTATTCGTGGGTGGAATCTGACTTCTGTAAGAGGCTCCTGCTGGGGGGTCTGTGTCACGATCCAAGTCTCCCCCAGTAAGATATTGTCCGCTTTGGGCCCAACCTGCACGGACTTTTCCTGGCACAGGCCCATAAGCCTACCCAAAACGCATCTTACTAGGTTCCACTATGGCCCTCCATATATAGCACATTACCCTTCCTTCCCAGGCGATATGGGATGAACTCCCCCTACAGCACAAAACACCAGGGTCGTTACATTCCACACCCTTAGGGCCCAACGTCCCCGTTGGCACACTTCTGGTTGGGTCAAGCTCTGATACCATTCTATCACGACCCAAGTCTTCCCTAGTTAGATATTGTCCACTTTGGACCCTACCAACACAGATTTTTCCTGGCACAGGCCCACAAGCCTGCCCAAAATGCGTCTTACTAGGTTCCACTATGTCCCTCTATATATAGCACGTTACCCTTCCTTCCCTAGGTAATGTGAATGAACTCCCCCTATAGTATACAACACCAGGGTCCTTACAGTCTGTTCCTGCTGGGGAGGTCAGGGCGACCGAGCATGAGGTGGTCGTTGTGGACGATGCACAAGATTGATCCTTCTCCCAATCATTTTTTGTTTTCTTTTTTTTTTGGTAGGCTGCTATAATTGCCCCCTAGGCATTGTACTTGTCCCAAACTGAATATTAAATGCCCTTCGAGGTCACTGCTTTGTGTCAATTACTGTTCATGTGTGTAGTTTATTGCCTGTGTTTGTTTGTGATTGCCTGTGCCCGACCGGTTGCTAGCCTCTTTATGGCCTTACCTTAGCAAAAGGTTTGGACAGTAACTGGCAGAGAGCACTTGGTCTTGTTGGGACCTGTAAAGGTATTTAAATTTCCCCGAGTCATTGATGACTAGGAGATTTTAGGTCTGTAGGTCCTGGCCCAGGTATTATAGAAGCTTTAAGTCTTGTAAGTACCCAGTGTGACTACCTGTTTGGTTGTGATTCCCTCTTACCCCCCAAGCTTTTGCTAAGGTAGGTATTCAGAGAGGTGATGACTGTAGGTAGCTGACCAAAAACGTTCGTAGTTCCAAGGTCATTTGACTCCTCTATTATTGGCTACCTAAGGGGCTTGACCCCATCGCAAGTTATGGACTTAAGTGGAGTTAGTGCCTTAGGTGTGATCTCGAGGTCTTTTGGTGCCTCGGGTGTGATCCCGCGGTCTTTTGGTGCCTCAGGTGTGATCTCGGGGTCTTGTGGTGCCTCGGGTGTGATCCCAGGGTCTTGTGGTGCCTCGGGTGTGATCCCGGGGTCTTTTGGTGCCTCAGGTGTGATCCGAGATCTTTTAGTGCTAGAAATATTAATAGGATACACTGTTTGTGAGAAAAAAATCTTTATTTCATTTAAGAATTGTCGTGGCAGCTCCAGAAGAGCTACATATTATTGAAGAAAACATAGTATCCCTAACTAATGCTAACGTCTACTTTATTGGAAGTACTTCCACAGATGCTCCACATTCCAAGGGTGTGATAGGTCCTGTCCATCTAGCATCTGTAACCAATACGTTCCTGGCCGGTTTACTCGGGTGACCTTATAGGGTCTTCCCAGTTGGGTCCTAACTTCCCATAGGTGGGATTCTTGGTTGACTCGTTAACCGCTTTCAGAACGAGGTCTCCCACTTGGAAACTACGGTGCTTTACCCTTTTATTGAAGTATTGGCAGACCCTCTGTTTGTACGTCGCCATTCAGAGATCTGCCTGGTCTATCTTTTCTTCAACTAACTCGAGCTCTCCTCTTAGGCAGCTTCATTTCCCGAGTCATTGTAATTTTTCACTCGGTAGGTCAGGAATTCCAGCTCGGTAGGGACCACTGCCTCATAGCCGTAGGTAAGTGAGACGGGGTATCTCCTGTAGCCTCCCGAGGAATGGTCCGGTAAGCCTATAAAAGGCTCGGAGCTCTTCTTCCCAGAGCCCCTTTGCTGTTTCAAGCCTCTTCTTGATGGATTTCAAGATGGTGCGATTAGTTAACTCGGTTTGTCCGTTGGCCTGAGGATGCTCGGGAGAGGAATAGTGGTTGGAGATTACATAGCCGTAGTAGAACTGCCTGAAGACCGGGGTGTCAAACTGTCGTCCATTGTGGCTAACCAGTTCCCGGGGCACCCTGAACCGGCTAAGGAAGTTTCTTTCCTCAAAATTCTCCATCTTCTTCTCAGTTATAGTGGCCAATGGCTCGCCTCTGCCCACTTTGTGAAGTAGTCCACTACTATCACCTCGAACATGACGTGACCCTTCGCTATAGGGAGTGGTTCGACAATGTCGATACCCCACTGGGCAAATGACCATTGGCTGAGGAATTGGAGTGTGTGCTTCTATCAGGCAGTTTATCATGCTTGCATACCTTTGGCACTTGTCACACCGCTTCACATAATCCTTTGAGTCCCAGGCCATAGTGGGCCAGTAGTACCCTTGTAGTAGGGCCCTTCTGGATAATGCCCAACTTCTGATGTGGCTCCCACATATACTCCCTCATGAATTTCTTGCAAAGTGACTTCAACTTGAGTGGGGTGAACGCACTGGAGGTAGGGGAATGTGAATCCCCTCTTGTAGAGTACTCTACTAGCTAGGTGGTATCTTGGTGTGGACCCTTAGTGGATCCCACAATCTCTCTCCTTATTGGTCCACGTCAGGGTATGGATAGATGGGTGTGAGATTTGTATGTAGGTCTAGCATTACCCTTATTAAAATGAGAGTAATATTAAGGACACAAACACACTCTATCTCTCTCTTGGGTGGCACTGTGGGGTCTACTGAAATTACCCGGACTCCACAGTACCACCCAGGAGAGATAGTGCGTTTGTAAGTATTTGTGCCCTTTAGCATTGATGTTAAAATGAAGGCCTCTGTGTATCTATATATCCATTCCAGTAGTTTGTTTGTTTATTAATTTGTTTGAGTTTGGAAGGAATTACAAAGAGAACACGCAAAAGCTTGTGGGCTAGGCTGAGTGAAACTCGATGGGAGTTTCGGCATTTTACCGATGGTTGGCAGAGAAATATCCTATTGGTGGTGGTTGATGTGCTCGAGGAAGAACCAGTCAACGGAATCTCAATTCCGGAGGACACATGTATGCCTAATCCTAACAACATTGAATACGACAACCTTTATCTCGACATCCTAACAACATTGAATACGACAACCTTTATCTCGACATGAATGGGATTATTCATCCTTGTTTTTACCTTGAAGATTGAGTACACTCTCTCTCTCTCTCTCTCTCTCTCTCTCTCTCTCTCTCTCTCCCTCTCTCTCTCTCCCTTTTCATTCATCGTTATTTCTCTTTGTTGAATTTCATAATTGTTGTTAATTAATTCTTCGTTGCATTGCTGATGTTTTAAAAAAAATGATTTTTTTGCACGCCATTTATAACATGGCAAAGGTTGATAAATGTAGCATGTTGTGACACCCTCCAATCTATCTTGAAAAAGAAATTTATTACATGATATATCTTGAAAGTCTGGTTCGATTGATGACAGTGCTATGTGGTTTATTCTCTAGCTCTATACCTACTATTTGACTGCCTTTATTACTGTAAACCATTGATTCCAATTGTATCGAGTTCTCGGCATAGTGACATTTTCTCTTCATTCTTTATTAAGCAAAGAGGCTAGATTGAACATACTTCGGCTCAGACGAGGGACAATTACAGGGGCATGAGTAAATTCAATACTTGAGCAGCTCAAAGCTAAACTAAGGTTTTTCTTATTCACCTTCAGAGGTTATTATGTCCAAAATTAGGTCATTCATTTAGGGCTTGATGTTGCGGTTTTCTGTTTTTGTTTTTTTTTATTTTTTTAAAAAATGAAAAATGAAAACACCTTTGGAAACATTTCTGTTTTTTTTATTGACAAAAAATATTTTCAATTTTTGGGACAACCGAAAACAGAAAATAGTGGTCGTCGAAATTTTTGAAAACGAAATCGCCTTTTCTTGATCCAAGTCGATCAGTGATCATGACTCACCAGCAAAAATGTACTCCTACTACATTTAAAACATTTCACATCATAGCCTTATCTCATTTTAAAACTCTCTCTCTCTCTCTCTCTCTCTCTCTCTCTCTCTCTCTTGCTCCTTATGGATGGCAACGGGGCGGATATCGGACGGGGCCCCCATACCCCGCCCCCACCCCGCTTCACTAAACTCTCCTCCCGTCCCCGCCCCGTCCCGCATAGTGCCTCTACCCGACCCCGCCCCACCCCGCACTCGGGGTCCCCGACCCCGCCCCGCCCTGATTATGAATAAATATATATATATATATATATATTTTTGGTACATAAATTGAAAAATCTATTTTTTAAATGCATTTTTTGACCAATAGTGCATTTTTTTTTAACTTACCCAATTAGTCCCCCAATAGTGCAAATATTTTTTTTTAAATGGTAATACACATAACTATTGAGGGGTAAAAATGTAAATACAAGTATATTCGGGGCGGGTTCGGGTTTTTTGACCCTACCCCGACCCCGACCCCGACCCCGACCATGACCCGACCATGACCCGGGTTTTGAAAACCTCCCCCATACCCGCCCCTAACCCTATTAAGCCTCCCCCATACCCTACCTATTAGGGGCGGGGCGGGGAGGGGCGGGGAACCCGGAAAACCCTCCCCATTGCCATCCCTATCCCTCCTCTATCTCTCTCTAGTAGAGTAGCACAAATCTCTAGAACAATTCCATACTACGATACAATATAGTATAGAAAATCTCTCTCTAGTAGACTAGCACAAATCTCTAGAACAATTCCATACTATGATACAATATAGTATAGAAAGAGAGAGAGATAGAGAGAGAGAGAGTGAGTGAGTGAGAGAATAGGAAACACACCTATGTATCCAAGGAATTTGTACTTGGGGCCAAGTTACTAGTTAGGCTATCCAACGTAGTCGATATTGACACAAATACTTGTTACCCGATGTGATTGCATTTGTTTTGTAGGGTATCAAAAATTTGTGTTTATCAAATAACCACTGTCGATTGAACGACAATGCTGCTTGTTTAATTGTGGTGTTCATGTCTTTGATCTTCCTGATGACACATAGTTAATTATTTCAACCTACAATTAACAACAAACGAAAAGAAAAAGTAGAATAAAACAAACATAAAAAAAAACAACAGATGGCAGAAAAGGAATTTTATTGATTGAATGAATGGGTTTTGCCCTTTTACATAGACTTAGAACACAATTACCTGATGACTCCATTGCACTTGATACTTTGAGAGTGTTGTTTTGTCTTCTTATTCTTCTAAAGAGATGTTTCTCTCTCTAGAAATCCTCTAGCTTCTGTATCTTTCTCTCTCTAACTCTTTTGTAGCTCTACTTGTATTTTTCTGAACCCTTGGTTTGCAACGTTGGTCCTCTTTGTATTTTTCTGAACCTTGTCAACCTTTATCCTAAGCTCCTAGTCCTCTATTTATAGAGGCTGCCATAGGATAATATCACGTCTCTTTGAAATTTGAAAGAGATGATACGTATCCTTTTCAAGGATCTCAATTGATGTTCCAAATCTTATTTGAAATTCGAATTATGATATGTCATCTTTGGCTTGAGATGACATCTATTTTGTTTGTATTATCATCTCTATTTGAGATGATAGATGATACGTATTCTTTTCAACGATTTCAACTGATGTTGCCAATCTTTATTCAAAATTTGAATTATTGATACCTCATCCGTAATCCAAACTTTGCTTTGAAATTCAAACTTTGTTTCTTACAGTCATTGTGAAGATACGCGAGTCATATTTGGGGTATAATGACTAGTGTTTGGGTTTTGAAACCAATTTCATGGGTTAGTTCTTATTGGGCCAGTTGACCTTATTGGGCCAACTCGATTGGCCTAGTAGAATAAACTTGCCTTATCCTTCCTTTGAGTTGGGCTTGAATTTGGGTTGAATTTATATGTGTAGACACCCCAATTTTGACCAAATGTCGAATTAGGGGAGTGTTATCTCTGAGATCCAATGATGACAATGCCCGACTAATTTAGGGATTCCAAAGGTCACTCAAGCTCTTGAAGAAGGCTATTCATTTTAAATAAATAGAAAGAAAAGGAAAATAAGAGAAAATAGAAAAGAGCGGCACTTCGCAAGTGCTTGCGGCATTCACGGGTTGTCGGTGCGGCATTAGGTAAGTGCTGTAATAGCACTTAATGATCACCGCAAAAATTTAAAGTACGGCAGTCAGCGGAGTTGTCCGTGGCACTCAATAAATGCCACATCGGCATTCACTGAATGCCGCAACGGCTACCAGTGAGTGCCGGAACGACATTTGTTGAGTGCCGTTTCCATCTCCACTGAATGCCGTGTTTTGGCAGCCAGCTGTGCGGACTAGGTAGGGAGGGAGGGAAGGAAAGAGAAGAAGAGAGAGAGAGAACAGCAAAAAGTAGGGGGTAAATTGCAGAGTAGGGGTCAAATAGCTATAACTTAATAAGTATCTCGTGAACTAGTTTGGTTTAACACGCCACATTATTTAGGGAATACATTTTTGCTCACTCAAAATTGCTCACCCTTTGTTCATCCCCTCTTGTATTGGCTAATATAGTGGGATCCAAGATTAAATAAAATTTAATTAATGGTGTAAAGTACTGAGCCCAACTGTATTAGCCAATAGAAAAAGAGAGTGAACAATTTTGGGGTGACCAAAACTGCACTCTTATTTGGGATGCGTTTTTGTGATCAACACCATCCAATCAAATTTAGTAGGCTCACTATCACATTATTTATTTGGAGAGTAATGCTATGATTCTCAAATTTAAATTTCAAATTCACTTCCCAAATGATGTGATAGTGGATCTACTGAATTTTGATTAGATGATATTAAAGTGACTCCAAAATGGTCCCACAGTGATCCTAATATGATAAATTATAGGGCAAATTACACTTTAGTCCATTAAACTATACACCTGTTTTCAATTGAGTTCATAAATATATATATTTTTTTCAATTGGGTTCTTGAACTTCAAAAACTCATTCAATCAGACCAAAATTCTTACACTGTTAGCTTAAATTATTAGAAATTGTCACGTACGTTGCCCGTAATGATTATCTGTCACATGTTAGGTTAAGGCAAACACGAGAGATTGTGAATAGCTAAAAAAATTATGCGATTTTGGATCTAGTCGAATGTGTTTTCGAATTTGATTGAACGCGATTTCGAATCTAATAGAATGTGATTTTTCGCACTATTCACAATCTCCTTTGTTTGTCGTAACCTAACCTGTGACATGTAAGCATTATACGCAATGCACTTAACAACTTTTATTAGTTTAATCCAATGGTATCAGAAATTGAGACTGATTAAATGAATTTTTAAAGTTCACGGACCAATTAGAAAAAAATTTGCTTATGAACCCAATTAAATATAGGTGTATAGTTTAAAAGACTGATCGGGAGAGAACAAATCCCAATTATACGCCTTAATTCACATTTGTTAGTCGTTTTTATCCTGTTTTTGTGTAAGTTTTACTTTATTTTCTATTTTCTATCAGGTTTTAGAAGAAAACAAGGAGATCAGGTTAAAATAGGTGAAAAAGCAGGAAGAAAGAAGCGGAAAAAGACACATCGCGCGCGCGAAAACCCAGAAATCGCTCGCGCGATCCGCGCGCGCGACCCTCCCATTTACTTGCTCGCGCGGCCCGCTCGCGCGATTCGTACAAAAGGCAAAGCTGCGTATTTCAGTATTCTGAAGAGTCCTGTGCAAACGGAACTGCTTGAAGACGTCCAGATTGTAAATAACACCTGTTTTAATCCGTTTCGGGAGAGGAAAGCTTGTAAACTCTATATATATCTAGTTTTTTATGATTTTTAAGGGTTACACACCTTGAGAGCAATTGACCAATACATTCGTTCAGCACTTTTGAAGGCAAGAGGAAGGAGGAGAGCAAGCTTGAAGGTCTCTAATGGCTTCCATCAACTCAATCTTCATGCTTTCATCCATCATGAGCAACTAAACTCCTAATCTAGAGTTTCAATGAAACCCTAGCTATGTAAAGGGGGATTCTATGCTTTTCTATTTTAAGATTATTGTTTTGGGATAGTGATTGTATGTTGGTGGATTTTATATAATTAGTTTTTAATATTAATAATCAAGAGTATTTTGGATCTATTCTTGTCTTAGATTTTTCCTTATGCTTATTGAACTCAATAGTCCTTGATTTCTGTGATTGATAGGAGTATTTACATACAATGGTGCTTATGTGATTGTGATGTTTACATCCTTTATAATCCATGCTTAGGAAAGATGAGTTATGCTACACCCTAGTTATAGGTAGATAATTCATGTGAACCGTAGATGGATTATGTTTAGATTAAACTAACGATATCTTCCTGACGATACTGTTGGACTTGTAGCTACAATAGATCATAACTATCCAAACATAGAACTTAGAATAAGAGGTATATACCCCCAATGCATAGTTAGTGGTGGATTTGTAATCCTAGATCCCATCTCCACATATTTAAATCAACTTTGAATTTCGCATATAAGTTTACTTAGATTTGCTTCTAGATTTTTGTTTCTAAAATTTCATAGTTTAATTCATAGTTTAAATTAGTAGGGATAATCAAAACCTAAATCAATTCAACTTCCGATTTTCTTATAACTAGATAGATTAGATTTTAGTAATTAAAGGATTAAAAGTTAACAATCTCTGTGGGTTCGACCTTTACTTTCCACACTCAAATCTTTTGAAAGTAAAGCATAAATAAGCATACTTTTACATCTTGATTCTGACCCGATCAGAGACTAAAGTATAATTTGCCCTAAATTACAATCTAAGGATAGTTATACTAAAGTGTAATTTGCACTACAATAATGCTAGACACACAACACATTTCACAACACATTTCATCAGGGCCGGCCCTAGGGTAATTTGGCGAAGCAATCGCATGGAGCCTCGATTTTAGGCCTCATTTTTAAGCCTAATTTTTTTCCTAATTTTTATAAAACTTATCATTTTTAGGCCTATTTTCTTTTAATTTCTTCCTAATTTCTATGAAACTTATCATTTTTAGGCCTATTTTCTTCTTATTTCTTCCTAATTTCAATGAAACTTAGTATAGAGGCCTCATTTTTTCGGCCCCTTTGAAAATTCTCTTGAGACCGCGGACAATTTTTGTCATCTCAGAGCCGGCCCTGCATTTCATAACACGGCTTTAAATGCATGTATCATGTGCTATGTAAGTGGCGCATAAAAAAGTGTAAAAAATTCAAATAACACATGATACAACACATTTAAAATCCTATCATAAAATGTATTGTGAAGTGTATTGTGTGCCTAACATTTTTCTTTGCTTGGCTTGACCGATGGATAGTTAAATCAGAATGGTCATTAACCGCTGGGACCTTATCTGGGGAAAGAGGAGAGGCTCCATGTGTCGGTTTGGAGGAATAGAGCAGTTCAGGTTTGGTGTGTTCACATGAGTGGCCCCACAAAGGTCCTCTCGGCATTTAATGTCTTCTTATGAGTATTTTTGCTCACTCATTTAAGGGTTGAGTGAGCATAATCCAAGCACTTCATTAGTTAATGCAGTGGGATCTACGATTAAAAAAATATTAGTTAATCGTGAATCTTACTGTATTGACCAATAAAATACTTGGGTTATGCTCACCCAGGGTGAGCAAATGTGAACTCCTTCCTTATTGCAGTGGGCTAAGACAGCTGCTTGTTCAGAATTTGCGGCAGAAAAGCAAGTCACGTGAGGGCTATTCCTGGAGGTTTGGTCAACAAGGTGGGACCCACCGTAGTGGGCTTGCGCATGGTTCTCATTACCAATACTAGACCAAACAGGGCTCAAAGGATGAGGGACATTAGCGTTAGAAGGAGAAACCACTACAACAAGTGAACCATGATCAACCATCCCTATCACGGAGCACATGCCTGCCACATAGGGATGGCAATGGGGCGGGTTTTCTGGGTTCCCGCCCCGCCCCTAATAGGTAGGGTATGGGAGGGGCTTAATAGGGTTAGGGGCGGGTATGGGGGTGGTTTTCATAATCCGAACCGGGTTCGGGTCGGGGTCGGGGGTAGGGTCGGAAAACCCGAACCCGCCCCGAATATACTTGTATTTACAATAAGGGAATTGTTATTTCCACTCCATCATTGAACCAAGACACTCCATGGTACCACTCTCATAGCATGTGGTACCATGTATGCAATGCATGACATGCATGGTACTACATGCTTTAAGAGTGGTACCATGGAGTGTCTTGGTTCAATAATGGAGTGGCAATAGCATCACCCTACAATAATAACCCTCAATAGTTATGTGTATTACCCTTTTACCCTGCTAGTATAAATATCAAACAAAACTTTTAGGGCTTTCATATTTCTCACTGAAGACATTTCGGCGCCTCTCAAGTTCTCACTTCTCAACCCTCTTCGGCTCTTCTCAGTCTCAGATGAATCAGATCTGACTCTCAACTCTCAAGGTAAGCTTCAAGAATCAAAATAACCTAACTTAATTTAGTCTATTTTGATCATACATTTATATATATATATATATGCAGATCATGTAGACCTAATCAATCTACTACTGGACCAGGCGCTGCAAATTATTGACCCAAACCGTTGCTTATATAGTTTGATATACATATATATATGTATATATATATGCACAAATAGATATATAAGTATTGTGGAAATTTGGAATCGAGGTTTCTTATGGTGTTGATGAAGGGAATGTGCTATCCCCCCGTGGGTTTGCGATATGGGGCCTTTCTTTCTTCTTAGCTTCCTTTTAGACCCTAGTCACTGCGAAGGTGCAAGAAATAGAAAATGAGTAATACTTGCCACTTGGGGCACAACCATTTACATAACTTTTTTTTACACAACCTAATAAATGTGTCTATCTCTCCTGTGTCACTCTTGTGTCACTGTGGGGTCCAGTGACATCACAGGAGAGAGATAGACCCATTTAATGGGCTGTGTAAAAAAAGTTGTGTGAATGGTTGTGTCTCAAGTATTACACATAGAAAATACATCCTTCTTCAATCATCTTAGGGAGGTGGAGGTACCAATTAAGAGAATATTGAATTATACTCACACAATACACATGCAGATAAGGGTGTGGCCTCCTCTCTTTATTTGGTTGCATTTTTCTTGTAACTTTTGAGCTTTTTATATTTTTGCTTGTAAAATTTTTAATTCAACAGGAACTTTAAAAAGGAATTTCTTAGTATTGCAACAAATACCTTGTTTATGAAATAAAGTCCCCAAATGGACCTTCAATATAGTCCACATCTAATTTTTATCTCATTTAAAGTATCACTAGATTCACTACTCTTGCTTTGGAGACATGGAAAATGAAAAGTACTTTTTTCCAATTAGAAAGAAGGAAAACATAGCTATGACTATCAACTATGTAACCATGATATCTTTATGCATGTAGCCATTAACTTTGAACACATTTTTAACTGTTTTGTAAATTAGTAATGTAGAAATCTGTTAAAGTTGTTCTTTTTCTTGCACCCATGGCTTAGATGCTAAAATATTGCATAGCTATGACTATCACATTAGCTTGTTTGTTGGTTGCTTTTTGAGGGTAAGGTAACATGTCCCCCTCTTTTAAAAATTTTTGCTTGTAAAATTTTTAATTCAACATGAACTTTAAAAAGAAATTTCTTAGTGTTGCAACAAATACCTAGTTTATGAAATAAAGTCCCAAATGGACCTTCAATATAGTCCACATTTAATTTTTATCTCATTTAAAGTATCACTACTCTTGCCTTGGAGACATGGAAAATGAAAAGTACTTTTTTCCAATTAGAAAGAAGGAAAACATAGCTATGACTATCAACTATGTAACCATGATATCTTATGCATGTAGCCATTAACTTTAAACACATTTTTAACTGTTTTGTAAATTAGTAATGTAGAAATCTGTTAAAGTTGTTCTTCTTCTTGCACCCATGGCTTAGATGCTAAAATATGGCATAGCTATGACTATCACATTAGCTTGTTTGCTGGTTGCTTTTTGAGGGTAAGGTAACATGTCCCCCTCTTTTTTGTTGTACTAAGTAAACTTCTTTAATACATTTCCCCTCGTCCCGTCGAGGTTCTTTAAAAAAAAAGATCCTCTCTTCATCTGTATTTGCTTCTTCTCCTAGAAATATATATAATATAGTCTTGGTTAGTTTGCCTTAGAAATAATTAGTTTGCCTCACAAAACTTCATTATTTATTTTTGTGACTAATACCTTGGTGTATATTTGTGACTTTGTTGCCCCTAGAAATTGCAGATTGATACCGGAGCATTGTTGATTTTAATTTAGAGATCCATTTCGAAGAGGTAAATTATGTGTTCTTCTTGACTGAAATTGACTAATTTTAATTTTTTTTTATTGCAATTATATTGTTTTATAAGATTGAGACATACAAATTTAATTTAGGTTGACAATGTCGGATTCACCGGTTGAGAGTAGATTTACCCAAAAGTCTTTACCTACCCAAAATTCTGAACCTACCCCATCTTCAACCCCAACTGTTGCCGCGGATTCATCGGTTGCGAGTATGAATAGCTATAGGATAAGGAAGTTGATATCACCGGTTTGGACAAGTTTTAAAAAGATTAAAATCGATGGAGATGATATGGCTATATGTAACAAATGTGAACGGAAACTTAAGGCCAATAGTAAAAATGGGACTAAGCACTTGCATGAACACAAAGGATTGCTCGAGACATTTTAGCTATCCATGTTTCGACTGTTGCATCAGAGTCTGCCTTTAGTACAAGCGGTAGATTGATTAGTCCTCATCGTAGTAGGCTTCATCCATCTTCCGTAGAGGCATTGATGTGAAGCCAAAGTTGGATGTGGACCAAGGCACAAGGTAATTAACTCATTTGTTTTACATATTACTACATTCTATCGACTTTGACACATATATAATATTTATTTTTGTTTCTATAGCTACTTGTTCAACTTCAAAAGCATCATGTCCCCCTACAATTTGTGATGACAATGAACCTGAAGAAGATATTGTGTTGGTTAACTTGGTTTAAGACAAGTTCATGGCAATTAACTCATGTCCCCCTTCAATTGATTTATCATATATTAGTAAAACAAAATATAACTTATTGTGTTTTATTTTTTAGGTTTTATTGTTCGTGGCTTGGTGGAAGTGTTGATGTTTACT
Organism: Hydrangea macrophylla; assembly: GCA_033977485.1. Taxonomy (NCBI): domain Eukaryota; kingdom Viridiplantae; phylum Streptophyta; class Magnoliopsida; order Cornales; family Hydrangeaceae; genus Hydrangea; species Hydrangea macrophylla. The sequence goes on from CM066988.1 coordinate 33,975,158, forward strand.
ATGGATGTGGAAGCTCTTTTGCCACTCTTTATTTGATTTGTATTGTATTTGTGTCATGTTGTCAGATTGGGTATTTTGATATTATGAATGTTGTTTATTTTTATTTTATGTTGGTGGAATGTGGTTTGAAATTTGAATCTTTGATGGGTAATTAAGTAATTTGATTGGTGCATTGCTTTGAATGTATCATTTTTTTCTTGGTGACAAAAAACATGAATAATCTTGTGTGGTTTGAAATTTGAATCTTAATGGGAAATTAAGTAATTTGATTGGCGGATTGTGTTGAATGTATTATTATAATTTTTTTTTGGTGACAAAAAACTAATTGGGTAAGTTAAAAAAACTGCATTAAAAAACTGCACTAATAGGGAAAAAATGCTTTAAAAATAACTGCAATTTTCAATTTGTTTACAAAAAAAAAAAACTCTCTTAATCGGGGCGTGGCGGGGTCGGGGAACCCGAGTGCGAGGCGGGGTCGGGGGTGGGAAGAAACATTAGGCGGGGCGGGGGCGGGGGGAGGGTTGAGTAAAGCGGGGCGGGGGCGGGGGCGGGGTATGGGAGCCCCGTCCCATACCCGTCCCGTTGCCATCCCTACTGCCACCTCGGCTAATCTCATTTAATAAAGTGTAATATTTGGGACATATTTAAAGACAATTTTTAGGACACAATCTAAACTTTTGGGACACAACCCAAGAGATGTCTCTATCTCTCTCCTGTGTCACTATAGGGTTAAGTGACATTATAGTGATATAGACACATTTTTTAGATTGTATCCCAAAAATTATATCTTTGGGTGTGTCTTAATCTTTACTCTTTAATAAACCACCATGGGTGATTGACAGGTCAAGAATTCCTTCTAAAGACATCTCTGCCACCGCATGGCCCATTGTCACAGCCATGATGGCTAGCCAGCCTAGTCACACCAGCGTGCGCAAATGGGTAAAAGTATAAATTACCCCTATTACATGTTAATGGGAATATCTTTATACAGTCAGGCTCTAAAGAGGGCGCCCTTTTTTTCTTAAAGAGAGGGCCTCTGTTTTGGCCGTCAGATCGTGTTTTCATTAATGGCAGTTTTGTCATTTCACAGTTTTTAAACAGGATCCGACGGTCAAAACAGAGGCCCTCTCTTTAATAAAAAGAGGGCGCCCTCTTTAGAGAATCTTTGTATCTTTATATGCTTAAATGTTTATTTAGGCACATATGGTACATTATTATATTATGTTGATATTATATTTGTTGTTAAAGATTATTCTGTGGTCACTTTGAGGTACTTTCATAAGAGCGAATTTATTTAATTTTCATTTTTATTTTTGATCTACTCTTAGACACACACACACACAGCAGCACACACATTCTTAATGATATAGTATTGTTATTTTTTTTTATCTACCATTGAACACACACACAATCTTGGTGATATATTAGCTTCTTCTTTTTAATTTTTTTTTGGATCTATCATTGGCCACACACAGTGATATCCAGTATAGTAATGTAATAAGATTTGAAATATATATATCACCAAAACTGCGTGTGTGTCAAATTCGCTACCCTAAAATGACTATAGAATAGTCTCTAGCAACAAATATAATATCAAAATAATATAATAATGTACCACATATGCCTAAATAAATATTTAAGTATATAAGGGTGCTCTCATTTGCATGTAACAAGGGCAATATCAAGGGCCTAGTAGCCCAGTTAGTACCCGGTTCCTCTTTCCTCTTGGAGTGGGGGAGTTCAATTCCTCTTGGAGTCATCCCTTAGGGGAGTTTGCCCTGTGGGGCTTGTTGGGTTGTGGGTCTGTGGCCCCCCTCCTGTGTGTGTGTGTGTGCGTGGCGCCTATGAGTGCTTTGCCATCAGCAAAAAAAAAAAAAAAAATGTAACAAGGGCAATTTTGTACTTTTAGCCATTTTCCTTTAACTTTAACGGAAAAAGTGAATGTTTCATTTTAGTCCAGACCACATGGGGTATTAGTGATAAAATTTAAAGTACATGGGGGTAACTGATAAAGTGCCTAACCACAAGGGGTGTTTCTGTAATTAACCCATTACTAAATGATATACTTTATATATACATGCTATTTGCCAAATTGTAATAGAGTTCATTCTAAATATTAGATTCAATTAACACTTATTTTTCTTTAAATATTTGGTTCAACACTTTTTTTTCTTTCACTCAATGCTTGTTTACTTTTGTAAGTTATAGACCAAAAAAAAAATAAAAAAATTAGAGTATCCGTGGACCGAATAGAACCCAAAAAAAAATTTGAGGACACTGCCTTCGAACCCTAGTATTTTTACGACACAATATACATATCCATTTAATTCCAACCCACCCTAGATGACTATTCTGGGTCCGCCCTTGTTCATATTCCCATTATGGATGGTCCATTGCACAATGAAGTTCCTTCCTTCGCTGCCTTGGGTATTGAATAATCACATTTCAAATCTGCGGCTGTCTCTACAAATGTTAAATCTATTCGTATCCTTGGGTCAGATGTGGGTAGAGCAAAGGTTGAAAATGATAGTAGAACGCACGCTCCACAGGAGCAAGTGAAGGTAGGTGACTCCCCTGTCAATCGAAATTACACATCTCAGATACACATACCGGGTGGGCCCCTGTTGCTTGTAACATCATTTCACCCACTCATATATGATGATGTCCTTTTGCCCCTCTCAACACGCAAAGCATTAAAGATGTTTGCCTTGCTGTTGCTAAAGACTGCACAAATCATCCCCAATCTGCCATGCGTGAAGGTGATGGGTCATCCGTTGACCAGGCAGGCCCTGAGCTTTGAGGGGCTCTAGGCGAGCTTCTAAAACAAGGCCCTTACATAATAAATATGAGCAAGTTATCAAATTTGGAAGAATAAAGATTGGGGTACAAGCAAAATTCATAAACATATAAATGTGTCTATCTCTCTCCTTATGGGATTCACTGACACTGTAGGATCCACAAAGGAGAGAGATAAACACATTTTGGTGTTTGTAGATTGTGTTTAAGAATTTTGTTTATGCCCAAAACATTGATGAATCCGGAAATATACTTTCTAAAAGCCATTTGAATCTATTTGGTCTTCTTTTGGGGTCTACTTTATCCTTTTTTTGAGTCTATTTGGAGCAACCTAAATTACTATTTTTTATCCGAAGGGGAAAATAAAGTTATCTAAACAATAACCCCCTGTTTGGTATGGCACAAAGTAGAATAGAATTCATTTGCAATTCTATTTTGTGGAATTCTTGTGTTTGGTATGACACAAAACAAGAAATGAATTCATTTTGAATTCTACCCAATTCTTATTTTGGGCTGTTTACAAATCCGACCAAAAATGGTCGGATTTGGTGATAATTCAGTCTGAGAACGTGATCTTACCAAAATACCCCCAATCTACTTCGTCTTCTTCGTTCTTCTTTGTCCTTTCTTCTGATCTCTTCTTCTGCGTTCTTCTTCTTCGTTCTTCTTCTGCGGTCTTCTTCGTTCTCTTCTTCTTCGTTCTTCTTCTGCGGTCTTCTTCGTTCTCTTCTTCTTCGTTCTTCTTCGTTCTTCTTCTGATGTCTTCTTCTTCGTTCTTCTTCGTTCTTCGTTCTTCTTCTTCTTCTGATCTCTTCGTTCTTCTTCGTCCTTCTTCTGAACTCTTCTTCTTCTTCTTCATCTGATCTTCTCTTCTTCTTCGTCGTCGTCGTCGTCTGGTCTGGTCAAGATTAAGGTATGTATGGGTATTTTGGGAAATAGCCATAATTCTTTCAATTCTATTCTTTTCATTTCTGTTTTAAACCAAACAGGAGAATTGAAATTGCAAATCAATTCTATTCTTTTCTTTTCTATTCAATTCTATTCAATTCAATTCTATTCTATTTTACAATCATACCAAACGGACTGTAAAGGTTCAAATGATGTTGAATTTTGGATTATGATTTACAATCAAGGAATATATTGGGGTTGTTTTATCTTCTTTAAAAAATGCTACACCCATACCAAATTTCAAACCCATCACATCCTGACTGTTGATTCCGGTGGATCCTCACATGAACGACATTGAAAGATAGTTACGTTAAATTTGTAATTTCAAACTATTTTTACTGTTCGTGTGAGGGAAACCTCACGAGGAGTAGACAATGAACTATATTGAAGTGTGTGTGTGTGACTATTCTTCTGTTCTTCCCAGTTTTGGATCTTCAACGGTCATATCCGGTAGCACCTCATGTGGAGAAATTATTCAGTAAGCCCGATACACCACATCGTGATGCTGATGTAGTGTAACACCTCCATTATATGGCAACATGTGGTCTTTAAAAACATGCGGGCATAACACGTGTGTTATAGATTTTAAAAGGGTTAATTAGAAAAACACCCTGTGCTTTGGCATTTTTTCATCTACCTCATGTACTTTAAATTGTGTCACTAATACCTCCTTGTGGTCCGAACTTAAGCGACACAAATACTTTCTCCAATTACAATTAACGGGAAATGGGTAAAAGTACAAAATTACCCATATTACATGCTAATGAGAACACCATTATGTGCTTAAATGTCTATTTAGTCATATGTGGTATATTATTATATTATTTTGATATTATATTTATTGCTAAAGATCATTGTTTGGTCACTTCGAAGTATCTTTGTGAGAGCTGTTTTAGAAATATTGCAAAAAAAACTTAATATTAGAGTAAATATCATTGACCCCCCTTGAGGTTTGGCCTAATATCAAAGATCTCCCCTGAGTTTTGAATACAACAATGATAGGGGCACAAACACTTTCCACAAACACTTACAAACACACTCTATCTTTCTCCTAGGTGGCACTGTGGAGTCTAGATATTTTAGTGGACCCTACAGTGCCACCTAGGAGAGAGATAGAGTGTGTTTGTAAGTGTTTGTGCCCCAAATATTACCCTTTTGAATAATAAACAAATGGGGTTTCGTAGCTAAAAGCTCACACGCTTCCTGTAAGTTTAAAACGACCAAAATAAAGTAAGATTAGCATTGTAACACCCGTACCCGGAAAAGAAGATTAATGTGATAATAATATGTGTTAATTAAAGATAATTAATGCATAAAATGGTTTAAGGTGGGGTTATGAACCCACATGTGAAAAGGTGCTCAAATGCGGGCACAGTTGAAAGTCCTGTGAAAGACGGGGCTGGTATAGAAGTGGGGCCCAATGAGGGTCTAATTAAATAATTTGCATTTTTATGTCATTATATGTTTGTATGATTACTTGTTTAAATGCTTATTGATATTACTATATTTTATGATAGGTTAAGGGGACCATTTTGGGTACCCATGTGAGGGCATAGTTGAACAAAATTGATAATTGGTAGGCTTAATAGTAACCTTATAAGTTATGTGGGACCACGTTTGGAACCCACGCGGGACTTAGATTAAATCCTTTTAGAAACGATGGGTAGTTAATGTAATTATCATGGGGTTTCATAATAAAGCTCAAAGAAAGTTGGGGGAGGTAAACATAAATAAAGGAAAGTTATGTTAACACATGCATGTGTACACAAGTGTCTCTCACTTGTAAACACATTTGGGTTTTGAGTTGGAGAGTGAGCCGAGAGCCTCAACGAAGATGACGGTGTTCCTCGACGACGTTTCTTGCCGTTTCCTCGCCGTCCGGCGTCGGATTTGCGATCCGAGACCGTTTTTGGACTTGTGGAGGTAAGAGGATCACATGCACGTAATTTGTTTTCATTTTTGATAACATTTTTACGGCAACCGTTTTGAAAAAACGATGTTCTTGGTACCAAACTTATGTAGGATTGATCCTAGAGTAAGAGTTGGGTTGAATCTAGCTTAAATTGGATTCTAAGAGCTTAATTACTTGTAAATCGAGGAGGTGAGTGTGCTAATTCGAAAATTGGGTGCTTAGATATGTTAGTGTGATAGTTGTTGTTGATAGTTTCTTGAATTCATGTCTCTATGAATATATGTTGATGAATTTGAAGTAAAACATATCAATCATATGGAAATTGCTATGTTATATGCTAAAGTTGTTTATATGCTTATGTGGATCAAAGGGAAGTCAGGTAGTGGTCACCATTTATAGGTCCCATATATAAGGGATAGTAAGCCCTCAATGAACGGGGCATGGTGACGACCACAATGATGAAACGGTGATGCCTTCGGGGTCACAAGAGAGTGCGATACGCTATATGCACCAAAAGAGTGAGAATTTCCGGGGTGAGAAGGACTCGGGGGTGGTGGCTTCATTTACTTGACTTTCTGGAGGTCATTACATTGTTGTTTATAATGATTGTTGCATTTGCATATTGAGCATTCCAATAGCATGATTAGTTCCCTCACTAAGCGAAAGCTTAAGCGAAAATATATTTTCTGTTGTGGTTATTGAATAACCACTGCAGGTACGGCACGGGAAGAGGAGAGAAAGTAATCCACGTGACGGAGTGGGTGTGGGAGTTGTGTCCTTGTGAATATGTTCGTATGACTAATTAGTTTATGTCTAGAATGTATCTTCTTGCTGGCAATGTATAAATACTTTGAGTTTTGGAAGTGTTGTAATATATTAAGTTGGGTGTTAATGTTAATTTTGCACCAAAGTGTAAGTTGTACTTACATGTCATGAGTCATGTGTAAGGGTGGGGAAGGAGCTTGAACTTGTGGAAGAAATTTTGGGTTGTAAACCTTAATTTGATTCCTTATGTTGGATACTCATGTATATGTTGGGCGAAGTAGGATTTTGATGTAAATTGTGATCCATGTGAGAAGGTTGTGTGTTTTAATTGTTGTATCATACTTGATTTAACTTGTGTTGATGATTGGGAACACTTAGAAATGGTTTTGGAATGATCTTTAATGTTTTCACAAAGTTATGGGATGTTAGGAAATGTTTTGGACATGAAAAACTGATGTTTTTAGCAGCAGGGAGCTGTTCTGCCAAGGCCGGATCGATCCAGCCTTCCCGCGGATTGATCCACCCTTTTTCGGCGACATTCTGCCTCAAAATCAATTAAATGGATCGATCCGCCCCTATAAATTTTGACTGTCCACTTTTACGGAAACAAGCAAAACTCTCTCTACAAAACTCGGATTTGTGCGCCGTGTTTTGCGTTGGAACCGGGACTCAAAGACCTATCTATTGGTGTAAAATTTTGATTACTTTATAAATGACAATTTTTCCCTTGGGGCTATTTTGTGTCAGCGAAGGTATTCAAAGAGGTCTAATCCATGTTTTTCTTAGTAATTAAGGGTGTTTTGGCATGTGGGCTTTGTCACACATGTCCTAATCCGTCCGAGGTGGGTTGGGGTGTGACAATTTTTGGTATCAGAGCAATAGGTTAGAGCCTTTGGGGATGAGTGACAATTACAATACGTAATAACATAAATGATTAAAAGATGCATAGTTCATGCATACACGTTTACCTAGCATGTTAAATGATGTTGAGCATGCATTGAAAAGTCTAAAAGTAACGTGTATATGAAAATGTATTGTGAATGCCAGAATGAAAATGTCTGGTTCAACACCGCCTAAGCAAATGGAGAGAATGGAAAGGGTTGTAGCTGGTTTGGTACAAGTAGTTGAAACTCATGCAATAGAAGGAAGACGTGAACAACCGAATCCTAATCCGAGGGAGGAGGTGACCACTATTTCACAGCTTTACAAGCAGAAACCGACACTATTTAGGGGGGAGACTGATCCAATGAGAGCCGATTTCTGGTTGTCCGATATGGAGAGGATATTCAGGGTTCTTCCATATTCCGAGGTTCAGCAGGTTTTATTTGCTACCGATACTTTAAAAGAAGAAGCACAGTACTGGTGGCATACAAAGTTAGGACAGGAAAGGCCGAATACTTAGAGGGAGTTTGTAGTACTCTTCAAGAAACAGTATTTTCCAAAATCGTTCGAAGATTCGAAGGCTCAAGAGTTTATGGAACTAAAACAAGGAGGGATGACAGTTCGGGAGTATTCCGCCAAATTCACGAGTTTGACACGATTTGCTGAAAATGTAGTACCGAATGAAGGGGATCGAACTAGAAAGTTTGTGATGGGGCTTAGGGATGAGATTCGACGCCAAGTATCAGTGCAACAGTTGGATAAAGTTGCAGAGGCATTGGATGTGGCTTCAATTGCTGAGAGAGATATAGGGTATCAACAAAGTTTCCAAGCACCGATAACTCAACAACACAAGAGGCCAAGCTCAAGTCAGTATAGCGGTCAAGGGAGTTCGAAAAGACAAAGTTTTGGGGGTTCTTCGGGTGGTGGAGGTAACAAGCCACGATGTAACACATGCGGGAAATTTCATTGGGGTGTATGAAATCTACCGACAACAGTGTGTAATAATTGCCGACAAATGGGTCATGTGGCGAAGAATTGTCCGGGGGTGAGGCCAAATACTTATGCTCCGATGAGACGTACCGATAGTGGAATGGTTTGTCATAATTGTAGGGAGCTTGGACACCGAATGCGCAATTATCCTAAGCCGAGGCAAGGAGGTTTTAGTGCAACCGCAAGTAGTGCACCAACACCGCGACCACCTCAACAACAACAACCACAAGGAAGTGAACAATGTCAGGGCCGTTATTTCCAGCTTAATCCAAAGGAGACCACCGTTGCTAACACGATCATGTCAGGTAAAGTTCTTATCTGTTCAACACCTGCTAATGTGTTAATGGATTGTGGTTCTACACACTCGTTTGTATCACACCAATTCGCTAGGAATATGAATGTACCCTTAGAACTTCTAGAATATGATCTGTTGATATTCCGCTGGGACGATCATTAGTGAGTTCGGGAGTTTATAGAAACTGTGAAATTAAAATCAATGATGAAGTGTTAACTGCTAATCTTGTACCGTTAGTAATTCAGCATTTTGATGTCATATTGGGGATGGATTGGTTATCAGTAAATCACGCGGTTATCGATTATGAGAATAAAAGGGTAGAATTCTAGGCACCGACTCATAGAATCTTTTCTTTCCAAGGGGTAGGTGTTGTGTCACCACCTTATCTTGTGTCCGCTGTCAAGGCTTGTCATTTATTGAGAAAGGGGTGTAGAGGTTTCCTTTGTAGCAGATCGGATACTAGAAGTACGAAACTGAAGTTGGAAGATATACCAGTGGTTATGGAATTTCTTGATGTATTCCCAGAAGATTTGCCGAGTATGTTAATTGAGAAGGAGGTTGAATTTGGTATAGATGTAATACTAGGAACACAACCCATCTCGCGGGCACCATATAGAATGGCTCCGATAGAGTTAAAAGAGTTGAAGACTCAGTTACAGGAAATGTTGGATAAGGGGTTCATTCGGCTAAGTATATCACCGTGGGGTGCACCGGTTCTTTTTGTGAAAAAGAAAGATGGGATGATGCGGATGTGTATAGATTATCATGAGATCAACAAAGTAACTATCAAAAACAAGTACCCATTGCCGCGGATCGATGATTTATTTGACCAGTTACAAGGAGCTCAAGTGTTTTCAAAGATCGATTTGAGGTCAGGGTATCATCAATTGAAGGTAAAAGCTGAGGATGTTGAGAAGACGGCCTTTAGGACTCGGTACAGTCATTATGAATTTCTTGTAATGCCATTTGGAGTAACCAATGAACCAGCTGCGTCCATGGATTTAATGAATCGGGTCTTTAAAACGTATTTGGATGAATTTGTTATAGTTTTTATTGATGATATTCTTATTTATTCAAAGAGTTCGGAAGAGCATGATAAGCACTTGAGATTGGTGTTGCAACGACTTCGAGAAAAGCAGTTGTTCGGAAAACTGAAGAAAAGTGAGTTTTGGTTAACAAGTGTTACCTTCCTTGGCCATGTGATTTCCAAGGATGGCGTGTCAGTTGATCCGCAGAAAATAGAAGCTATTATGAATTGGGCGAAACCAACCAATGTGATAGAAATTCGTAGCTTTCTGGGTTTGGCTGGGTATTATAGAAGGTTTGTTCGGGATTTCTCGAAGATTGCTACTCCGATGACAACATTAATAACAAAGGATATTCCGTTTGAATGGGGGAAAGAATGTGAGGAATGTTTTCAAACATTGAAAGAGTAAGTTAACTTCTGCTCCAATACTTGCGATTCCGACAAGTACCGGGGGATTTAGTATTTACAGTGACGCTTCCCATCAAGGCTTGGGATGTGTTCTTATGCAAGGGGACAAAGTGATAGCATATGCTTCAAGGCAATTGAGGACTCATGAGAAGAATTATCCAACCCACGATTTGGAACTTGACGCGGTAATTTTTGCCTTAAAGATTTGGCGACATTACTTGTATGGAGAAACTTGTGAAATTTTCACTGACCACAAGAGGTTAAAGTATTTGTTTACTTAGAGGGATTTAAATATGCGACAACGAAGATGGTTGGAGTTAATGAAGGACTACGACCTAAAAATTCAATATCATCCGGGTAAAGCAAATGTGGTGGCCGATGCTTTGAGTCGGAAATCAATCGAAAGTTTGGCATGTGTTTTAACAGCACAAGAAAGGTTGGTGAAAGAGTTTGAACGACTAGAATTGGAAGTTATTCCTAGAGTTGAAGGTGGATTGATGGCAGCGATTGTAGCATAACCTGACTTGATTGGAGAGATTAAAGTAAATCAACTTCTGGACCCAATCTTGAAGAAAGTTGTAGATGAATTACCTGAGGGTAAGCGACCAGAGTTCAGTCTGCATGATGGGGTACTATGGTACATCAATCGGTTATGTGTGCCTAATGTGGGTAACTTAAAAGAAAGAATTTTGAAAGGAGCTCATGGTACTCGGTAATCCGTGCACCCGGGTAGTACAAAGATGTACAGAGATTTGAGAGTGGTTTATTGGTGGAGTGGTATGAAACGTGAAGTTGCTGAATATGTAGCCAAGTGCATGACGTGTCAATTGGTAAAGCTTGAGCATCAACGACCCGCTGGGAAGCTACAACCATTGGAAATACCAGAATGGAAATGGGAACATATTACAATGGATTTTGTGTCTGGATTGCCGAGATCTCCTAGATTTAATGATAGCATTTGGGTGATCATTGATAGGTTGACTAAGTCAGCCCACTTCTTGCCGACTAAGACCACAGAACCGACAAAGTTAGTAGAACTTTATGTTAAAGAGATTGTGAGATTGCACGGGGCACCAATGTCTATTGTATCAGATCGTGATACACGTTTTGTGTCTAGGTTTTGGGAAGGGCTACAAAGGGCAATGGGAACAACTTTGCATTTTAGTACCGCTTTTCACCTGCAAACTGACGGGCAGTCAGAACGCGTTATTCAGATTCTAGAGGATATGCTTAGGGTCTGTGTTATGGATTTCAAAGCTGATTGGGAAACGCATTTGTCGCTAATTGAATTTTCTTACAATAATAGCTTCCAGACAAGCATTGGAATGGCGCCTTTTGAGGCATTGTATGGTCGAAAATGTAGATCGGCTGTGTGTTGGACAGAGGTTGGGGAGAAGCAACTTCTAGGCCCGAAAATTGTACAAATCACCACCGATAAAGTTAAGTTGATTAAGCAACAGTTGCAAGTGGCACAAAGTCGCTACAAAAGTTATGCTGATACGGGTAGAAGATCGTTGGAGTTTGAGGTTGGTGATTATGTGTTCTTGAAAGTTTCACCTTCGAAGGGCATTACACAGTTTGGTAAGAAAGGTAAGTTGAGTCCGTGATATGTTGGACCTTTTCTGATTTTAAATAAAGTGGGACTGGTAGCTTATAGGTTGGAGTTACCACAAGAGTTGTCACATGTTCATAATGTGTTCCACGTGTCTATGCTCAGACGTTATGTGTCAGATTCGAGTCATATCCTTGAACCAGAACCGTTGGAAGTTCGAGAAGATATGACGTATGTTGAACATCCGGTACGAATTCTGGATAGGAAAGATCAAGTGTTGAGAACAAAGACAATTCTGTTGGTCATGGTCCTCTGGCGTAATCATAGCGTTGAAGAGGAAACTTGGGAGCGAGAAGACGAAATTAGGGAGAAGTACCTGCACTTGTTCGACTGATGAGGTAAGAATAAGTTTGGGGACAATCTTCTTAAAAGGGAGGGAGAAATGTAACACCCGTACCCGGAAAAGAAGATTAATGTGATAATAATATGTGTTAATTAAAGATAATTAATGCATAAAATGGTTTAAGGTGGGGTTATGAACCCACATGTGAAAAGATGCTCAAATGCGGGCACAGATGAAAGTCCTGTAAAAGACGGGGCTGGTATAGAAGTGGGGCCCAATGAGGGTCTAATTAAATAATTTGCATTTTTATGTCATTATATGTTTATATGATTACTTGTTTAAATGCTTATTGATATTATTATGTTTTATGATAGGTTAAGGGGGCCATTTTGGGTACCCATGTGAGGGCATATTTGAACAAAATTGATAATTGGTAGGCTTAATAGTAACCTTATAAGTTATGTGGGACCACATTTGGGACCCACGCGGGACTTAGATTAAATCCTTTTAGAAACGATGGGTAGTTAACGTAATTAACATGGGGGTTTCATAATAAAGCTCAAAGAAAGTTGGGGGAGGTAAACATAAATAAAGGAAAGTTATGTTAACACATATGCATGTGTACACAAGTGTCTCTCACTTGTAAACACAGCTGGGTTTTGAGTTGGAGAGTGAGCCGAGAGCCTCGACGAAGGCGACGGTGTTCCTCGATGACGTTTCTTGCCATTTCCTCGCCGTCCGGCGTCGGATTTGCGATCCGAGATCGTTTTTGGACTCGTGGAGGTAAGAGGATCACATGCACGTAATTTGTTTTCATTTTCGGTAACGTTTTTACGGCAACCGTTTTGATAAACGATGTTCTTGGTACCAAACTTATGTAGGATTGATCCTAGAGCAAGAGTTGGGTTGAATCTAGCTTAAATTGGATTCTAAGAGCTTAATCACTTATAAATCGAGGAGGTGAGTGTGCTAATTCCAAAATTGGGTGCTTAGATATGTTAGTGTGATAGTTGTTGATAGTTGTTGATAGTTGCTTGAATTCATGCCTCTATGAATGTATGTTGATGAATTTGAAGTAAAACATATCAATCATATGGAAATTGCTATATTATATGCTAAAATTGTTTATATGCTTATGTGGATCAAAGGGAAGTCAGGTAGTGGTCACCATTTATAGGTCCCATATGTAAGGGATAGTAAGCCCTCAATGAGCGGGGCGTGGTGACGACCACAATGATGAAACGGTGATGCCTTCGGAGTCACAAGAGAGTGCGATACGCTATATGCACCAAAAGAGTGAGAATTTTCGGGGTGAGAAGGACTCGGGGGTGGTGGCTTGATTTACTTGACTTTTCGGAGGTCATTACGTTGTTGTTTATAATGATTGTTGCATTTGCAGATTGAGCATTCCAATAGCATGATTAGTTCCCTCGCTAAGCGAAAGCTTAAACGAAAATATATTTTCTATTGTGGTTATTGAATAACCACCGCACGTACGGCACAGGAAGAGGAGAGAAAGTAATCCACGTGACGGAGTGGGTGTGTAGACACCCCATTTTGTCGGCTATCAGATTTAGGAGACCCATAGCTTAGTGATTCACAATGATCGCAAAAGACTCAAAAGGACTCCTGGAAGTCAGTTCTATCTCTCAGTATGCTCAGAATGACCAAAATGCCCCTGAAAGCCCGAAAACTCCCAGATTTGGTCCCAAAGTTCTGGAAACATGCTATGTCATAAGAAAAGTAAAAAAAAAAATGAGCCTTTAAGTAAAACTGGATGAAATCGTCAGCTCCCAGAGACCCCCGGAAGTCCCGGAAGTTCCCGGAAAGTCCTTGTTGACCGGTTTGACCAGGTTTGACCAAAGTTTGACCAAGTTTGACCGAAATCGTCCGAATTCACCAGAATCATTCTAGATCATGAGAAAAGTATTAAAATGAGTTTTAAAATAAAATTGAGCGAAAACGTCAGCTCCTAGGAACTCCCGGAGATTTCCAGAACTTCCCGGGAATTCTAGGTTTGACCAGTTTGACCAAAATTTGACTTTAGAACCGGAGCACCGTAACCTTTTTCAAACATTTTTCATGGATACTTGAGGTCAATAGCTTTCCAACGGTATATCGCACATAATTTCTGGATTTAAAACGAATTTATTATGAATTTCCAAAGGCAAAAAAAGGTGATCAAATCGGCTTTTATCGCGAATACCGCAAAACTTTTCAAAGTGACCTATCCCCGAACTATTTTTTATGTAAAGTAGACTTCAATACCTTTCCATCGGTATATCACAACCTCAGTTTGGAGTTCATATGCATTTTCTGTGAATTTGGACGAAATAGGGCCTTTTCGCGAATACCGGAACCTCTGGGGGCCTAAACAGCATTATCTGGACGAAGGAAGAGCAGTGCCGCCGCGGCACTGGCCCACTTCCGCCACGGTACAGGCCCAGTGCCGCCGCAGCACTCTCTCCCAGAACAGTATGTTTTTGTATTTTCTTTTGGGGGTCCAATTTGATATATTAGATATCAAAACGACGTAGGTTTTGGTTCCCAGCTTATTTTGGACCAATGGGAGACCATTTTAAACTTTTTAAAACTCCATTTACCACCCATCATTTGCCTATAAAAGAAGCCATTTAATTCCATTTAGGTGAGAGACATGGAAGCTTAGAGAGAGCTTAGGAAGAAACTCTAGAGAAATATAGAGAGAGAAAGAGAAGAAGTAGTCTTCTTCTTCTATTTTCTCCATCAAAGTGAGTTTTCTTTGAGTTTGCTATCAAAACTTCAATCATCCAAATATTTCTTTCACCACCATTCTTGAGTATTCATGAGATAGGAAGCTACTTCCATGTCCAAATGTCACCATAGATGAGTGAAACACCAAGCTACAAGTCCAATATCTCAATGATTATCAACTATTGATTGTTATTTGAATGCTTGTTTACTTTGATGTTCATCTCTCTCTTAACCTCATTTCTTTTTTACTTTTCTTTGATTATTTAGTTGTTCATCATCATCTAGATGACATGTTGTTTGAGGAGAGTGAATCCTTATGGATAGTAACCCTTGACCTCAAAGACATGTTTGATGGATGATGATTCTACCTTCAATACATTCATATGTATTCTTGAAGTCATATTCTCAAACAAAACTATGTTTGTGCAAATAATATTGGGAGTTCTTTGATGATTCAAGGTTGGATGAGGTTCTAAGTGGTCACATGGTCATCTCAAGAGTTTAAGTTCATGCTTTGAACATCTATTTCAAAACCCTCAATCAAGAAATCAAACTCTATTTCAAAACCCAAATCCATTTTCTTCAAGAATGATCCAAAATAGTGAGCTGTTCAGATTCAAAGATTTGTTTTGAATTAAATACTTGAGTTATGATGATGAAACCACTTGGAAACTCTTCCTAAGACATTATAGAGATGTGAAAGTATTATTTTTGGATGTGAGAATTTCATATTCATAATCTGCCTCTGTTCTCACAGAATGTTCATCCAACTTCTTGCACTTATTCTGGATGTTTTCGTCACTGTACATGTATCTTTTCTATTTTTTTTTTATAAAACTTGGGTGTCTTAGGAAACCTTTGGTATATAATGGATCATCATAAACCCTTTCTTTGATTTATGAAAAATCATACAAAATCAGTCAACAGTGCAGCTTTTGTTTCTGAGTCATGTGTACATTCTGATTTATTTCTTTTAATCTGTGATAGATATTGATGTTTGGCTTTTTGGGTTATTTTCTAGACACAATAAGGATGATCTCTGATTTTTACCACATTTTCCTAGGCACGTTTGACCTCCCATTATAATGTTATAAAGTAATGCATACAGTTTGTCCACTATTCACAACATTTCACTTTTTTGACTTTCACACTTTGATGCAACACTCTCTTGTATCTAGATGAACCCATGTCCCATGAACATGTTCTTTACCACTTTTATCATGCAATATCATATAGAATATTCAATGTATGAAAGCAAGACCACTTAAACCCCTCATTTTGATTTCAATGTATCATATAGAATATTCATCCAAGATCTGGAAGTATACTTTCAAAACTCTCATTTCAAAACCCCCTCTTAAACCCCTCATTTTGATTTCAAGAAATAAACCTTGTTTTTCTCAAAACCCTCAAAACAGTGAGTCATTTAACTTCAAGGAATTATTTTGAGTTCAATACTCAATGTATGAATGCAAGACCACTTGGAAAATCGTTCTAACTCATTATAGAACATCCACGATTTTTGGCTTGACTTGGAAGCACTTGGAAATGGTCCATTTAAACCCAAACATTCCTTCCAGACATTCTGTTTTTGCTGTCACAGCAGCTAGGTCCACTTCCAACCTCTTTTTTAGAACACTTTTCCAAAAGGGGTGGTCCCAACGTATTTTTTCCTTAAACTTCAATGTCTTAGGGAACTTTCTGTATAAAATAGGCCCCTATATCATTTGTTTTAAATTTCTAAGATTTTCTAACATTTCAGTCGACAGTACGGACTCTGTTTCTGAGTGACCTTCATTGTTTATATGATTTCTCTCAATCTGTGATAGTTATTAAAGATTGGCTTTTTGGGTAGTGCTCTAGACACAATAAGGAAGATCTAAATAAAAAATCATGCACTGAAAACATTCCTAACCCCTCTTTTCAATTTCCAAAAGATCATGCTACTGTTCTATCCACTATTCATAGCAAGCACATTTCAACTTTCATTCTTTGATATGATGCTTATATGCATTCCAAATTAGTTCATATCTTAGGAAGTAGTTCATACTACATTTGTACATATTCCATGATTATTTCATTTATTCATTCATAAACATTTTAGACTTCTAAGTCGTTTTAGAAATCCATGTACACAAAACACACTACAACCTTTGCACATTTTAGATACATACAATGCATTCATGCAAGATTTGGGGTTTTTGTAACTCTTAATCTAAGAAGATTATAAGGAATGAACTTGATCACATGTTCATGCTTCCCCTCGATCTAATCATCCTTTCTCATCTGTCCCGGGGATTGAGAGATCTTCTTTTCTCAAAGGTTAACATGCATCATTCTAGCCTTGCTAAGCATATTTTGATTTCTTTGATTATTTGTTTCAAGAACAATTCATGTCCCCCTTTAGATTAGAAAAACTTAATTACTTGATACATGATTAGACGATTTTTCCTAGATTTGTTTGTGTGATCTTTCACTTTACATTGCATGATATTTGGCTTAGATCTTATGAATGATATCTTATCTTTAGATCTTCCATTTTAAATTTCTTTATGTGATGTAATATACTATCATATTATTAATTGTTGAACCATACATAGTATAAGATGATTATTTGGATGCTAATTGAGGCTCGTCGAAAGACGGGGCGAGTTGAGGGTGTTTTAGTCGCGACAAAGGCTCCTTCCTCTCTCGTACCAAAACCCCGAACCAAGTTCTTTGGTTATGAAGGGCCGGTGCCCTTTATCCATTTGGGTGAGTCAAAATTAGGTTTCTTGGTTCCTTAAAGACCAAGTGGCGACTCTGTATCTGTTTTCAACAGACCATTTTCTTTCTTTGATCAAATTCAAATCAAGTTTTCAAAACAAAACAAAGAAAGAGGCGGAAGCCCGGTGTCCACAGGGTGTGGGAGTTGTGTCCTTGTGAATATGTTCATATGACTAATTAGCTTATGTCTAGAATGTATCTTCTTGCTGGCAATATATAAATACTTTGAGTTTTGGAAGTCTTGTAACATATAAAGTTGGGTGTTAATGTTAATTTTGCACCAAAGTGTAAGTTGTACTTACATGTCATGAGTCATGTGTAAGGGTGGGGAAGGAGCTTGAACTTGTGGAAGAAATTTTGGGTTGTAAACCTTAATTTGGTTCCTTGTGTTGGATACTCATGTATATGTTGGGAGAAGTAGGATTTTGATGCAAATTGTGATCCATGTGAGAAGGTTGTGTGTTTTAATTGGTGTATCATACTTGATTTTACTTGTGTTGATGATTGGGAACACTTAGAAATGGTTTTGGAATGATCTTTAATGTTTTCACAAAGTTTTGGGATGTAGGAAATGTTTTGGACATGAAAATTGATGTTTTTAGCAGCAGGGAGCTGTTCTGCCAAGGCCGGATCGATTCGGCCTTCCCGGGGATCAATCCACCCTTTTTCGGGGACATTCTGCCTCAAAATCAATAAAATGGATCGACCCGCCCTTTTCGCGGATCGATCCGCCCCTATAAATTTTGACTGTCCACTTTTATGGAAACAAGCATAACTCTCTCTACAAAACTCGGATTTGTGCGTCGTTTTTTGCGTTGGAACCAGGAATCAAAGTCCTATCTTTTGGTGTAAAATTTTGATATACTTTATAAATGACAATTTTGCCCTTGGGGCTGTTTTGTGTCAGCGAAGGTATTCAAAGAGGTCTAATCCATATTTTTCTTAGTAATTAAGGGTGTTTTGGCATGTGGGCTTTGTCACACGTGTCCTAATCCGTCCGAGGCGGGTTGGGGTGTGACAAGCATACTCTTAGCGCTATAAAAAAATTATTAACACCGAAAATATGTTCTGAGCGCCAAGCTGAATTGGAAATGTAAGTTACTTTTTTTTTCCTAAAATTCCTCTTATATTATAGTGATTTCTCTATTTGTGCTATGATGTAGTTTACATGTACATGCATATATATATATATATATATATTAAATTTATATGAAGACAAATCCAAGAGTCTACATCCTTTCCTTCCTTAGAAAGACACATCCAACCATGGTTCAAAATTAAACTCAGCTGAAACCGAGTTGACTCGATTTTTAATTTGCTTTGGAGTGTTAATAGCAATTTTTTAAATATTTTAGTTAGCATAAATTCAAATATCAACATCACTAGACTCATATATCATCATTGAGTCTACTACAGGGGCCCAAGTTGTCAATTTTAAGATATTAGCGTGAATGTTTGGATTTGATTATCAGATTGTAAATTTTTCGTTACTCTTTATTTGATGCACAGTCATGCACTGGGAAAAGAATCCCCGTTTCTTTTCTTTGAAGTGACTTCCTAACTTTACATCTACCTCTACTTTCTCCTGACCTCCACTGCAGGCCGTACACTTCTGATAGAAGTCAACATGGGAAGCTTCTATACACTCAGCCTACTCCCAGCATCACCGGCTTCTTCACGGATCGAGAAATTCCTAACAGCCAACTAATCCAAATAGCTCCAAGCTTCCAAATCTAAACATTTAGCCTAAGTAGGGGCAGACGACAAAATCCGAGGAGATCAAATCCGAGTAGTAGCAGCGCATTCGCGCCTTTTCTAATCCTCCCACCGCCAAACCAAAAGGCTCACTTCAACCCATATACATCCACAAGCTCTGGTCATGTCCAAGACGATTCTCGTAAGGGACCTACGCTCTGTTGAAAGTAGTTGAAGATTAATTTATATTTGGAAGAGAGTAGGGACTAGTATGGAGGAAGCCTTTTGTATTAGTATTGATCTCCAAATTTTTGGCTTAATACAAATGACTTGAGGACTCACCTATATATACTAACCAAGAGAACATTCTAGGAAGCTCTCAACTACCACAATTACTACATCTTACAACTACTATAATAATTATTTGACAACTACTTCATTAACTCAACAACCAATCTACCAACTACCAACTTCAAGATTATTCTAGACTTCTTCTTGAAACTTCTAGATACTTTGGACCCTACAATTGGGCCTACTACACATGTAGAATGATAAATACATTTTGGGCTAAATCAAGTTTATTTTTCAACATCCCTCCTTAAACTTGATTCACCAATAATAGTAACACCAAGCAAATTTATATGCTTGTAAAATGCTGCACTCTTTAATGGATTTGTGAAGATATCCGCAATTTGATCTTCGGACCTTGTGTGAACAAATTAAACTTCCTTTGTCTTGACAAAATCTCTGATGAAGTGATACTTGGTATCTATATGCTTTCTTCTATCATGAAAGGCTGGATTCTTTGCCAATTGAATTCCTGACTTGCTATCGACATAGATCTCTGTTGCTTCTTGTTGTGGCTCTTGAACTTCATTCAATAACTTCCTTAGCCATATAGCATGACATATACAAGATGCAATTGCCACATATTCTGCTTCACAAGTTGAGAGAGTGACAATCGGTTGCTTCTTTGACGACCAAGTGAAAGCCGCCTTTCCAAGGAAAAATACGAATTCACTAGTACTTTTGCGATCATCCAAATCACCAGCCCAATCACTATCGGTGTAACCGATAAGCATCAAATCATCATTTGATGGATAAAATAGACCAAAATCAATTGTACCTTTATAGTACCTTAGAATCCTCTTAGCGGGTTGCAAGTGAGACATTTTGAGATTTTCCATGTAGCGGCTAATTAACCCAACACTATAGAGATACCGAAGACTTCCAACCAAGCTTTTGAAATAAGTTGGATTAACATTTCTCCCTTCGCCTTCTTTCTTTAAATTTTCTCCTCCTTCGATTGGTGTGTCAACGGGTTGACAATTTTCCATGCCAAACTTCTTCAAGATCTCTTTTGTGTAGTGAGTTTGAGAAACAAAAATGCCTTGAGAATTTTGATTCACTTCAATTCCCAAGAAATAAGCCATGAGCCCTATATTAGTCATCTCAAATTCCTGAGTCATGGAAGGCTTGAAATCTTCCATCATTGAAGGATTATTGCCTGTGAAGAGCAAATCATCTACATAGACAAACAAGTAGAACATCTCCACATTTGTTAGTCTTCATGTATAAAGCATGCTCATAAGGACGCTTAGAAAAACCATGCTCAATGAAATACTAATCTATGCGTGCATTCCAAGCCCTTGATGCTTGTTTTAGCCCATAGAGAGCCCTTTTCAACTTGTAAACTTTTCCTTCATGGCCTTTTTTCTCAAAACCCAATGGTTGCTCAACATTAACTTCTTCATCAAGATAACCATTCAAAAATACGGATTTGACATCCATTTGAAATATTTTCCATTTCTTTTGAGTTGCCAAGGAGATGGAAAGACGTACCATCTCTAATTGTGCAACTGAGGCAAGAACTTCATCATAATCAATTCCTTGCTGTTGTTTGTAGCCTTTAACTACAAGCCTTGCCTTGAATTTCTCCACTTCTCCTTTGGAATTTCTCTTGGTCTTGTAAACCTATTTTACTCCAATTGCTTTATGTCCTTCTGGAAGAGAAGTGAGTTCCCATGTATTTTTCCTTTCAATAGCTTGAATTTCTTCATTCATAGCAAGTCTCCATTTTTCCTCTTTATGTGCTTCTTCAAAGCTAATTGGATGACTTCCTATAAAAAAAACAAAACATAGTAAAATCTTCTTCATTAGAATCATCAATTCTTCTTGTAACATCATAAATCTCTTGAATTCTTCTTGTCTTTTGGGATGGTCTTTCACTAGACATTGGACTAGTGACTTCTCTTTGAGGAGACATTGCTGCACCATTTTCTGGAATGCTGTTTTGTTCTTCTTCTTCTTCTTCTTCGAGTAAAATTTCCTTCTCTTGAGATTTTCATTTCCAATCCCACGCTGAAACTTCATCAAATTCAACATCTCTTGAAAAGAACACCTTTTTTTGTGATGGGATTGTACAATTTGTACCCATTCTCTCCATAACCTAAGAAAATTTCCTTTTCTCCTTTGTCCTCCAATTTTGTTCTTCTTTCCTTGGTCACTTTAGCATAAGCAACACATCCGAAAATTCGCAAATGACCAACACTTGGCATTTGTGAACTCCAAGCTTCTTCTGGTGTCACATCACGTAGCCTTCTAGCTGGAAACCTGTTTAATAAATAAATAGCATAAGCAACGACATCTCCCCAAAATTCTTTTGGCACATTTCGTTCTCTCAACATGCAACGGACAAGATTAAGAATGGTTCTATTTTTCCTTTCTGAGACACCATTTTGTTGGGGGGTATATGGTATTGTAAATTGATGAACAATTCCATTTTCTTTGCAAACAATTTCAAAATCATTTGATGTGTACTCTCCACCATAATCGGATCTTAATGCCTTGATATTGAAACCACTTTGCTTTTCAACCAAACTTTTGAACTCTTTGAATTTTTGAAAAACTTAACCTTTTTCTTTGATGAGGTAAACCCATGTCTTGCCACTAAAATCATCAGTGAAGGTAAGAAAATACCTGTTTCGATCAAGAGATATTGGTTTAATTGGGCCGCACACATCTGAGTGCACCAATTGAAGAGGATGAGTTGCCCTTCTTGACTTTCCTTTTGTGAAACTTTTCCTTTGTTGTTTTCCAATGATGCATCCTTCACACCTCTTCATAGGCCAGTAAATTTGAGGAATTCCTGCCACCATCTTTTACTTTGACAAAACATTTAGTCGTTGAAAATTCAAATGTCCAAATCTAAGATGCCAAAGTGTAGAATCATCCACAACTTTTGCTTTGAGACATCTTGATTGGTCAATTTTGAGATTGAGAGGAAACATTCTATTTTTCGTCATCTTAACACAAGTTACCAAATTCTTATGTTTATCATGAATGCAAATGCCTAAATCCTTTATGTGGAAGATTTCACTCAAAGAAAGAATTTAGGCATTTGCATTCGTGATAAACATAAGAATTTGGTAACTCATGTTAAGATGACAAAAATAGAATGTTTCCTCTCAATCATGGTTTATAATAGGGCCTTGAGTACCGACCTCTTTCTGCGGCCTCGTGGGTTGCTCCATTGTTGCCTTCTGTCACCTCCATTGTTTTGATCACATTGCTCACTTCTTTGTGTCTCTTCACGGTCAAATCGTCCTCCTCGACCTCTTCTTCCAAAACCTCGGCCTCGTTGGAATCTTCCACATTCCAGTCTTCCACGTTCTGGTCTTTCTTTGAGTTAAAGCTTTGTTTGAAGTGCATGCTCGTGTTAAGATGACGAAAAAATAGAATGTTTCTTCCATTCCGTGGTTTATAATAGGGCCTTGAGTACCGACCTCTTCCGCGACCTCGTGGGTTGCTCCATTGTTGCCTTCTGTCACCTCCATTGTTTTGATCACACTGCTCACTTCTTTGTGTCTCTTCACGGTCAAATCGTCATCCTCGACCTCTTCTTCCAAAACCTCGGCCTCGTTGGAGTCTTCCACGTTCTGGTCTTTCTATGAGTGAAAGCTTTGTTTGAAGTACATGCTCGAGATTCTTTTCTCCTCCTCTCTTGGCTAGCTTTTGCTCATAAGCTTGTAGGGAACCGACAACTTGTTCAATGGGTATCTCCTCCAAATTTTTGGATTCTTCAATCGCAGCCACTACATCAATTTTTGGATCCAAAGATCACAAAATTTTCTCCATTACTCGAACATCGGGCATTATCTCTCCATTTCTTCATAGTTGATTAACAACCACCATGACTCTTGAAAAATATTCGGCAATTATTTCTACACCTTTCATATGTAGAGACTCAAACTCAAGTCTTAAGTTTGGAGTCGAATTTTCTTAACTTGTTCAGACCCTTTAAAGGTTTTCTGAAGTATCTCCCATACCTCCTTTGATGTTTTGGCACCCGAGATGATCTCAAATGTTGGTTCATCGAGTGCTTGATAAATGGTGGACTTTGCTTTGCAATCTTTCTTCTTCGAACTTTTCAATTGTTTCTTCATCTCTTCAGACAAATTTTCTTCTTCTTGTGTTGTTGCATGCTCAGTGAAGCCTTCCTCTACGAGTTCCAAAACATCGAGAGAGCTGAGTAAGGCCTTCATTTGTATGGACCAATTATCATAATTTTCTTGGGTGAGTTTTGGGACATGGGACTGGTATGGATTGTTTGCCATGGATTTGGAAGGAAAACTTTGGCTTTGATACTAATTTGTTGGAAGTAGGTGAAGACTAATTTATATTTGGAAGAGAGTAGGGACTAGTGTGGAGGAAGCCTTTTGTATTAGTATTGATCTCCAAATTTTTGGCTTGATACAAATGACTTGATGACTCACCTATATATACTAACCAAGAGAACATTCTAGGAAGCTCTCAACTACCACAATTACTACAACTTACAACTACTATAATAATTACTTGACAACTACTTCATTAACTCAACAACCAATCAACCAACAACCAACTTCATGATTATTCTAGACTTCTTCTTGAAACTTCTAGAAACTTGGACCCTACAATTGGGCCTACTACACATGTACAATGATAAATAAATTTTGGGCTAAATCAAGTTTATTTTTCAACACGCTCAGCCCATTGTCTTGAAATATCACTCATCATATGCCACATAGGGGCAGTTTTTCCATACTGTTGAATTTATGCTTTGTATGCTTTGCATAAGTACATACTTTTAAATGGAAAAACAAAAAAAGAATCATTTTTTGCATCGTCCAATAACTATCATCTTGCTCTCATTCTTTAAATCTCATGGTTTACTTTATATTACTGTCTCACTACTTGTTGAATATGACTCAGACATCGTACTAGACTTTCGAACGTAACAAACTATGTTCAGGTTTATTTGAAAGTGCGACCAGCGCAAAATCATGCCGAGAAACTCAGATCCACAAATCAGCCATTTCATCCTCTGACGATGCTCACATCTTAACAAAAATCAAATGACAAAAGCACACATAATGCATATTCACAAATGCTTGATGTCATTCGAGTACACAAGAATGGAGCAGACAGTCGATTGGGCATTCAAGAACAAGAACACCTTGGTCCATTCTCAGGATCATGACATACATCGACTAGGGTAGTCTTTGCCCCCCACAACTCAGCAAAAAGATCATCACGATCACTATCAACCTATATGGGCCTCTCAATCCTCATTAGGAAAGTAAATGCACATTCTCACGATCTCTAACTTCAATGATGCATATATATGATCTCTGAACCTGACTCGACTTGTGTCAAAATGATTAGAGGCGATCATTTCAGCTATCCATACACTACTTCCCCTCACTAGCCCACTTGAGCCATACGATGATTTCTTTTCAAACTTAAAACCCCTGAGGATCACGCCCTATATTGGGGTAACGGCAGAAAGAAAAAGGAAGAGAAAACAAACCAGAATAAAACTCAATGAGTTGGAGCAAATCCACAAAAGATACGATCCTACTCTGATACATACTTCAAATTGGGCAATTCTCCCCAGGACATACTTTACTCGGCAATAACGTACCCTATACTAAATTGGGATGAAGACAAAAAAAAAAAATAAACAAACAAGAAAAAAGAATAAAATCAAAAGAAGGAACGAAGCACCAGAGAATCACTCCTGCGTTTTAGGCACCTACCTTCTGAAGTAGGCAGCTACTTGCTGGCAGAAGTTGTTGCCCCATGTGCTGTCACGATTAATTGTTTATGTTCCCGTTTAATTTTAAAAAATAAAAAATAAATTGTGCGTACATTCAACACGTCCTTTTGTTATTTTCTAATCTTTAAAAAAATTGCATGTGCCTTTGGCACGTCCCGTTCTAATTTTTAAAAAACATTTTCGTGCATCTAGCACGTTCTAGTGTTATTCAATTTTTAAAAAAAATTTGTGTGTATTAAGTGACAAGCAGGGGTATTTGTAAAATACAACCGCGCTAAAAGAAGAAAATATGCTGATTTAGTTCACAACTCCTTGCTATATCTGCACCTTGTGTTACAATGCTAGTTTTTACGCAATATGATTAATCTATGATAAGTTGTATTGTTTTTGTGTTTATTTGTGTAGATTACCGTTCTACTGTGTGAAGAAATGAATAGCAAGATAAAAGGAAACCTTGATTTTAAGGAAGACAATTCAAACATGAAAAGTGAGTCTCGAGCGATCGAGGTTTCGATCGGTCGAAGGTTTATCAAGCGCTTGCAGACTCCAGATGTTCAATCGATCGAGTGATGTTCGATCGATCGAACATGGCTTTTATCAGAACTTACGCGCACGCAGCAGAGATGGAGTTTTTAACCCTAGCATTTGGTTTATCTATATACACTCGTTTTGTATACGTCCATAGGGACACCTACTTTAGTTTTCATCAGTATATAGAGAGTAGAGAGCTTTTTCTTGTGTTTTTGTAGGTTTCTTCAAGATTTATCATTGTTTTGGATTCTCTTAGTTTAATATAAGTTCTTCATTCCAGGTTACATCTTATTACTTTATTTACATTATGCATGCTTTTTATTGTAGTTTAATCTATCAATCTCGTAGCTTTGCATGTTAGTTAGGGTTAAACCATTAGTTTTTATAGATTTTATGTTTAAATCACAACCAAACATAACTTTAATGGACTTCTATGTTAAAAACGCATCTGAGACACTCCAGACCATGTCTGAGTAGTCCTAGGGTTGGGAGATCACGATGAAACAGTGATCTCCTGCCTCTGCCATGCATCAATTTAGAACTTGCGGTCGATCGATCGAAGTTGCTTAGATCAATTGAACCCTGGACATTGTCAAGCGATCAAAGCCATTTCAATCGCTCGAAAGATGACGATTCTCGATCGATCGAAAGTGCATCGATCGATCGATCAGTCTAATTCTTGAGAAGATCCCCTATAGTATTCCAAGACTTTCTGCTTTAGAGATTCGTTATCAAATTGTCCCCAAATGCTCAGTTTGTCAAAACAGTCTCTGAACTTAAGGCCTTAAGGCATTTTCTTTCAATATCTTTTGCAAACCACCTTCAATGCTAACACCATTGTAGGTGTGAGACTTAACTATTGATCTAAACCGCTTTCATGTGTTTCAAAGTAACTGTGATGATATAGTCCCGACCATGAAAGGACTACTGATTCTTTATTTTTAGAGAAATACGGAATACTATAGAGAGATGAACTCCTTAGAGCTTCAATGTAGGTGCATGGTAGATGGTTAGGTCATTGTGGATTCGTGTAATCCCAACATTCCCTTTTATTAAGTAAAAAACTATTTTTAAAACACCGCTTTAGTTAATTAGTTAATTCGTAATTTAGTTTAATTGCTCTACTGATAGTAGTCGTTAATTGTAGAACTTAGTGTTCTACACTTTCCTTAAACATTGAATTTTTGTTTTGTTTAGAGTTTAATCTAGGTAATTAATTTACAACCTTTTCTATGGGATCGACCTAGTCTTAACCAGATTACTACTTGCACGATCGTTTACACTTGAACGTAGCACAAGCACACACAAATAAATTCCGTGTCATTAAGAAATATCAAAATATCATTAAAAAATGCATGTAAAGTCAACACGTCACACTCATGCCTCCGATATGACCTTGCGTGTGCCTCTGGCATGTCCCATGGATATTTTTCTTAAAGGCATAAGTTATCATGTCCCTTGTTATAAAACACCACTCAAAAAACACAAAAATTGGCAAAAACATATTTGAAGACAAGTGCCTATTTCAGACTAATTTCAACTTTCAAGACTCGACAATCTAGTAGGGGGCATTGAGACAAGTGCCTCTTATGAAATATTAGTCTCAGCAAAAACGCCAACATTATACAATCAATTATCATGGAAAAGGTCACATGTATCCACATTATCACTAATCTCACTAAGAAGATTAGTAATGAAGTCCTGCTTACTCATATTCAGACCCATTAATCTAGTACTTGGGTTTGGATACACATAATGCTCATTTTTTTTAGTAAAGATTTTAACTTGTTCACCGTCTAGATTCCCAATGGGTGGCAACAGTGAGCAGAAGTCAGGAATACTGAAGTTTACAACAATGTTGTTGTAGAAGGTAGATTCTTGGGTTTCGATTAGGGTGCCAGATTATGAAAAATATACCACTACCTGATTGAAAGTACTAATCCAGCCCTCCGGGTTGGGCTAGGCTGGTTAACCCTATCTAGCCCACCAACCCAGGCCGACCCGCCTAAAACCCGCGACCAAGCCCAGCCTACAATTTTTACAAAAATAATTATAAATGATAAGATATAAGTTATAAATTATGTACTTTATAACTATAAGCACTAACACTTAATATGCCATTAAGTTATAAATTATGTACTTTATAAGTATAAGCACTAATACTTAATAAGTTATTCATTAAATTTTGGCCCAATTATAAAATATACCCTTCAAGTTTGGTCCCTATCTCAATTTAGTCCATGTGGTTTCAATTGTGTCAATTTGGTCCCTAGAGTTTTTAAATAGAAGCAATGTAGTCCAAATGTCCAATCGAGTGAGAAAAATTGACAAAGTTTACCCACTGCTATGCACAATTACGCTGATAAGCGTGTGGGGAGATTGGTGGTTTCCATTTTTGCCCTTAAAAAGCGTGAAAGTGTATAACACATAAGAAAATTCTGTCAAATTTTTACACAGAATTGGTGATTTGGACCACATTACTTTTATTTAAAACTTCAGGGACAAAATTGAAACTACAGTGACTAAAATGACACAGTGATCGTTTGTGTGGATCCCACACAAATGTCCCATCAACTACTCTTTGACCATCTAATACTACAACACTCTAATGACCTGGCCACATTATTTGGGATGTGTTTTTGTGATCAACATCATCGAATCAAATTCACTAGGCCCACTGTCACATTATTTGGAGAGTAATGCTATGCTTCTCAAATTTAAATTCCAAATTCACTTCCCAAATGATGTGGTAGTGGATCCATTGAATTTTGATTAGATGATGTTAAAGTGACTCCTCAATAGTCCCACAGTGATCCTACTATCACATCATTTGGAATGTGGATTTGATATTTGGATTTGAAAAGCATAGCATTACTCTTATTGGAGATTAAAATTTGGGAAGCATAACATTACTCAAATGCACCCTAACCATTTATTATTTAGCCAAAACCCTACCAACCCATTTATCTAATCGAGATACACTACTTCTCTACTTACATACGTTACATCCTCTCTCAGTCTCTCTCTATCGTCGTGGAATCTCTGACATTATTAGGGTATAGACTTTTTTTTGACTAAGTTTAAGTTTCTGGTTTTTATTTTTTATTATTATTTTTAGTTTAAAAAGATCAGTACTGCTACACCACAACATGAAGCACAACAAGGTGGCTAAGCAATAAAACATTTATGGGGCCCACATCAACTTATGACACAAACCATGAGCTACAAGGCGAAGACGGCAAGGCCACGTTGGGAAGGGGCGACTGTGAAGGCAAGGCCACTGCAAGGCGACGCCAAGGCGACATTGGGTAGGGGCGACTGTGGGGCGTCTATCTCGTCTAGGTTTGGTTCAGTAACATTTCTAACTATGGTTGATTTACATTCAAACTTTAATCTTCTTCAACCTTCAGCCATGTTTTTTCTGAATACCATAAAAATCTGAAGAAGTTTTCATCTTTCTAGTTACTTGAAAAAATTTGGGAACCCACAAAAGATTGCTTTTCATATTTTGGATTTTTTTTTCGACTTTAACTATCCCCTGTATATGGAATTTTCTTCTTTTTTTTTTTTTTTTAGAAAACACAAGTTCTCATGAAAAACATTCCAAATGTTTCACAAACACCAGTTGTTTTTATCATTGGTAAGAACCCACAAGAATTCCAAAAGTAATTGTATTTTCTCCAAAAAAAAAAAATCCACACCTACAAAAACATTCCAATTGTTACTCTTTTGCAATTGAAAACAAGTTATCGGCTAAGCGATACTGATACCAATATGTTCAACTTACATCTTTA
Source organism: Hydrangea macrophylla (assembly GCA_033977485.1). NCBI lineage: Eukaryota > Viridiplantae > Streptophyta > Magnoliopsida > Cornales > Hydrangeaceae > Hydrangea > Hydrangea macrophylla. The sequence goes on from CM066988.1 coordinate 34,004,695, forward strand.
ATCATATGGGTTTCTAAAATTCTAGCTCTGGTATGTCATGTTGTGATGGTTATATGTCATGACCTTGTAGGACAATGTCATCATCAAGTAACAAAGCCCCTCCTGTGAAATGCTTGAAAGTGCCATTACAGAAATGCCAGTGTGGCAGAGTCACAATATTGAAAACGTTGCAAAGAGAATGGAGCAAGAATTTCTTGTTTTACTCATGCCCCGGATATCTAGTAAGCCTCAAACTTCCTTTGTAGGTTGGAGAATGAATTGTTTGTTTGCATTGTATTTTTTTTGTTAGTGTTTTAGTATACTCCAAAATGGATGAAATCCAAAATTTCCTCCAACTCCAATATTTGGATGAAATCCAAAATTTCTTCCAAGCTCAATGTTTATAGGAATTGCAAAGTTTCCCCCACTCCCAATATTTGGCTGAAATGGAATGCTATCTTGTGTACCATGCACAATCCTTTGCTCGTCATATCCCTGCAAAGTAGAATGTAAAAAATTATCAAGTGCTAGTGGAAATTATTTATTACTTACATTAAAAAGATTACTTAAATTGATACCTGTACACAAGTAGAAGTTAAGTTATTAGCCTTCTTTCTCGCCTTTGATTTTTTCTTAACGACTTTCTCAACGGTTCCAACTTTCCTTTTAATTGGCGGTTGGCCCTTACTACGAGTAGTGGGCAGCGATAGCAGTAGAGCTAGATTTGTGGCACCAGGTTCATATAGTAGGATTGGTTGATTTGCCTCGCGTTCATCTTGAGCTCTTACACTTTGTAGAGGCTTAGCGATTGGTATTGTTAGAGATGGTTCGATTGGTTAATAATGATGCCTTTTATATCCCTCTAGAGATTCTGATTGTACATGCTCACCGTGCATAGCTAGATATGCCCCCACCGGTTATTCCCGTAGAGGAGCTGGTAGTTCCTGTTGTTGGGGATATTGATGATGGAGTTGTTCATTTGGCTCCTTTTGTTATGGATATTGATCATGAGGAAGAGGAAGAGGATGGAATGAGTTTCGATAGGAGGAGCTATCACTTATGCTAGATGCCTGAGGAGAAGTTGGTCAAGGCGGATGCTCCTGGACATGCTCCATCACCAGCCTCTCAGAGCGCAGTGATTTAGATGTGGTAGGGCTGTTCCAGGTTCAGCGGTTTCGTCCTGTTGACTCTCTAGATTTTCTGATGGCCACCTATGGAGATGATTGATGACTTAGATATAATTTTGTACATATTAATTATATTGACTCGTAACCCTTTCTCTTGTTGCAACTGTATTTACATGCATCTAGCTTTAGGGCGTTGACCACATACTTTTGGTACTATCTATGAAAAAGGTCTTACAAAAGGTTTTTAGTATCCAATATTGAAAATTGAAACTGACATAGTCTGTCTTCAGGAATGATTAGTCAAAATGTAATCAGAGACTATCTTAGGGAATAGTCTTTAAGAGTCTGTGTTCGGGAAAAAATGTTGTACCTATACTATACCATGCTACACCTACACTTTGATATATTATACTATGTTGTACTTACACTCTGCTATGGTATACCATACCATGCTGTATAAGGTTGTACCTAAGCTATGCCATGTTGTTCTATGTTGTGCCATGATGTACGTAAGCTATGCCATGTTGTCCCAAGACTAAGAGACTATCTCTGGGAATAGTTTTTCAAAAGAGTTTTATTGAGACTATCTTCAGGAATAGTCTTTAAAAGTGTTTTCATCCCATGAATCATCACGTTAAACAAAACAAAAAATAATTTTGTCCCAAAAATTTAAATTTATCACTATTGAACTTTGAATTTCAAATCACATAGTCCTAATTTCAAAAGTCTTACAACTTTCAGTTCTTTTTTTTATATATATAATTATTTTAATATAAGGTGTAATTTTGTTGTTTGTTTGTAATTTTTTTTTTTTTTTGGCTGGAGAACGCAGATCTACTAACTAAATTTCAGCTGGTCTAAATACAGATACAAATAATTAGAATGTCTACGAAAACAGTCTTACAATAGGTTTTGTTGTATCCAATATTGAAAATTTCATCTAAAATTGTTTGGCTTCAGGAATGAACAGTCAAAATGCAATCACGGACGATCTCTGGGAATAGTCTTTAATCGTGTTGTTTAAATCCCATACCTATGCTATACCTCATTGTTGAAAATCAAGCCATCAATGTCATACATAATTGCTGATTGGTTACCTTATTTTGTGTTTTGTATAGCTGGTGATTGTATCATGTTTTTAGCATGTTTGATTTGCATTTGTTAGCTTTTATTTCCGTAGTAAATAGGATTGGTTGACCCCTTCCCAAATTCATGCAATCCCATTTATTTTCTTTCCTAAGTTAGTGGAGATTTGTAATCTATTTATTTAGTTTGTAAATAATCAAAAAAAAGTGAAGAGAAAAACTGTGTGAATTCTTCCATTCTCTGTTTTTCTTCATGGTATCAGAGCAGGTTCAACCTTGACTCATTTCTTTCCTCTTCGAGTTCTTCCCACTCGAATCTCCTCTTTGAATTCATGCCTAAATACGGCTCTGCCTACGGAATGAATACCAGTTCATTCACTTCACCTTCTACTACAGCCATTGTAATCCCTTCATCATCCTCCCATTAGACAGAAATCACCCATATACCTATCACTACCCATAAACTAAATGGGCACAATTATTTGCAATGGTCTCAGTCAATACTGATGTTCATACAGGGTAAGGAGAAGGACGACTATATCACCGGAGTCTCAGCAGCCCCAGCAACGACGGACCCAACCTACAATAAATGGATGGCAGAAAATAATATGGTCATGTCTTGGCTCATCAACTCCATGACCACTGACATTGGCAAAGATTTTCTGGCATTTGAAACTGCTAAGGAAATCTGGGACACGGTTAAGGAAACGTTCTCGGATAAGAAAACACATCAGAGGTTATTCAAATTGAAGGAATTCTCCACGATTTGCGCCAGGGCGACCTTACGATTACAGATTATTTCAATACTCTTACTCGATTATGGAGTCAACTTGATACTTTCAAAGTTCATAATTGGTCTTGTACTACTGACAGTCTCTTGTATAAAAGATTATCGAAGGAAAACGTGTGTACAAGTTTTTGTTAAGTCTAAATAAGAATCTTGATGAAATCCGCGGTAGACTTATGGGAACAAAACCCCTAAGAAACCTCAGAGAAGTTTTTTCTGAAGTCCGTCGTGAAGAAAGTCGGAAGAAACTCATGATGAGTCTCCCTCAACATCTACATATGACTGAAAGTTCAGCCCTTGTTGCTCAAGGAACTCAGTTTGCTCCTTATCAGCAGATTGCTCCTCCTAGTAATCGACAGAAAAGTAAAGGAGGTAGGCCATGGTGTGATCACTAAAGGAAACCTGGCCATGTGAAGGAGACTTGTTGGAAAATTCATGGAAAACCAGCAGATTGGAAGCCAGCCCGTCAACCAATGGAGAGAGAAGATCGTGGGAATTATGTTACTACTGAAGAACAACTGGCACAACCTTAAGTGAGTCCCTTCAACAAGGAACAAATGGAGATGCTTCATAAACTCTTGTCAGCTCAACCTCAACCTGATACTTCTTCCAATCATGTCATTGGTTCCGGTGCCATTGCTCACAAAGGTAATTTGTTAAGCGCACTGACAGTAGGACAGAAACAAATAAAACCATGGATTGTGGACTCGGGAGCTTCTGATCATATGATGGGAGATATCTCATTTTTTAACTCTTATAGCTCATGTCCCAATAATTTAACTGTCCGTATAGCAGATGGCTCTCTATCGAAGGTTGTCGGTACAGGTTCAGTAGTTATTTCTAAGGATCTAATACTCGATGATGTCCTCTTGGTTCCAAACTTGGATTGTAATTTATTATCAATTAGTAACTCACTAAGGAAAAGAGGTGTGTTACTAATTTTTCTCTACTCATTGTGAATTTCAGGATTTGGATTCGGGGAGGAGGATTGGCAATGCTAAGGAGTGCTCCGGACTCTATATCCTCAAGGAGGACAATTATCCTCAAGAACAATCTCAAATAACATTTAGCCGTAGGTCTTTTTCTGTTTCACGTCTAAATAATGATAGTGCAATCATGTTGTGGCATTATCGCTTAGGTCACCCAAATATTATGTATCTCAAGCACTTATTTCCCTCATTATTCAATAAAATCACAAAATCTTTTGAGTGTGAAATTTGTCAATTGTCAAAGGATGCCCGGAGTCATTTTCCAACACAATCTTATAAAGCATCTCAACCTTTCGCAATGATTCACAGCGATATTTGGGGTCCATCAAAAATAAAAAATGTGACGGGTACTAGTTGGTTTGTCTCATTTATAGATGACCACACTAGACTAACCTGGATATTTCTTATGAAAGAAAAAATCAGAAACATGTCAAATATTCAAAAATTTCAATAGTATGATTCAGACCCAATTTCAATAAAAAAAAATTCAAATTCTGAAGACAGATAATGCTAGGGATTATTTCAACTCCATTCTAGGAGATTATCTAGCAAAAGAAGGAATTGTCCACCTGAGTTCATGTGTTGATACCCCTCAACAAAATGGAATTGCTGAAAGGAAAAATAGGCACCTATTAGAGGTTGCAAGGTCCCTAATGTTTTCAACAAATGTTCCAAAAAATTTCTAGGGGGAGGCTGTACTTACAGCAGCCTACCTCATCAACCGAATGCCATCTAGGGTCTTAAAGTTCCAAACTCCTTGTCAAGTCCTTCTAAAATCATATCCAAACACGCGTCTCATCTCTACCATACCACCAAAAATATTCGGGTGGCTCTGTCTTCGTGCATATCCATCAACAACATAGGAGTAAACTCGATCCCCGGTCACTCAAGTGTATCTTTCCTGGGTATTCTTCAAATCAAAAAGGGTATAAGTGTTACTCACCAGTCACAAATTTTTTTTACAATTCCATAGATGTCACCTTCTTTGAACATCAGCCATACTACCCCAAAACTGATATACAGGGGGAGAATTCAACTCAGGAATATCAGTTTTGGAACCTAGAGTCATCCATCAAGTCACCCATCGTCAATTCAACTTTAGAAATATTTCTCCCCAAGTATTCAGAAAATTGCATTCTCTCAGAGTCTCCTAGTCAGCCTTTATCTATCGAAACACTGAACTCATTGTTAGCTTGAGGGATAAGGAGCAAATCCAAGAGGAGACCAAGGAAACAGCACATCCTGAGCAAACCCATGAAACTGAATCGTGTCCAAACCCAATCGAAATTCCAGGTAATCATATTTCTGACTCTGATGGTACTGTTGACTTTGTGTTAGAAGCAGAAATACTTAATATGCCTATAGCTTGGAGGAAAGGGGTCCGGTCTTGCACTCAACATTCCATTGGGAATTTTGTTTCTTATGATGGGTTATCACCTTTGTTTTGTGCCTGTACTATTGGTCTTACAGAGATACATATTCCTCGCAACATTCAAGAAGCTTTCGAATGTCCTAAGTGGAAAGCTACCATCAATGAAGAAATATAGGCACCCGTGAAGAACGGTACATGGGAGATTACTGAACTACTGAAAGGTAAGAATCCAGTTGGATGTAAATGGATTTTTACAATAAAGTATAAGGTGGATGGAAATGTGGACAGATATAAAGCTCGTCTAGTTGCCAAAAGATTCACACAATTCTATGGTATCAATTATCAAGAGACTTTTGCTCCGGTTGCCAAACTCAACACCATTCGTGTTCTTCTATCCTTGGCAGCAAATCTTGACTAGTCTCTCCACCAATTAGATGTGAAAAATGCCTTCCTAAATGGTAATCTAGAGGAAGAGGTTTATATGGACATTCCTGCCGGTCTTGAGACGATGTCAAACATTAACAAGGTTTGTAGACTCTGAAAAGCCCTGTATGGTCTCAAGCAATCTCCTCGTGCATGGTTTGAACGATTCACAAAGGCTGTAAAAAGGTATGGATATTCTCAGTGCCAATCTGACCACACCTTATTTGTAAAACACACTCCTAAAGGGAAGTTGGTAATTATTATTGTGTACGTAGATGATATTATTCTGACAGGGAATCACGAGGAGGAAATTGGGCTACTCAAACAATTCTTGGACAGAGAATTTGAGATCAAGGACCTAGGGAATCTCAAGTATTTCCTCGGAATGGAAATTGGTCGATCAAGAAAAGGTATATCTGTCTCTCAACGCAAGTATGTCATGGATTTGTTAAATGAAACAGGAATGCTTGGATGCAAGCCTGCTGAAACTCCCATGGATTCAACAGTCAAGCTAGAGGCCAACGATGGAAGTGCTCCTGTTGATAAGGGAAGATATCAACGTCTTGTGGGAAAACTGATTTATCTCTCCCATACAAGGCCTGACATAGGCTTTTCTATCAGTGTGGTTAGCCAGTTCATGAACTGTCTAATAGAAAAACATATGACAGCAGTGTACAGAGTCCTGAGATATCTCATGATGACACCTGGTAAGGGTTTATTTTTCTCAAGAACCACTAAGAGAAATATTGAAACTTTTCAGATGCAGACTGGGCAGGTTCAGTAACAGATCGCAGATCTACATCCGGTTATTGTTCTTTTGTATGGGGAAACTTGGTAACTTGGAGAAGCAAGAAACAATCTGTAGTAGCCCATAGTAGTGCAGAGGCAGAATTCCGGGCTATGGCCCATGGTATTTGTGAAGGAATTTGGTTGAAAAGGTTAATAGGAGAATTATAAGTTCCACTGGAGCATCCTATGGAATTACACCGCGACAACCAAGCTGCCATCAGTATAGCCAAGAACCTAATTCATCACGACCGGACAAAACATGTGGAGATAGATCGTCACTTCATCAAAGAAAAGATTGAAGAAGGATTTTCACAGTCAGCTACACCCCAACATATTGTCAAACTGCTGATATTCTCACAAAAGCTCTTGCCAGATCAAACTTTGATGACCTGACTGGAAAATTAGGCATGATAAATATCTATAATTCGGCTTAAGGGGGATTGTTGAAAATCAAGCCATCAATGTCATACACAATTGCTGATTGGTTGCCTTATTTTGTGTTTTGTATAGTTGGTGATTGTATCATGTTTTTAGCTTGTTTGATTTGCATTTGTTAGCTTTTATTTATGTAGTAAATAGGATTGGTTGACCCATTCCCAAATTCATGCAATCCCATTTATTTTCTTTCCTAAGTTAGTGGAGATTTGTAATCTATTTATTTAGTTTGTAAATAATCAAAAAAAGTGAAGAGAAAAACTATGTGAATTCTTCCATTCTCTGTTTTTCTTCACTCATTGTATCTTGCCATGTTGTACGTAGCATAAGAGACTATCTCCAGGAATGGTCTTTAAGAGTGTTGTTTTCATCATATACCTTTGATATACCTCGATGTACCTATGCTATGGCACGTTGTACCTATAATTGTTTTCCAAAAAACTTATCGTACATATACCATACCATGCTGTATAAGGCTGTACCTAAGCTATGCCATGTTGTTCCATGTTATACTTACACTATTCTAAAGACTTTGAAATTAGGACTTTGAGATTCGAAATTCAAAGTTCAATAGTGAGAAAATTTATTTTTTGGACAAACCAATTTTTGGTTTTGCTTAACGTGATGATTTATGGGTTGAAAACATCACTTTTAAAAACTATTCCCGGAGATTTTCTCAATAAACGTCTTTTGAAAAACTATTTGCGGAGATACTGTCTTAGTTTTGGTATAACATGGCATAGTTTACATACATTATGACACATCATATAATAGTGCAAGTACAATGTGGTACAGCCTTGTACAGCATGGTATGGTATACCGTCGTAGAGTATAAGTACAACATGGTATATTATATTATAGTGTAGGTATAACATGGTGTAATATAGGTACAACAATTTTTTTCCAAAAAAAAGTAAAGGTACAACATGCCATAGCATAGGAACAACATGGTATAGCAAAGGTATAGGATGAAAACAACACTCTAAAAGACTATTCCTGGAGATAGTCTCTTAGTCTATGTACAACATGTTCCCGAATACACACTCTTAAAGACTATTCCCGGAGATAGTCTCTGATTATATTTTGACTATTCATTCCCAAAGACAAACTGTGTCATTTTCAATTTTAAATATTGGATCCGAAAAAAGCTGTTGTAAGACTTTTTTCATAGACAGTCTAATTATTTGTATCCGTATTTGGTCCAACTATATTTCAGTTCACATATCTGCTTTGTCCAGTTAAAATAATAAATTTCACAAACAAGCAACAAAGTCACATAACTATTACATTAAAATAATTATAATAAATGAACTGAGACTTGTAAGACTTTTAAAATTAAGACTGTGAGATTTGAAATTCAAAGTCCAACGGTGAGAAATTAAACTATTTAGGAGAAAACAAATTTTGGCTTTGTTTAACGTGATGATTTGTTGGAAGAAAACAACAAATTTAAAGACTATTACCGGGGATAGACTCTTAGTCTTTATACAAGATGGAATAGCTTTCGTACATCATGGCATATCATATAATAGCCTTGTACAACCTAGTATGGTCTACCCTTGTAGAGTGTAAGTATAATATGGTATGTTGTATTATAGTGTAGGTACAGAACGGTATAGTATAGGTACGAATTTTTTTGCGGAAAAAAGGATTGGTACAACATGCTATAGCAGAGGTAAAACAAGGTATAGCAAAGGCATCAGAAGAAAGCAACACTCTTAAAGACTATTCCTGGAGATAGTGATGTAGTACTTTATACTTATATTAGTAGCGTCTTTACATTATCTATTTTAGTTGTCCTTTAGTGTTGGTCACACGTATGTAATGTTAGCATGCCTTATATGTTAGTATAAATAGTAGGCTAGGGTTAGGGTAAAATTAGTTTGGGGATATTTTATATTCATATTGGTTTGTAAACCAAGTGAGCTTTGGAGCTCTTTAATGGAGTTGTCTTCCTAAAACCCTAGTTCTTCTTGATTTCTCCAATCTCCTCTTATACATGTAATTTATTTGCATCATTTGGTATCAGAGCCACCATTAGAACCTGGTGACAGCAGCCAAACAGGGTATAAATCATCGTCCAACCAAATTTTGGAGCTTACGACTTGTCTGAACTCATAAATTGGAGTCACGACAGTCATCGATTCATCTCCTCACCAATTCGAGCCAAGCAAATCTCCAAACATGCCTTGTGGTTTTCAGTCAGCACCTAACCCAAGTCGCATCTACATTGCGACCAATCTCGAACCAATCAAACAACTACAAACCATTTTTAACATTAGACACATGGTCGGACCTTGTTCAAACAAACACACTAAAGATGTTTGAGTACCAACCTGAATTTTCTTTGATTCCGAACCAAACACTATCTTATTTCAGTTCGACCCAGCCCTCGAACCATCTGGAAGCATATTTGGGTCTTGCATGAGTGTTGCGGCTCACACTTGGACACAAGGTTGACTTACGAAATTTGTTGGCTTGTGAAATGGAATTGCAACTTGTGTGAAAGAAATTATTGCTCTTCGGTTGGCAAGTTAGGTTTGGTATTGAGTGGTTTCTTGATTTTGATTTTATTTCTTGTTGTGTTGTCTACTTGGATGAGGTTAAAATTTTAGCAAGTTATTTGGTTTGGGTTAGTTTGGGTTGTGAATTGGCTTGTGGCATTTTGTTGGTTGTTGGAGAGTAGACTCTACTTGGTTGTGGTTTGTTATCATTGGATTGTTGGTTGTGGGTTGAAATTTGACTCTTTTTTCCAAAATCATGGTGTCAAATTGCTTTGAATTGCGATGGCTCAAAGAGGAAAAGAAAGAGTGGGTAGAGGGCGAAGAAACTCCATGTAATTTAAGGGTGGGGCTGAATTTAATTTAGCACATCCAATGGGACCTAAGGGTACCCAACAATATGAAATCAAAGAATTGAGAAAGAAAATCACCACCTTAACCCTTAAGGTGAAACGATTGCAATCTCGGGTAAGAATTCTAGAATTCTTTGGTGAAGAGTCGGAGTTTGATGATGGGGGTGAAGAAAGTTGAAGACATATTCAATTAATATAATCTAATTGAAGAAAAGAAGGTAAATTTGATGGAGACAAGTTTGAAAGGGTGTGTTGCTGATTGGTGGAATCAAATCAAAATTGTTAGAAAGAGAAAAGGGAAGACAAAAATGAAGGATTGGAACAAATGAAAAAGAAGTTTGAGGGAATGTTTTTACGGGTTAGTTATCTTCCCATAAAAAATGTAGCGTTGAAACATAATATTTATGAATTGGACTTTGATGATAAGTCAAAGCCTGATGAGTGCTTCAACAATGATCCAACGTTTGATAAGCACGTGGATAAGGAACCTCTCATTGATGATGGCAATATAAGTGGGTTTAAGGAAGAATTAAACCAAGACGATGACAGAGGGTTGTATGAGGAACCAATATTTGATAAATATGATGAAAGTGACTTTGAAGAAAACCTAGACGAAGTAGATGAGAAGAAAATGGAAAATGAACCACTATTTGATAATTGCTATGATAGTGAGTTTAAGGATAAGGAGAAGGTGAATTTGGGAGTTAATATTGAAGAGGTTATTGAATGCAATGACTTCGAGGTGCCTACTTGGGATGATGATTGGGAATTTGCGTGGTGTAATGGTAGGGTACGTTGATAAAGGATTTGAAGATGATGAATCTACAGAAAGTTTTATGGCCTTCAAAGAGAATGGGACATTTGAAGAACAAAGTTATATCTTGATTCCGATTCTAAGAGTTGAAGATGCAATTGAACATCGAGTGCCAACCGTAATGTTTTCCAAGATTGATATCAAGAGAAAAGCCACTGCTGAAATGCAATTGAGGACATTAATTCTTGAACTTGAAGTAGATATGCTAACAGAAATACAGTTGGCCCATGTACGGATACAAATAATTAGACTGTCTGTGAAAAAAGTCTTACAATAGGTATTTTTGTATCCAATATGTAAAATTGAAACTGACATAGGTTGTCTTCTGGAATGAATAGTCAAAAAATAATCAGAGACTATCTCAAGGAATAGTCTTTAAGAGTCTGTGTTCGGGAACATGTTGTACGTAGACTAAGAGACTATCTCCAGGAATAGTCTTTAAGAGTATTTTTCTCATCCTATGTCTTTGCTATACCATGCTTTTCCTATGCTATTGTATGTTGTACCTATACTACACCATGCTATACCTACACTGTCATATGTCATAGCATGTTGTACTTACAATCTACTACGGTATACCATACCATGTTGTACAAGGTTGTACCACATTGTACTTACACTCTTATTTGATGTGTCATCATGTACGTAAACAATGCCATCTTGTATCAAAACTAAGAGAAAATCTCCGCGAATAGTTTTTCAAAAGAGTTTTAATGAGACTATCTCCAGGAATAGTCTTCAGATCGAAGAGCTATTTTCATCCCATCAATCATCACGTTAAAAAGAACCAAAAACTGTTTTGTCCAAAAATTTGAATTTCAATTCTCAAAGTCCTCATTTCAAAAAGTCTTACAACTTTTAGTTCTTTTATATATAATTACTTTGGTATAATAGGTATATGACTTTGTTGTTTGTTTGTCTGTGTTTATTTTTTTTGGCTAGACAAAGCAGATAAAATACAGTTAGGCCAAATATGGATACATATAATTAGATTGTCTATGAAAAAAGTCTTACAATAGGTTTTTTTGTATCCAACATTGAAAATTGAAGCTACATAGTTTGTCTTCTGGAATGAATAGTTAAAATATCATCAAAGACTATCTCCGGGAATAGTCTTTAAGAGTGTGTGTTCGGGAGCATGTTGTATGTATACTAAGAGACAATCTCCAGGAATTATCTTTAAGAGTATTATTTTCATCCTATATCTTGGCTATACCATGCTGTTCCTATGCTATGGCATGTTGTTCCAATACTTTATTTCTGAAAAAAATATTGCACCGATACTATACCATGCTATACCTACACTATGATATGACATAGCATGTTATACTTACACTCTACTACGGTATAGCATTCCATGCTGTACAAGGTTGTACCACATTGTGCTTATACTATTATTTGATGTGTCATCATGTATGTAAAGTATGCCATGTTGTACCAAAACTAAGAGAATATCTCCGAGAAAAGTTTTTCAAAAGAGTCTTATTGAGACTATCTCCAGGAATAGTCTTTAAGAGTGCTGTTTTCTTCCAATAACTTTTCTATACCTTGTTGTACCTATGCTATGGCATGTTGTACCTATACTTATTTTCAAAAATAAATTTGTACCTATACTATACTGTTCTATACCTACACTATAATATAACATACCATGTTGTACTTACACTCTGCTATGGTAGACCATAACATCTATACAAGGCTATTATATAATATGCCGTGATGTACTTAAGCTGTGCCATGTCGTACCAATACTAAGAGACTATCTCCGGTGATCATCTTTAAATTTGTTGGTTTTGCCCCATAAATCATCACGTTAAACAAAGCCAAAAATTGATATGTCCTAAAAATTTAAATTTCTCACTATTGGACTCTGAATTTCAGATTTCACAGTCCTAATTTTGGTTGGACAAAGCAGATATGCGAACTGAAATACACTTGGGCTAAATTAGGATACAAATAATTAGACTGTCTATGAAAAAAGTCTTCCAATAGGTATTTTCGTATACAATATTGAAAATTGAAACTGACTTAGTTTGTCTTCAGGAATGAAGAGTCAAAATATAATCAGAGACTATCATCTGGAATAGGCTATAAGAGTCTGTGTTCGGGAACATGTACATAGACTAAGAGACTATCACTAGGAATAGTCTTTAAGAGTGTTGTTTTCTTCCTATACCTTTGCCAAGCTATGTTGTTCCTATGCTATGCCATGTTGTACCTATACTTTTTTTTGATAAAAATGTTGTACCTATACAATAGCATGCTATACCTACACTATAATATAATATACCATGTTGTACTTACGCACTGCTACGGTATACAATGCCATAAATCATCACATTAAACAATGCCAAAAATTGATTTGTCCTAAAAATTTAAATTTATCACCACTGGACTCTGAATTTTAAATTTCACAGTCCTAATTTGAAAAGTTGTACAACTTTGCGTCCATTTTTTATAATCATTTTATTATAATATTTATGTGACTTTGTTGCTTATCTGTGTTTTTTTTTTTGGTTGGATAAAGCAGATATGCAAACTGAAATACAGTTGGGGCAAATAAGTATGCAAATAATTAGACTATCTATGAAAAAGTCTGTCTAAGAAAAAAGTCTTACAATAAGTTTTTTTGTACCCAACATGGAAAATTGAAGCTAACATAGTTTGTCTTAAGGAATGAATAGTCAAAATATAATCAGAGACTATCTCCGGGAATAGACTTTAAGAGTCTGTGTTCAAGAACATGTTGTACATAGACTAAGATACAATCTCTAGGAATAGCCTTTAAGAGTGTTGTTTTCTTCCTATACCTTTGCTATACCTTGTTGTACCTATGCTATCGCAAGTTGTACCTATACTTATTTTCAAAAATAAATTTGTACCTATACTATATCGTTCTATACCTATACTATAATATAACATACCGTGTTGTACTTACTATTGAACTTTGAATTTCAAATCTCAAAGTTCTAATTTCAAATGTCTTACAACTTTCAGTTCTTTTATATATAATAATTTTAGTATAATAGGTATGTGACTTTGTTGTTTGTTTGTTTGTGTTTTTTTTTTAGTTAGACAAAGCAGATATGCTAACTGAAATACAGTTGGGCAAAATATGGATACACATAATTAAACTATCAATGAAAAAGGTCTTTACAATAGGTTTTTTTGTATCCAACATTGAAAACTGAAGCTAATATAGTTAGTTTGTCTTCTGGAATGAATAGTCAAAATTTAGTCAGAGACTATCTCCGGGAATAGTCATTATGAGTCTCTGTTCGGGAACATGTTGTACATAAACAAAAAGACTATCTCCAGGAAGGCTATTGTAACATAACATACTCTCTGCTATGGTAGACCATACCATCTGTACAAGGCTATTGTATGATATGCCATGATGTACTTAAGCTATGCCATGTCATACCAAGACTAAGAGACTATCTCCAGTAATTGTCTTTTAATTTGTTGGTTTTGCCCCATAAATCATCACGTTAAACAAAGCCAAAAATTGATATGTCCTAAAAATTTAAATTTCTCACTATTGGACTCTGAATTTCAGATTTCACAGTCCTAATTTTGGTTGGACAAAGCAGATATGTGAACTGAAATACAGTTGGGCTAAATAAGGGTACAAATAATTAGACTTTCTATGAAAAAAGTCTTCCAATAGGTATTTTCGTATACAATATTGAAAATTGAAACTGACTTAGTTTGTCTTCAGGAATGAAGAGTCAAAATATAATCAGAGACTATCATCTGGAATAGGCTATAAGAGTCTGTGTTCGGGAACATGTACATAGACTAAGAGACTATCACTAGGAATAGTCTTTAAGAGTGTTGTTTTCTTCCTATACCTTTGCCAAGCCATGTTGTTCCTATGCTATGCCATGTTGTACCTATACTTTTTTTTTGATAAAAATGTTGTACCTATACAATAGCATGCCATACCTACACTATAATATAATATACCATGTTATACTTACGCACTGCTACTGTATACAATACAATGATGTACAAGGTTATACCACATTGCACTTACACTATTATATGATGTGCCATCATGTACGTAAACTATGCCATGTTGTACCAAAACTAAGAGAATATCTCCGCGAATAGTTTTTCAAAAGTGTTTTATTGAGACTATCTCCGGGAATAGTCTTTACAAGTGCGGTTTACATCCCATAAATCATCACGTATAAAAACAACCAACAACTACCTTGTCCAAAAATTTGAATTTCTCACTATTGAACTTTGAATATCAAATCTCAAAGTCCTAATTTCAAAAGTCTTACAACTTTCAGTTCTTTTATATATAATATCTTTAGTATAATAGGTATGTGACTTTCTAGTTTGTTTGTTTGTGGTTTTGTTTTTTGGGTGGACAAGGCAGATATGCTAACAAAAATACAGGTCGGCCAAATACGGATACACATAATTAGACTGTCTATGGAAAAATTCTTACAATAGGTTTTTTTTTATCCAACGTTGAAAATTGAAGCTAACATAGCTTGTCTTCTGGAATGAATAGTAAAAATATAATCAGAGACTATATCCGGGAATAGTTTTTAAGAGTCTGTGTTCGGGAACATGTTGTACGTAGACTAAAAGACTATCTCCAGGGATAGTCTTTTAAGAGTATTACTTTCATCCTATATCTTTGCTATACCATGCTGTTCATATGCTATGGCATGTTGTCCCTATACTTTTTTCTGAAAAAAATATTGTACCAATATTATACCATGCTATCCCTACACTATAATATGACATAGCATGTTGTACTTACACTCTTCTACGATATGCCATACCATGATGTACAAGGTTGTACCACATTGTACTTGTGCTTTTATTTGATGTGTCATCATGTACGTAAACTATGCCATGTTGTACCAAAACTAAGAGAATATCTCCGTGAAAAGTTTTTCAAAAGAGTTTTATTGAGACGATCTCCTGGAATAGTCTTTAAGAGTGTTGTTCTCTTCCAATACCTTGTTGTACTTACGCTATGGCATGTTGTACCTATACTTAT
Source organism: Hydrangea macrophylla (assembly GCA_033977485.1). Classification (NCBI taxonomy): domain Eukaryota; kingdom Viridiplantae; phylum Streptophyta; class Magnoliopsida; order Cornales; family Hydrangeaceae; genus Hydrangea; species Hydrangea macrophylla. The sequence continues at coordinate 34,020,375 of CM066988.1, forward strand.
TTTCATAAATAAATTTGTACCTATCCTATACCGTTCTATACTTACACTATAATATAACATAGCATGTTGTACTTACACTCTGCTATGGTAAACCATACCATCTGTACATGGCTATTATATAATATGCCATGATGTATTTAAGCTATGCCATATCGTACCAACACTAAGATAATATCTCCGGTGTAATCGTCTTTAAATTTGTTGGTTTCGTCCCATAAATCATCACGTTAAACAAAGCCAAAAATTGATTTATGCAAAAAATGTAAATTTCTCACTTGGACTCTGAATTTTAAAAATCACAGTCCTAATTTCAAAAGTTGTACAACTTTGCGTTCATTTTTTATGATTATTTTATTATAATATTTTTGTGACTTTGTTGCTTGTTTGTGGTTTTTTTTTTTGGTTGGACAAAGCAGATATGCGAACTGAAATACAGTTGGGCCAGATAAGGATACAAATAATTAGACTGTCTATGAAAAAAAGTTTGTTTATGAAAAAAGTCTTAAAATAGGTTTTTTTGTATCCAGCATTAAAAATTGAGGCTAACATACTTTGTCTTCAGGAATGAATAATCAAAATATAATCAGAGACTATCTCCGGGAATAGACTTTAAGAGTTTGTGTTCGGGAACATGTCGTACATAGACTAAGATATTATCTCTAGGAATAGCCTTTAAGAGTGTTGTTTCCTTCCTATACGTTTGCTATACCTTGTTATACCTATGCTATGGCATGTTGTACCTATACTTATTTTCAAAAATAAATTTGTACCTATACTATATAGTCCTATACCTACACTATAATATAACATACCATGTTGTACTTACACTCTGCTATGGTAGACCATATCACCTGTACAAGGCCATTGTATGATATGTTATGATGTACTTAAGCTATGCCATATCGTACCAAGACTAAGAGACTATATCCGGTAATCGTCTTTAAATTTTTTTGTTTCGTCCCAAAAATCATCACGTTCAACAAGGCCAAAATTTATTTGTCCTAAAAATTTAAATTTCTCACTATTTGACTCTGAATTTCAAATTTCACTATCCTAATTGCAAAAGTCGTATAACTATGGGTTCATTTTTGATAATAATTTTATTATAATAGATACATGACTTTGTAGCTTGTTTGTGTATTTTTATTTTTTGGTTGGACAAAGCAGATATGCGAACTGAAATATGGTTGGGCCAAATAAGGATACAAATAATTAGATTTTCTATAAAAAAAAAAAAAAAAGTCTTACAATAGCTATTTTTGTATACAATAATGAAAATTGAATCAGGCCAAGTTTGTCTTCAGGAATGAATAGTCAAAATATAATCAGAGACTATCTTCGGGAATAGTTTATAAGAGTCTTTGTTCGAGAACATGTTGTACGTAGACTAAGAGACAATCTCCAGGAATAGTCTTTAAGAGTGTTGTTTTCTTCCTATACCTTTGCTATACCATGCTGTTCCTATGCTATGGAATGTTGTACCTATACATTTTTCCAAAAAAAATATTGTACCTATGCTATACCATGCTATACCTACACTACAATATGACATAGCATGTTGTACTTACAATCTACTACGCTACACCATACCATGCTGTACAAGGTTGTACCACATTGTTGTTATACTATTTTTTGATGTGCCATCATGTACGTAAACTATGTCATGATGTACCAAAACTAAGAGAACATCTCAGCGAATAGTTTTCAAAAGAGTTTTATTGAGACTATCTCCGGGAATAGTCTTCAGAAGTCCTGTTTTCATCCCATAAATCATCACGTTAAAAAAAAAACCAAAAACTGTCTCGTTTAAAAATTTAAATTTATCACTATTGAACTTTGAATTTCAAATCTCAAAGTCCTAATTTCAAAAGTCTTACAACTTTCAGTTCTTTTATATATAATAATTTTAGTATAATAGGTATGTGACTTTGTTGTTTTTTTGTTTGTGTTTTTTTTTTCGTTGGACAAACTAGATATGCTAATTGAAATACAGTTGGGCCAAATACAGATACACAAAATTAGACTGTATATGACAAAAGTCTTACAATAGGTTTTTTTGTATCCAACATTGAAAATTGAAGCTAATATAGTTTGTCTTCTGGAATGAATAGTCAAAATATAATCATAGACTATCTTCGAGAATAGTCTGTAAGAGTCTGTTTTCAGGAACATGTTGTACGTAGACTAAGAGACTATCTCCGAGAAAAGTCTTCAAGAGGATTGTTTTCATTCTATATGGTTTCATATACCATGCTATTCCTAAGCTACGGCATGTTGTTCCTATACTTTTTTTGGAAAAAATATTGTACCTATACTATACCGTGCTATACGTACACTATAATATGACATACCATGTTGTACTTACACTCTACTACAGTATACCTTACCATGCTATACAAGGTTGTACCATATTGTGCTTATACTATTATTTGATGTGTCATCTTGTACGTAAACTATGACATGTCATACCAAAACTAAAAGAATATCTCCGCGAAAAGTTTTTCAAAAGAGTTTTATTGAGACTATCTGAATAGTCTTTAAGAGTGTTGTTTTCTTCCAATAACTTTGCTATACCATGTTGTACCTATGCTATGGCAGGTTGTACCTATACTTACTTAAAAAATTAAATTTGTACCTATACTATACCGTTCTATACCTACACTATAACATATCATACCATATTGTACATACACTCTGCTATAGTAGACCATACCATCTATACAAGGCTATCATATGATATGCCATGATGTACTTAAGCTATGCCATGTCTTACCAACACTAAGAGACTATCTCTGGTAATCATCTTTAAATTTGTTGGTTTTGTCCCATAAATCATCACGTTAAACAAAGCCAAAAATTGATTTGTCCCAAAAATTTAAATTTCTCACTATTGGACTCAGAATTTCGAATTTAACAGTCCTAATTTTTGTTGGACAAAGCAGATATGCGATTTGAAATACAGTTGGGCCAAATAAGGATACAAATAATTAGACTGCCTATGAAAAAGTTCTTACAATAGGTATTTTCGTATACAATAATCAAAATTGAAACTGAGTTAGTTTGTCTTCAGGAACGAATAGTCAAAATACAATTAGAGACTATCTCCGGGAATAGGCTATAAGATCAGTCTGTGATCGGGAACATGTTATACTTAGACTAAGAGACTATCTCCAGGAATAGTCTTTAAGAGTATTGTTTTCATCTAATATCTTTGCTATACCATGCTGTTCCTGTGCTATGGAATGTTGTACCTATACTTTTTTCCAAAAAAAATATTGTACCTATGCTATATCATGCTATACCTACACTACAATATGACATAGCATGTTGTACTTACAATCTACTACGCTACACCATACCATGCTGTACAAGGTTGTACCACATTGTTGTTATACTATTATTTGATGTGCCATCATGTATGTAAACTATGTCATGTTAAACCAAAACTAAGAGAATATCTCCGCGAATAGTTTTCAAAAGAGTTTTATTGAGACTATCTCTGGGAATAGTCTTTAGAAGTGCTGTTTTCATCCCATAAATCATCATGTTAAAAAAAACCAAAAACTGTCTCGTCCAAAAATTTAAATTTCTTACAATTGAACTTTGAATTTCAAATCTTAAAGTCCTAATTTCAAAAGTCTTACAACTTTCAGTTCTTTTATATATATAATAATTTTAGTATAATAGGTATGTGACTTTGTTGTTTGTTTGTTTGTGTTTTTTTTTTTCGCTGGTCAAACCAGATATGCTAACTGAAATACAGTTGGGCAAAATACAGACACACAAAATTAGACTGTATATAAAAAAAGTCTTACAATAGTTTTTTTTGTATCCGACATTGAAAATCGAAGCTAATATAGTTTGTCTTCTGGAATGAATAGTCAAAATATAATCACAGACTATCTCCGAGAATAGTCTTCAAGAGTCTGTGTTCAAGAACATGTTGTACGTAGACTAAGAGACCATCTCCGGAAATAGACTTCAAGAGTATTGTTTTCATCCTATATCTTTCATATACCATACAGTTCCTATGCTACGGCATGTTGTTCCTATACTTTTTTCTGAATAAAATATTGTACCTATACTATACCGTGCTATACCAACACTATAATATGACATAGCATGTTGTACTTACACTCTACTATAGTATACCATACCATGCTGTACAAGGTTGTACCACAATGTGTTTATACTACTATTTGATGTGACATCATGTACGTAAACTATGCCATGTTGTACCAAAACTAAGAAAATATCTCCGCGAAAAGTTGTTCAACAGAGTTTTATTGAGACTATCTGAATAGTCTTTAAGATTGTTGTTTTCTTCCAATAACTTTGCTATACCTTGTTGTACCTATGCTATGGCATGTTGTACCTATACTTACTTTCAAAATGAATTTGTACCTATACTATACCGTTCTATACCTACACTATAATATAACATACCATGTTGTACTTACACTCTGCTATGGCAGACCATACCACCTATACAAGGCTATCATATGATATGCCATGATGTACTTAAGCTATGCCATGTCCTACCAACACTAAGAGACTATCTCTGGTAATTATCTTTAAATTTGTTGGTTTCATCCCATAAATCATCACGTTAAACAAAGCCAAAAATTGATTGGTCCTAAAAATTTAAATTTCTCACTATTGGACTTAGAATTTCGAATTTCACAGTCCTAATTTTTGTTGGACAAAGCAAATATTCGAACTGAAATACAGTTGGGCCAAGTAAGGATATAAATAATTAGATTGTCTATGAAAAAGTTCTTACAATAGGTATTTTCGTATACAATATTGAAAATAAAAACTGACTTAGTTTGTCTTCAGGAACGAATAGTCAAAATATAATCAGAGTCTATCTCCGGGAATAGGCTATAAGAGTCTGTGTTCGGTAGCATGTTGTACGTAGACTACGAGACTTTCTCCAGGAATAGTGTTTAAGAGTATTGTTTTCATCCTATATCTTTGCTATACCATACTATACCTACACTACAATATGACATAGCATGTTGTATTTACACTCTACTACGCTACACCATACCATGCGGTACAAGGTTGTACTACATTGTTGTTATACTATTATTTGATGTGCCATCATGTACGTAAACTATGTCATGTTGTACCAAAACTAAGAGAACATCTCAGCGAATAGTTTTCAAAAGAGTTTTATTGAGACTATCTCCGGGAATAGTCTTCAGAAGTCCTGTTTTCATCCCATAAATCATCACGTTAAAAAAAAACCAAAAACTGTCTCGTTTAAAAATTTAAATTTATCACTATTGAACTTTGAATTTCAAATCTCAAAGTCCTAATTTCAAAAGTCTTACAACTTTCAGTTCTTTTATATACAGAATAATTTTAGTATAATAGGTATGTGACTTTGTTGTTTGTTTGTTTGTGTTTTTTTTTTCGCTAGACAAACCAGATATGCTAACTGAAATACAGTTGGGCCAAATACAGATACACAAAATTAGACTATATATGAAAAAAGTCTTACAATAGGTTTTTTTGTAACCAACATTGAAAATTGATGCTAACATAGTTTGTCTTCTGGAATGAATAGTCAAAATATAATCAGAGACTATCTCCAAGAATAGTCTTTAAGAGTCTGTGTTCAGGAACATGTTGTACGTAGACTAAGAGACTATCTCTGGGAATAGTCTTCAATAGTATTAATTTCATCCTATATCTTTCATGTACCGTGCAGTTCCTATGCTACGGCATGTTGTTCCTATACTTTTTTCTGAATAAATATTGTACCTACACTGTATCGTGCTATACCTGCACTATAATATGACATAACATGTTGTACTTACACTCTATTATAGTATACCATACAATGTTATACAAGGTTGTACCACATTGTGCTTATACTATTATTGCATGTGTCATCATGTACGTAAACTATGCCATGTTGTACCAAAACTAAGAGAATATCTCCGCGAAAAGTTTTTCAAAAGTGTTTTATTGAGACTATCTGAATTGTCTTTAAGAGTGTTGTTTTCTTCCAATAACTTTGCTATACCTTGTTGTACCTATGCTATGGCATGTTGTACCTATACTTACTTTAAAAAATAAATTTGTACCTATACTATACCGTTCTATACCTACACTATAATATAACATACCATGTTGTACTTACACTCTGCTATGGTAGACCGTACCATCTATACAAGGTTATCATATGATATGCCATGATGTACTTAAGCTATGCCATGTCGTAGAAACACTAAGAGACTATCTCCGGTAATCAGCTTTAAAATTGTTGGTTTCGTCCCATAAATCATCACGTTAAACAAAGCAAAAAATTGATTTTTCCTAAAAATTTAAACTTCTCACTATTGGACTCAGAATTTCGAATTTCACAGTCCTAATTTTTGTTGGACAAAGCAGATATGCAAACTGAAATACTGTTGGGCCAAATAAGGATACAAATAACAAGACTGTCTATGAAAAAGGTCTTACAATATGTATTTTCGTATACAATATTGAAAAATTGAAACTGACTTAGTTTATCTTCAGGAACGAATAGTGAAAATATAATCAGAGACTATCTCCGGGAATAGGCTATAAGTGTCTGTGTTTGGGACATGTTGTACGTAGACTAAGAGACTATCTCCAGGATTAGTCTTTAAGAGTATTGTTTTCATCCTATTTCTTTGCTATACCATCCTGTTCCTATGCTATGGAATGTTGTACCTATACTTTTTTCCAAAAAAAATATTGTACCTATACTATACCATGCGAGACCTACACTATAATATGACATAGCATGTTGTACTCACACTCCACTACTCTACACCATACCATGATGTACAAGGTTGTACCACATTGTAATTATACTATTATTTGATGTGTCATCGTGTACGAAAACTATGCCTTGTTAAACCAAAACTAAGAGAATATCTCCGCGAATAGTTTTTCAAAAGAGTTTTATTGAGGCTATCTCCAGGAATAGTCTTGAGAAGTGCTATTGTCATCCCACTAATCATCACGTTAAAAAGAACCAAAAACTATTTTGTCCAAAAATTTAAATTTCTCACTATTGAGCTTTGAATTTCAAATTTCAAAGTCCTCATTTCAAATTTCAAAGTCCTCATTTCAAAAATCTTACAACTTTCAATTCTTTTATATATAATTATTTTGGTATAATAGGTATGTGACTTTGTTGTTTGTTTGTGTGTTTGTGTGTGTGTGTTTTTTTTTTGGCTGGACAAAGCAGATATGCTAACTGAAATATAGTTGGGCCAAATTTGGATACACATAATTAGACTATCTATGAAAAAAGTCTTACAATAGGTTTTTTTGTATCCAACATTGAAAATTGAAGCTAACATAGTTTGTCTTCTGGAATGAATAGTCAAAATATAATAAGACACTATCTCCGGGAATAGTCTTTAAGAGTCTGTGTTCGCGAATATGTTGTACATAAATTAAGAGACTATCTCGAGGAATAGTCTTTAAGAGTATTATTTTCAAGCTATATCTTGGGTATACCATGTTGTTTCTATGCTATGGCATGTTGTTCCTATATTTTTTCCCGAAAAAAATATTGTACCTATACCATACCATCCTATACCGACACTATAATATGACATAGCATGTTGTACTTACACTCTACTATGATATACCATACCATGTTGTACAACGTGGTACGACATTGTACTTATAAAATTATTTGATGTGTCATCATGTACGTAAACTATGCCATGTTGTTCCAAAACTAAGGGAATATCTCCGCAAATAGTTTTTCAAAAGAGTTTTATTGAGACTATCGCCAGGAATAGTCTTTAGAAGTGTTGTTTTCATCCCATAAATCATCACTTTAAAAAGAACCAAGAACTGTTTTGTCCAAAACTTTAAATTTCTCACCATTGAACTTTAAATTTCAAACCTCAAAGTCCTCATTTCAAAAGTCTTACAACTTTAAGTTCTTATATATATATATATATATTTATTTATTTTGGTATAATAGGTATGCGACTTTGTTGTTTGTTTGTTTGTGCATTTTTACACTTACCTGTCAAAACTAGTGCACCATTTTTGTCCAAACAAAGGTCCAAATAACTCTCACTCAACAAAACCATTTCATAGGGCCAATGATTGAAACTTAAATGGTTCTATCTACATCTGTATTTTGCAAGCTTAAGAGCCACAACAAAAGTACTTGTACTACTAACAGATCATCAAATACTCAATCTGCAACCACTTTGTTTCCTCCCCCCCCCCCCCCCCCCCCCCCCCCCCCCCTTTTTCATGACTTGGTTCTCCTAGTAGACTTGGATTTCTTCATCTTCCTATTCTTGTCATCAAAACTACTCCATGTGTATCCATTGGGTATCACAAACGAATCTGATTGTTGAACCCCCATTGAATGCTGCTATTTTTTCAGTAAATTCACGTGCGTTTGCACGGGTTGTTGAGTAGTTACATCTAATTTCAAAGGTCTCAATTATTCTAATTTATGGTGATTTTGTAACTCTAAACTATTATCAATTTGCAAAAGCCCCAGATTGCTTTTGTCCACTTCAGTTCATTGTAGAATGGAAATGGATGAACTATTACTCAACAATATGTTGTGAATACATCCACAAGTGCATGAGTGCACTTTACAGGTTCCCAAAGGGCAAGTTCATTGTACTGTTGTGAACCACATTACGTGTGGAAATTCAATATGGTCATGGGTGTGAATCTGTGCAAAAGGGCATGAAGGCTCAAAATTGTCTAATACTCCAACATAAATGGAACATATAAGATTTTGAGAGAGAGAGAGTTTTCGAACCTAGTTAGGTGGTAACCCAAATTGCTCCCACATCACAGCCCTAATCGCAGCACCCCAAAATCGCAGCCCTAAGAACCCACAAGTGTTTGCATGTGTCAAAAGAGAGAGAGAGAGAGAGAGAGAGAGATTTTGAACAAATTGCCGCTCGTCAAATTGCCTTCTCCTTTTGGCCTCCACAAATTGTCGCAATAAGACCACCATATCCAGATGCTTCGTCAACCACAACAGTCGCAGCCCCTGTGTGTTTATATCATGTATATCACCTCTCACTCGCTGCATGTAATCGTAAGTGGCATCCCCAAGGTTAGTCCTAGACATCTCTAAAAGTACGTTACCCAACATCTTACAAGCTAGTAATCTTTCTTGATCCATATATGATAAGCCGGTAAAAGTCTGTGGATAATTTACATATACTTTCTCCAAATAAGGCACAAGTATTTACCATGCGGGAATACCTCACCAGCCACTTTGCGCATCTACAAACATCTCCGGTAGCCGTGGAAAACTCGGCCCTGAATTGGACGCCCATGGTGAACCTGCCATACTAAGTAGCTCACCTAACGGTATAAGTGCCTCACCAAGTAAGTTATACATACTCCTACATATATACACACTACTTAAAAGCTAACTGTACGATAGCAGGTTGTAACCACATGAGCCTTTCAGCAAATTTTACCCCCACCTTGTTATCTCTGTAAGTGTGACACGTGTGGGCATATAATAAACATTTTTTTTATTATCATATTTACCTTTCTATCCTCTTTCGTAACAATTATCCATTTTGACCAACAAAAAAAATAATAAAAAATAATAAAATATATATATACTTATATAGCCAAAGCCTATAGCCGAAGCCTGCAGCCCTTCACCTCAAGCCTCTCACAATCACATATCACACATATTATATGCATAGATCAAAAATAAAACATAAACACAAGGAGTAGTATTATAAATAAAAAGATAGATATGTTGCAATGGACATACCCGCCACGCTCGGGAAGAGATGCAAAATGAGGTATAGCACATATGCCCTACCTCAGAGAAAGACTACCGCATAGTGCAAAGAATATCGATGTCCTCAGCAGGAAATAAATCTCCAATCCCAAGGCTATCCACAGGCATCTGGAGGGCGCTCGCCTCAAAAGTCCCCAAGGTACTCAAATATTCACGTACCTTAATAACTGCCCTCTCGCGATCCCCAAGAATCGACTTCTCCTCCTTCAGTGCCGCCAACCACTGCTCCAATTCGGCCTCTTCCTGCTCTATCTCCACCATCCTAGTGCTCACGCTAGCCATCTCATCATCTGCACATCTCAACCCAGCAGCTACCCTAACTAAGGCCACACGCGCTTCCAACCAACACACATCAGAGCCCATAACCTCCCTAAAAGATGCAAGCTCGCTCGCCATGTTATTCAGAAGGCTTCCACTCAAATCCGCCACATTAGTGGCAAATAAACTCCAAACCATAGATGCAAGCGCACTTAAGAAAAACGACCTCAAACCAGTTGCAACCTTCATGACAGAGGAAGAAAAAGTCTGAGGATAGCAACGGTATACCATTCCCAACACAGCTTCCTCAGTGGCAGGAGCAAGAACCAGGAAAGGGACGACACCAGGTACCTTCCCTAGAATGCTGGCCAAACTCGGAGCGGAGAACCCACCTTCAGAAGAGCCTGCATGAGATACAGAAGCCACAACAGGAAACGACCCAGGAGCTAATACAACCGTCTCGGAAGCTGAATCAGTAGTCCTAACAAAGGGCACAGGGTGGATACCATCGGAACCCGATGCCTGCCCATCATCAAAATCATGCGACCGTAACCCTAAAGTAACGGTCCCTAAAGTAGTATCACGGCCAAATTGAAAACACCAAGTGACACAGTTGCCTCACCACCACCGGTAGCCGACCCAAGGATAGTATTATCACTAGAGGAAGAGCCCGCAAATCTCCCAAAGCCAGAGTCCGAGAGTGAAAGTCCAGTCCCGACGGAACAAGGGCGGCTGGCACCACTCAAAAGGCAGCTAGAACCAGACGCAGAAATCGAAGTGTCTACCACCGATAGCTGCATACGCTCCATAACCTCTTCAGAAGAATCGCTATCCACCCTCTCCAGTCGTTCTCGCCGCTCTCGCCGTCCATCCCCTGTACTAGTTTCACACTCCTGATTTTCCAGCGATTCGTCGATTGCCCTTTCCGGCAATTCGTCGATTGCCCCATCTCCAACATTGTCACACATAAATACCTCCTCCATGCATGAGCGAAAAGCCGGAGCAGCACCCGCATCCATCAAGAATGAATCTTCCATGGCTGTATCATAAAAAGGAATATCATGAATGTCATCCGAAGGAATTGATAACCCTACATCCCCGGTGTCCTCGGTATCTATAATGACCGACTGGCCCCTTTTGCCCTCACTTTTCCTTTTTCTTTTGTTTACCACGTGTTGCAATACCTGTACAGGTAGAAGGCAAAACTTTAATCAACAAAGTCCCTTTTAAAGAAAAAATAAAAAAATAATAATAATCAAAATAACAATAAATATATATATAAATAAATAAATAAATAAATAAAAGGGGGCTCACATGTTTCTTTCGCCGCATAGGGCTTACCTCAGAATTATCGAACTCAATTAACGAGAAACCACTATCCCATCCAACACTATCGACTAACACAACACTCCTCTGTAACTGGTCAAAAAATCTGGACTTACCCCACCTAGAAGCATCATGAGTACGGGTGGGGCCATCTTTCCTACTAATCACTTGTAACGAGGGGTCCGCATTTTTTATCTTCGGCACCGACACCGGCATAGGCACGTCATCACAACAGGCGTAAAACCTTACCTGTGCATGTCGCCAGAAAGAAGCGTATTCGTCTACAAAAGAACCCGAAGTCTCTGGTCCAACCAGTACCATAGTATCAAGGCCCATACTACTACGCCCCTCATAGCAATCGTGCAAACTTGTACACTTGAACGACGAGTCTAAAAACACAGCTCCCTGATCAAGGCCGAACTGTCTACATACCCTATCTGGGCGATATACCATCTCACGGGCTCCTCGCTCAGTAAACCCAGGTAAGTACATACGCGTGACAGCATGGACGGCCGCCACCATATCTTCCGCCTCACCACCTAAAGCACTCCTTACCATACTCCGAGTCCGACGGAACAATGGTAAAGGTAGCAGCATCATACCAGCAATCTCCACGTACGGACGAAATATAAACGCTGATTCGTCATCAATAACCCGAGCAAGAGGAAACTCGGGTTGTACACCAGAACCCCATCGTTGTCCCCAAAACCTAGATGTCACCCTCGGTGAACCCGGTCCAGCATAGCCACGCCATCTCTCATACAAAAACAACTGCAAAAATAAATATGAAACATGGGTGGCAATGTCATACCGCCCCACCGAACGTCGCATATCATGCGCCACCATATCCAATCGTAAATACAATGAACCCAAGAACATCTGCGCCAATGGGAGAGCCTGCCCGCGTGACAAAATAGAGGCCAATCCGAATAAATGTGAACAAGGACCGTCTTCGGGGGCACCTCCAAATATGTATCTCGAGAGCCAACACACAAGATAAGCAACAAGACTATAATCCTTACCCTTACCAACAAAACTCTTTCGATGCCGACGTTTCGCACCCGGCTGTCGATCCTCCCAGAAATACCTAAGGAAAGCACGATAATCGGCCTTATCTCCGTTTGGAGTAGGCCCCCTAGGCCTCTCCCTGTCATCATTTAGAAAATGAGAGGTAAACTGATAGGCCAAGGAACCAGCTTCTAGTGCCCCAACTATCACCCTATCCTCCGCAGAGAGCTGGTAAAAGCCAAAATCCAAGCCACCAACAATATTCAATAAAAACAAAGAAGAAACGTCCTCCAAAGTAGGGGTAAACTCGCCCCACGCAGCAATAAAAGTATGAGTGGCTGGGCACCATTGGGAAATCAGAGTCAATATCTCTCCCTCCTCCAAAGAGCACCTCATATCTCGAAACAAGCAAATAGAATCATAAATTCGCGCCTCCTTCAGTACAGCTTCAAAGTTGGCCAATATATACCCCGTCCACTCATCCCAGGCCTCACACCGGCCAACCCCCGAAGCAGCTACAAACTTCAAAACAGCATGAAGATATTCACCTCTCTCCACACCTAATCGAATAATAGCGTGAGCAGGCGGCAAATCAAACCTCGCTGCACTATCCGCATCAGAACATATGCCACCTCAGTTCACAGTTTCAATAATTGGCTGCCAGAAATTATCGTCCGTCAATATATACGGAGCTCGCTGCCAAAATCTTTCATCAATACCCAGAAGCGGCGGATCACCAACTCCATGGCGAAGTTCTTGCACCATCCCGACAAAGAATCAACAGCGAACAACAAAATGCTGCAAAATACTACATTATGTTAAGCATCATAAAACCATGCAATGGCAATAAAAACAAGACTGTTCAAAATCAAATGTTCAAAATCAGATGAAGGACGGCAACAAGGTTAGTCAACTCCTACTCCTAAAACCAGACTCTCCCTATGACGAAAGTTTGTTATTTATTTATTTTCAAAATTAGAGCACATTCGGATCCCCAGCAAGGCTTCACGCTAATTTTTTTTTTTAAATAATTATATATATACATAAATAAAAAGTTCCCCAAACACCCACCATCTGGACCCTCCCAACCCGTCGGAATTCGCCCCCTTCGGAACCACCTACGGAACAAAAAAAAACCCGAAACCTTCGGACCCCGCCCACCTTCGGAACCCACCTCCGGAAACCAAAAAAAAACCAAAAAAACCCGAAACCTACGGACCCCGCCCACATTCGGAACCTACCTCCAGAAACCTAAAAAAAAAACCAAACAAACCCGAAACCTTCGGACCCCGTCCACATTCGGAACCTACCTCCGGAAACCCAAAAAAAAACCAACAAAACCGAAACCTTCGGACCACCCACCTGTCGGAAATCCCCTCCCCCATTCGGAACCCACCACCGGAAGCACAAAAAAAAAAAAGCCGAAAGGGGCTTTCGGCCCCTACCACTCGGAGCTCCCTCTCTCTCGGATGCTCTGTCTCTCTCTCGGATGCTCACTATCTCTCTCTCTCGGATGACCACTCTCTCTCTCTCTCGGACCAATTTTCTCTCTCTAAAGTTTTCTTTCTCTCCTTCCCCACCTCACCATACCTTCACCACCGCTAAACTTCCACTACCACCATAGCCCACCATTATTTCCATGAACCATTTCCTCTTATAAACCCTAACCACCAATTTCTTTAACCCTCCCCCAAATCAACACGTCCCAAACCAAATACACCATACCTATATATATATATACATACCCTATATATATAAGGAGAGAAAGAGAAAGAGGAAATACCTTGCAAGATCACCAATGGATTCTCCACCCAAAGCTTGACCTCAATATCTCCACCTCCCTTTTTTTTCTTCTTTCTTTTCTCTTTCTTTTCTACTTGTTCTTCTTAAAAAAAAAAAAAAAACCAAGACACTAACTTTAGCTACAAAATCAGGAAGGGCATCCACTTAAAGCACCCATTCTATCCTGCCATTGCCCCGTACTTAACTTACTATCTCCTGATCACTAGTCCCCTCACTCACATCACCAGTACAACAAAATTTCTGGCAAAAATTTTTAAAGTATACCTGCTAGCTAGCTAGGAAGGAATCAAAAATAGGCTTTGATCATCTACACAATTCAAATCCCCTGGTTATTACCCACTGAACAATACACCCATAACTAAAAAAAAAAACTCAAAACAAAAAAAAAAAAAAAAATTCTTTATATACATACAAAAGCCCAGCAAGACGATGTTAAAGGATAATAATTCCCACACTATTGCAGGTGCCCGAGGTAAGTAGATTTCAAGAAAATTCTAAACCAATACTCCAATACATTCAATACTCCATTACATTCATAAACAGTGGACAAAACCGCCACTGCTTGAAAAAAAAATAAAAATAAAAATAAAAATAAAAATAAAAATAAAAATAAAAATAAAAATAATAATCATAATAATAATAATAGTAATAAAAAAAAGAGAACAAAATATATATATTTCACCTAATATTTAATAAATAAAATTAACACATGTTACTACTATGCTCCACTGCTGCAACTACAACTAAAAGAGCCTGCTAGTCAAAAAGACCAGTATCCAATTTATAGTTAATAAGTAAACCCGGTGCCCTAACTTGCTGTTGTTGAACAGCAGACACTTCAGCTCTAGTCGCTTCAAAACGTACATTAGCATCCGCATATTCCCATTTCAGCTCGCAAAAAATGCCTATGCTCAGCTTCATACATCTTTATGAACTCCACTGTGTTCGGGTCTAGGGAGCCAGCCCTCCGTCCACTATACTATTGTATTGCCCCATAGTCCGTGCACACTCAGTGAAGGAATTCTCCAACTCCAAATAAGCATCGAAAGCAACTCGCCATAGTTCGTGCACACTCAGTGACAGAATTCTCCAACTCCATATAAGCATCGAAAGTAGCTCGCCGTACCAACATCGGTTCAAATAGGTCAAATCTGCGCTCCATCTCCTCCACATGGGAGCACAACCAGTGGACTGATAGTCTATCCTGTATCAGATTCCGCACTTGTTCTAACAAATAAGCAAACAAATCACTATCCGCCTCTCCGAATGTCATCTCACGCAAACGTCGCAAAATACGGCAAAGACGTCTAAGTAAATCAGATTGGGATTTAGGGGCAATGCGACCAAAACGAACAAAAATTATCAGGATACCGGTGATAGATTTGCTCTAGACTATCAAAAAACTTGTGATCCATCCTCACACCTCTCCAGCCATCCTCCACATCTCCAAATGACTCTGGAAGTGGCAAACCCCATGAGGAATCACCAGAAGACCCAGCACCAGACATCTCCACGAACAAATCAAACACACCACAACTAAACAAAAATCAAGCAAAAGGCAATAGAAATGAGGGCCTGAAGATGTACACAACACCACAATAAAAAGAAAGGTAATAAAGGTATATAAAGACAATAATACTCCATGCCTTCTTACATTAAACCACATGGCGACAAAAAAGACAGAATACTACACCACACAGGATCCGCTCCCCACTTTACATTAAAAAAAAGGGGGGGGGGGATAGAGTTGAACCCTCCGTTCAAAAGAGCCCGGTGTCTAGCTCGTAGTCTTCATGAAGCCCGTTCTCATTTACAAAAGGACGAAGAGGAAGCTCTTTGGCAACAACCTCCGCAAGTTCTCGTTCAATCATCGACAGTTCTCTCTCCAAACCCACCAAGTCCCTCTCATGACCTTCAAAGATAGCTATATGGCTACGATCTGGCCTCAAAAGTCTTCCCCACCATGATAGAACATCCTTACATTTCTCGATCTCTCGCAAAATCTCCTTGCGACGAACAGCAAGACTCTTTCTATGAAGCACAATCTTAAAAACGAAATTCTTCTGTTGCATGTCTTCCAAATGATGAAGCAGCCACTGAACCAGCAGATCAGCCTCCATCATGATGGGACTCTTGGGAGACAAACACAATACAAATCCTCATCACTAGTGGACAAAGTAGCCATCAGGTAATACAAAACATACCCCAAATGATTCAACAAGGTAGATTGTTGTTCCGAATCGCGATCAACAA
This sequence comes from Hydrangea macrophylla, assembly GCA_033977485.1. Lineage (NCBI taxonomy): Eukaryota > Viridiplantae > Streptophyta > Magnoliopsida > Cornales > Hydrangeaceae > Hydrangea > Hydrangea macrophylla. Next base: position 34,036,831 of record CM066988.1, read on the forward strand.
AATCAACAAAAGTACCAGGCCTACGATTATAAACACGCTCTAAACACTCAACATACCAGTGGTGCACCTTGACACCTCTCCATTCATCTTCCAAGTCACCAAATAGGTTGGGAAGAGAACAACGTTCTCTTACAGCATGGGAAGAAGTGAAGTCAGCCATAAACATGTCTATCACAAAGGGTCATAAAGGATTGCTACACTTATATATAGAGCACTAGAACGGATAGCATGGGAAGAAGTGAAGTCAGCCATAAACATGTCTATCACAAAGGGTTATAAAGGATTGCTACACTTATATATAGAGCACTAGAACGGATGAAATTTACACGGATAACTACAAACACGTCAATCAAAGTAAAAGAGGACATACCTCTCCTAGGGGCACACTCCCCAACATCACCCCTCCAAATACGGTATCCTCCCTGCCTCTCAACTAGGAAATTTTCTCCCTAAGGGGCACACTCCCCATCTCTCCATAGGATACACCCCTCCAACCCCTCTGAGAGGCATACTCCATCTTACCAAGGCTGTACGAATACAAACTCCAAACGCCACTCCTAATAATAGTCCTCCACAAAATGATAAGTGATAATAATAAATAATAATAAATAAAAAAAAGAGAAAATGTCAGAATCACCAATCACAAGTAAGAGAAGACTAGCGAAAAATTCAATTCTCATTATGAAACATGACAGTGCCAATACATACACCAATGCATAACAAGGATAAACATGTGTGTCTCATACAGACCCAATACATACATTAAAGGGGACACACATGATTTTACTGGAATCAGATTCGGCACGAGGAACAAAGTTTGGATCACCACGTCACCACCAATGATTGTCTAAATCAAGATCTCTCAATGAGAACTTGTACAACCACTTCGCATCTAGCCAAGGTCTCCTAAACACAAAAATCCCAGGCTACAGCAGCCCAGTACTTTCGTGAAAGAAGAACTCGGAGCGCAAAAGAGCAGAAACATCAGTTAATACCAACTTATCCCAAGGTCGCGATCTCACCCCTAAAAACACGGAGAAAGAACTAAAAAGCAGTCACTCATCCCAAGCACCACGAAGAAACATAGCACCCAGACAGAACATGCACTGCCTAATAAAGCATGTGCACTGCTAGAAAGGATCTCTCCCCATTTTTGCACTAATAGAAAAGATCTCTGGAAATATGCTATGCAAAGCTTGTAACTCCACTCCACGCACAACCTTGGTATAAATCATGGCGGAGGTTCCAAGAATTTTTGACCCCACACCATCGCCAAAACACTCCGGCCTCACACGATAATAATCCAGATAAGAAGCTCATGCTTTACAATATAAAAGAGCAAGAAAGAGGAGTTGGATGCATGAAGTCTCCAAAACCCTCCTTTTTATATAATTACCATCCCAAACGGATACACAATTGAACAATGGATATGCACAGCGAGTAACACTAATATTTACTAGACCAATCTACTAACTAGATTCGACATCAAAAAACTCACCGTAGTGGCCCCCGTAGTACCGCTAGGAGTTAGTGGATTGTGTTAGTGCCCCTAGCATTGCCCTTTTGTACACATGGTTGATTGTTTGGAGTATTTGGTCAAAAGTACTTTACAAATGGTTCCTAAAAATATTAGAAAGTGACAACCATAATTGGTGCCTAAGATGTTGAAACTTTCAAGACCACATGGTCTTGGAAGTCAATCGGGCTCTATTTATTTTGATGTAAAATATTTTCAGAAAAATGCGTTTACCTTATAATTAGTGTATGAAAAAAATTTGCAAAAAATATTTTATATCAAACAAACAGAGAATGTGAAAGGGAAATGTTTGGTACACACTTTTTGACACACTATACTTTAAACACATGTACTTTGTGCTGTTTGAATTTTTCACACTTTTTTGTGCACCACTTACATAGCACAAGGTACATACATTTAAAGCTGTGTGTGAAAAAGTGTGTCAAAAAGTGTGTATGTAGCACTACTCAATGTGAAAATACTTGCAATATATATTGGCATGGTGGGATCCATTTTTATTGATTTGTTTTGTTTATGGTTTAACGTGTGATTTAAATGGATTTCATTTCCAGCCAAAAAGTCATTCAATTTGGGGTGTCCTTGATAATCCAATTAAGAACTGAAAATGAAAAGTTTTAGCACATATTTCTTTTCAGTGCATTTGGCCAAATCTGCTTATTTTTTAATTGCAACAAACAAATGTGGTGTGACATTTGATCAGACCGTACACGTGTCCACTCCTTTAAGGGAGATCATAAAACATATGGGCAGTTACTTTGCAGGATTTAACCTAAAATGATTTCAACTACCCACTATTTGTACCCAAAATATGTATTTTGTGAGTAATATTTGGGGCACTAACAAAATCCACTAACACTTACTAACACACTCTATCTCTCTTCTAGTGGTACTGTGGGATCCGCAGTGGCCCTCGCAGTACCACTAGAAGAGAGATAGAGTGTGTTAGTACGCAGTACCACTAGAAGAGAGATAGAGTGTGTTAGTAAGTGTTAATGGATTGTGTTAGTGCCCCTAACATTGCCCTTTTGTACACATGACTGATTGCTTGGAGTATTTGGTCAAAAGTACTTGACAAATGATTCCTAAAAATATTAGGAAGTGACAACCATAATTGGTGCCAAGATGTTGAAACTTTCAAGACCACACAATCGGGCTCCATTTGTTTTGATTAAAATTATTTTCAGAAAAATGTGTTTACCTTATAATTAGTGTATGAAAAAAATTTGCAAAAAATATTTTATATCAAACAAACAGAGAATGTGAAAATACTTGCAATATATATTGGCATGGTGAGACCCATTTTTATTGATTTGTTTTGTTTATGGTTTAACGTGTGATTTAAATGGATTTCATTTCCAGCCAAAAAGTCATTCAATTTAGGGTGTGTTTGATAATCTAATTAAGAACTGAAAATGAAAAGTTTTAACACATATTTTTTTTCAGTGTTATTTGATAATGTACCACTTAATTGATAAAGTAGGCAAAAATTCACTGAAAAAAATCACTAAATGCAGTCTATTTCAGTGCTTGAAACACTATTTCGAGTATTGCAAATGCAATCATTTCAATTTTCAATACTTAAAATTTAGCACTTAGTTTTTCAATACTTAATTTTAACTTTTATCAAACGGACCCTTAGTATTGGGGCCCATCTTTTGTTCCATTATGAACATTTTTGTAAATTAGCAAAGCATTCAACACAACCAGTTCGGGAAAGGGGATTTTAACTGATATGTAATGCCTTTGGCATACGAAATGTGAATCCCATATATGAGTAAAAAAAAAAAACAACAATGTTACATGCACCAAAAATATGCACAGATTTTGTGCACCGAAGTGATCTGGATCACACATTTTGGTGGACTCCGCATGTTTTAGTAGGGCCCGGATTATTTTAGTGCACAAATTTTGTGCATATTTCGGTGGACATATTATTTCTCAAAAAAAAAAATCACCAAATCTCATCATGATTTTTTTTTATAACTCTGCTTTCTGGGCCAGTTTGCGCATCTCGATTAATCACAGAGGCCCACTAAACACCGTACAAATCTAGCAAGTTCATTAAATGCATGCAGTCTGTAATTGTCATTGTTTATTATTTTCCATTAATAAAATTTTCTCCTTGTGAGGTGAGTGTCTATGTCATGTTGTCATACAAAAATGTTACACCCACTCACAACCTTTTTCTTAAGTAACACATCTTCATCCTTGATTTTGATGGTTTCCATGTGGGACGCGTGGGACCTTCATGGGGTCTGCAGAAATCAAGGACCATGATGTGTAATTGTGAAAAAAGTTGTGGATGTAACATTACTCGTTGTCATATACGCTTTACAACAAACTAAAGTTCTAGTCCAGAGACTTAGGCTTAGTTTGGCCCCCCACGTGTCTTTTAAAAGTAGCTTATAAAATTTACTATTAAGTTGTTTGATAATTTTGTACAAGTGACACATTATTCTTTAAAAAAACACCATAAAACCAAAAAGCACCCTTAAGTTTTTAAAAACTCCATTCTAAAGCTTTTAAAACCCCAAAAAAGCCCTAAGTTCAATTTTTGCAAATTAGGCCTGGGTCCTTGATGACTTTTGAAGCCTGCTATACAGACTTGTACTCCCTCCGTCACATTTTATGTGTCCCTCTTTAGTAATTAAGCTATTTAAGGAGACAAAAAGAATCTACACCTACTTTCCACAATTGCCCATAATCATTGCACTTTCTTTTTTATTTTGTTTTAGTGTTGATTGCAAGAAAGAGTAGTTTGGAAAACTAAGTAAAATTTGCATACTAATTTATGAAAATGAACAATAATTTTGGGACATTCCAAAGAAAAAAATAAGACACATAAAATAGAATGGAGGGAATATTTAAACGGTTTTGTTAACATGTGTCCTTAGGGCATATGTTAAAGTTTCAAAAGTGGAAATAAACAAGGGAGACAAACAATGTACCCCACACTGGTCACTGAAATCCACACTATATCCCTTGTTTATTTCTATTTTTAAAACCTTAACATATGCCCTAAGGGCACATGTTAACAAAATCCATATTTAAATTAGAAGCTCAGATTCATAACTCAATCACCAAATATCGTCATATCTTCTTTCTACTCAATTAAATGATCGAGCACCTATATCATCATTATACGGCCTTGAGGGTTTGCAGGCAGCAGAAATGTGAGAGTTAAATACTGTGTATGATTAGATCGAAACCTACTGCTTGTTGAATTTGGTATTTTGCAAGAGGCAGTTTGCCTCGTAAACATGCTCCAATTTTGGAATTTCCCAACTTATTTTGTCCTTTTAAATCTTTGACCATTGGCTTCTGTGACACGTGTGGATTCATTCTCTGGTGTCGTAAATGTTGTTCCACTATACTCATATCAGGGCCACCGTCATCCAGAAAAGAGAAGAGAAAGAGATAAAGTGAGAGAAAATATTAGTATGTTGCAATACGTTGATAGTTCAAGTGTGTGAGATATATTATTTTCTCAGGTAATACTAGAACTCGTCTCTATAGCGGACGTAGGCAAATTGCCGAACCATCTTAAATATTTGTGTCCCTTTTGTTTGTGTTCTTGCTTTATTAATTATTAGTTTTATTACTCCGTAATAGTTTTATAACATCACTGACATAGTTTGAGGACTAAAGTACCCCAATATCTTTTTTTATCTATGCTATACCATATTGTACCTACACTATGCTAAGCTATAGCATGTTGTACCTACTCTAGCATGTTGTACCTACTCTATGCTACCTTATACCATACATTATTCCTATTCTATGTTACACCATGATGTAGCTAAGTGTAACACCCTGTATTTCATTTTCATTAATAAATAAATGTTTCCTTTTAATTTCTATTTATAAATTTTTGGTTGGGGTCAAACCGTAATTTCTTTAAATATAAAAATATTTTCTATGGTTTCAAAAGCAATATCTATATCTTTGTATAAACCGGGAATTTTATTCCTACGCTGATATTATTTTCCTGTATTTTCTATCAACCGAAAAATACCAGTTTTGGTTTTATATCTGCGTTTATATCGCGTCGTGAGTGTGGGAGCACGTGAGCTCAACCACACCGTGCGCTTCTTATGGTTTTGCTTGGAGCCTACCCAATTAAACATTATAAATATGTGTTTGATATCTCAGACTCTCATTTTCTCTCATATCACTCTCAGTCTCTCAATTTCTCTCAAAAGAAAACTCTCTGTAACTCCCTAAACACTCTAGATACTAACACTACACACATATAGATTATATACTATATACATACACACATACATAGATATATAGCTATATATATCTCAAGATCAAGAGGAAGAACGGAGGAGTAGAATTGGACGACGGAATTCTCGGCGGAAATTATCGGTCTCAAATTCTTGGTCTTATTAACTTCAGTGAGTAATTTAAACTCACTCGCCATGTTTATATATGTATAATTCAGTGTATATGTGTGTGTATATGTGTATATATATGTGATACACCATGGAAGCTTAAAATTGGAGTTTTGTCAAACTCAACCAAATTCAATTCCGTGAATTGATTATGGAAGATCTTTGTCCCAATAGGCTACGGTTCAAATCCTACACAGTAATTCATCCGTATCGCGACGAACGGTTGATTTAAAGTTTTGACACCCTCACTTTAATCGCGAATAATTAGAGATATAATCCGTATTAGTTAAAATTGATTGCGTATTCTTAATCTACGTGGAAAACTGAAGAGATCCATATATTGCACGACATGATTGAAACAGAAAACAGAAATGGGTAAAATCCAGTTTGAAAACCAGAAACAGGGGAAAACGAAGAAGATGACATTCTGCAAGAACTCGCGCGCGCGACCCGCTCGCGCGAGGCTCGCTCGCGCGGACCATCCCCCCCCTTCGCGCGCGCGATCCGCTCGCGCGACCTGTTTTGCCCCTTCGCGCACGCGATCCGCTCGTGCGATTTGTTCTTCCCTTCGCGCGCGCGACCCGCTCGCGCGACCTGGCAGTTTGAGCAGTTTCTGTGTTTTCTTATTAGGGACTGTTTGGAAAATGTTTGAAAAGTTTTTAAAGAACTGTTTGGCAAATGTATTGTTTTAAAGGCTTATGTTTTAAGAATTGTACGAAACAAGAACAACTAAGACCGAAAGTTATGCTTGTATGATTATCCGGCTTTGTGATTAATTAATGGTGTTATTTATGAAACATTGACATACATATTAGGGTTGAGGTTGTGTCAACATGCATGTGTGTGAGAAAGCGTGAAAAGAGTAAAGCATGGCGGTCTGGTGTGCGACCTCAATATCGATCGGATATTATTCCTGGTATTGGAGGCGATAGTGTTGTTTACGACTTAGATATCGATCGGATAGTATTCCTGGTATCTAAGGCGCGCGTTTCGGATATTGATCGGATAGTATTCCTGATATCCGAAGCGATGGTGATAGTGTTGTGTACGCCTTAGATATCGATCGGATATTATTCCTGGTATCTAAGGCGCTTGTTTCGGATATTGATCGGATAGTATTCCTGGTATCCGAAATGATGGTATTGAGTGTGGCTTAGATATCGATCGGATATTATTCCTGGTATCTGAAGCGATTAGTTTGGTGTGCTGTTTTGGATATCGATCGGATAGTATTCCTGGTATCTGAAGATAATGGTTTGGTTGTGTTGAGTTTTGTTGAGAGAAAAGAGTCAGAAAGATGAGATATTACATTGTTCATGCATGGTTGCATATTTATTGCTTTCTTTATTCCCCATGGCTTATGTTGGAATTGGAACCTTGAATCTATTGCTTTTAAAGTTAAATTGCACCGTTGTTTATATGCTTATATATACATTGCGAGCACTTGTTTATTTTGCTCACCAGCTTTCATAAGCTGACGGCGTTGATGCGTCCTGGACTGTATGTCCAGATTTTCAGGGTCAGGAGCAGCCAGGGTACTTTGACTATGCTAGTTAGAGGCAGGGGACTTTCCAGGAGGCTGATTTATGTTTTCCTATGTCTTTTTATTTTGGGTTGTAATAAACTAGCTTTAGACATTTGAATAAGGCGTTTTGTGCCTAAGTTTATGACTGCTGTAATAGTTAGTAAGTTTTAATTCTGGAGTTTATGTTTATTAGTATCCTTTCCTTTAGAATGTTGCTTTAAGTTATTTGTTTGCAGGGACAATTGGTCATATTCACTTGTCACGACCTACGAGTCCATATAGGAAATTAAATGCTTTCCTGAATTATGCTACGTCGGGGCGTGACAGGCTTTTTGGTATCAGAGCCAGGTTATGGCTCGACCAATTGTCCAGAACACATAGGATCTCCCGTTAAGATAGAATTAAGATAAGATAGTTCGACTTCATTCCGTGTTTAGTCGTTTCCTATCGTTTAGAATTTTCCTTCTTCTCGAGAGGTTGACCGATTTCTTGTTGATCAATGGATAGGTACCGTTCTCTATATCTTATGGCTGGAAGAAATCTCAGGAATCGTCACGCTATTGAAGATGCACCCCCGGTAATAGATCCAACCGGAATGTTTGAGGCTTTTGTAAGAAGATTGGAGAGGGTTAGTGATCAGAATGCGAGGAACAATAATCAGAATGGGAATCACAACGGGAATGGGAGGCAAGCCCACCAGACTGGAGACAAGCTTCTCAAGGAGTTTCGCGCTCTGCGACCTGAGTATTTCGCTGGGACTGATGAACCCTGGCAAGCGGAGCAGTGGCTGCGCCAGATGGAGCGTATCTTTGAGACCATAGAGTGCACTGATCTGGAGAAGAAGCGTCTGGCTATCTTTCAGCTGTCTTATGCAGCAGCTGATTGGTGGGATGCAGAAAAGGCGACCATAGGGGAAGAAGCTGCAATGAGAATGCCGTGGATAGTGTTCAAAGAAAGGTTTTTCGAGAAGTATTTCCCTGAAGAAGAGAAGGACAAGAGAGAGAAAGAGTTTATGGAGTTGACTCAAGGGAATCTGACTGTCCGTGAGTACACCACTCGGTTTGAGCGTCTGTCTCGCTTTGCTCCACATATGGTGGACACACCCCAGAGGAAAATCAAGAAGTATCACCGGGGTCTCAACTTGTCTCTCCGACATCTGACTGTGGGGCATCTGGGCCAGTCATTTGAAGCCCTAGTAAGATTGGCTACAGGGTTAGAGAATGATGGTTGTCAGAATTCGAAGCCGTTTGGAAATCGACCTCCGCAGAAGGGTTATCCAGGACAGAAACCAGGGCACCCTCAAGGACAGAAAAGGACCTGGGATGGAGGAAAGAAACCTCAACAGACACAAGCAGTACAGCAATATCCGCCTCGAGCAACAGGAGGGAACAACAACAATAACTGCTTCAATTGTGGTAATCCCGGTCATCGAGCTAAAGATTGCAGGGCAACTAGGCGTGCGGATCGTCCAGGAGTCGTGTGCTATAACTGTGGCATGCCAGGTCACATAAGTCTGGATTGCAAGGCTCCTAGGAGAGGCAATTACGGTCAGCAAGGACAAGCCCGCCTGAATGCTGTTATCCCCGAGGCGGCTGGCTATGAAGAAACAGGGTATGAAGAAGGTGCTTATGAGGAAGAACCGCCTGAGCAACGAGCAGTGGAAGGTACTCTAACCTTGTTTAACTCTCATGTTAAAGTTTTATTCGACACAGGTGCTACACATTCCTTTATATCTGTTAAGACTGTTCGGAAGTTGGGTTTAGTACCGCAACGTTTAGAGGAAGCTTTGAGTGTTGTCTCACCCTTAGGGACCACCGTCAAGTTATTACATGTATGTAAGGATTGTCCTCTACGGATAGGAGACCGAGAACTTTTGGCAAGATTGGTGGTTCTGTCGATGAAGGAGTTCGACATGATCCTGGGGATGGATTGGCTCGAGAAGAATCATGCGAAGTTGGATTGTGCAAGGAAGAGGATCACATTTGCGGACAATGGGAATCGATCCTTCGATTTCCAATGCAACCCTTCAGGTGATATGTTCCTCACCAGATGCCTAGCAAACATTGAGGTTGTCAGCGCAGAGGTGACAGTATCATCAATCCCGGTGATCAAGGAATTCGAGGAAGTATTCCGAGATATTTCAGGATTACCGCCGGAAAGGGGCATAGAATTCTGTGTAGAACTGGTACCAGGCACTCGACCTATAACCAAGGTTCCCTACAGGATGGCCCCTACAGAACTACTGGAGCTGAAGGAACAAGTTCAAGAACTTAAGAGGTTGGGTTTTGTTCGTCCAAGTACTTCACCCTGGGGAGCACCAGTGTTGTTTGTGAAGAAGAAGGATGGGTCAATGCGGTTGTGTATTGACTACCGAGAACTGAATAAGGTTACTATCAAGAATAAGTATCCCTTACCTCGGATAGACGATTTGTTTGATCAGTTGCAAGGAGCCACGACCTTTTCTAAGATTGATCTACGGTCAGGGTATCACCAGTTGAGGGTGCGAAAGGAAGACATACCTAAAACTGCTTTCAGGACGAGATACGGACACTATGAGTTCTTAGTGATGCCGTTTGGGTTGACGAATGCTCCGGCTGTGTTTATGGACTTGATGAACAGAGTATTCAAGCCCTATTTGGATCAATTCGTTATTGTCTTTATTGATGATATTTTGATCTATTCGAAGTCAGAGGAAGAGCATGAACAACATCTGAGGATTGCGTTGCAGACTCTCAAGGATCACCGCCTGTATGCTAAATTCAGCAAGTGTGAATTCTGGCTTCAGGAAGTTAAGTTCCTCGGACACGTGATCTCACAACAAGGAATCGCAGTTGACTCATCAAAGACCGATGCAGTGGCGAATTGGACTCGGCCGACCAATGCTACAGAAGTCAGGAGTTTTCTGGGACTAGCTGGTTACTATCGGAGATTTGTAGAGGGTTTCTCGAAGATAGCGGCCCCGTTAACTGGTTTGACTAAGAAAGATTTGAAGTTTGAATGGACTGATAAGCATGAACGCGCTTTTCTGGAATTGAAAGAGAGATTGACAACAGCGCCAGTGCTTGTGATACCAAAGGATGGTGAGAAGTTCACTATTTTCAGTGATGCCTCGTATCAAGGATTGGGATGTGTCCTTATGCAAGACGGAAAGGTCATAGCCTATGGATCACGACAGTTGAAGCCGAATGAATTGAACTACCCAACTCATGATTTGGAGCTGGCAGCCGTGGTGTTTGCGCTCAAGATCTGGAGACACTACCTCTATGGGGAAAAGTTTGATTTATTCTCGGACCACAAGAGCCTTAAGTATTTGTTTACTCAGAAGGAGTTGAACATGAGGCAACGTCGGTGGATGGAGCTGATTAAGGACTACGACTTTACATTAGAGTACCACCCTGGTAAGGCTAATGTAGTCGCTGACGCCCTGAGTCGGAAACCTCGAGGAAAGATTGCTTCATTGATGTTGAAGGAATGGAAAGCCTTGGAGACAATCGCAGAATTTGATATGCAGATTTCTGAGGGAAGTGTCGGGCAACACTTTGGATGCCTCATTGTACAACCAACACTTGTGAGTCGAATCATCGAAGCCCAGAAGGAAGATGAGAAATTTCAAGCGTGGTTCGCCAAGATGTCAGAAAAGGACCCTACAGAATGGAAGGTTGGGATCGATGGAGGATACCGATGTCGAGATAGATTGTGTGTGCCAGATTCTGGGGATTTGAGAAAAGATATTCTCGAAGAAGCACATAAATCGAGACTGACAGTACACCCAGGAGGAACAAAGATGTATAAAGATCTGAAGAGAAACTTCTGGTGGGAAGGGATGAAACGAGAAGTAGCCGAGTTTGTGTCTAAATGTTTGACTTGTCAACAAGTGAAGGCCGAACATCAGAGACCCTCAGGATTGTTACAACCCCTACCTGTTCCAGGATGGAAGTGGGAACACATAACTATGGATTTCGTGATTGGATTACCCCGATCACAACAGAATCATGACGCGATTTGGGTAATTGTGGATCGTTTGACGAAGTTCGCACATTTCATCGCGTACAATATGACTTACCCAGTAGAAAGGATGAGTCGAATGTATCTTCAGCAAGTGGTGCGACTGCACGGTGCGCCTGTGTCGATTGTATCAGACCGCGATGCACGTTTTACTTCAGGATTTTGGGAAAGTTTGCAAAAGGCTATGGGAACTTCGCTCAAGATGAGTACTGCATTCCATCCTCAGACCGATGGACAGACCGAGCGTGTTAATCAGATTATGGAAGATATGCTCAGAGCTTGTGCAATTGACTTTGAAGAGTCTTGGGGGACGCACTTGCCGTTGGTCGAATTTGCGTATAACAACAGTTATCACTCAAGTATTGGAATGGCGCCGTTCGAAGCTTTGTACGGACGGCCATGTCGATCTCCGTTGTGTTGGGCTGAAGTGGGAGACACAGAACTTTTGGGACCAGATTTGGTGAGAGAAACCAATGAGAAGATTTCACTGGTCAAAGAAAGAATGAAAACTGCACAGAGTAGACACAAGAGTTATGCGGATCGGCGACGAAAAGATTTGGAGTTCAGTGTCGGAGATCATGTACTCCTTAAGGTTTCACCCGTTCGGGGAGTAGTACGTTTTGGTCAGAAAAGAGGAAAGTTGGCACCTCGTTTCATCGGACCATTCGAGGTTTTGGAGCGAGTTGGTAAAGTGGCTTATCGACTCGCGTTGCCACCAAAGATGTCTGGTGTTCATAATGTGTTCCATGTCAGTATGTTAAGGAAATACATACGGGATCCTTCACATGTGGTAAATTTTGATGATATAGAGACGAGTCAGAATGTTGTTTACAAGGATAGACCTGTGAGAATTCTTGACCAGAGTATCAAGAGGCTCAGAAGAAGAGATGTTCCTTTGGTTAAGGTTCAGTGGAGACATCATGACGAAGGAGAAGCGTCGTGGGAGTTAGAGTCAGACATGAGGACTAGATACCCCGAGTTGTTTCTAGATTAGTTAGCTCAGATTTCGGGGCGAAATCTCTGTTAAGGTGGGTAGAGTGTAACACCCTGTATTTCATTTTCATTAATAAATAAATGTTTCCTTTTAATTTCTATTTATAAATTTTTGGTTGGGGTCAAACCGTAATTTCTTTAAATATAAAAATATTTTCTATGGTTTCAAAAGCAATATCTATATCTTTGTATAAACCGGGAATTTTATTCCTACGCTGATATTATTTTCCTGTATTTTCTATCAACCGAAAAATACCAGTTTTGGTTTTATATCTGCGTTTATATCGCGTCGTGAGTGTGGGAGCACGTGAGCTCAACCACACCGTGCGCTTCTTATGGTTTTGCTTGGAGCCTACCCAATTAAACATTATAAATATGTGTTTGATCTCTCAGACTCTCATTTTCTCTCATATCACTCTCAGTCTCTCAATTTCTCTCAAAAGAAAACTCTCTGTAACTCCCTAAACACTCTAGATACTAACACTACACACATATAGATTATATACTATATACATACACACATACATAGATATATAGCTATATATATCTCAAGATCAAGAGGAAGAACGGAGGAGTAGAATTGGACGACGGAATTCTCGGCGGAAATTATCGGTCTCAAATTCTTGGTCTTATTAACTTCAGTGAGTAATTTAAACTCACTCGCCATGTTTATATATGTATAATTCAGTGTATATGTGTGTGTATATGTGTATATATATGTGATACACCATGGAAGCTTAAAATTGGAGTTTTGTAAAACTCAACCAAATTCAATTCCGTGAATTGATTATGGAAGATCTTTGTCCCAATAGGCTACGGTTCAAATCCTACACAGTAATTCATCCGTATCGCGACGAACGGTTGATTTAAAGTTTTGACACCCTCACTTTAATCGCGAATAATTAGAGATATAATCCGTATTAGTTAAAATTGATTGCGTATTCTTAATCTACGCGGAAAACTGAAGAGATCCATATATTGCACGACATGATTGAAACAGAAAACAGAAATGGGTAAAATCCAGTTTGAAAACCAGAAACAGGGGAAAACGAAGAAGATGACATTCTGCAAGAACTCGCGCGCGCGACCCGCTCGCGCGAGGCTCGCTCGCGCGGCCCGCTCGCGCGGACCATCCCCCCCCCTTCGCGCGCGCGATCCGCTCGCGCGACCTGTTTTGCCCCTTCGCGCGCGCGATCCGCTCGTGCGATTTGTTCTTCCCTTCGCGCGCGCGACCCGCTCGCGCGACCTAGCAGTTTGAGCAGTTTCTGTGTTTTCTTATTAGGGACTGTTTGGAAAATGTTTGAAAAGTTTTTAAAGAACTGTTTGGCAAATGTATTGTTTTAAAGGCTTATGTTTTAAGAATTGTACGAAACAAGAACAACTAAGACCGAAAGTTATGCTTGTATGATTATCCGGCTTTGTGATTAATTAATGGTGTTATTTATGAAACATTGACATACATATTAGGGTTGAGGTTGTGTCAACATGCATGTGTGTGAGAAAGCGTGAAAAGAGTAAAGCATGGCGGTCTGGTGTGCGACCTCAATATCGATCGGATATTATTCCTGGTATTGGAGGCGATAGTGTTGTTTACGACTTAGATATCGATCGGATAGTATTCCTGGTATCTAAGGCGCGCGTTTCGGATATTGATCGGATAGTATTCCTGATATCCGAAGCGATGGTGATAGTGTTGTGTACGCCTTAGATATCGATCGGATATTATTCCTGGTATCTAAGGCGCTTGTTTCGGATATCGATCGGATAGTATTCCTGGTATCCGAAATGATGGTATTGAGTGTGGCTTAGATATCGATCGGATATTATTCCTGGTATCTGAAGCGATTAGTTTGGTGTGCTGTTTTGGATATCGATCGGATAGTATTCCTGGTATCTGAAGATAATGTTTGGTTGTGTTGAGTTTTGTTGAGAGAAAAGAGTCAGAAAGATGAGATATTACATTGTTCATGCATGGTTGCATATTTATTGCTTTCTTTATTCCCCATGGCTTATGTTGGAATTGGAACCTTGAATCTATTGCTTTTAAAGTTAAATTGCACCGTTGTTTATATGCTTATATATACATTGCGAGCACTTGTTTATTTTGCTCACCAGCTTTCATAAGCTGACGGCGTTGATGCGTCCTGGACTGTATGTCCAGATTTTCAGGGTCAGGAGCAGCCAGGGTACTTTGACTATGCTAGTTAGAGGCAGGGGACTTTCCAGGAGGCTGATTTATGTTTTCCTATGTCTTTTTATTTTGGGTTGTAATAAACTAGCTTTAGACATTTGAATAAGGCGTTTTGTGCCTAAGTTTATGACTGCTGTAATAGTTAGTAAGTTTTAATTCTGGAGTTTATGTTTATTAGTATCCTTTCCTTTAGAATGTTGCTTTAAGTTATTTGTTTGCAGGGACAATTGGTCATATTCACTTGTCACGACCTACGAGTCCATATAGGAAATTAAATGCTTTCCTGAATTATGCTACGTCGGGGCGTGACACTAAGCTATGACACATTGTACCTAGACTAAGAGACTATCTGCAAGAATAGTCTTTGAGAGTGTTATTTTCATCTGCACGAATAGTCTACAAGAATGGTCGTTATTGTACCTTACTGCTGTTCATTTCAGTTCAGGGCTGTGCCCTTATTTGATTTCCATAGTTTTGAATAACTTGGTTATCATAGTTGATAAGGACCATGCTACGATTTGCCTAAACACTTAGTTCGATAAGATTTACATGTTGGGTGATATTTGTATAGAAATTATTTAGGTCGCTCTTTAGAGTTCCAAAATCACTAAAATCATATTTGATTTCCATAAAGACAGTATGATATCAAATCTTTGAGTTTGTGCCATGTTTAAATTTTAAAAATATTTAATGGTTCATGTTTAGCTAAATTAGGGACTACTTAGATTATTCAAGCTAAAAATGAATAGTTAAAATAACTTAGAGAAGGGTTTAAAGGAGGGACCACGGACCACTTCAACATCCTCCAATGAAAATAAAATGGGCTCACAGTTACATGTGTTGGTTAGTTTGAAAAGAAATTTGCATAAGATTAATTACAATTGTCCAAAGCAATAAAAGTATGAGTGGCTGGGCACCATCGGGAAATCAGAGTCAATATCTCTCTCTCCTCCAAAGAGCACCTCATATCTCGGAACAAGCAAATAGAATTATAAATTCGCGCCTCCCTCAGTACAGCTTCAAAGTTGGCCAATATATACTCCGTCCACTCATCCCACACCTCACACCGGCCAACCCCCGAAGCAGCTACAAACTTCAAAATAGCATGAGGATATTCAACTCTCTCCACACCTAATCGAATAATAGCGTGAGCAGCGGCAAATCAAACCTCGCTACACTATCCGCATCAGAACATATGCCACCTCCGTTCACACTTTCAATAATTGGCTACCAAAAATTATCGTCTGTCAATATATACGGAGCTTGCTGCCAAAATCTTTCATCAATACCCAGAAGCGGCGGATCACCCTCTCCATGGCCAAGCTCTTGCACCATCCAGACAAAGAATCAACAACGAACAACAAAATGCTGTAAAATAATACATTATTGTAAGCATCATAAAACTATGTGATATGTCCAGAATTATCCTGCTAAGGCCCAACTGCCACGTCAGCAGCAGGATCCGGGCCATCCGGAATAGGGGCTTGGGGTCCACACCCAGAGGTCATCAACATCACCGCTCGGGATACCCGCACAGCCCGAGTGCGAGCTGCGGCGACTTTTCAGGAGGCGCAGCACGGACTGATCTTTCCAAGCAGTTTCCTTGTGTGGCCAGAACTCTGTTAAGAAAGAACCAACAGTTCCCTAAACTGCATAGAAAACTCCCCTTAAATCTTGCAAACCGATTATAATTGATTTTGACTTCCTAATCACTCTAAGTTACCATGTGAGGGTGAACTCTTGCATCTATAAAAGAGGCCACCTACCCTCATCGAAAGGATCCCGGAATTGAACACATTCTTAACCTAAAAAATAGCTTCACAAACCACCATCATCACGCATATACCCGGCTGGTCTTACTGGTAGTGCCGTCCATATTGTTGGCTCACCAGGCCAGCCGGTGATCTGCTAGTAATGCGCCCAGATGCACACATGGACGTAGGTCACCTCATTAAAGGGGCCGAACCACACGCAATTCCTGTCTTTTCTCCTTCTTAGTTCTCTCACCAAATTTCGGCATCATCAGCTTGGCGCCGTCTATGGGAACCGATAGTTTTCACCTAAAAACAAATCTCTTAGACTGATAGACATGCCTCCAAAGATTACTAAGAAGGCAGCAGCACAGGCGAGTCGGGAATCTTCACCGATCGCACTGCCGGCCATTTCCATGACACCTGAGCAAGTCACCGCGGCCCTCGCGCAACTCCTGGAGGGCCAACAGCAAACCCAACAGCAGATTAAAGCGCTACTGGCCCACTAGGAAAAGCTCCCGCGCGATGAGGATGAAGTTGAGAAGAGTATGCGCGAACCGGGGCCAACTGTGCCTCGGAGGCAGACATACACAGATCCTTTGTCACCATCAGTTGCAAAATGACCCGGGATTGACGAGCGTAGCAAGGCGCCCGAGCAGACCCGGCGACGCGGTCGGGCCGACAAACGCCGCGCCGGAGATGCTCGGGACATCATCAACAATAAACGCGCTGCCCGAGGGGAAGAGACAAGGCAAACGCCCCAGGACTCGGCCAAGGATCCCCCGGCCAGGAACCAGAGGGATCTTAGGAACACGATAACCCGTAGCCAGAGCCGGGTCAAGTCCCCGAGGACAACGCACTTTTATGAAGAAGCTTCGTCGTCTGACCCGACTTACTGCTCCGACATTGAGAGAAAGTCGGATTAGAAAGACGTCGCGGCGCAGATTGAGGATCTGCAAAAGCAGATCGAGGAACTAAGCCGCAAGTAGCGCCATAACCATACCGACACGGATACCGAGTCACCCTACACCGATCGGGTTATCGAGTTTCCCATTCTGCGGAAGTTTAAGCCACCGCATCTCAGCTCTTATGACGGGACGGGAAGCCCGGTAGATCATGTTCGCACTTATAGGGCCCAGATGGCGTTGGTCACCACTATTGACGAGTTGCTATGCATGGGTTTCCCCAGCACTCTTAAGGGGCCGGCCGTGCAGTAGTTCCATGCCCTAAAGCCCCAAACTGTCGATGACTTCAAAATGCTGAGCAAACTCTTCATCAGCCAGTTTGTGGGGATGCTCGACCGGTCACAGCCAGACACGCAGCTGCTGACCGTCAAGCAGCGCAAAGGGGAGTCCCTCAGGGAGTATGTGGACCATTTCAACCTGCAAAGACTCCAGATTCGTAACCTTAATGAAACGGCCGGCATCATGGCCTTCTGCTCAGGAGTTCAACACACCAAGGTCGCCATGTCATTCCATCGCGACCGACCGGTAACCATGGTGGAGCTCTCAGAAAGGGTCAGAAAGTATGTAGATACTGAGGAGTTCCTGAGGGCGAAGTGCGCCGGCCAGGAGGGAGATGAGTCCCCGAAGCCCAAGCGCAAACACGAAGGATATGAGAAGGGCTCGGGAAAGAAGCCAAGGCAAGATCAGAAGGATGCCCGGGGCCAGCCCCCGATTACTTTCCTACCACTTTCCCGGCCCATACATAAAGTCATGGCCGCCGCAGAGGCACAAAGGCTGCTCCAGCAGCCGGCAAAGCTCAGAGCTCCGACCGGTAAGAGGAACCGGGACAAGTTTTACCGCTTCCATAGAGACCACGGTCATGACACCGAGGATTGCTTCAAGCTGAAGATAGCCATAGAGAGACTGATCGAGCAGGGTCATCTCGCAGAGTATGTCATGGTAAACGGACAGCCTCCTGTGGACACCGGCACTCGGGGGCCCGCTCTTTAGGTTTGAATTTTGCTTTGAGAAAGGAAAAAAAAAAGGTCTATTGAAAATAGATACAGAGTCGCCACTTGGTATTTAAGGAACCAAGAAACCTAATTTTGACTCACCCAAATGGATAAGGGCGCCGGCCCTTCATAACCAAAGAACTTGGTTCAGGGTTTTGGTACGAGAGAGGAAGGAGCCTTTGTCACGACTATAACACCCTCAACTCGCCCCGTCTCTCGACGGGCCTCAATTAGCATCCGAATAATCATCTTTTACTATATTTGGTTCGACAGTTAATACTATGATAGTATATTACATCACATAAGAATTTTGAAATGGAAGATCAAAAGATAAGATGTCATTCATAAGATCTAGGCCAAATATCACACAATGCAAAAGTGAAAAATCACACAAACAAACCTAGGAAAAATCGTCTAATCACATATCAAGTAATCAAGTTTTCCTAATCTAAAGGGGACATGGATTGTTCTTGAAACAAATAATCAAATAAATCAAAATATGCATGCTTAGCAAACTAGTATGATGCATGTTAATCTTTGAGAAAAGAATACCTCTCAATCCCCGGGACGGATGAGAAAGGAAGATTAGATCGAGGGGAAGCATGAACGTATGATCAAGTTCATTCCTTATAATCTTCTTAGATTAGGAATCACAAAAGCTCCAAATCATTGCATGGATGCAATGTATGAACCTAGAATGTGCCAAGGTTGTAGTGTGTTTGTGTACATGGACTTTCTAAAGTGACTTAGAAGTCTAAAATATGCATGAATGTGTGAAGGAAATCATCCTAGGATATGTACAAATGTAGTATGAACTACTTCCTAAGAGATGAGCTAATTTGGATTGCATGTAAGCATCAAAGCAAAGAATGAAAGTTAAAATGTGCTTGCTGTGAATACTGGACAGAACTGTAACATGATCTTTTGGAATTTGAAAAGAGGGGTTAGGAATGTTTTCAATGCATGATTTGTTATGGAAATCATCATTATTGTGTCTAGAACATAACCCAAAAAGCCAATCTTCAATAACTATTACAGATTGAGAGAAATTATATGAACAATACAGGTTACTCAGAAACAGAGTTTGTACTGTCTACTGAAATGTTGAATTATCTTAGAAAATGGAAACAAAAGATCTAGAGGCCCATATTACACAGATAGTTTCCTAAGACATTGATGTTTAAGGAAAAATTAATTTGGGACCATTCTCTTTGGAAAATATTTCTGAAAAACAAGTTGAAATTGGACCTAGCTGCTGTGACAGCAAAAAACAGAATGTCTGGAGAGAATGTTTGGGTCCAAATGGACCACTTCCAAGTATTTCCAAGCCAAACCAAAAATCATGGGCGTTCTCTAATGATTTAGGAAGACTTTCCAAGTGGTCTTGCATCCATACATTGAGTATTGAGTTCTAGAAAAATCTTTGAACTCAGATCATTCACAGTTTTGACTCACTGTTTTGAAGATTTTGGAAAAACTAGCGTTTTCTTTCTTGAGATCAAAATGAGGGATTTAAGAGGGGTTTTGAAATAGGGGTTTTGAAAGTATGTTTTCAACATCAAATAGAGATTAAAACCACTTGGAACATCATCATCAAACTCATATCAAGAACTCCCAATATTACTTACACAAACATAGTTTTGTTTGAGAATATGACTTCAAGAATACTTATGAATGTATTGATGTTAAAATCATCATCCATTAAACATGTGTTTGAGGTTAAGAGCTACTATCCATAAGGATTCACTCTCCTCAAACAACTTGTCATCTAGATGATGATAAGTATGTAAGTAATCAAAGAAAAATAAAAAAGAAATGAGGTAAGAAGAGATGAACATTAATGTAAACAAGCAAGTAATAGCAATCAATAGATGATGATCATTGAGATATTGGACTTGTAACTTGGTGTTTCACTCATAGATATTGACATTTGGACATGGAAGTAGCTTCCTAACTCAAGATTGCTCAAAAATGGTGGTTGGAAAAGACTTGGATGTGAAGTATAAGAGGTGTAATGGAAGAAAACAAGATTGAAACTCATTTTCTTATAGAAAATCAGTGGGAGAAGCTCCCTTTCCTTCTTCTAAACCTATCTCTATCTCTCTTTCTCTCTACAACTTCTATGAACTTTGCACTTGGCCCCCCCAAAATGAAGAGCAAAGGAGGGTTTATATAGGCCAATTTGGGGTGGTTTTGGGATTTAGAAAGTGTTCCCATTGGTCCCAAACATCTGTCAACATAAAACTACATCGTTTTGGCCTTCAATTATTCAATTTGGACCCCCAAAATAAATTACAAAAATTGACTCTGCGGGGGATGAGTGCCGCCGCGGCACTGGCCATGTGCCGCCGTGGCAGTGGGCTAGTGCCACGGTGGCACTGCTCCTCAGATGCCCAAAAATTTGTATTTAGGCCCCTAGAGGTTCCGGTATTCGCGAAAAGGCCCTATTTCGTCCGAAATTCACAGAAAATGCATACAAACTCCAAACTGAGCTTGTGATATACCGTTGAAAAGGTAATAGAGTCTATTTTCTGTAAATAATAGTTCGGGGATAGGTCACTTTAAAAAATTTTGCGGTATTCGCGATAAAAGCCTATTTGATCGTCTTTTCACTTTCGAAAATTCACAATAAATTCGTTTTAAATCCAGGAATTATGTGCGATATACCGTTGGAAAGCTATTGACCTCTAGTATCCATGAAAAATGTTTGAAAAATGATGCGACACTCCGATTTTAAAGTCAACTTTTGGTCAAATTGGTCAAACCAGGGACCTCTAGGAAGTTCTGGGAACCTCTGGGAGCTCCCTGGAGCTGACGTTTTTGTCCGATTTTCTTTTAAAATTTGTTTTAGTACTTTCCACATAATCTAGAATGATCTCAGGGATTTTTGGCGAATTTGGATGATTTCGGTCAAACCTTGTCAAACCTAGTCAAACTTTGATCAAACCGGTCAACGGGGACTTTTCGGGAACTTTCGGGGGTCTCTGGGAGCTGACGATTTGATCCGATTTTGCTTGAAAACTTTTTTTATGACTTTTCTCTCGACATAGCATGTTTTCAGAACTTTTGGGCCAAATCTGGGAGTGGTTGGGCTTTCAAGGGCATTTTGGTCATATGTACCACTTTCTGAGCATTTTGAGAGATTTGTACTAACTTCCAGGAGTCCTTTTGAGTCGTTTCGTTCATTGTGAACCACCAAGATATGGGTCTCCTAAATTTGATAGCCGACAAAATGGGGTGTCTACAGTTTGCCCCTCTTTGGCATGAACTTGCGATGCAACGCATGTCGCAAGCGAGTGCCAAAGCTTTGAAGAGAAAGGTCTTTTTGGAGGCTACAGATTTAGGATAAAAGCTTTGCAAAAGATTCAATGATGAACAATATGATGTTAAGATCAGTGCTGGTTGCGCTCTGCTTGAGCTGCCTACGTATCCCAAGTGGAATCAGACCAGGACGTAGTTTGGGGCACACAGGAACAAAACACACATGCACAACAAGACAGGCAGATGTTATGGTAAGATGATGATATGCAATGCATGGATGTGATATGAATTGTGTCATGAGTCCTATCATATCTAGTGTTCTGATCCTAGCATGTGCTGGTGCTGTGGGGTGTGTGCCACTCCGAGTGGACTTATGTTGTGCCGATGTAGTGTCCTAAAGTGCTTATAGTCCTAGTATGTGTGGTGTATTTGCCATTCTCAATGGGATTGGTGATCTACGCTTCG
Source organism: Hydrangea macrophylla (assembly GCA_033977485.1). Lineage (NCBI taxonomy): Eukaryota > Viridiplantae > Streptophyta > Magnoliopsida > Cornales > Hydrangeaceae > Hydrangea > Hydrangea macrophylla. Next base: position 34,058,913 of record CM066988.1, read on the forward strand.
CTATGACTAATAGACTTATGAGGGATCTTGACCCGGGGGCATTACCCAAGGAAAAGCGTGGTGCTCAAAGTGATACTGTAGTGCTCAAAAGAGTGCTTGTGGTGTATTTGCCACTCCTAGTGGGCTTTGTGATTTGTGTGTGTTGCGACCCATGGGCTATGCCCAATTTGCTGTGTTTGGTGAGTGGAATTGCCCTCTAGACTTGACTCGTGCTCCTCTTAAACGTGATACTATGGACTCGGTGACCCTCAGATTCTCAACAATGCTTATGTTGTTCTTCAAATCTTTGACGGTGCTTCTCAATGCTTCTTGATTCTCAACGGTGTTCTCAAAATCTTAACGATGCTCCTCAAATCTTTAATGATGTTCCTCGACTTTTCAATGATGCTTTTCAACTCTTTTGATGTTCCTCAACACATCTGATGCTCCTTCAACGACGCTCCTCAACACATCTGATGCTCCTCTTCAACAATGCTCCTCAACACATCTGATGCTCCTCAACTCTTCAACAATGTTCCTCAATACATCTGATGCTCCTCTTCAACAATGCTCCTCAACACATCTGATGCTCCTCAACTCTTCAACAATGTTCCTCAACACATCTGATGCTCCTCTTCAACAATGTTCCTCAACAAATCTGATGCTCCTTCAACGATGCTCCTCAACACATCTGATGCTCCTCTTCAACAATGCTCCTCAACACATCTGATGCTCCTCAACTCTTTAACAATGTTCCTCAACACATCTGATGCTCCTCTTCAATGACACTCCTCGACATATCTGATGCTCCTCGACACATTTGATGCTTCTCAACAACACATCTAGACTCTGGGCCCTAAAACACATCTCATCGACATACCTCATCAACACATCGGCACTCTGATTGGATCAACAACAATTTTTTGGTGATGGAAATATTTCCTCCGATCAGTCACCTTGAGAAATAACTATCGGTTTGTAGTTGGCAACCACTTACGAGTTTATGCCACTATTACTTGGGACACTTCTCATGTTACGACCTTGACTAGTGTAGTAATGATGTTTGGTACTTCTGCTTGTATCCACAGTTTTTTTTTTAAAAATTGGAATCACCTTAAACCCACACATTTGAGACCATCAGGATGAACGAACTTGATAGTAACGACGATGACAGGGAAGGTTGGTTTATATGAAACCTCGATCTCTGACACACTTTTGATCAGATTACTGCTAACTCAAACAAAGAAGGATTGACTCGGACATGAAATTCTCAACTTGCCATGATCCAATGTGCCTTCGCCATAATTGATGTACCGCTTTACTTATGTTCACTCCTCATCTTAAGATGATTGCACTTTGCTAATAAATCTGGTTTTTTTTAAAATTCCTTCTGATTGATCTAATCAATCCTCTACTTCTCCCCGGAAGTGCTTTAAATTAGTGCCTTAGCTTTTAGAATAAACGATGCTCTATTTCAAAATTTTCAAACAACTTGGTGACTTGAAAACTAGCCCTCAGTGTGAAGGGATCGTGTTAGGCAAACGGAGTTTGCCCCTAGTTTGAGGTGTAGGAAGTGGAGTTCATAGGCAAACGAGGTAGGTGACCGAAGTTTGCCCCTAGTTTGGACGATGATGCATTGGAGGTTCTAGACAAACGAGGTAGATGACCGAAGTTTGCCCCTTGTATGAAGGGTAGTTAGCAAAATTAAGGCAAACGAGGCGGGTAGCCGAAGTTTGCCCCTAGTGTGGAAGGTGATTTTTGGCTTGAGGCAAGGACCGTGACTTAAACTCTCAGATGCTCATAAGTTTTGCCTAGGCACCAATGAAGTGACCTAGAGAGCTCTTTTCTCTCTTTTGTTATTGCTCACTTTGGATTTAGCTCTAATTTTTGCCTAGGCGTCCTTTCGGATTTTCAACCTAGCGAGCCATCCTTCTTTTTTTTTAAAAGTCTGCCTACGTACCCCCGAGTGGGGATCAGGTCCAACGTAGTTCGGGCTAAGATTGGAAAAAGAAATAGGTTATTTTGGGTAGGTGGGACGACCGAACCGATGTGGTTGCCTACGTATCCCCGAGTAGGAACCAAGCCGAGCCTAGTTCAAGGCAAGGTCTTGAAAAGGAAAGGGGTGAGGGTTTTTCAAACCAATCGTCAAAGAAGTTTAAACTTAAGTCACTTGTGGTAGCCTTGAATAAGAGGATTCAGTTCGATCTCCATTTTTTTTCTTTTTCTTTTTCTTTTTGTTTTGTTTTGAGGATTGATCCTTTTCACTTTCGCCTAGCCAGTCAATTTTGATTCTCACATAGTTGATTCATGTGAGATCTTTCGATGGCTATCTCAAAATTTCACAATGTCAGCTCTCGAAATTTATTTGTGGTTGTTCCGAGCCTTTTGAAACATGATCTAAGAGCGTTCTAATGATGTACCTTGAAGCGTACAATTCTCTCATTTAAAATTTTCTCCAATATTTTGACTGGCTAGGGTCAGATTTTTGAAATCAACACCCTTATTGCTCTAACTTTTGCCTAGGTGCCCTTTTCGGGATTTCAACCTAGCGAGCTTTTCTTTTTCTTTTCTCTTTTTTTTGCTTTTTTTTTTTTTGAAGGGAGAAGAAACTCATTGAAATGTTTGGCTACCAACAAGGACTAAGTCTGCATTGGATAGATTTGTATGGCTCTTGATTGGACTGGGCTCAAGGATTTAAAATGGTAGAAAAGGGTGTTGGGCAAGCCCCAAATCAGTTCCAAGTATGTCTTTTCGAGATTTGAGCAAAAGCATCTTTGAATTCTTAAAGTAAGACTATTCAATTCTCGGCTCCTCGTTGGTGTCAACGCGAAATTGACTTTGACCTTTTTAGGATTCTTTTTTTATTCAAAAATTTATTAGCAGAGTAATATCCATGGTAATTTGAAAAGTGACATTTCAGTTCGATGATTCATGCATTGATGACTAAACACATCAGATTAGGCAAAATGAGATTTCATTCCATTAGCAAGGGAGAGGGATTACATTACTCGACACAGACCCATAACAACTCGATGATAGACAGGCTCGACCACAAGACCAAACTTGAAATAGACTCAAAACATAGAACAGACTCATCCTGGTCTCAAAATGGAGGGTCTTTGTGACCCAATTATTATTATTATTATTTTTTTTTAGCAGAAGTTCCAAACACTATCAATTCACCACATAGCTTCAACAATTATTGGCCACAGTGAAGGGGATCATTTGAAAGGATAGGCCAGGGGCTTAGGTTCAATGAAGCTGACATTTTGGGTGACATGGGGTTGGATAGGTGGTGGCTCGATGATTCTTCGGTCAATGAGGTCTTGGATATCATGGCAAAGGCGTATGCATCGATCGGTGTCATGGCCTGGGCCTTGGTGGTAGGTGTAGTGTTTGGATAGGTCACAGTTAGGTGGTGGGGGATCGGCACGAGGCTGAAGGAGTTGGAGGTGCCCCTTTTGGAGCAGGAGGCCCAAGGCTACGGAGGGGGAGATATCTAGCTTGGAAAATTCACTGGGTACCTTATTTTGGTAAGGGAGGCTAGGAGTGCTGGTTTGGCTTGTGAGCTGGTATGGTTGGGAAGAATAGGCCATGGGTTGGTTACTAAGGGTGTTGACATCTGAAGGGTTTCGGGAGTAGTCAGGCCTCTTGGACTGGCTTTGTGATTCTTCATTCTTGATTTTCCCTTCCCTGATGGCATCCTCAATTCTAGTCCCAATCTCAAATAGTTCTTCAAATGTTGAGATGGACTGGTAGAATAGTTTCTCATGGTGCAACGGTTGTAGATTCTTGATCAACACCCGGACTTGTTCCTTTTCGACTGGTCGGTGGGTCATTTGGGCCACTTTGTTCCTCCATCTGCTCAAGAACATAGCGAAGGACTCATTGAAGTTCTGTCGGGTAGTCTCCAGATCCCGGATGGTGACATCGAGCTCTTGGTTGTAGGAGTAATGATCAACGAAGATCCAGACTATATCTTCCCAAGTCCGCGTCTTAGAAACCTCCAAGGTTAGAAACCATGATAAAGCAGCCTTGGCAAGGGTTCGAGGGAACAGCATTGCGATGTGCTCATGGGTGCAGCCCATTGATTGGAAAACGCTCATGCAGAACTTTACATGGTTCTTCAGATTCCCAGTTCCATCAAAACGATCAATTTCAGGCATCTTGAAGTTCTCAGGTAGCTTTAATTTGTTGGGCTCAAATACCCCTTCCAAGTCTAGCATGTAATCATCAACCCCTTTACTCTTCCTCAACACACTTTCCAGCTTGTCGACTTTGTCCATCTTCTCTTGGAACTTTTTCTCATATGCGAGCGGCGGGACCCCTTGAAACCACTCTTCTTCCCCATTATTCTTGGGAGGTGGTCCAAACCCAAACGGTGATGGTGGGAACTTAGGGGGACATTGCTGCCGCTATTGCTTCAGTTCTTCCATAAACTTCAGGACTTGGGCCAGGCTGTCGGATTGCTGGCTTATGGTGGCTCCCAATTCGATGACCTTGTTTTCTAGTTCCTCTTGATTCATGTTGAAAGAACTTGGTGGGCTGATTCTGACCAGACGATTATCTGAATTTCTGACCCAGGATGAAGAACCCAGCTGCTGACCTTGAGAATCTATAGTGACCCTACAGATTCAAGAGGATTGTATCAGATTCTGACAGTGACGACTTTGGACAGACAATGACAATGAGTTTAACAGACGTGGATTGACTTGTGTGCAAACTGACTGAGATAGTGTGTGCAGACCAATAGGAACGGTGCATGCATGAGACAAGCACGCGGATGTAAACCCTAATCTAAGTGATACTCCTTATTTCTAACAGATAGTAGTTAAGCAATTAAGGTCCTAGCCATACGGAGTGTGCTAACTTTACTTTCTGGTATGATCACCAAGGATAACAGGGATTTTAGGACATATCTGGGACATTTAGACAGAGCTTCTGGGAGAAACTAGTTAACACGGTCATATCTGGGACATTTGGACAGAGCTTCTGGGAGAAACTGGTTAACACGGTCATATCTGGGATATTTGGATAGAGCTTCTGGGAGAAACTGGTTAATATGGTTGTATCTGGGATATTTGGACAGAGTTTCTGGGAGAAACTGGTTAACACGGTCATATCTGGGATATTTGGACAGAGTTTCTGGGAGAAACTAGTTAACACGGTTGTATCTGGGATATTTGGACAGAGTTTCTGGGAGAAACTGGTTAACACGGTCATATCTGGGATATTTGGATGACGGTGATCATATTGTCTAGTAAGTTTTCATACTCCTATGATTTAGGACCAACAAACAAGATTTGCGGTGTATATCTTTGTAAACATGGAGCAGACATCCTTATCATGGTGCCTAGGCAGGTCTACTCAATGTAATTACATGTGAGTGATTGCCTTGGGAACAATAAAAAGGAGGTCATGTTCTATGCCACATAAGCGTCTACATCGTGCAGGTAATCCCTATTAGGGCATACAACAGTTATATCACATTGTCCTATCTAAAAAGATAAATGAGCAGTCCTATGAAATGTTCTACAGGAATCTACATGCAAAGGCTGGGTTTAGTCAAAGAGGGTCCGTTGACGAGAGTTCCAATATACTGTCAGAGAGATAGTACGGAGGTTTTTACTCTTTTTGATATACCTTGGAAGGTACAATATCAACGGTGACTTGTGCCCTGGCACAGCAAGACCTGAACAATGTCAGCGCCGCGTTTTAGACACAGTCGGAGGGGGAAAATACAGAGTGCAATGCGGTGAACCAGATACAGTAAAAAGATGATTTTAAGGATGCTTCTTATGAGTCAAACCTCTGTATTATTTTGTTTTGCAAAATAAAATCCCCAGCAGAGTCGCCAGATTGTGGACACCGGCGCTCGGGGGCCCGCTCTTTAGGTTTGAATTTTGCTTTGAGAAAGGAAAAAAAGAAAGGTCTGTTGAAAACAGATACAGAGTCGCCACTTGGTCTTTAAGGAACCAAGAAACCTAATTTTGACTCACCCAAATGGATAAGGGCACCGACCCTTCATAACCAAAGAACTTGGTTCAGGGTTTTGGTACGAGAGAGGAAGGAGCCTTTGTCACGACTAAAACACCCTCAACTCGCCCCGTCTCTCGACGGGCCTCAATTAGCATCCGAATAATCATCTTTTACTATATTTGGTTCGACAGTTAATACTATGATAGTATATTACATCACATAAGAATTTTGAAATGGAAGATCAAAAGATAGGTTGTCATTCATAAGATCTAGGCCAAATATCACACAATGCAAAAGTGAAAAATCACACAAACAAACCTAGGAAAAATTGTCTAATCACATATCAAGTAATCAAGTTTTCCTAATCTAAAGGGGACATGGATTGTTCTTGAAACAAATAATCAAATAAATCAAAATATGCTTAGCAAACTAGTATGATGCATGTCAATCTTTAAGAAAAGAAGACCTCTCAATCCCCGGGACGGATGAGAAAGGAAGATTAGATCGAGGGGAAGCATGAACGTATGATCAAGTTCATTCCTTATAATCTTCTTAGATTAGGAGTCACAAAAGCCCCAAATCTTTGCATGGATGCAATGTATGAACCTAGAATGTGCCAAGGTTGTAGTGTGTTTGTGTACATGGACTTTCTAAAGTGACTTAGAAGTCTAAAATATGCATGAATGTATGAAGGAAATCATCCTAGGATATGTACAAATGTAGTATGAACTACTTCCTAAGAGATGAGCTAATTTGGAATGCATGTAAGCATCAAATCAAAGAATGAAAGTTAAAATGTGCTTGCTGTGAATAGTGGACAGAACAGTAACATGATCTTTTGGAATTTGAAAAGAGGGGTTAGGAATGTTTTCAATGCATGATGTTTTATGGAAATCATCCTTATTGTGTCTAGAACATAACCCAAAAAGCCAATCTTCAATAACTATTACAGATTGAGAGAAATTAAATGAACAATAGAGGTTACTCAGAAACAGAGTTCGTACTGTCGACTGAAATGTTGAAAAATCTTAGAAAATGGAAACAAAAGTTCTAGAGGCCCATATTATACCGATAGTTTCCTAAGACATTGACGTTTAAGGGAAAAATAATTTGGGACCACTCTCTTTGGAAAATATTTCTGAAAAACAAGTTGAAATTGGACCTAGCTGCTGTGACAGCAAAAAATAGAATGTCTGGAGAGAATGTTTGGGTCCAAATGTACCACTTCCAAGTATTTCCAAGCCAAACTAAAAATCATGGGTGTTCTCTAATGATTTAGGAAGACTTTCCAAGTGTTCTTGCATGCATACATTGAGTATTAAGTTCTAGAGAAATCTTTGAACTCAAATCATTCACTGTTTTGACTCACTGTTTTGAAGATTTTGGAAAAACTAGAGTTTTCTTTCTTGAGATCAAAATGAGGGATTTAAGAGGGGTTTTGAAATAGGGGTTTTGAAAGTATGTTTTCAACATCAAATAGAGATTGAAACCACTTGGAACATCATCATCAAACTCATATCAAGAACTCCCAATATTACTTACACAAACATAGTTTTGTTTGAGAATATGACTTCAAGAATACATATGAATGTATTGATGTTAAAATCATCATCCATTAAACATGTGTTTGAGGTTAAGAGCTACTATCCATAAGGATTCACTCTCCTCAAACAACATGTCATCTAGATGATGATAAGCATGTAAGTAATCAAACAAAAATAAAAAATAAATGAGGTAAGAAGAGATGAACATTAATGTAAACAAGCAAGTAATAGAAATCAATAGATGATGATCATTGAGATATTGGACTTGTAACTTGGTGTTTCACTCATAGATATTGACATTTGGACATGGAAGTAGCTTTCTAACTCAAGGTTGCTCAAAAATGGTGGTTGTGAAAGACTTGGATGTGAAGTATAAGAGGTGTAATGGAAGAAAACAAGATTGAAACTCACTTTCTTATAGAAAATCAGTGGGAGAAGCTCCCTTTCCTTCTTCTAAACCTATCTATATCTCTCTTTCTCTCTACAACTCCTATGAACTTTGCACTTGCCCCCCCCAAAATGAAGAGAAAAGGGGGGTTTATATAGGCCAATTTGGAGTGATTTTGGGATTTAGAAAGTGTTCCCATTGGTCCCAAACATCTGTCAACATAAAACTACATCGTTTTGGCCTTCAATTATTCAATTTGGACCGCCAAAATAAATTACAAAAATGGACTCTGCGGGGGATGAGTGCCGCCGCGGCACTGTCCATGTGCCGCCGTGGCAGTGGGCCAGTGCTATGGCGGCACTGCTCCTCAGATGCCCAGAAATTTGTATTTAGGCCCCCAGAGGTTCCGGTATTCGCGAAAAGGCCCTATTTCGTCCGAAATTCACAGAAAATGCATACAAACTCCAAACTGAGCTTGTGATATACCGTTGAAAAGGTAATAGAGTCTATTTTCTGTAAAAAATAGTTTGGGGATGGGTCACTTTGAAAAGTTTTGCGGTATTCGCGATAAAAGCCTATGTGATCGTCTTTTCACTTTCGGAAATTCACAATAATTCGTTTTAAATCCAGAAATTATGTGCGATATACCGTTGGAAAGCTATTGACCTCTAGTATCCATGAAAAATGTTTGAAAAATGATACGGAACTCCGGTTTTAAAGTCAACTTTTGGTCAAATTGGTCAAACTAGGGACCTCGAGGAAGTTCTGGGAACCTCTGGGAGCTCCCTGGAGCTGACGTTTTTGTCCGATTTTCTTTTAAACTTTATTTTAGTACTTTTCACATGAGCTAGAATGATCTCAGAGATTTTTGGCGAATTTGGATGATTTCGGTCAAACCTTGGTCAAACCTAGTCAAACTTTGATCAAACCGGTCAACGGGGACTTTCTGGGAACTTCCGGGACTTCCGGGGGTCTCTGGGAGCTGACGATTTGATCCGATTTAGCTTGAAAACTTGTTTTATGACTTTTTCTTACGACATAGCATGTTTCCAGAACTTTTGGAACAAATCTGGGAGTGATTGGGCTTTCAAGGGCATTTTGGTCATATGTACCACTTTCTGAGCATTTTGAGAGATTTGAACTAACTTCCAGGAGTCCTTTTGAGTCATTTCGATCATTGTGAACCACCAAGCTATGGGTCTCCTAAATCTGATAGCTGACAAAATGGTGTGTCTACACCTCCGTAGGGAGCCCGAGCTCCAGGTCAACCGCAGCCTCTCGGCCAGGTCAACGTTATTTTCGGCGGAACGTTGGGAGGCGGGGATTCACAGTCGACAAGGAAGAGGCATGCTAGAGCATCCTGGGCGGATGTCTGGCAGGTCCAATCCACCGGCTCCCCACCGACTAACGTATTGACATTTTCCTCCAACGATACGCAGGGCATCCACTACCCCCACGACGACCCATTAGTTGTGGCTCTGATCATAGCCAACTATGAGGTCAAGAGGGTATTGGTGGACACAGGCACCTCGACCGATATCATGTTTGTGTCAGCGTTCGATCAGCTCGGGATAGCCAGGGATCGGCTCCGTCCAGTGGCCACCCCCCTAGTGGGTTTTAACGGATCCAGCACCCAACCGCTCGGTACCATGGAGCTCCCCGTTCTAATGGGAACTTATCCTCAGCAGGTCTCCTTGTTGGCAAGCTTTGTAATCGTGGAGGCCCCGTCTGCCTATAGTGTCATTCTCGGGAGGCCTACGCTTAACAAAGCTAGGGCCGTCGTGTCAACTCACAGCCTGACAGTCAAATTTCCGACCCCTCAAGGCCCAGGGAGCCTGCGTGGAGATCAGACGGCTGCCCGGAGTTGCTACTTCAGTTCCCTCTGTCAGGAGGTCATTACCGAGACACTGAACGTTCAGGAGATGGACCCGAGGGATCGGGATGATAGAGTGGGCTCGGTAGAAGAACTGGAGCAAGTAGTTCTGGACCAGCAATTCCTCGGCCGAACGGTCAGTATTTGTACCCTACTGGAGCCTAGCCTAGGGAGAAGCTGATTCAATTCCTGATGCAGAACCAGAATGTATTTGCCTGGAGCCATGAAGACATGCCCGGGATTGACCCCCGGGTAATGTCTCACCGACTGAACGTCAACCCAGATTGCCGGCCGGTGAAGCAGAAAAGGAGAGGCATGGCCCCAGAGAGGCAGAAGGCCGTGTCCGAAGAAGTAGACAAGCTCCTGAAGGCGAAGTCCATCCGAGAAGTCCACTATCCCGACTGGTTAGCTAATGTTGTTCTGGTTAAGAAAAGCAATGGGAAGAGGAGGATGTGCGTGGACTTCACCGACCTCAACAAGGCCTGCCCCAAGGACTGCTATCCGCTGCCCAGGATAGATCTCCTTGTGGACTCTACGGCCTGCCACTCACTCCTCTCATTCATGGACGCCTACTCCGGGTACAATCAGATCAGCATGTATCCCGGAGACGAAGAAAAAACCTCCTTTATCACGGATCAAGGGACTTATTGCTACAAAGTCATGCCATTCGGCCTTAAAATGCCGGAGCAACCTATCAACGCCTTGTGAACCACATAATCAAAGACTTGATCGGAAGGTCTATGGAGGTCTACGTTGACGATCTGCTGGTCAAAAGCCGAGACGAGTCTGACCACCTAGAGCATTTGGCCGGGGCCTTAAGCATTTTGAGAAAGTTCGGGATGAGGTTGAACCCGGCCAAGTGCACCTTTGGCGTCTCATCCGGGAAATTTTTAGGCCATCTAGTCAGCAGATGGGGGATTGAGGCAAACCCCGAAAAAATCAAAGCCATTGTCAACATGTGGTCACCCAAGTCAACGAAGGAAGTACAGAGCTTGGCCGAACGGGTGGCCGCACTGAACCGATTCGTCTCCCGAGCCACCGACCGGTGCCTACCATTCTTCAAAATTCTCCGCAAAGCGTTCGAATGGTCAGAAGAGTGTGAAGGGGCATTCCAAGAACTCAAGAAGTACTTGGCGTCCCCTCCTCTGCTCTCAACACCCGCACCGGGGGAAGTATTGTTTTTATATTTGGCAGTATCACCATCAGCGGTTAGCTCAGCACTCATCCGGGAAGAGCACGAGATACAGTTCCCAGTGTACTACACAAGTCGAGCATTACAAGGCGCGGAGAGCAGATACTCCTGTATCAAAAAGTTGGCGTTTGCCCTCATCACTTCGGCTCGAAGGCCCCGTCCATACTTTCAGTCTCACATCATTGTGGTCCTCACAGATCAACCCCTCCGCAGAATCCTCAGCCGCTCGGACACGTCCAGGAGGCTCGTCAAGTGGGCATTGGAGTTGGAAGAATTCGAAGTGACCTACCGACCCCGGACGGCTATCAAGGGACAAGCCGTGGCGGACGTTTTGGTCAAGTTCACGTATCCGGAGGATCCGGTTGAAGAGGCCGAGCCGCCAGCCTTACCACCCGGCATGCACTCTGACATCCCAACCTGGACATTGCACGTGGACGGTTCATCCAATCAGCAAGGCAGTGGTGCAAGAATCATCATAACTACACCCGAGGGCATCCAGCTCGAATACGCGCTAAGGTTCGGGTTCTGTGCCTCCAACAACGAGACCGAATACGAAGCAATCTTAGTCGGATTGCAATTGGCCGTATCTATGAGTGCACAGCAAGTTCAGGGATACAGCAATTCCCAGCTCGTGGTCAACCAGGTTAACCAAGAGTACAAAGCATGGTAAGACAGCATGGTAGCATACTTGGCCGCTGTCCGAGCGGTTACCAAGAGGCTTCGGGGATTCTCCATCACACAGATACCTAGAGAAGAGAATACCAGGGCCGACCGGTTAGCTCGCCTCGCCTCGTCCTCTGAGTCAGACTTGCCCAGGATACGGATAGAATGCCTACCCGAGCCAAGTGTGATCAACTCAGAGGGCATGGAGGTAGATCCGGTCACCCTGGGACCTAGTTGGATGGACCCGCTCGTAACATTCTTGACAATAGGCAAGCTACCAGACGAGAAAGAGGAGGCCCGCTGAGTCAAGTACCGGGCAGCCCGATACCATCTTGTTGACGACATTCTCTACAAGAGGGGATTCACTATCCCTTACCTCCGCTGTGTTCACCCCACACAGGTCCCAGCAATATTGTTCGAAATCCACGAAGGAATATGCGGGAACCACATCGGATGTCGGGCGCTCTCCAGAAAGGCCCTGTTGCAAGGTTATTACTGGCCAACCATGGCCCGGGATTCGCAAGAATACGTCCGTAGGTGCGACACGTGTAAGAGATACTCTCCCATGATCAACCAACGGGGAGAACTCCAGACACCAATCCACAGTCCTTGACCATTCGCCCAATGGGGAATCGATATTGTCGGGCCCTTACCGATGGGAAAAGGGTAGGTTAAGTTCGCCGTCATCGCCGTTGATTACTTCACCAAATAGGCAGAGGCAGAGCCCTTGGCCACAATAATCGAACGAAAGATGGAAAACTTCGTGGAAAGGAATATTCTCAGTAGGTTCGGCATTTCCCGGATCCTGGTCAGCGATAATGGCAGACAGTTTGATGCACCTGTCTTCAGGCAGTTTTGCTCGGACTACGGGATACTAAATCATTATTCTTCCCCCGAGCATCCACAAGCCAACGGTCAAGCCAAAGTAACCAACCGAACAATCCTGCAGTCAATCAAGACGAGGCTTGAAGGCGCCAAAGGGCTGTGGTCTGAAGAGCTACCAACCCTCCTATGGGCCTACCGCATAACACCCCGAGCGGCAACGGGCGAAACGCCGTTCTCTCTAATCTACGGATTTGAGGCGGTGGTCCCCACAGAGCTCGGGTTGCCTACACACCGGGTGGCCAACTTCAGTGCGCCGGATAACGAAGAAGCGCTCAGGTTAGAATTAGATCTGGTGGAGGAAAGGAGAGACCAAGCCTACCTAAAGGTGGCAGCCTACAAGCAACGGGTCTCACGGTACTACAACAACAGGGTGAAGCACAGCAGTTTTTAGGTCGGGGACCTCGTCCTTAAGGCCGTGAACCAGTCTACCCAGATCCCGAGCCATGGGAAATTGGGGGCAAACTGGGAAGGCCCGTATAAAGTAACCCGGATAAACCGACCGGGTACCTACTGGCTGCAGAGCATGGAAGGGCACGATCTCACTCACCCTTGGAATGTGCAGCACCTTCGCAAGTATTACCAGTAGCATTTGGCCTCAGGAATTTAGTATTAGTGGAGAAGTTTCTTTTTGTAGCTCCAATCGAGCAAAAACTATAAGTTTTTATTTTCAAATAAAGATGATTGGTTTGCTTTACAACTTTACTCCCGTTAATACACCGTGCAATGCTTGAAAGACCTTGGCTCAAAACCAAGGCACAAAGACCTCGGGCCTAATCCTGAGGCACAAGACCTTGGCCCAAGACCAAGGCACAAAGATCTCGGGCCTAACCCCGAGGCACAAGACCTTGGTTCAAAACCAAGGCACAAAGACCTCGGGCCTAATCCCGAGGCACAAGACCTTGGCCCAAAACCAAGGCACAAAGACCTCGGGCCTAACCCCAAGGCACAAGACTTTGGCCCAAAAAACCAAGGCACAAAGACCTCGGGCCTAATCCCGAGGCACAAGACCTTGGCCCAAAACCAAGGCACAAAGACCTCGGGCCTAACCCCGAGGCACAAGACCTTGGCTCAAAACCAAGGCACAAAGACCTCGGGCCTAATCCCGAGGCACAAGACTTTGGCCCAAAAAACCAAGGCACAAAGACCTCGGGCCTAACCCCGAGGCACAAGACCTTGGCTCAAAACCAAGGCACAAAAACCTCAGGCCTAACCCCGAGGCACTGGCTTCGCCTAGGCCCAACCAGCGACGGGGCAAAATCCCATAGGTGGCTGATGATAGCACGCTACAAACAACCTTGCAACCACCCATGTTCCAGGTCGGTTTCCTACGGTCTCTCCCTCCTAGACACCCGCCTTAGCAAATTGCTTGGGGGGAGGGGAATACTAGACTAAAACAGGAAATCACACCGGCCACTAACAGGACTTAGGAATCTCAACATTCCCAAGTACCTACAGAGGCCAGAGAAAAAGACCAGTTGTTCCACCAGTTATGATCCAAAATAATTTGCCAAGGCAAGGAGTTAGGTCGGTCAAAAAATAAAACCGGTCAGGAATTGGCATACAGGCACCCAAAGTACAGAAATGATAAGTTGATGGAAATACCGGCCTCAAGGACCTTTTTCATTAATAAAAAAAACTGTACTGTGCAAGGGGGGCAGTTGTGGTAGCCTCCCCCAAAAATAAAAACTACAACAATAAAAAAAAAAGAAGAAGAAGAAGAGAGAAGGCTAGGAGTCGTCCACGTCAACAATGTCCACCCTCTCCTCAGCCTCCCCTCCAGCTTGCCCCTCCGGGGCAACATCTCCCTCTCGGCCAGTGGCATCTCCCTCTCGGCCAGTGGCACCCCCAGCATCGGCAGCAGCCTCCTGGACCTCGGCGGCCTCGGACACCATGTCCCAGTAGTCAGAATCCACCCCCTGGTAAGGAGTGGTGTCCAACTCCGGGTGATCCCTGGCTAACCTCCTCTTCAGGTCCTCGTACCCAAGGAAGAGGCCATCGTCGAAGGTCTCCCCCGGGCGTTCTGAGGCCGCTGTCGTCTCCAAAAGCGCTCTCTCCTGAGCCTCCGCTGCCGCGCGGGCAGCTCGCTCGGCTTCCAGCTCTGCCAGAGCCACTGCCAACTCCTCCTGGGCGGCCCCGAGGTTCAAAGCTAGGCCCTTGACCTTATTTTTCTCAACGGTCAAGGCCCTCTCTTTGGTCTCCAGGGCAACCTCTTTCTCACCGAGGGCAGCCTCCACGGCGGCGGCCCTCCTGGCCAGGGCCGGCATGAAAGACTCAGCTCCAGCAGCCAAGCAATCGACTTGTAAAAAAAAAAGTCAGAGGAAAACCGGTCAGTCACTATTGACAACAAAACAAAAGCATACAAGTATCAGAGGACGCAGAGAGGTTATTTACCAGATGGGAGATGCTGTATAGCCACCCTTGGAAAGCCTGGGGAGACAAGCCGGCGCACCTCTCCACCTGACTAGGGAGCAAGTACGGCCTGACCCTGTCTCGGGTCTCCCTAGATTCCTCCAGGGACGTCCCGGTGGGAATCTCAGCCTGGGGGGTAGAGGTCTCCCTCACTACCACCACCCTGGGGGTTGATGTCTCCCCGGGAGCACGGACCACCGTCGGGGCGCGCCTGATCCGCCTGAGTGGGCGCTCACTGTCAGACGCCTCAGCGGCCAGCCTCTTCCCCGCTGCCGCCATCCGCTCGGCAGCGGCAGCTTGCAGAGCCCTCAGCCGCTCGGGGTCTCTCCTGGGGCCATCTCTGCAACGTAAAAAAAAAAAACCATTGAGTCAGCAATCGGATTGAAAAGGCAGCAAAGGATAGCCAAAGTCAAAACAAGTGATAAAACTCTTACCCGGGATGAATGTAGGGAAGATCGGCGCTTCGGCAGGGTGGTCGTGTCGGCGGTCGCCCCTCTGTTCTCCCGATTGGGTCAGCACGTCCCAGATAGTGGCGGGCCGTTCAACCAGACCCCTGATCCTCTCCTCGCACTCCTCCGGGATGCTTGGGAGATCGTTGGACCCCGCTGCAAAACAAAATGAGATGGTTAGTCCGAGGCTACAGTACAAAACTTGGAAGGAGACTAGAGAAGACACAGGACGGGCTTACCCCTTAACTCTTCCACCCAGGAGGTCCTTAGTTGACTCCCCGGGGCTCGCTCACAAAACCCAGAGGTGGACACTTGGAAGAACTTGTTCTACCACCCCTTGTTGTTGCTCGGGCAGATGATAATGATCTTCTTTCCCTGCCGAGCCCCTAGGGAGAAGAACCCGGCCTCTCCCTGCACTGGGAAAGGCCCATGGATCCAGAAGAACTCTTGGAGGGTGAGTTCATACCCGATGACCTGGGGCCACAAGGAGATAGACCCCATCAGATACCTCCACCCGTTCGGGGCTAACTGCCCGGGGGCTATCCCCAGGTAGATCAGAACGTTCCGAGCGACCGGATGGAGGGGGATGCGAAGACCAGCCATGAAGGCGTCCTCATACAAAGTAACGAGACCCAAACGGTAGATATGAGCCCCGCCAGAGTGAACGAGCAAGGAACTGTTGACAGGAACAGCATATCTGTCCTTGATCCGATCAAGATCCCCGGCCTGCAGGGTCCAACGGATAAACTCGTAGGCGAACGCTACCTCGGGATCAGATTCCCTAGGCGCCTCGTCGCCCGAACCCCGTTACACAGAGGCAACGGGGGCCTCCTGGTCAGACTCGCCACTGGACGCTCGGGTAGGAATCCGGACCTCACTTTGGTGGTCTGAGGGGGAAGCTGAAGGTGGACCTATGCTGGGGTCGGGCGTACCCGAACGAGACATCTCACTCTCCGATCGGGAGGCAGAGTTGAAGTCGGAGTGTTCCATTCCTGGTATTTCTATGGACGGGAGAGAAAGGAGAAGACGGCCTGAATAGGGGTCAGGAATACCGAACCTGACGTACAGAGGGGGCAAGGCCACTAACCTAAAGGGCAGAGAATAAAGGGTCCTTAGCACCAAGTGGCACTCTCTTAAGGCTATCCCAGGAACACTCGCTCGCTCTAACAACCCTAAGGTGCCTCCTGCCTGGAAGAAGAAGCAGAACCTGAGGAAGATAAAGTCCCACTCTTGTTCCAACCTAAGAAGGTTCACTCTCTCTAGTCTCGCTCAAAAAAGAGGAAAAAAGGGGACAGAAAGAAGAAAATGATGAACTGAAGCTAAGGGAAGAAGACTTACAAAGTTTTGCGTAGAAAAGGGGCTCGAGAATCTTGCTCGGATTTGTTCTTGCTCTCAAGGCGCTCGGTGATTTATATCTCTGCAGTGAAGGGTTGGAGAAATGAGCAAGCATTCATTTTATAGGGACCAGGAACGGCCCAGATCAGAACAGATCCAACGGCCCATGTGTTTTCCTGCCCGAAGTGGCTGACAGTTGTCACCTCGGGCACGTGAGGCGTCGCCTCAAAGGACGCGAGCATTAAATGCATAGCGGACACGGTACGGTTACCACGAAGATGGTCTGGTTACTCCTAAGCTGGCACCGTTGGATCTCAACCAGGCCACTGACCGCCTGACACGTGGCAGTAGGAGGACCTGGCCCGCAGGGTCACCGCTCGGTCGAGATCCCGGCTGACCACTCCGGCAGACCACACCCCGGGCAGGGTCCCAGCCTATTACCGAACGGTTCCTCGGAGGCAGTCTCAATTTCGAAACCCTCATCAGGCGGGGCATCGAATCGGCGTGGAGGAAACCAGTGGCCCCACGTGAGCGCGCAATCAGGCAACTTGGGTTGCATGCCCCGCAAGCCCTTAACCGTTTCCCCAGCTCAGATTAGCACTCAAGTGCCCGGATTGGCCAACAACAGCTCGAGTATCGACAGTCATAAACAGCACAATTGATGTAAAGAGGCGGCCTCAGAGGACCTTTTCATTAATCAAGTTTTTCTGTACAGAGATTAGGAGGCAGTTTTAGTAGCCTCCCCGGCAAAAAAAAAAACACAAACCAAAAAAAAATAAAAAATAAAAAATCTTCAAGTCCCCTTGCCCTTCAGAGCCTTGATCTCCTCCTCCATGGCAGCCATCCTCGCCACCAGCTCTTGAACAGTCAGCTCCAGGGAGTGGAAGTCCACGTCCCGCATGACGGAATCCGTCTCCAGAAGAGCAGTCTGTTTCTCCACCGTCTATAGACGACCCTCCAAATTAGCCACGAAAGTCCCATCCAAGAGCTGGGCAAGTGAGAGCCGGTCTGCGCTTCCAGTCGCGCCCTTTTTGGCTGGGGCTCCTCTTCAACCACCTTTTCCTTCCCCTTCCTGGATGGGCCCGGTGGCGGGTCCGTATCCCCAGACGAGGATGAATCGGCACTGGTGGACAGAGTGAATGGCCCTTCAGACGGGGCAGCCCCGCTCTGGACACGCGGGCCGGTGACCATCGACCGGGTATAGCGGCGCGACCCGAAAGCTGCCGCGACGGGAGCCGCAGGAGGAACTTCGCCGCCAGCCTCGTCAACAGGTTGCCCGACCAAATCAGAAAACCTAAGGCCGGCCTTAACCGCCCGACTGATCGCCACCGCATCGGCCACCGCGGGAGCAATGTCCCGGAAAGCAGCGAAAGACACCTTGCACAGCTCGGGATCGAAGGATGCAAGGGGGACAAAGAGAGGGGTCCTCCAACCAGTTGCCAGAGACAATGACCCAAGGGTACTGGTGCCAGTTCTTGTTGTCGAAGTCCAGTTCCCGGACAAGATGCCTTCCTTCCACACTGGCGCGTAAGGAAGGACCCCCGCTGTTGATGCTCAAGACATAGCACCTGGAGACGTCGACGGAGCGGAGGAGTATTCCGAGCCACTGGTTCACCACCAATATGCCCCATAGGATGTAGGCAAGGTTCGGGCGGCACTTCGACAGCGGAAAGTGCAGTCCCTGAAGAAGGTCGCAGAAGGAGGCTGGAAGAGGAAAGCGCAGACCCACTACCAGTAGCAGGTAACTACTAATGAGGACTGAAGGAAAGGCCACATCCTCCCCTTCAACGTAGGGACGGACCCCTACGTCGTCAGGGATCTCGCAGTCCCCCCTGAAAGCGCTCAGTCCTTCGGCGGAGTTTAAATCAACATAAGAAGCCATTTGAGAGAAGCTTAAGTTGTGAAAAGAAAGAGGAAAAGAGCTCGGGAGTGCTTTGCTCTGAAAACCCGCTCGGTAAATTTAATCTTCAAGTGGTGGGGATACATAGAATGAACAGGTGCTCCTTAAATAGAGACTATGGATGGCTCAGATCAAAACAAATCGGACGGCTCAAGCGATTTCCCGCCCAAAACGATTGACGGTTGTCACATCGGGCACGCCAGGAGTCGCCTCAAAAGGCGCATGCATTAAATGCACGACGTGACGGTTTAGTTCCAACGCAAACGGTTTGGTTACTTCCACGTTGGCCCCGTTGAATCCTAACCAAGCCAGTGACCAGCTGACACGTGGCAGAGGTCAGCACCGGGTCCTCCTAGCCACCGCTCGGTCCTTTCCCGGGAGGACCACCTCGACCCATCTCACCTCAGGTAAGGTCCCGGTCTCTTCTCGGGCGGTTTCTCGGGAGCAGTTTTGATTTTCAAACCTCATCAGATGCAGCATCAAATTAGCTTCGAAAATGGGGGGCAGCTGATATGTCCAGAATTATCCTGCT
Source organism: Hydrangea macrophylla (assembly GCA_033977485.1). NCBI lineage: Eukaryota > Viridiplantae > Streptophyta > Magnoliopsida > Cornales > Hydrangeaceae > Hydrangea > Hydrangea macrophylla. The sequence continues at coordinate 34,078,041 of CM066988.1, forward strand.
AAGGCCAAACTGCCACGTCAGTAGCAGGATCCGGGCCATCTGGAATAGGGGCTTGGGGTCCACACCCAGAGGTCATCAACATCACTGCTCGGGATACCCGCACAGCCCGGGCGCGAGCTGCGGTGACTTTTCAGGAGGCGCAGCACGGACTGATCTTTCCAAGCAGTTTCCTTGTGTGGCCAGAACTCTGTTAAGAAAGAACCAACAGTTCCCTAAACTGCATAGGAAACTCCCCTTAAATCTTGCAAACCGATTGTAATTGATTTAGACTTCCTAATCACTCTAAGTTACCATGTAAGGGTGGACTCTTGCATCTATAAAAGAGGCCACCTACCCTCATCGAAAGGATCCCGGAATCGAACACATTCTTAACCTAACGAATAGCTTCGCAAACCACCATCATCACGCATATACCCGGCTGGTCTTACTGGTAGTGCCGCCCATATTGTTGGCTCACCAGGCCCGCCGGTGATCTGCTAGTAAAGCGCCCAGACGCACACGTGGACGTAGGTCACCTCATTAACGGGACCGAACCACACGCAATTCCTGTCTTTTCTCCTTCTTAGTTCTCTCACCAAATTTCGGCATCATCACTATGCAATGGCAATAAAAACAAGGCTATTCAAAATCATATGTTCAAAATCAGATGACATGAAGGACGGCAACAAGGTTAGTCAACTCCTACTCCTAAAACCAGACTCTCCCTATGACGAAAGTTTGTTATTTATTTATTTTTCAAAATTAGGGCACATTCGGATCCCCAGCAAGGCTTCACGCTAATTTTTTTTTTTTTTTTAAATTATATATATATATACATAAATAAAAAGTTCCCCGAACACCCACCATCTGGACCCTCCCCACCCGTCGGAATTCTTCCCCTTCGGAACCACCTCCGGAACTAAAAAAAGAAAAACCCGAAACCTTCGGACCCCGCCCACCTTCGAAACCCACCTCCGAAAACCCAAAAAAAAAATTAAAAAAAAAAAAAAAAAAACTAAAAAAACTCGAAACCTTCGGACCCCGCCCACCTTCGGAACCTACCTCCGGAAACCCAAAAAAAAAAAAAAACCCGAAACTCCCAAACTTCCGGACCCCCCCACCGTCGGAATTCTTCCCCCTTCGGAACCCACCTCCGGAACCAAAAAAAAAACCCGAAACCTTCGGATCCCGCCCACCTTCGGAACCTACCTCCGGAAACCCAAAAAAAAAAAACCAACAAAACCGAAACCTTCGGACCCCCCACCCGTCGGAAATCCCCTCCCCCCATTCGGAATCCACCACCGGAAGCACAAAAAAAAATCGAAAGGGGCTTTCGGCCCCTACCACTCAAAGCTTCCTCTCTCTCTCTCGGATGCTCTCTCTCTCGGATGCTTACTCTCTCTCTCTCTCTCGGATGACCACTCTCTCTCTTTCGAACCAATTTTACTAGAATTTCACTCTCTCTCTTTCGGACCAATTTTCTCTCTCTAAAGTTTTCTTTCTCTCCTTCCTCACCTCACCATACCTTTACCACCACCAAACTTCCATAAAGACAGTATGATATCAAATCCTTAAGTTTGTGCCATGTTTAAATTTTAAAAATATTTAATGGTTCATGTTTAGCTAAATTAGGGACTACTTAGATTATTCAAGCTAAAAATAAATAGTTAAAATAACATAGAGAAGGGTTTAAAGGAGGGACCACGGACCACTTCAACATCCAATGAAAATAAAATGCGCTCACAGTTACATGTGTTGGTTAATTTGAAAAGAAATTTGCATAAAGATTAATTACAATAGTCCAAACTCCAAAGCAAGGTAAGTTTGGAACACAAGATTTCTTTGAACCAAATTTTACTAGAATTTCACTTCTTTTTTTGTTTTGTTTTTTTAAGTCTTTATCTCTTTACTCACACGAACATTTGTACGACTTGCCATTCAAAGAAATAATGAAACTGTCAGATTTAGAGTACTGAATTTTTATGAATAGCATAATTCTTAAATTTGTATCACAAATTTAACTCCCAACATGTGTGGCAGTGATACCACCTGAATTTGGGAGCATAGTTGTGAGAAGGGAGATTTAATGTGTTCTTAGATTTGTTGCTTGGATATACATGTTAAGAAAGAGAATTGTGAGGTAAAGTTTAAATGCCACCAATTTGTACATAGCAAACAACTGGTTATGTAGACTTTAGCCCAAAAAAAAAAAAGCAGCGGTTATTATGTAGTTTCTCGGATTTGCATATTTGAACTGTTATAAAGCAGGAAACCGCGATGATTAGAAAGCAGGAAATGTATTCGTATTGCAATTTGCATCGTTATATTATCCAACTTAAAATTATAAGAGTAATACTTCACTCATAACTTTCACTCACAACTTTCACGTAACTTTTTGTTCACTACCCACAAAACTGTGTCATACCTGTGATGTCAATGGAGCCAACGGTGACACACGAGAGAGATAGACACTGTTTTGTGGGTTGTGAACAAAAATTGTGCACGAGATAGGTAGACACTGTTTTGTGGGTTGTGAACAAAAATTGTGTGAAAGTTGTGTGTGAAGTTTTATCCAAATTATAGTATGCTTCTCGTTCCACTTTTACCACACTATATTTCTCACCATTCGTGACACGTGTAGGGTAGACAACACGGTCAAAATTTTAATTTTATATTTTTAATGGAACAAAAATGCTACACCCACTGACCCACAACCTTTTTCACAATAACACTCAATGACCCTTGATTTTAGTGAGTCCCGTGTGGTACTTATGTTGAATCCTCATGGGGTCCACCAAAATGTGGGGTCATGATGTATATTGTTTTTTATCATTCAAATTAAGACCTTGATCCATTAAAATATTGCTAATACATGTACATCTATGAAAATAAATAAAACCTCTCCAATTTAGTTCTCATTACGAAATTTTAGTCCTTGAATTTAAAACGAAAATTATGATTTGGGAATTTGATTTTTGAATTGAAACCTCCAATGGGGAGATTGTGGGTTCAATCTCCCTTAGGGGAGCAAAACAAGGGAGAATTTTCTTTAAAGTGGGGTATGACCTCCCTTGTGTGTGGTAGGGTGCGTTTGATAAAACTGAAAATTAAGTGCTAAATTTTAAGTACTGAAAATTTTAAGTGATTGAATTTGTAATACTGAAAATAGTGCTTCAACTACTGAAATAGAATGCATTCAGTGTTTATTTTCAGTAGAAATTTTTCACTTAAAGTTTTCAGTGATTGTTTGGCTGCTTTTTCAATTAAGCGGTATGTTATCAAACGCACTGAAAAAGAATAAGTACTAAATCTTTTCATTTTGAGCACTTAATTGGGTTATCAAACATACCCTTACTAACACTAACCTACTAACCCCACTCATGTCACAAAGTTAGTTCGTTTCTGAGGCACAGATAAAAAAAAAAATTGAAAATAATAGATAAGATATGTGTATATATATATACACACACACATAGATATACATGGTATATATCTTAAAGTCAAATGGCCTTTAACCACTTAAGAAAAACGTGTAGCTCTTTAATTTAGTTGTGATTACAAATTTTTACTTCTTGAATTTAAAACAAAAACTACAATTCTGGAATTAAAATTTTGAATTTAAAAGAAAAACTACCCAATTGAGATTAGCCTCTGATTCAACTTTTGTTCTATAAAAGGATCCTATATAAGTCCTATTCCTATACTCTTCTCCTTCTCGCTTATATATACATACTTTTGTTTCAGCAAAATATAAATATATTCATACTTTTGATGTAGTAGTTGTTATTGTCTGTTAATTTATTCTCTTAAACTATTTTCTTTTTTCATACAGTGAGATGTGATTTTTTTATTTATTATTTATATCAAAGTGAGTTGTGATTCTAAGAAGAAGAGACGTGTTTGAAGGTATGTAATATATTAGGGGTGACAGATTTCGACCCGACACGGCAATCCGACACGGCAATCCGACCCGGTCCGACACAAAAATAAAAGGGTTTTGTGTGACCTGTATAAGAGCATGGGTCATAAACGAGTCAACCCGTTTAACACGATTAATAAATAGGGGTCACACTTTAAGTGGATCAACCCGTCTAATTCGTTTTACCCGATTAGGTGCAGTTGGTCAACCTGTCTAACCCGTTTGGCCCGATTAGGTTCGATTGTGGCATTACTTTTTTTAGTTCTAAATATCATTTTTAATCTAGAAGTCTAAAATACAAATAAAAAGACTCAAAAAATATAAACTAAAGTTGCTTTTTTTATCCGAAAAAAAAAAGAGTAGTTACCAACTTACCAAACAAGTAAATACTAAATAGACATTAAATGATAAAAATATACAAATATAATGTAAAAATATATACTATATATATACATATACTATAAGACTATATAATAAATGTGAGTTGAAAACTAACGCAGTATAGTAGGTATAAGGTAATTACAAGTTTATGAAACGACATAACATATTGTTCTACTATTAGTATCTACTATTTTGAAATTGTTGAAACTTTTTTTTTTTTTTGGGGAAATTAAACTATTTTTTTTTTTCGGAAATCAGAATTGTTGAAACCTTTTCAACCACCAAAATAAGAAGGCACATATTTAAACAAAGAGTTTCAGCAAAAAAAAAAGATAGTGATAGATGTTTGTAACTTTGGCATTAAATGCAAATTATGCAATATGGCCGGGCCGGAAGAGAGAGAAAAGTATTGACAAACAAAACGTAGCTCTTTTGAATTTTTTAATTTTTAAAGAAGAAAACAAAGTTTCAAAAACATGGCAGTAAACAAAAAGCAAGAGGTCTACGCACAGATAAATTAATAGGTCGACATAATAGGAATATAGGTCAACACATTTCAAAGATTTTGCTGCTGACTTAACTGGACCATGAATAGGTCGACCCATAGGAAGAATTTTTTCTGTCAAAAACTTGTTGTGCACCAGATTTTGCCTTCAAGGCCAAATACCCACTTCAAAACACACTCAAAAGTAACCATTTTTGGTTTAAACTCATCAAATTAAACATGATAGATAGCTAGAGTAAAGTTGAACATCCCCAAATCAAACCCCATGGAATTAAAAAACAGTCAGCTATTAGTAAAGTTAAGACATATAACTAAATGCTCTACCATAACCATGCATACATATATTTTAGTGTGGGACCATTAAAATGAGTGGCCCAGATCATTCTGGTGGACAAATTTTGTGCATATTTCGGTGCACAAATTATTTCTCAAAAAAAAAAAAAATTAACCAAATCTCATCATGATTTTTTTTTTATAACTCTGGGCTTTGGGGCCACAGTTTGCGCATCTCGATTAATCACAGGTGTCCACTAAACACCGTACAAATCTAGCAAGTTCATTAAATGCATGCAGTCTGTAATTGTCATTGTTTATTATTTTCCATTAATAAAATTTTCTCCTCGTGAGGTGAGCGTCTATGCCATGTTACACCTACTCAAAACCTTTTTCATAATTAACACATCTTGATCGTTGATTTCGATGGTTGCCGTGTGGCACTTGTGTGGGACCTTCATGGGGTCTGCAGAAATCAAGGACCATGATGTGTAATTGTGAAAAAAGGTTGTGGATGTAACAATCCTCGTTGTCATATGCGCTCACTGGCGGAGGCACATAGGGACGAGGGGGGGCCAAGCCCCCCCTAAGATTTTGAGAATTAAAATTTTGCCCAAATTTTTTTTTTTAGTATTTTACATTTAGGCCCCTCAACTATGTTTAGACCCCCCTCTCAATTTATGTTTAGGTCCCCCCCTCAACTTATGTTTCGGCCTTCAAAGGGGTCCAAAGCCCGATTTAGTGCTATCAACTACATATGTATTGATTTACAGGTATATACAACTCAAAGGAAAGGCGCCTAAAATTTTAAAATTACAATTTTAGTGTGATAATTTTATGCGTTTTAGAAATAGGCCCCCTTAAAATTTTGAAAGACACCATACAATATTTACGTGTGACTCACCAAATAGACTTATATTATAAGCTCACTGGCGGAGGCACATAGAGACGAGGGGGGGCCAGGTCCCCCCTGAGATTTTGAGAATTAAAATTTTGCCCAAATTTTTTTTTAGTATTTTACATTTAGGCCCCCCTCAACTATGTTTAGGCCCCCCTCTCAATTTATGTTTAGGCCCCCCCTCAACTTATGTTTCGGCCTTCAAAGAGGTCCAAAGCCCGATTTAGTGCTATCAACTACATATATATTGATATACAGGTATATACAACTCAAAGGAAAGGCGCCTAAAATTTTAAAATTACACTTTTAGTGTGATAATTTTATGCGTTTTAGAAATAGACCCCCTTAAAATTTTGAAAGACACTATACAATATTTACGTGTGACTCACCAAATAGACTTATATTATAAGCATACCCCAAAAAATCACAATTATAGACAAGTAGACCCTAAAAAATCGTCAATTATGTATAAATAGACCCGAAAAAAATCGCCTCGGGGGCGCTGCCCCCGAACCCCCGTATAGCTTAGGCCCCCCCTGGCCAGAATTCCTAGCTCCGCCCCTGATTACAACAAACTAAAGTTCTAGTCCAGAGACTTAGGCTTAGTTTGGCCCCCCAAGTGTCTTTTTAAAAGTAGCTTATAAAATTTACTATTAAGTTGTTTGATAATTTTGTACAAGTGACACATTATTCTTAAAAAAACATCATAAAACCAAAAAGAAACCTTAAATTTTTAAAAACTCCATTCTAAAGCTTTTAAAAGCTCACCCCAAAGAAGTCTTAAGTTCAATTTTTGCAAATTAGGCCTGGGTCCTTGATGACTTTTGAAGCCTGCTATACAGACTTGTACTCCCTCCGTCACATTTTATGTGTCCCTCTTTAGTAATTAAGCTATTTAAGGAGACAAAAAGAATCTACACCTACTTTTCACAATTGCCCATAATCATTGCACTTTCTTTTTTATTTTGTTTTGGTGTTGATTGCAAGAAAGGGTAGTTTGAAAAACTAAGTAAAATTTGCATACTAATTTATGAAAATGAACAATAATTTTAGGACATCCCAAAGAAAAAAATAAGACACATAAAATAGAATGGAAGGAATATTTAAACGGTTTTGTTAACATGTGTCCTTAAGGCATATGTTAAAGTTTCAAAAGTGGAAATAAACAAGGGAGACAAACAATGAACCGCACACTGGTCACTGAAATTCACACTATATCCCTTATTTATTTCTACTTTTAAAACCTTAACATATACCCTAAGGGCACATGTTAACAAAAACTCATATTTAAATTAGAAGCTCAGATTCATATCTCAATCACCAAATATCGTCATATCTTCTTTCTACTCAATTAAATGATCAAGCACCTATATCATCATTATACGGCCTTGAGGGTCTGCAGGCAGCAGAAATGTGAGAGTTAAATACTGTGTATGATTAGATTGAAACCTACTGCTTGTTGAATTTGGTATTTTTGCAAGGGGCAGTTTGCCTCGTAAACATGCGCCAATTTTGGAATTTCCCAACTTATTTTGTCCTTTTAAATCTTTGACCATTGGCTTCTGTGACACGTGTGGATTCATTCTCTGGTGTCATAAATGTTGTTCTACTATACTCATATCAGGCCCACCGTCATCTAGAAAGAGAAGAGAAAGAGATAAAGTGAGAGAAAATATTAGTGTGTTGCAATACGTTTATAGTTCAAGTGTGTGAGATATATTATTTTCTCAGGTAATAATAGAACTCATCTCTGCAGTTGACGTAGGCAAATTGCCGAACCATCTTAAATATTTGTGTCCCTTTTGTTTGTGTTCTTGCTTTATTAATTATCAAAAATGATAGACGAACAACGAATATCACAACCATTTGTACAACATGGGCTTCTCAGCAAATAAAGAAAATTTGTGAGACCCACTGTTAACTTAGAAGACTCCTCTCTCTCTCTCATTAGCCTAAAGATAGTGCTGCAAGTCCTTACAGTGTCCACATTTTGTAAACACATGTAAAGCTATATATTAAATATTATGTTGTGAACGTCATCCTAACAAAGCTTGCCTGAGAAGAATCAAATATGTAATATTCAGAATGCGTTTTTGATAATTTTAGTTACGTTGCACTCTTTCCTTTCAAGTTATTAAACATGCATTTTAATACTACTTTAAAAATAAATATAAATAAATAAAATAAATAAATAAAAACCTACTGCGTTTTACTTTTAATACCAAAATACATTTTAAAAATGGAACTCAAACCCCTTCAATATGAGCATTGAATTTGAAATAAACTTTAAACATTGAAATAATCAAGGGAAAATTAAATAAAAGTCCCTACTTTGGAAAGAAATAGAGGATACGTACAAGTGGTTTGAATTTAAGGGGATAAAGACAATCGTTTTTGAATTATATGGCCTTAAGTCCATTTTTAACCTCCCAATAGTTTTCCAACTAAAGTGAAACTGTTAAGATTTTTGTCAAAATTGATGAAAATTTTAAAATTAGCTAAAAATATTATCACTTAACCCCCTTTAATTGTGAGGTTAATTTTGGGGATAACCCCAATAATGCTGCTATTTAATCCACTTACGTGGGGCTACTTTTTAACACTTAACCCCTTGTTGAGTTAATTTTGTGGTTAACTGTATGTGTGGGGTTAATTTGACACTTAAACTCTCATATTTGGGGCTAATTTTAACATGTAACCCATGTGGGTCTATTTTTTGAGAAATCTTAGTTGTTTCATTGTAGTCCGAAACCTCAGGGGGATTAAGTTTCCACTTTGAAGCGCATGGTAAAGTGAAAATGGGTGTTACCACACGAGAGTAAAATGTAATTAACCCCTACAATATATTGCATGTACACGTCCAAAGGTCCCTTCATTGGACCATAATGAGAGATATATCCCCACGTTATTTTTTTTTTGGGTGCCAAAGGTCCCGGTGATTTTCAACGGACGAAAATGCCCACTTTTATTTTATTCAACAATTACACTAGACATATGCTACCTCAGCCCATAATTTAAGGAAGTTAGTTATTTTTTGTTTTCTAAACTTTAAATTGTCATAACTTCTAAAATAAAAATTATTTTTTCATAAAAATTATATATTCGTAATCTACAAAATAAGATATATCAAACAAGATCCATGATAACTATAAAAAAAAATGAAGAAAAAAACAAGCAGTGACATTTGCCCCATGTCTTATTTTCAAACAGTGACATATGTTACTGTCTTTAAGTGCTGTCCAAGTAAAGACAGTAACATGATACTGTCGACAATAATATTTCTTCAAATTGACCAAATAATTGCAAAATTATGGCCATTTTATCAGGTGATACTGCTTTTATAACAATTTTCAAGTAAAAACAATAACATATTATCAAAAACTAAACGTTTTTACAAAAATAGTAACATCATTGTTGCAAAAAAGATTCAAAATTATGGCTATTTAGTAGATGTTACTGTCTTTAAAAAATATCTCTATGCAAAAAACAATAACATACCATTAAAGATTAGCAAGATGATATTGAACAAGACAACAGTAACATGTCGTCGACAATAACATTTCTTCAAATTGACATAATAATCGCAAAATTATGGCATATTTTCAGATGTCACTGTCCAGTACTAAAGACAGGAACATGTCAAAAAAAAAAGGGAGTATATCACTGTCGCAAAACATTACGTTATAGTGGTCCGATAGTAACATGATTTTTTTTTTGTTTTTACATGCTTTCAAAGTCACTATGGATCTTGTTTGATAGATCTTTCTTTCTAGATTACAAATATATAAATTTCATTCAAATAGAGTTGTGGTTTGAAAATTATGATAATTTAAAGTGTGAAAAACAAAAAAAAAAATAATTACTTCATTGAAGAACGTGATGAGGTGGCAAAACAGAAACAACAATGTTTCTGCATGTGCGATGGGGTAAATTTGCCAATATTCTTATTTTTCAGTTTAAAAATAGACTTAAGGCCATATAATTCAAAAACGATTGTCCTTATCCCATTAAATCCAAACCACTTGTACGTATCCTCTATTTCCTTCCAAAATAGGGACTTCTATTTAATTTTTCCTTGATTATTTCAATGTTTAAAGTTTATTTCAAATTCTATGCTCGTATTGAAGGGGTTTGAGTTCCATTTTTAAAAAGTATTTTGGTATTAAAAGTAAAACGCAGTAGGTTTTTATTTATTTAATTTATTTATTTTTATTTATTTTATTTTTTATTTTTAAAGTAGTATTAAAATACATGTTTAATAACTTGAAGGAAAGAGTGCAACATAACTAAAATTATCGAAAACGAATTCTGAATATTACATATTTGATTCTTCTCAGGCAAGCTTTGTTAGGATGACGTTCACAACATAATATTTAATATATAGCTTTACATGTGTTTACAAAATGTGGACACTGTAATAGGACTTGCAGCACTATCTTTAGACTAATGAGAGAGTGGAGTATTTTAAGTCAATAGTGGACCCCACAAGTTTTCTTTATTTGCTGAGAAGTCCATGTTGTACAAATGGTTGTGATAATCGTTCGTCTATCATTTTTGATTAATTATTAGTTTTATTACTCCGTAATAGTTTTATAACATCACTGACATAGTTTGAGGACTAAAGTACCCCCAACATCTTTTTTATCTATGCTATACCATATTGTACCTACACTATGCTAAGCTGTAGCATGTTGTACCTACTCCGTGCTACCTTATACCATACATTATTCCTATTCTATGTTACACCATGATGTACCTAAGCTATGACATATTGTACCTAGACTAAGAGAATAGTCTTTAAAAGTGTTATTTTCATCCCATACCTCTGTTATCCCTTATTGTACCATATTGCTGTTCATTTCAGTTCAGGGCTGTCCTTTGTGCCCTTATTTGATTTCCATAGTTTTGAATAACTTAGTTATCATAGTTGATAAGGACCATGCTACGATTTGCCTAAACATTTAGTTCGATAAGATATTACATGTTGGGTGTTATTTGTACAGAATCTGTTCAGGTCGTTCTTTAGTGTTCCAAAATCACTAAAATCATATTTGATTTTTATAAAGTCATTCTAATATCAAATTCTTGAGTTTGTGCCATGTTTTAAATTTTAAAAATAATGGTTCATGTTTAGCTAAATTAGGGACTACGTTAGATTATTCAAGCTAAAAATGAATAGTTAAAACAACTTAGAGAAGGGTTTCAAGGAGGGACCACGGACCATTTCAACATCCTCCAGTGAAAATCAAATGGGCTCACACTTACATGTGTTGGTTAGTTTGAAAAGAAATTTGCATAAGGTTAATTACAATAGTCCAAATATAAACGTGTTTTGTGTGACCTGTATAAGGGCATGGGTCATAAACGAGTCGACCCGTTTGACATGATTAATAAAAATGTTGGGTCACACTTTAAGTGGGTCAACCCGTCTAACCCGTTTGACCCGATTAGGTGCGGTTGGTCAACCTGTCTAACCCGTTTGACCCGATTAGGTGCGATTGTGGCATTTTTTTTTTTAGTTCTAAAAATCATTTTTAATCTAGAAGTCTAAAATACAAATAATATAAATAAGAATAAAAAATACTCCCTCCGTCCCATAATAAGTGTCCACATTTTTTTTTTGGATGTCCCACAATAAGTGTCCACTTTCCTAAATTGGCATATATCTTTTGCTTACTTTCCAAAACTACCCTTATAATAAAGACAAAGAAACATTTATTTGTGGTCCCAAAATAAGCAAAAAGTCAAACACCCATCACATCTAAGGGCAAAAATGGAAAAAGACTCTTTAATGAACCAAATAAATTAATATAATGAAACTTTCTTAAATATTGTGCAAAAAGGAAGTGAACACTTATTATGGGACAGAGGGAGTATTGATTTCAAAAAAAGACTCAAAAAATATAAAATAAAGTTGCTTTTTTTATCCCAAAACAAAAGGAGTGGTTACCAACTTACCAAACAAGTAAATACTAAATAGACACTAAATGATAAAAATATATAAACACAATGTAAAAACATATACTATATATATACATATACTATAAGACTATATAATAAATGTGAGTTGAAAACTAACACAGTATAATAGATATACGGTAATTACAAGTTTATGAAAGGACATAACATATTGTTCTACTATTATAATAGATATAAGGTAATTACAAGTTTATGAAAGGACATAACATATTGTTCTACTATTATTATCTACTATTTTGAATTTGTTGAAACTTTTTTTTTTTGGGAAATTAAACCATTTTTTTTCTTCGAAAATTAGAATTGTACGTTGAAACCTTTTTAACCACCAAAATAAGAAGCCACATATTTAAACTCGAAGAGATAGTGATAGATGTTTGTAACTTTAGCATTAAATGCAAATTATGCAATGGGCCGGAGGAGAGAGAAAAGTATTGACAAACAAAACGTAGCTTTTTTGAATTTTTTAATTTTTAAAGAAGAAAACTAAGTTCCAAAAACTTGGCAGTAAACAAAAAGCAAGAGGTCGACGCACAGATAAATTAATAGGTCGACGCATTTCAAAGATTTTGCTATGGACCATGAATAGGTCGACCCATAGGAAGAATATTTTCTGTCAAAAACTTGCGCACCAGATTTTGCCTTCAAGGCCAAATACCCACTTCAAAACACACTCAAAAGTAACCATTTTTGGTTTAAACTCATCAAATTAAACATGATAGATAGCTAGAGTAAAGTTGAACATCCCCAAATCAAACCCCATGGAATTAAAAAACAGTCATCTATCAGTAAAGTTGAGACATATAACTAAACGCTCTACCATAACCATGCATACATATATTTTAGTGTGGGGATCACTGGTCTACTAGAATGAGTAGCCCGGATTATTTTGGTAGACAAATTTTGTGCATATTTCGGTGCACAAATTATTTCTCAAAAAAAAAAATCACCAAATCTCATCATGATTTTTTTTTATAACTCTGGGTTTCCGGGCCAGTTGTGCATCTCGATTAATCACAGGTGCCCACTAAACACCGTACAAATCTAGCGAGTTCATTAAATGCATGCAGTCTGTAATTGTCATTGTTTATTATTTTCCATTAATAAAATTTTCTCCTTGTGAGGTGAGCGTCTATGCCATGTTACATCTACTCAAAACCTTTTTCATAATTAACACATCTTGATCGTTGATTTCGATGGTTGCCGTGTGGCACTTGTGTGGGACCTTCATGGGGTCTGCAGAAATCAAGGACCATGATGTGTAATTGTGAAAAAAGGTTGTAGATGTAACAATCCTCGTTATCATATGCGCTCACTGGCAGAGGCACATAGGGACGAGGGGGGGCCAGGCCCTCCCTGAGATTTTGAGAATTAAAATTTTGCCCTAATTTTTTTTTTAGTATTTTACATTTAGGCCCCCCCTCAACTATGTTTAGGCCCCCCTCTCAGTTTATGTTTAGGCCCCCCTCTCAGTTTATGTTTAGGCCCCCTCAACTTATGTTTAGGCCTTCAAAGGGGTCCAAAGTCCGATTTAGTGCTATCAACTACATATATATTGATATACAGGTATATACAACTCAAAGGAAAGGCGCCTAAAATTTTAAAATTACACTTTTAGTGTGATAATTTTATGCGTTTTAGAAATAAGCCCCCTTAAAATTTTGAAAGACACTATACAATATTTACGTGTGACTCACCCAATAGACTTAGAGCATCTCCAATGGGGCTACCAAATCCACTACCAAAGTTATAGAATAATAGCTCATCAAATTTAACCCACTTCAATGTAAGGCTAAATGCTCTACTAAAAAATGACAGTCATTTACATTGTCAAATTTGAGAGTTCAAATGACTTTTGTCAAATGAGTGGGCCCCACGAATATTTGCAATACCAAGGGATATATTTTGTGCTTTTACTTTTATACCCTTCCAAATGTCGATAAATAAAAAACTTGAACCCAATTTTTATATTGTGCTCTCTTGTCCAATTTAAATCTTTCTCACAATTTATATAGTGTTTGCACAGATTTAAAAAAATAATAACAAAAAAAAATCTGTTTTGAAAAAAATGCTGTGCAAATTGTGAGAGGCACCGTGTGCAAGGGTGGCTGGGTCAGTCCACATTGGCTGTATATTAAAGAATAGATGCATAACATAGGTGGAGCCAAGGTGGTATTCTGATGTCTGAAAATGCTTTTGTGCAGTTGGCACAGTACTGTGTAATCTGTGCTTCTCACAATATACAAAGTGTTTTTCCCAAAACTGTTTTTTTTTTAAACAATTTTGAAAAAAATACTATACAAACTATAACAAGTATAATTTACACAGTATTGTACTAACTGTACAAGAAGCATTTTCCTACATAAAATTATGAAAAAACTTCAGTCAAGTTGCTTCAGTGTGGTTGGTCAGGTTCCTCTCACATGAACAGTAAAAACAGTGTGGACAAAACTATAATTTTACACTGTTTTTACTGTTCATGTGAGGGGAACCTGACCAACCACACTGAAGCAACTTGACCGAAGTGTTGTCCATAAAATTACCACCTTGGACTCCAGCTATACTATGCTATGCATCTATTTTTTAATATACAGTGGTCTTGGGCGGCCAAAAATGGATCAGCTTTATTGGAAAGAGTACCAGGCGTGCTAGGATGATAGGATGTTTTTGTTCAACAAAAAAAAAATAATCCTTCCGTCCCATTTTGTGAGTCTTATATTTTAATTTTGAATGTCCTAAAATTAGTGTCCAGTTTTATAAATTTGTGTACAATTTTTACTTACTTTCCAAAACTATTGCTCCTTGAAATCTACACCAAGAAAAAATTTAAAAAGTTATAATAATTAGGGGCAATTGTGGAAAGTAAATGAGATTCTTTTTGTCTCCTTAATAAATTGAGTTCTCAAAGATGGACTCACAAAATAGGACGGAGAAAGTAAAAAATCTGTGATCACTCCAGAGCAATCCGTGATCAAACTGTGATGATAGGATGTTTTTGTACAAGAAGCATGTACCAAACTGTGATCACTCCAGAGCAATCCGTGAACAAACTGTGAGCTACATAACAGTGATAGGATATGTTTTTGTTCAACAAAAAAAAAAAAAAAATCTCACAGTTTGACTCTCTAGTTACCTTTTAAGTGTTTGTTCAACTAGCTCAATTAATTGCAGTAATGCATTTTTCACTATACACATTTTTAACTTAACTCACATTGATGAGTTATTTGAAGGTAAACACTTTGAAAACACAGATTCTTACAACTTCATAAATATTACTATTACAATAAAGATACATGGCAACCATAATTATCATATTTTCTTACAACTTTATAAATATTATCATTACATAAAGATAAAGAGATGCATGTTTGCTTAATTTCTCTATAGATCTCAATGATATGTGTGGCTTGTGAAAATGTTTCTTGACCTCCCAACGTCGATTGATCTGAGAAGTGTAGTTGTCGCACAGGTCCTTGAAAACTTGGTTGAATTACTCTCTATCAAATTAATATTTAAATAATGATTCAATACACAGTTAAATAATATACAAATGAAAAGTGAAAAAAGTCCAAAAATGCAGAACCTGTGGATCCATATATGAGGGATAGGCCACTGATGAGGGATAGGCCATTGATGGCATCTGATACCCATGTTGGCCACCAAAGTTATAAGTCCCATGACATTCATATGCATCATAGGGCAATACATACGGTAATCCAACTGACATCTATAACACAAACACAAAAATTAATTTTTTATTAGAGAAGTAATGAAGTGATTTTAATTAAGTGACGCTATAGTCATCATTACAATCTAACCTGAATGAGTGCGTTTACATTTGATGAAGAGTCTCCAATAAATTCATGTGCATTAGAATATGTTGGAGTATTCCTTTCGCTAAAATCTGTAAAATTTCTAATAAAATAATTACTTTGGTCGATAAAAAGTAATACAAACATGTATAAAATAAATAGAATGTATCGAAAAATGTTAATATAGATTTTACTATGAACTAACCTTTCTTTTGGAGGATGCTTTATTTTTTGGGGGTCTAATTTTCAAAGTTTGCTTTTTTGCACCCTTCTCTCCGCTTTTTGACTTGATATTTGGGTCTCTTGAGACATTTTCCGAAATAATATCACCACAAGTATCAAGATAATGCTCTTGTTTAATAATTGTAAGATTGTTCCCATCAAAAAAAAAAAAAAAAAAAAATTAATAGCAAGATTGTCCTTTTTTAGTGACGAGATCCAAGGGGCAGAAGTGTCAATGCGAGGTTGACGAGTAAGAAATTGCTTATATATATACATATATATTTTTTTTGTTACAAAGAAACTGCTTATCTGCAACTGCAAGACCAAGACCAAGATCAGAAGACAACTTGGCATGTTGCGTAGTTGCTGAGGAGTTGGCAATACGCACGGGTCCCACCAAATCTGTGCTAGGAAGTAGGAACATTAAAAAAAGCAATAAAAACCCTTTATGAAAGGGAGTTGGCATCGTGCAATGCACCACGAAATCTTGGTCAAGGTGCACAACCGTGATTTCCACTAAAGTGGAACCAAAAGGCTGTTAGACTCCAGAAATTAAGGGATGCATTGAATGCCCCATGTGGGGCTTGGCAGCTTTCCCTTGAGTTTTACAGCTTTCCCTTGAGATACAAACGAGCTTTGGGCATGAGCTGAGGGCATGCCTTCGCTGCAGGCTTGTCAAAACCTACGATCAGGTCTCCTTTCATCTCTCTCTCTCTCTCTCTGCTCTGTGTTTTTGGCATTCTGTTTCCTTCCATATATTACATACATTGTTATTTGATCGTGTATTCCTCTTTTTATGTATACACACTTCTATGTAACTGTTAAGGATTACGAGGGTTTAGTTAGTTAAAGGTACTTTTTCCCCCATTTGACTCTTCTAATTTTATACTTGATGAATGGTTTCATAATCCCTCCCGTGATATTTGGATATCCTTTTGTTGTTAGGGTTTCCGGCAAATAAATCTGCGATATTTATTGCTTTTAATTTTCCTAATTACACCGTTGGTGACGATGACGATGAGGACTAAATTTGGTTTTTTCTTTTGCATATTCTTTCAATCACACCGTTTGTGACGATGTTGATGACCATTCAAAACACAGTTTAGAGAATCTGGATGCGAGATTTGCGCCTTCTTTAAGATGGACGAAGATCACGAACGTGTCGTGGATTGTACCACTCCTAATTTTACTGGGTATGCACACTCCCACACACACATATTAATATACATATACATATAAATATATATATATATATGAACAGATGTCTGAACATTGTTTTTATCCTGTGCTTCGCTTTATATGATCCAACTAGATTTTTGAATTTTCTCATGTGCACACTTTCAATATATTGGTGGGGATGAGACTCAAATATTCAATTCTCAATGTCTACATACGATATACTCAGTTAGGCCATCTCCATTTCTTACTCAAAGTTTTACTCAAATTTGAATAAAAGCTTCATTATCCAACAAAGCTCTCCAATGGGTTTCCTCAAAATCTTCTTATAAAAGTAATATTTTCCTCCATAAGTTATATATTTGAGTAAGAGCATCTCCAACCCATACATCAAATCCATGTCAAATCAAATTCGAGTAAAATCTTATACAACGCCCACCAAAATGTTACTCAAACGCAGTTAAAAATTTGAGTATGTGAACGGTATTTTATGAAATTGGGTTTAAGATTGAGCAAAACTCAATTTGGTATGGGTTTGAGTCATGCATAGAAGGGTGTGTTTGAGGATTTTTACCCACATTTAAATGTGAAACACGTTTTGATCAAGGATTGCAGATGCCCTTAGTTGAGAGTGCCCTGATCAATGCTGGAAGCTGCTCTGACATGTTATTGAGTCCTTGTTTGTTCCCGCATTTATGCTTTCAAGACAGTTCTCTTCTTAGTTAGTTTACAATTTCAGTGTTCTAAAAATCCCTAGGCGGTAGGCGGGCCGCGAGGAGGGGCTTAGGGCCTAGGGGCCTAGTATTTTAAAGCAAAATTAATAATACAGAAACAATTCTAATAGACCAATATGAAAAAAAAGATCACATTATCGAATATCAACAATGTAATTTAAATTGATGCTTAGCAACAAACTAAGCTTCCAACTCTTCTTCTCCATATTGCTCCAACACTCTCTCTCTATCAGAGACAAACTCATACTCCTCATCACCCTCTTCTTCTGTATCCTCATCAGATACAAAATCGACTTCATGAAGTTCTCGTGAGTCGTGAGTCGTCTTCTCTCTCTCTCTTTCTCTCTCTCTCTTAATCTTGGTAGTCAATTGTATGAACGACTGTGGTGTGGTGGCTTAGGGGATTATTAGGGTTTTGCCCTCGTTATTATTTCAAGAAAATGACAATTCCACCGCTAGGCCTCCTGGGCCCCCTAGGCCTAGGCATCCTCCTGGGCGGCCTAGGAGGCCTAGGCCGGGCCTAGACCAGGCCTAAAATCTTGTGGGATTTTTGCAAGGATTAGGTGAAAATCCAGGCGGTTGGACAAGGCCTAGGGCCTAGGCGGAGGCCTAGGAGGATTTTTAGAACACTGTGTAACAATTTAATGTTTCATGAATTTCTATGTAGGATAATTTCTGTCATGGATCCTACCAGGAGTTGGGCTGCTAGGTGGCTTCGAATAGGTATGTGTAATTGTTGATGTCATGTGCATGATTTGGGATTCTTATTTTGGATTATTTATTTGGTGAGCTGTACTTTCGTGATTTCCACTAAAGTGGAACCAAAAGGCTGTCAACTTTGCTGCAATTGACAAGGGCAGCAAAGTTGCTGCTGCTATTTGATGCTCCCTTTGGAGCTCATTTGGCTGATATGGCACAGCAAATAATTTTGGTGCAATGATTTGCTGCCATTGTTGGAGATGGTTAGCTCGTGAGTTACAAGTAAATTATTTGAAAACCCTTTATGAAAGTGAAATCTAAAAGATTAAACTAAATGATTCAAATTAATCGTATATAATAATAATAATAATAATAATAATATTGCACCGCCCAACACATTCCTGTCCAATTTCTGAACATTACAATAGATCAATTAAGAAACATAGCTGTGTTAAGTGTTAACCCACACAGTGTGAAAAAAAACCTTTCAATGACAGTCAAAAGAAAGAACTATAAATAATCTATATAATAAGATAGAGCGGTGTGGGTCCCTTTTAAGTTAACAACTTCTAATCTTGACCATTGAGACAAGTTTAGATATTTTAGACCGTCGGATTGATTGTTCACCAAAAATAGTTAATCCTATTAAATATTGCATTGTATCCTATTAAAACTCTAAATTATAAAGGAATTCCCTAAATTAATTTGAATTTGAATAAATACATGTCAATATCTAAATTGTCAACTTCAGTAAATACAAAACACAAATCTTGGGTAAAACTAAATCATTAGACTGTTTTTTTTTTTTTTTTTATAGCAAAAAAGAAATTCCCTAAATTAATTTGAATTTGAATATATACATATCTAATAGTAAATACAAAACACAAATCTTGGAATATAAACTTCCCATATCATACATATATTCAAAGAGTTTATTTTTTTTTATTATAGGTTTTTCTTTTTTCCTTTCCATGACTCTGATCAATTGACTTTCATAAAACTAATCAAACTGATATAATATGAGTGAAAAATCACATAAAGTTGAAGTTAATGAAGTGGGTTTTAACAATGAATTTCATAATTCAACTCTCAAGAAATGTATTCTCACTTGCACTTTTTTTTTTAAATCTAGGAAGCGTATTTGTTATATTCTATTGTCTATCTAGAAAATGGGTTTTTCCAGCACTATGGTTGTAAATTTTTCTACCATTTTGATTAGTTCCACCATTTTTATAGGTCATTTGATTAGTTCTATCAGTTTGATATAGTCGATAGGCCTAATAATTAGTGAAATGAGTAATGATGCTTCCCAAATATGGGCTAATTATAAATAATCACAAAAGTTTTGCTTTCCTTTTCTATTGCTTTCCAAAAGTTTAGAAAAAGTCTTTGTTTTTTTGGTTTTTGTTTTTTTTTTTTGTTTTCAATTCGTGCCCTCGGGCACGGGGGAAGTCTCTATGAATAAACATTAATTATACTTAGAATATTCATTTAATGTTGGTCTAAATATATTTAATTAAATTGAGTTAATGATATATTTAATATTGGAACCAATGTTTTCTTCACTTAAAATTCCAATCATATCTCAGATCTTATAAAGTATTGAATTTTTTTTTCCTGCTTCGTGCCCACGGGCACGGGTTAGTACTAAATAGCATGTGGGTTTGAATAACATGTACAATTTTACGCAAAAGATTTGAAAATTTTAAAGTATTGCATTTTTTTTTCCCTTTCTTCTTCTTCTTCTTTTTTTTTTTTTTTTTTTTTTTTGCATTGTGCCCACGAGCACGAGTTATTACTAGTATTTCAATAATAATAGGGATACATACCAAATAACACACTAAATGATATATTGTGCTTTAAATGTATGTATCCTGTGCTGTTTGAATTGTCACACTTTTCTGTGCATCACTTATACAGCACATGAAACATGTATTTAAAACTGATGTGTCATTTAGTGAATTATTTGGTGTATATCCTTATCATTTTTAATAATATTTTATCAAGTGATAAGAACTATGTAACTAGAGAGTCAATACAACATTTAATACAAAGAATACAAGTAGGTCAGACATAAACACTTGTCCACTCAAGAGCAATCCGTGAGATACTTTCCGTGTGCAAAATCCCTCCCCACGGACCCCACCTAGCACGCCTGGTACTCTTTCAAATAAAGCTGATCCACTTTTGGCTGCCCAAGACCACTGTATATTAAAGAATAGATGCATAGCATAGCATAGCTGGAGTCCAAGGTGGTAATTTTATGTAGGAAAATGCTTCTTGTACAGTTAGCACAGTATTGTATAAATTGTGCTTATCATAGTTTATATGGTATTTTTTTCAAAACTGTTATAAAAAAAAAATAGTTTTAGAAAAAACACTGTGTATATTATGAGAGGCACAATTTACACAGTAATGTGCCAACTGCACAGAAGCATTTTCAATAAAGATATTCTTTCAATGTATTAATTGCAGTAATACATTTTTCACTATACACATTTTTAACTTAACTCACATCGATGAGTTATTTGAAGGTAAATACTTTGAGAACACAGATTCTTACAACTTCATAAATATTACTATTACAAAAAAAATACATGGCAATCATATTTTCTTACAACTTTATAAATATTACCATCACATAAAGATAAAGGGATGTATATTTGCTTAATTTCTCTATAGATCCCAATGATGTACAGTCACTAGTTAAAAATAACGAAAATGCGAGAAATACGAAATTATCCCTATTAAAACTTAGTTTGTACTTTGATTAGTTTAGTTTGGACATTTGTTAGCTTAGTTCGCATCTATATTATTTACAAATGTTGAACTTTGTTATTAGGGTCAAATAGTTCTTTGATAAAGTCCAAAGATTGGTTAATAAAGTCCAAACGTGGATTAATAAAGTCCAAAAATTTATAAAAAAAAAATAAACAAATCAATGTTTAAAATCACCTTTAAAATCACATTCGTGAAGTTCTACTGAGGCTGAATATAGAGCTCTCAGCTCCTGCCACTACCACTGCAGAGCTCACATGGGTTCAACATTTGGTTAAATTTCTTCATGTTTACCTGTATGATATTCCTCTCCTCTGGTGTGTGACAATGTTTCTGCTATTTCCATGGCTTACAATCCCTTATTTCATGCTAGGACGAAACACAGAATTAGATTGTCATTTTGTCCGGAAAAAAGTCAATCACAACGAATTGGCTGTTGCTTTTGTTCCTAGTGAGAACCAAGTTGCTGATGTATTTACCAAAAGTTTTGTCCTCTGCCAAAGTTTCTTACTTTTAAGAACAAACTCATGGTCACCTCTTCCTCCCATTCGTTTGAAGGGGGATGTTAACCATGTATCCAAACTAGGGGTGTGTTTTGGAACGGAAATTCCGATTCCGACCGATTCCGATCCGAAAATTTCCGATTTTGGCAAGTAAAAATACATTCCGAATTCCGAAATTCCAATTCCGAAAATTCCAAAAAATTTCGGATCGGAATCGGAATTTTTTCAGAATTCCGAAAATTCCGAAAATATGCCGAAAAAATTCCGAAAAATATATTCCGAAAATTTTCCGAAAAAATTCAAAAATATTCCGAAAAAATTCCGAAATTACCTTACACTACTTGTCCCACATCGGTTAGCCATGAAAAAGGATAAGTAATGTGAGTCTATAAATTAGTCCCAACTTGATCCACATTAGTCCAAGCACTAAGCTTGTATCGGAAAATTTCCGAAATTTTTCCGAAAATATCCGATTCCGAAAAAATTCCGAATTTTCCGAAAATTCCAAAAATTTTGAAATTTCGGAATCGGAACGGAAAATGAAAATTCCGAATTTTCGGAATAGGAATCGGAACGCCGAAATAATTTTTCGAAAATTTCGGAATTTTTTCCGAAACCCCTATTTCCGATCCGATCCGGCCGAAACACACCCCTAATCCAAACAAACTCTACCGAACAGGTGGTCGTCAATATTGAGCACGTGGACACAGCAAAGTGGGCATTGGGCAAGTGGACTTTGATTAGTTGTATTTTCTTTTTAGCCTTTACCCTTTGACTGATTGATATAAATATAATGTATCTATATAATATTGTAAGAAGGAAAACTATGACTAAGACATATAAAATATGACTAATATGTGATTAGGATGTTGACTGGAATTTGATGAAGGCATTTTTTTTACCCCTAAAGGCATTTTTTTTGCCCTAAAGCCACAAACCCTCTCTAATTTCTACCCAGACCACCGCCAACCTCTCTCTCTCTCTCTCTCTCTCTCTCTCTCTCTCTCTCTCTCTCTCTTCCTCCCCCTCTCTGGTTCCCCACCAAACACTACCACCCATTTCTTCCTCTTCTTCTCCCTCTCTCGCCTCTCCACTCCTCTCCTCTCGGCTCAACCTCTCTCCCGATCTTCTCTCTCTCCTCATCCACCCTCACCCTCCTCCTCCTCCTCCACCCCAACCGTCCCAACCATCCCGATCCGATCTTCTCTCTCTCCTCATCCGCTGTCACCTCCTCCTCCACCCCACGCCACCCCCACGTCTGAAAAAGAAGATGGAAGATCGGAAAAATCGGCACAAAAAGAAGAAGAAGAAAAAGATCAACAGAAAGATCTGAAAAAACAAAGGAGATCGGAACAATGAAGAAGAAGATCGGAACATTGAAGATCCAAAAGATCGGGCAAAAATAAGAAGTAATAAATCATCGGAAAGGCAGGAAAAAAATAAGAAGATCGAAAAAAAAATTACTCAGGTATTGGGTTTATTTCTCTTTCCAATTGTTCTATGATTCCGAGCTATGAATAGTGATAAATTTGAGAATTCTAATTTGATGTTTTGAAATATCTGGTGTTCTGTGATTTCCCAATTGGGTTTCAAGAAATTCAGTTTTGGTTTTTCAAATTCCGTAATTACAAATTTGGGTTTGTACCAGGGAGGGTTAATTCGGTTGCAATTTGATTATCAAATGGGTTTAGTCCAATATTGAATTGGGGATTGCAGCCAAGGTTGGAATACAAGTTTTGGGTTATGATTTTTTTATTTCTGAAATTTAAATCCCCATACTAATTGATCTCTGATTCAGAAGTTGGATTTCAACAAATTCAATTTGGGTTTTTCAGGATGGAGTCATCATTTTGTATAGAAACGAAGGTATCATATGATAATCCCAGGAGAGAATGGATGGAATAGGCCTTTGGAAAATCATGTACTTGAAATTAAAACTCATCTGCTACATGGGTTGATTCACTGTAATGGGTTTGGTCATCTTCTCCATCTTCTCCGCGGCAGAGAGATCATGGATCTCTGGGACCGAATTTGCACAAATCTCCGAACCAGGTAGCACAATCCCACAAAAACATGATGATCTCGAATAATTAGTTACATTACTGAAAATATGCTCATTCTCAAAATGTTGCTTAAAACTATTGATTTTTGTGTTTAAGAAGGAATATAGTTAATTCTCATATTTATCAAAAAAAAATAATGATATTAAATTTCAAGTGACTCTTAGTTTATGAGAGAAATGAATGAAGGGAATTAGTACATTTATGTATAATGTTTGTACATGTTTGGTTTACAGAAAAATCTCAGTTGAGGATGAGTCGAAGAAGCATTTGATGGATCTTCGGTTGAACTACATGAACATTTGGGTTATGATCTTCGGTTGAACTACATGAACATTTTTAAATTTTGATGCAATTTTTTTAAGTAGACTTTAAACTACATGAGCATTTTTAAAATTTGAACTACATGTGCATTTTTAAATTTTGAACTACATGAGCATTTTTAAATTTTTAATTAGACTTTAAACTACATGAGCATTTTAATTTTGATGCAGTTTTTTTTTTGGTCATCAATTTTTTGGTAGTTTTAAAAAAACAAACCATTTTTTCAATTGTTTATTTGGGGGTTTGATAGGTTTTTAGTAGTGAAGGCCTTCTTAGATCACTTTGAAAGCATTTGGTCAGCAATTTTTTTTTTTGCTTCCCAAGTATTTCAAACACAGTAATTTCTCAAAGGTTCATTAGTTGTCTTTCAATCGTTTCTCAAGCTTCATTAGTTGTCCAGATCATGATATTCAATTGGTTGATAGTTTTTTTAGTAGTGAAGGCTTTCTACATCACTTTGAAAGCATTTGGTCAGAATTTTTTTTTACCAGATCATTTTCCTGCAAATTTCGTCTGAATTGCTTCCCAAGTATTTCAAACACAGTAATTTCTCAAGCTTCATTAGTTGTCTTTCTCAAGTATTTCAAACACAGTAATTTCTCAAAACTTTATATTATGTTTGGTTGTTATTTTTATAATTCAATTGTTTATGAATAAACACCAGTATGTCCTTTATTTTTTGGATTCTTGCTTCATTTTTTTTTTTTCATTTTAATCCCCCCATAATTGTGCATGAAAACTTAAATATTATTTTTCAAATCATTTTCCTGCAATTTTCGTCTGAATTGCTTCCCAAGTATTTCAAACACAGTAATTTCTGAAGCTTCATTAATTGTCTTTCTCAAGTATTTCAAACACAGTAATTTCTCAAAACTTTATATTATGTTTGCTTGCTATTTTTATAATTCAATTGTTTATGAATAAACATCAGTATGTCCTTTATTTTTGGGATTCTTGCTTCATATTTTTTTCAATTTATTCCCCAATCTATTGAAATTGTTTGTGCATGATTCATATGTATTGAAATTGTTTGTCAGCATACATAAATTTTTTTGTATGTTCTGATTTTACTGATTTGTTCATCAGCATACAATCACCAATCTCTTGCTTAAATATGCCCTTCCTTATCAAGGATATCCAAATTTTTTACTACTTCCTATGATTGTTCCTTTCCTTGAAAGTTAAAATCTCATTGACTAAAATTTTTAATTGATTCAATCCCCCCATAATTGTGCATGAAAAATTAAATATTATTTTTGCAGATTGTCCTCGAACATTCCTGAATTAACTCATTATCAATCTGACAATTTTATGCCCCTAATTTTAGGATGATTTTCTGAATTGGAAAGTTGGTAATATGTTGGAAAGTTGGATTTATTTCCATTCCAAATTAACTTTGCAACTTTCCAAATTAACTTTTAGTCAACTTTCCATTCTATAAAAATTTGGATTAATAAAATACTGATTAATAAAATAGATTTTTTAGTCAACTTTCCAACTTTCCAAATTAACTTCATTTCCATTCTATATAACATTCCCTCTCTATATCACTCACAACTCACGTAAGCACATCTTTCTCACTCTCTCTGCACCTCTCTCTGAGTCTCTATACTCACTGCCTCACTGTCCAACACCGCTGCCCCCGGCCACGTGCACTGCATCCATCGCTCTCTCTCATTATCTTACGCAGTCAACACATCATCTCTCTCCCACTCTCTCACGTTATCTCTCTCGAGTTTATTTCCTGCATTATTTAACAGGTATGCCCTTAGTTTTGAATAACTTAATTATCATAGTTGACAAGGACCATGCTACGATTTGCCTAAACATTTAGTTCGATAAGATATTACATGTTGGGTGTTATTTGTACAGAATCTGTTCAGGTCGCTCTTTAGAGTTCCAAAATCACTAAAATGATATTTGATTTTTATAAAGTCATTCTGATATCAAATCCTTGAGTTTGTGCCATGTTTTAAATTTTAAAAATAATGGTTCATGTTTAGCTAAATTAGGGACTACGTTAGATTATTCAAGCTAAAAATGAATAGTTAAAACAACTTAGAGAAGGGTTTCAAGGAGGGACCACAGACCATTTCAACATCCTCCAGTGAAAATCAAATGGGCTCACACTTACATGTGTTGGTTAGTTTGAAAAGAAATTTGCATAAGATTAATTACAATAGTCCAAGTATAAACGTGTTTTGTGTGACCTATATAAGGGCATGGGTCAAAAACGAGTCGACTCGTTTGACATGATTAATAAAAAGGTTGGGTCACACTTTAAGTGGGTCAACCCGTCTAACCCGTTTGACCCGATTAGGTGCGGGTGGTCAACCTGTCCAATCCGTTTGACCCGATTAGTTGCGATTGTGGCATTTTTTTTTTAGTTCTAAAAATCATTTTTAATCTAGAAGTCTAAAATACAAATAAAATAAATAAGAAAAAAAAATATTGATTTCAAAAAAAGACTCAAAAAATATAAAATAAAGTTGCTGTTTTTATCCCAAAAAAAAAAGGAGTGGTTACTAACTTACCAAACAAGTAAATACTAAATAGACATTAAATGATAAAAATTTACAAACACAATGTAAAAATATATACTATATATATATACATATACTATAAGACTATATAATAAATGTGAGTTGAAAACTAATGCAGTATAATAGATATAAGGTAATTACAAGTTTATGAAAGGACATAACATATTGTTCTACTATTAGTATCTACTATTTTGAATTTGTTGAAACTTTTTTTTTTTTTGGGAAATTAAACCATTTTTTTTTCTTCGGAAATTAGAATTGTACGTTGAAACCTTTTTAACCACCAAAATAAGAAGTCACATATTTAAACTCGAAGAGATAGTGATAGATGTTTGTAACTTTCGCATTAAATGCAAATTATGCAATGGGCCGGAGGAGAGAGAAAAGTTTTGACAAACAAAACGTAGCTTTTTTGAATTTTTTAATTTTTAAAGAAGAAAACAAAGTTCCAAAAACTTGGAAGTAAATAAAAAGCAAGAGGTCGACGCACAGATAAATTAATAGGTCGACGCATTTCAAAGATTTTGCTACTGACTTAACTGGACCATGAATAGGTCGACCCATAGGAAGAATATTTTCTGTCAAAAACTTGTGCACCAGATTTTGCCTTCAAGGCCAAATACCCACTTCAAAACACACTCAAAAGTAACCATTTTTGGTCTAAACTCATCAAATTAAACATGATAGATAGCTAGAGTAAAGTTGAACATCCCCAAATCAAACCCCATGGAATTAAAAAACAGTCATTTATCAGTAAAGTTGAGACATATAACTAAATGCTCTACCATAACCATGCATACATATATTTTAGTGTGGGGATCACTGGTCCACTAGAATGAGTGGCCCGGATCATTTTGGTGGACAAATTTTGTGCATATTTCGGTGCACAAATTATTTCTCAAAAAAAAAAAATCACCAAATCTCATCATGATCTTTTTTTTATAACTCTCGGTTTCCGGGCCAGTTGTGCATCTCGATTAATCACAAGTGCCCACTAAACACCGTACAAATCTAGCGAGTTCATTAAATGCATGCAGTCTGTAATTGCCATTGTTTATTATTTTCCATTAATAAAATTTTCTCCTTGTGAGGTGAGCGTCTATGCCATGTTACATCTACTCAAAACCTTTTTCATAATTAACACATCTTGATCGTTGATTTCGATGGTTGCCGTGTGGCACTTGTGTGGGACCTTCATGGGGTCTGCAGAAATCAAGGATCATGATGTGTAATTGTGAAAAAAGGTTGTGGATGTAACAATCCTCGTTATCATATGCGCTCACTGGCGGAGGCACATAGGGACGAGGGGGGGCCAGGCCCTCCCTGAGATTTTGAGAATTAAAATTTTGCCCTAATTTTTTTTTTAGTATTTTACATTTAGGCCCCCCCTCAACTATGTTTAGGCCCCCCTCTCAGTTTATGTTTAGGCCCCCTCAACTTATGTTTAGGCCTTCAAAGGGGTCCAAAGCCCGATTTAGTGCTATCAACTACATATATATTGATATACAGGTATATACAACTCAAAGGAAAGGCGCCTAAAATTTTAAAATTACACTTTTAGTGTGATAATTTTATGCGTTTTAGAAATAAGCTCCCTTAAAATTTTGAAAGACACTATACAATATTTACGCGTGACTCACCCAATAGACTTAGAGCATCTCCAATGGGGCTACCAAATCCACTACCAAAGTTATAAAATAATAGCTCATCAAATTTAACCCACTTCAATGTAAGGCTAAATGCTCTACTAAAAAATGACAAAGTCATTTACATTGTCAAATTTGAGAGTTCAAATGACTTTTGTCAAATGAGTGGGCCCCATGAATATTTGCAATACCAAGGGATATATTTTGTGCTTTTACTTTTATATCCTTCCAAATGTCGATAAATAAAAAACTTGAACCCAATTTTTATATTGTGCTCTCTTGCCCAATTTAAATCTTTCTCACAATTTATAGTGTTTGCACAGATTTAAAAAAATAATAACAAAAAGAAATCTGTTTTGAAAAAAATATTGTGCAAATTGTGAGAGGCACCGTGTGCAAGGGTGGCTGGGTCAGTCCACATTGGCTGTATATTAAAGAATAGATGCATAACATAGGTGGAGCCAAGGTGGTATTCTGATGTCTGAAAATGCTTCTGTGCAGTTGGCACAGTACTGTGTAATCTGTGCTTCTCACAATATACAAAGTGTTTTTCCCAAAACTGTTTTTTTTTAAACAATTTTGAAAAAAATACTATACAAACTATAACAAGTATAATTTACACAGTATTGTACTAACTATACAAGAAGCATTTTCCTACATAAAATTACCACCTTGGACTCCAGCTATTCTATGCTATGCATCTATTTTTTAATATACAGTGGTCTTGGGCGGCCAAAAATGGATCAGCTTTATTGGAAAGAGTACCAGGCGTGCTAGGATGATAGGATGTTTTTGTTCAACAAAAAAAAAATAATCCCCCATTCTATTTTGTGAGTCTTATATTTTATTTTTGGATGTCCTAAAATTAGTGTCCAGTTTTATAAATTTGTGTACAATTTTTACTTACTTTCTAAAACTATCCCTCCTTGAAATCTACACCAAGACAAAATTTAAAAAGTTGTTATAATAATTAGGGGCAATTGTGGAAAGTAGATGTAGATTCTTTTTGTCTCTTTAATAAGTTGAGTTCCCAAAGATGGACTCACAAAATAGAACGGAGGGAGTAAAAAATCCGTGATCACTCCAGAGCAATTCGTGATCAAACTGTGATGATAGGATGTTTTTGTACAAGAAGCATGTACCAAACTGTGATCACTCCAGAGCAATCCGTGAACAAACTGTGAGCTACATAACAGTGATAGGATATGTTTTTGTTCAACAAAAAAAAATAAAAAATCTCACAGTTTGACTCTCTAGTTACCTTGTAAGTGTTTGTTCAACTAGCTCAATTAATTGCAGTAATTCATTTTTCACTATACACATTTTTAACTTAACTCACATTGATGAGTTATTTGAAGGTAAACACTTTGAAAACACAGATTCTTACAATTTCATAAATATTACTATTACAATAAAGATACATGGCAACCATAATTATCATATTTTCTTACAACTTTATAAATATTATCATTACATAAAGATAAAGAGATGCATCTGATACCCATGTTGGCCACCAAAGTTATAAGTCCCATGACATTCATATGAATCATAGGGCAATACATATGGTAATCCAACTGACCTCTATAACACAAACACAAAAATTAATTTTTTATTAGAGAAGTAATGAAGATATTTTAATTAAGTGACGCTATAGTCATCATTACAATCTAACGTGAATGAGTGCATTTACATTTGATGAAGAGTCTCCATTAAATTCATGTGCATTAGAATATGTTGGAGTATTACTTTCGCTAAAATCTGTAAAATTTCTAATAAAATAATTATTTTGGTCGACAAAAAGTAATACAAACATGTATAAAATAAATAGAATGTATCGAAAAATGTTAATATAGATTTTACTATGAACTAACCTTTCTTTTGGAAGGTGCTTTATTTTTTGGGGGTCTAATTTTCAAAGTTTGCTTTTTTGCACCCTTCTCTCCGCTTTTTGACTTGATATTTGGGTCTCTTGAGCCATTTTCCGAAATAATATCACCACAAGTATCAAGATAATGCTCTTGTTTAATAATTGTAAGATTGTTCCCATCAAAACAAAAAAAAAAAAAATTTAATTAATAGCAAGATTGTCCTTTTTTAGTGACGAGATCCAAGGGGCAGAAGTGTCAATGCGAGGTTGACGAGTAAGAAATTGCTTATATATATACATATTTTTTTTTTTTGTTACAAAGAAACTGCTTATCTGCAACTGCAAGACCAAGACCAAAATCAGAAGACAACTTGGCATGTTGCGTAGTTGCTGAGGAGTTGGCAATATGCATGGGTCCCACCAAATCTGTGCTAGGAAGTAGGAACATTAAAAACAACAATAAAAACCCTTTATGAAAGGGAGTTGGCATTGTGCAATGCACCACGAAATTTTGGTCAAGGTGCACAACCGTAGTTTCCACTAAAGTGGAACCAAAAGGCTGTTAGACTCGAGAAATTAAGGGATGCATTGAATGCCCCATGTGGGGCTTGGTAGCTTTCCCCTGAGTTTTAGGCTTTTACTAAAGAAAGTTTAGAATTTAGAACATCTTTAAAAGAGAAGGCAAAATTTGTACATCAAATGACTCATTTGATGTAAGAATTTATATTTGTCTCATGAATCAAACACATGCTCTCCAAAGGATATACCAAATGTTGATTATTTTAATATATCTTTAGTTTTCGATATTTTTATATTCAAACTTTTTAATCACTTTTAATCATCCAACCACTCTCTCTCTCTCCCCCACATTTTTATTCTAAAAAAATAGATTTGATGCAATAGACAAATGTAGCAAAGTTGCTGTAATTGACAAGGGCAGCAAAGTTGTTGCTTCTATTTGATGCTCCCTTTGGAGCTCATTTGGCTCATATGGCACAACAAATAATTTTGGTGCAATGATTTGCTGCCATTGTTGGAGATGGTTAGCTCGTGAGTTACAAGTAAATTATTTGAAAACCCTTTATGAAAGTGAAATCTCAAAGATTAAACTAAATGATTCAAATCAATCGTATATAATAATAATAATAATAATATTGCACCGCCCAACACATTCCTGTCCAATTTCTGAACATTACAATAGATCAATTAAGAAACATAGCTGTGTTAAGTGTTAACCCACACAGTGTGAAAAAAATCTTTCAATGACAGTCAAAAGAAAGAATTATAAATAATATTTCAATAATAATAGGGATACATACCAAATAACATACTAAATGACACATTGTGCTTCAAATATGTGTATTCTATGCTGTTTGAATTTTCACACTTTTCTGTGCATCACTTACACAGCACATGATACATGTATTTAAAGCTGATGTGTCATTTAGTGAGTTATTTAGTGTGTATTCCTATCATTTTTTATAATATTTTATCAAGTCATAAGAACTATGTAACTAGAGAGTCAATACAACATTTAATACAAATAATACAAGTAGGTCAGACATAGACACTTGTCCACTCAAGAGCAATCCGTGAGATACTTTCCGTGTGCAAAATCCCTCCCCACGGACCCCACCTAGCACGCCTGGTACTCTTTCAAATAAAGCTGATCCACTTTTGGCTGCCCAAGACCACTGTATATTAAAGAATAGATGCATAGCATAGCATAGCTGGAGTCCAAGGTGGTAATTTTATGTAGGAAAATGCTTCTTGTACGTACAGTTAGCACAGTACTGTATAAATTGTGCTTATCATAATATGTATGGTATTTTTCTCAAAATTGTTATAAAAAAAAAATAGTTTTAGAAAAAACACTATGTATATTATGAGAGGCACAATTTACATAGTACTGTGCCAACTGCACAGAAGCATTTTCAATAAAGATATTCTTTCAATGTATTAATACATTTTCAATGTATTAATTGCAGTAATACATTTTTCACTATACACATTTTTAACTTAACTCACATCGATGAGTTATTTGAAGGTAAACACTTTGAGAACACAGATTCTTACAACTTCATAAATATTACTATTACAATAAAGATACATGGCAACCATATTTTCTTACAACTTTATAAATATTACCATCATATAAAGATAAAGGGATGCATATTTGCTTAATTTCTCTATAGATCCCAATGATGTACAGTCACTAGCTAAAAATAACGAAAATGCGTGAAATACGAAATTATCTCTATTACAACTTAATTTGTACTTTGATTAGTTTAGTTTGTACATTTGTTATCTTAGTTCGCATCTGTTATATCTATTATATATATCTAAATCCTAAGGCCAAAAGCCTTCAATTAGGCATGACAACTGGCGCCTACATGGCTTCATATCCTTGCAGAACTATCACCTACGTGGATAAATCTTAATATACGTTCTTTCTAGGCTGAAGAAAGATCAAGGCAATTGTGTCTTACCGTCTCCTACTCTATCTCACAGAATCAATCAATAAACGGCAGCGCCTTTTCCTCTCCCGGCAACATCCATCCAACAGTCGCTGGTACATATTAATTTTCATTTGTAGATTTTTATTTTCCAAAATAGAAGAATCTAGAAACCTTATCAAAGCCCCTATATTACTTTGCATCAATCTGTAATGCGTCTTGCCTTCGCTACCCCATTGGGAACTCATCAGGTATTCCTTCGATGTGAGTCTCTTTCCTATGTTTCTTAAATCTTTTACATATGTTTCTGACATTCTGTTTATATTAATTTGAACATATATATTCATAGCTCTATGGTTTCTCTGACTACTTCTATTGCTGATTCTTTTGCGGTACTGCAGTACCGGGCTAATTCCATTGATTCTTTGTGTATATGATTGTTTATATAGTTATTTGGAGATAATGGTTGCTTTGATTGATCTGATATGTTGCTTTTGGGATGGGATTAGGATTGGCAAGAGGTAGGTGTGATGATATTCTATGGAATGCATTCAAACTATTTGCTTTTTGTCCTAAGAGAGATCTTTGCTTTATGTGCTGGGTTATGGTGAGTCATGCAGGTTTTCTTTTTGACCTCTGTTTGGGTGCCTTAAAATTCCTCAGTAACTTCAAATTATTAATTAGTGAATCTTGCTTCTTGCCATTGAAAAAAATATATATATTTAATTACAATGCCTGGCTTCGTAGGCTTTTTCTTTTTGGTCTCTGTTTGGGTGCCTTAAAATTTGTCTGTAACTTCAAATTATTAATGAATCTTGCTTCTTACCATTCAAAAAAAAATTGCAATTCCTGGCTTCTTGGGCTTTGTGGCTTCTTGGCTTTATAGTCCATTCAGTGGAAATATGTGTGTGTGTGTGTGTGGTCTCTTTCTTGCTAATTCGATCATAGGTTAATTAATAGCTTTCTCTATGAGTGTTACTCTCTTTTTCCACAATACACCAAAAAAATTCTACATATGATCTCTTAAGTGAAAGGTAAGATCCTCTATGTGGCTTTTAGCTTATCATTTCTGATTTGCTGCTAGATTCCAGAGTTCAATCAACTGATTTCAGTGTTAAGGCGATTACAACATAAAATTTGCAATAAACATTCTTGCTTTGCCAAATTCCTTTCATCAAGTGAGAAATTAGTACCAATTCATTCAGTTAATCAACTGAGTATGGTATTCTTTTTTTAATATCATAGGTAATCTACCATTGTAGAAGACGAAGTGTTGGTCATTCCTTTCAAGCAAGACTTTCAATGTTGGTGTCCAAGAAGCAATTATACTGTGACAATAAAAATGAGTGAAGTGACCAAGGATATTTCTTTTTTCCTTCTTCCCAATCACCTATAAAATTAGCAAAGAAGGATGTAACTCATTTTTTCTTCTGACTAAACCTTTTTATGCAGTTTATGCACATATTGCTACATTATTTTTCATTGACCTCTATGTTGGTGCCATAGTATCCATTCAATGGGTTGATGTTGTAAGTCTCTTTCTCCTTTCCTTTCTTTACCAAGAGGAGACAATTCTTGGTGTGCAACTATCTACAGCTTGATAGTTTAATACTCTTAAATTATATTGCTATTGTTCTTAAGTTTACAAATTTCCAAACGCACTATTTCCCACTCAATTTTCTAAGGATGTTTCATATTTCTAGCTTCTAAAAATTTCGTGACTATGTGACTTCGTTTGGTTCATGAGCCCGTGCATTTGCACGGGTTCTCGACTAGTATATATCTAAAAGACAAGGCCAAAAGCCTTCCCACAATGCTCCACTTGACGCCTAGGTGGAATTTTCTTATGAGAGACTTCAGTCTATGTGGCGCCTGCATGGCGAATACAATGTTCCTCACTCTCTCTCTCTCTCCTCTTTTTGGTATTGCTAACCGTATGCTCTTCATCTTCACTGCCATCAATAAGTGAAAAGTTTCAACTCTTCCTATTCTCTCATTTCTTATCCCATGAATCAATAAGTTTGCAAAATGATTATAGCATTCACTTTATCTTCTTTATTAAATAAATGAAAGGTTACAATTCCTCCTCTTCTCTCATCTTTCACATGCATACATGTGTACTCATGCATTCCCCCATAATCCATGACAACTCATAGAAATGGATGAACCCATTTAGCCGGATTTCCATTATTCATTGAAAATTGGATGCCCATTAAAAACCTTCTTGATATTGTATTCTGCAATCCAACACATTTTGCAATCCAACACAACATTTAGGTACAAATTATGTTATGGGTTTTGTAATTTTTATACAAATTTGTAATGGGTTTTGTAATTTTTATGCTACGTGTTCATAAATAAGTAGTAACAGAGGTCAGATTTGTGTAGATGTAGCCATCATGTTCACCACATCGTTTGTATAGCATTGTTGTAGTATAGTTACTCCACAGGCTGGTAGAGTTTATCATTTTTTTTATGCAAAACCATTTTTCTTTTTTCTCTTTTTGTGTGTCTCATGCTTTTCTTTATTTATATTGATTTCCACCCTATTGTGGGCATGCTGGCATTTGTTAGTTTTTGGTCTTTCTCATAGGTTGCTTCAATTTAGATCAAAGTTGAGAATGTACGAACTCATCGACATCCTTTTTCTTTTCTGAAATTTTGCAGGGCCCTGCATCTAATCCGGAAACAAATTGTGGGTATTTTAAGTGGGCCGCTTCTAAAGCAAAGGGCAAAAAATGATGAATCAACAAAAAAAAAAAGAGTCAATATTTTAATCTTTCAAGGCTGAGATTTTGATTACAAGATGTACAGCCATCCATTTCTTGCATATTATTGAGTATGTTCTCTTCAGCGTGCAAAGCAGATAATCGTATTCTGTGAATTTGGTAACTTATGTATGTTAGTGTAACTGTGTAAGTAAGTTTAATCCCACATAAGTCTCTTCGCTTTCCTTTGTTGAGTGTGAGGCACCACATAGGCACTACCTTCAAAGTACACAAAAATTCTCCTCTTATACTAATAATACTTACTTTGGGTTTAAAAGAATATGTGATTATATATGTATGTATGCATGTATGGCAATAGGGGATTCATGAACTCATATCTCTCAATGTGGTTGCTTTTGTAAAATTGGTAGCAAAGGGAATTTCTTTCACTGTGACAAATGTGGTATGATAAGCCAATTTTTCCTAAGTTTTAAACTTTGTTCAGTCTAGAATTGCACTAGAGCATTTCCAGAAAAAAAAATAAAAATAAAAAATGCTAAGTATATTGGTTTTGTGCACCTAAACTATCCACCGACTGTATGTGTCGCAACAATTTTGAAATTAATTCAAACTTTATTTGGTAACTGATGAATAATTTGAATAATTTGGGAAATCCATATCAGTAGGTGGATAGTTTTGGTGTCTCGTGTAGGTATACCTAACATTACTCGAAAAAAAAAGGGATTGCACTGGAGTTGATTTGTGGTGGTTTTTGGTTATCCATGGTTTCAGGATGTTGCTATTCAAATCTAATCAAAGATGATCATTATAGTGTGGAAAGAGCAATGCACCATAACTGTCCTGTTTGCGTTGAGGTAAAATAAGCACAAGGGAGTTAAAGTGTCATTGGGCTAAATCATAGGGGGGTAAAGTATCATCGGACCAAAGTGGTCACTAATTTTAGGGACTTAACACTCTCCGTTAGATTCTGTATCGGTGACACTTTACCCGAAAGCACAGGGGGTTAAGTGGTCACTTTTAAACTACTAGGGGTTAAATAGTCATCGAACCAAACCACAATGGGACAAAGTATAATTAACCCAATAAGTGAAAAAAAAAATGAGACCAAAACACGTTCTATTATTAATCCAAAAAAGAGAGACCAAAACACAGTCTATTATTAACCAAAAAACAAAACAAGTTTCAAAAAATGTTTTGATTCTCAAAGCAACAATCAAGTTCTTGGGTTTTTGTTTATCTGTAGTTTTTATTTGATTCAATGAGAGTATTAATTACTGTCCTACCATGTGGGCACACTATACATTTGGAATGTCTGAAAGAGATGGAACAACATCAGGTGGTAAGATTTTTCCCCTTTCTCTTTCACCTTTTGCTTTTCATCTAACATCTAGATTTTCCTTAATATACATATATTTTTTTATTTAAGTCATTGAGGTTTTCAACTATGTGATTTAGGTGTTTTTTTTCCCTTATACTGGGCTTCTTCTTGGTAATATTCCCCACTTTCATTGTTTGTTGTTATTTTTGTTTTGTTTTCTTTATTTTTTTTTTCTTTTCTTTTCTTTTTTCTTTCTTTCTTTCTTTCTTTTTCCATTCCTGCATGACCCTCACATTCTATTAGGATCAAACATTTTGGACAACACAAAAATAAAATAAAATCATAGGTACGTTGTATCAATTTCTCATAAACGAGCCCTATAAAGTCATTGGGAACGAAGAACAAATCTGAAAGCAACCTAGCTTAGATTTTTCTGGACACGTTTCAAGTTGAAATTAGTACACTGCAATGCTCCATTTGAACCCAAAATAGTTAAATTAAAACTATCAGTATAAAATTTGATTAATTCGCATACAAATGGTTTTGAAATTTATTTTTTTCCGTTGGATATTATTTTGAATTTTCCATATCTTGACATCTAATACCAAACCTTTTGAATTGGGAACTATTAAAATAGTGTCCTATGCTGAGTCATTTTTTAAAAAAAATAATTTGAAAATACTAATAATAATAAGCTTGGCCAGATCTTTATGCATTTGTTAGAAAATTTACCCAATTTTAGTCCAATTTTCCGCAATCATTCACTATATACAAGTACTAATACTATTGAGCCCGTGCATAGCACGGGTTCTCGACTATAGATTGCCGAAGCAAAAGCTGCCTCTACAGCTTGCCACCTCAGCAACCTATTCTGCTACCAAAAATCTTACGTGTGCGCTTTATATCTCTCTGTCGCTCAACCTCTCTCCACCGCCCTATATCTCTCTCTCTCTCTCTCTCTCAACCTTTCCATCTCTCCGAAAAACCCATCGCCTCCTGCTGGCGCATCAACTCCTCTCTTCTCCTCCAAATTTGCCTCTTCATTTCCTCTCTCTCTCTGTCTCTTCATTCACCTCCTTAAATATGTAACCCAATTATCACATAGTCCATTCAAAGCAAACCACTGACGATTTGATTCAGGGTCCAGTCGCCAGTAGGGGTCACTTACTTTATAGTCTCCTTGCCTCACCGTTGCCGCTGTCGCCGCCTTGCATCACCGGCCGTAGCCGCTGCCCTCTCCCGCTCTAAACACCACAGTTATGTCCAGTCTCATGGATCTCGAGCCTTGTGTCACAGACAGCAGATCTGGACCATTCCATTGAACGCAGTGTACCTAAAAATGGTACAATTTTTCCCATAGTCCGATTTTTCTTTGCATGCTCAGTTTATTTTTCGAATCTATGAATAGCAATGTCCTGAAAATGGCACTGTGTAGAGCATGATTGTTGGGATTTGAGAGATTATTTTTCTGGCCTTTGGTGCTATCTAAAAAAGGAAAGAGATTTGGAAACCCTAAACAGCCTCTTAGATGTGTAGGTTGTTGTGATTTTCTATATTCGTAATGCATTGTAGCCGTTTGTTAAAATGTCTTCATGTGATAGGTGGCTGGAAACCCTAAAGAGCCT
Organism: Hydrangea macrophylla; assembly: GCA_033977485.1. Classification (NCBI taxonomy): domain Eukaryota; kingdom Viridiplantae; phylum Streptophyta; class Magnoliopsida; order Cornales; family Hydrangeaceae; genus Hydrangea; species Hydrangea macrophylla. Next base: position 34,116,464 of record CM066988.1, read on the forward strand.
CTGCTTTGCCCTCAATTCCAATTGTAAATTTTTATTTTTTTTCCTCTTTTCCCCTCTTTTCTGTTAAATTTAGGAATCAAACTTGAATTAAGAACTTGAACTAACGTGGGATGATGTTTAGTTGATTTATAACCCATTTTTTTCCCACTTTGTATTCTTTGTATACCCCATATCGCCATTTGATAGAAATGAAGACACTCAATGGACACTCCAATTATCCCCCAAAAGCCATTAGATGCCATGAACGACGGCTCCTCTCGGTCTGTAGACACGAAGTGTTCGTTGAATGTGATGAGGTCAATAGGCCGGATACTTCCTCTGCATATTCCCTGATTAAGATGAAAACAGGTATAAATGTAGATGTTTATTTTGTGTGTGTGTGTGTGTATATATCTATATATATATATATATATTTGTATATGTGATGATATCATAATCAAATCTTTCGTACCATTTGTGTAAACAAGGCTCTCTTATGCCTTTTAGGCACCTGAGCGAGGAGAGAGTTTGATTGCATTGGACTAAGGCAGCTTAGGAGATTGTAAAATGCTAAAGAGGCGTGCCAATTATACGTTTTCCCCCTCTCACATAGGTAATACATAAATATATGTTTACAAATTCCTCTACATACTCCCTGGGTTGTTTTAGCCCCTTCTTTTGGAGTACAAGATATTCCTTTTTCAATCACCATCACGTATTAAATGTTGAGTAAATTTAGGAATTTGCAATTTGATTTACAGAGGTGCATTTTTAATTTTTTTTGTCACGAGAAGGATATGATGTGTTAATTTTGCTGGTCAATTTGTGTAGAAAATTTGTTCGTAGAAATTGGTAAACATGTGATTTGATATTCTTCTATGTGACACTTATAAGTTTAACTGATTGTTTGGATTTGTTTATTACAACAATTTTTATTTGCACACCTTCTGGATGTGTTAGGAAATGGATTTTTGTTCAATGTGTTCAAATAATTTGATCACATTGTTAATATTTGAGCGAGTACTTCATGCGTTAGGAAATGGAATTCTATTCTAATTTTCCCAGCGTAGTTACATAGAATTGATTATACCGTACAACCCGTGATAGCATACTGATAATATTTTCCTAAATGTCTCTTGACTGTTCCAAGGTCTTTTATGGACCTTTTAAAAACTTTAAGGCTTTGTTTGGTTCATAGATATTGGGAAGGAAAAGAGAAGGTGCAACAAGAAAAACACCTTTCATTGTTTCGCTACCAAGGTAAGTAGGAGAGAGAGAAAAAAATTGCACATTTAAATTCATTCTGCCTTCTTAGATTTCAACTATTTTTCAGAAATTATTAGTTTTCTTTTCTTCCCCACAGCCTTCCACATCAGCCTTCCTCTTTTCTATTAATAAATAAGGATAAAATATCCAAACTTCTTGCTTCAAATGCTTTTTCTTCTGGTTTGTCTCAACCGTGGAACTATTCTGGCAAGTAGGATCATATCTTACCAATAATTTTGCTGTTGCCTGTGGTTAATGTGACAGTGAACAAGTATAGCGATGAAGGGCGGAGTCTTCAACTCAAAAAAGATGCAACTTCTACCTTTGAATTACACCACTCATACGTAAATGAGGCTAAAGAAGTGGAGAAATATTAAAGTTAATACGGAAACTCTGTTGATTTTTTTTTTCCCCTTATCATTCTGCATTTGAGCACTTTGATGGTTTTGGAAATAACCAAATTCATGAGGACATTGAGGATTATTATTATTATCTTTTAATTAAGAATTTTTTTGAACTTAGTATAAAGGAGATGGTTGAACCATACATAATATACATTAAAATCTTGAATTAGTTTTAGACCTGCTTTGAATTAGCTCTGGTATGGTCATTTGTAGTCAAGAAATAGATATTCGGAATTGCCATCTTATGGTTTCCAATGGAAAAATCAGATTTCGCTGCATTTTGGAATATGTTTTAATTTCCCTATGAGTTACGCAATGGTTCCTAAATTTGGAATATTTCAAATGCTATGGGATTGATACCTACATGAGTTGGTTTGTAGTTCCACGAATGCTCCACTTGATGTGATTCAGCCAAAGCATTGGAAACCATGCTTGGGATCCAAATTTGGGAACCATATCATTTCTTGAACTGATAAACAATATTAGTTTTTTTTTTGGTTGATAACTGCCTGTGCATAGCACAGGTTATCGACTAGTTTATATTATTTACAAATGTTAAACTTTGTTATTAGGGTCAAATAGTTCTTTGATAAAGTCCAAAGATTGGTTAATAAAGTCCAAACGTGGATTAATAGAGTCCAAAAATTTATAAAAAAAAATAAACAAATCAATGTTTAAAATCACCTTTAAAATCACATTCGTGAAGTTCTACTGAGGCTGAATATAGAGCTCTCAGCTCTTGCCACTACCACTGCAGAGCTCACATGGGTTCAACATTTGGTTAAATTTCTTCATGTTTACCTGTCTGATATTCCTCTCCTCTGGTGTGACAATGTTTCTGCTATTTCCATGGCTTACAATCCCTTATTTCATGCTAGGACAAAACACAGAATTAGATTATCATTTTGTCCGGAAAAAAGTCAATCACAACGAATTGGCTGTTGCTTTTGTTCCTAGTGAGAACCAAGTTGCTGATGTATATACCAAAAGTTTGTCCTCTGCCAAAGTTTCTTACTTTCAAGAACAAACTCATGGTCACCTCTCCTCCCATTCGTTTGAAGGGGGATGTTAACCATGTATCCAAACAAACTCTACCGAAGAGGTGGTCGTCAATATTGAGCACGTGGACACAGCAAAGTGGGCATTGGGCAAGTGGACTTTGATTAGTTGTATTTTCTTTTTAGCCTTTACCCTTTGACTGATTGATATAAATATAATGTATCTATATAATATTGTAAGAAGGATAAGTATGACTAAGACATATAAAATATGACTAATATGTGATTAGGATGCTGACTGGGATTTGATGAAGGCATTTTTTTTACCCCTAAAGGCATTTTTTTGCCCTAAAGCCACAAACCCTCTCTAATTTCTACCCATACCACCGCCGCCCTCTCTCTCTCTCTCTCTCTCTCTCTCTCTCTCTCTCTTCCTCCCCCTCTCTGGTTCCCCACCAAACACTACCACCCATTTCTTCCTCTTCTTCTCCCTCTCTCGCCTCTCCACTCCTCTCCTCTCGGCTCAACCTCCCTCCCGATCTTCTCTCTCTCCTCATCCACCCTCACCCTCCTCCTCCTCCACCCCAACCGCCCCAACCATCGCGATCCGATCTTCTCTCTCTCCTCATCCACCGTCACCTAAGAAGCACGAGTGCTTCAAAAATGGTGCCGCACGCGCACTTAGTGCGTATGGAGTGCGAGTGCGGCTGGAGTGCGCCTTAGTGCGCGTGTAGTGCGTGTGGACTCCATGTGAGTTCTTGGTTGTGCCCGAGTGCGGCTCGAGTGCGGCAGAGTGCGTCGTGAGTGCGTCGTGAGTGCGGCAGAGTGCGTCGTGAGTGCGGCTCGAGTGCGGCAGAGTGCGTCGTGAGTGCGTCCCGACACTCCGTGAGTGCGGCGACATCTGATTTTTTATATATTTTTTTCCAGGGTTTCCTATATTATTTTTACAAATTTTGGGGTTCATAACACAAATATATAAAGAAAGGAGAAGTAAATATAGGTTGAGATACAGTCGCACCTTCACAAACTCACAAATCAGTGCTTGTTGGGGATCATCTGTCCGGCTAGGGCTCACGATGTCTGAATCTCTGCCTCTCTGTTCGTCTCTCTCCCCTCTCTCTGTTCCGTCTCTCTATTTCACACACACACACACACACACACACACACACACACTCACACACACTAACTCTCGATCTATCTCACGGTTTGTAGCGGCGCAGCTTTGCGCTGGTTCTTGATCGATCGATATCTACTCTCTCCCTCTCTCTTCAGGGTCTTCTCTATCTCTGTCTGTGATATCCAGGTTTGGTTCTCTCACTCTGTTTGTTATTTCTTTTCTTTCTTTTTTTTTGGTAGTCATCTGTTTGTTATTTCTATGAATACTTGTTGTATGTTTTTTATTCTCTCATTGTTGTTTTCTTGCTAGTTTAATTACATTGTTTATTAGTAAACAAGTAATTTATGTGTATTTTGTGTTTTAATTAGAAAAAAAAAATAATAGTAGAATATTTTGTATATACTATATAGTAATATATAAATGCTATATAAAATATATTTTTAATAATTTACATAAGTACCCCTGCCGCACGCGCACTGGTGATTTTGGGAAAATTGCCGAACTCTCCGCACTCGCGTCCCCGTACTCGCGTCCCCGCATCCGCACTGGTGCTTCCTAGACCGTCACCTCCTCCTCCACCTCACGCCACCCCCACGTCTGAAAAAGAAGATGGAAGATCGGAAAAATCGGCACAAAAAGAAGAAGAAAAAGATCAATAGGAAGATCTGAAAAAACAAAGGAGATCGGAACAATGAAGAAGAAGATCGGAACATTGAAGATCGGAAAGATCGGGCAAAAATAAGAAGAAATAAATCATCGGAAAGGCAGGAAAAAAATAAGAAGATCGAAAAAAAAAATACTCAGGTATTGGGTTTATTTCTCTTTCCAATTGTTCTATGATTCCGAGCTATGAATAGTGATAAATTTGAGAATTCTAATTTGATGTTTTGAAATATCTGGTGTTCTGTGATTTCCCAATTGGGTTTCAAGAAATTCAGTTTTGGTTTTTCAAATTTCGTAATTACAAATTTGGGTTTGTACCGGGGAGGGTTAATTCGGTTGCGATTTGATTATCAAATGGGTTTAGTCCAATATTGAATTGGGGATTGCAGCCAAGGTTGGAATACAAGTTTTGGGTTATGATTTTTTTATTTCTGAAATTTAAATCCCCATACTAATTGATCTCACTAATTGATCTCTGATTCAGAAGTTGGATTTCAACAAATTCAATTTGGGTTTTTCAGGTTGGAGTCATCATTTTGTATAGAAACGAAGGTATCATATGATAATCCCAGGAGAGAATGGATGGAATAGGCCTTTGGAAAATCATGTACTTGAAATTAAAACTCATCTGCTACATGGGTTGATTCACTGTAATGGGTTTGGTCATCTTCTCCATCTTCTCCGCGGCAGAGAGATCATGGATCTCTGGGACCGAATCTGCACAAATCTCCGAACCAGGTAGCACAATCCCACAAAAACATGATGATCTCGAATAATTAGTTACATTACTGAAAATATGCTCATTCTCAAAATGTTGCTTAAAACTATTGATTTTTGTGTTTAAGAAGGAATATAGTTAATTCTCATATTTATCAAAAAAAATAATGATATTAAATTTCAAGTGACTCTTAGTTTATGAGAGAAATGAATAAAGGGAATTAGTACATTTATGTATAATGTTTGTACATGTTTGGTTTACAGAAAAATCTCAGTTGAGGATGAGTCGAAGAAGCATTTGATGGATCTTCGGTTGAACTACATGAACATTTGGGTTATGATCTTCGGTTGAACTACATGAACATTTTTAAATTTTGATGCAGTTTTTTTAAGTAGACTTTAAACTACATGAGCATTTTTAAAATTTGAACTACATGTGCATTTTTAAATTTTGAACTACATGAGCATTTTTAAATTTTTAATTAGACTTTAAACTACATGAGCATTTTAATTTTGATGCAGTTTTTTTTTTGGTCATCAATTTTTTGGTAGTTTTAAAAAAAAACCATTTTTTCAATTGTTTATTTGGGGGTTTGATAGGTTTTTAGTAGTGAAGGCCTTCTTAGATCACTTTGAAAGCATTTGGTCAGCAATTTTTTTTTTTGCTTCCCAAGTATTTCAAACACAGTAATTTCTCAAAGGTTCATTAGTTGTCTTTCAATCGTTTCTCAAGCTTCATTAGTTGTCCAGATCATGATATTCAATTGGTTTGATAGTTTTTAGTAGTGAAGGCCTTCTACATCACTTTGAAAGCATTTGGTCAGAATATTTTTTTACCAGATCATTTTCCTGCAAATTTCGTCTGAATTGCTTCCCAAGTATTTCAAACACAGTAATTTCTCAAGCTTCATTAGTTCTCTTTCTCAAGTATTTCAAACATAGTAATTTCTCAAAACTTTATATTATGTTTGGTTGCTATTTTTATAATTCAATTGTTTATGAATAAACATCAGTATGTCCTTTATTTTTTGGATTCTTGCTTCATTTTTTTTTTTCATTTTAATCCCCCCATAATTGTGCATGAAAACTTAAATATTATTTTTCAAATCATTTTCCTGCAATTTTCGTCTGAATTGCTTCCCAAGTATTTCAAACACAGTAATTTCTGAAGCTTCATTAGTTGTCTTTCTCAAGTATTTCAAACACAGTAATTTCTCAAAACTTTATATTATGTTTGCTTGCTATTTTTATAATTCAATTGTTTATGAATAAACATCAGTATGTCCTTTATTTTTGGGATTCTTGCTTCATATTTTTTTCATTTTATTCCCCAATCTATTGAAATTGTTTGTGCATGATTCATATGTATTGAAATTGTTTGTCAGCATACATAAATTTTTTTTTATGTTTTGATTTTACTGATTTGTTCATCAGAATACAATCACCAATCTCTTGCTTAAATATGTCCTTCCTTATCAAGGATATCCAAATTTTTTTACTACTTCCTATGATTGTTCCTTTCCTTTAAAGTTAAAATCTCATTGACTAAAATTTTTAATTGATTCAATCCCCCCATAATTGTGCATGAAAACTTAAATATTATTTTTGCAGATTGTCCTCAAACATTCCTGAATTAACTCATTATCAATCTGACAATTTTATGCCCCTAATTTTAGGATGATTTTCTGAATTGTAAAGTTGGTAATATGTTGGAAAGTTGGATTTATTTCCATTCCAAATTAACTTTGCAACTTTCCAAATTAACTTTTGATGATGCCAAAAATTGGTAACAGTAAAGTAAAGCAATTTAGGAGAGAGAGAGAGAGAGAGAGAGAGAGAGAGAGTGAGAGAGTGAGAGACTATTTTTTGTATGTGGTTCGGCCCTGTTAATGAAGGTACCTACGTCCACGGGTGTGTCTGAGCACGTTCACTAGCAGATCACCGGCGGGGCTGGTGAGCCAACAAAGATGGGCGGCACTACCAGTAATACCGGCCGGGTGTATGCATATAATGGTGAATTTTGTAGAGGTGCTGTGTAGACTAGAGAGTTGGCCGTCCCCTCAATGGGGGGTGAGAGGTCTCTTTTATAGATGTAAGAGACCTACTCATACATGGATAAGGAAATATAATCCTATTAGGGTGTGATTGACACCAATCAAGTAAGCTTCCTAATTGTATTAGGATTGATTGACATTAATTGCGAGGGTTTCCTAATTGGATTAGGAAATAGATGCACTTTCCATTAGTCTTCTAGCTTGAGTAGGAAACTGCCCATAATTTTGGGCGTATCAACTTTTAGTCAACTTTCCATTCTATAAAAATTTGGATTAATAAAATACTGATTAATAAAATACTGATTTTTAGTCAACTTTCCAACTTTCCAAATTAACTTCATTTCCATTCTATATAACATTCCCTCTCTATATCACTCACAACTCACGTAAGAACATCTTTCTCACTCTCTCTGCACCTCTCTCTGAGTCTCTATACTCACTGCCTCACTGTCCAACACCGCTGCCTCCGGCCACTTGCATTGCATCCATCGCTCTCTCTCATTATCTTACGCAGTCAACACATCATCTCTCTCCCACTCTCTCACGTTATCTCTCTCGAGTTTATTTCCTGCATTATTTAACAGGTATGTCCAAGTTTCATATTTTATTTTCTGTAGTAACTTCCTATTTTTCTAAACTATCTTCTTACTCTAATCATGTGGGGTAGTATTTTGGTAGTTAGAACAATAAGTTAAAACCAGTAGTTTGCCTGTTTTCACAGCATTTCTATTAAAATGCAAACACTCAAAAACATAAATTAAATTGCATAGTTTGAATCTGGTACTTATTATTTTATTAATTTGAATCTATAGCCTCCACGTGTTATTCTCACAAAAATTTTTGGACCTATGTGGAAAGCTATGATTCCCAACCATAAAGAGTAATGATTTTTTGGAATTTCAGTGTGAAGCCCAACATGGTTATTAGTTTGTTGGAATTTCAGTGTCTTCTTTTTGTTTGTCACGGGTTATCACAATTTAGATGAATGTGGTGTAGTCCTAATGTGTGCGTGTGTGTGGTGTGTAGTATGAATGTGGCATTGTCATTTTAGGTAAATGCATCATTTGTGTTAATCATTCAAGTTCTTTAACTTAGTCAATTGACATTGTTCTTTAATTTGTGAGTCATAGCATTAATTAAATAGGATTTCTAAAAAGCATTAATCATTTAGATATCTCCTATTTACTTCATTTTCTCATATCTTTCATTTGCTTATAAAATTATTTTTATTTTACTCTATTCAGCAATCAATTTTCCACTACATATGCCATTCCTATGATGGGTACTACATATGTCCCCAAATTTTTTACTTCTTCCTATGATTGTTCCTTTCCTTTAAAGTTAAAATCTCATTGACTAAAATTTTTAATTGATTCAATTCCCCCATAATTGTACCTCAAACATTCTTGAATTAACTCATTATCAATCTGATAATTTTATGCCCCTAATTTTAGGATGATTTTCTGACTTGGAAAGTTGGTAATATGTTGGAAAGTTGGATTTATTTACCACAATTTGTTCATCATTTCGTTCATAGTTTAGTTTTGTCTTAATCTAAATTTGCATTGATTCAAATTTTTTAGCCCTTAAATTTCGTATCCAAAATTTTGCTACATCAGCCAACTATTTGGATATGAGCCTTATTATAGAACCGTGATTGTGTGAATACTAAATTTAATTGATTTTCTGATTTATTCATCAGCATACATAAATTTTTTTTAAATAGAGTTTCTAAAAAGCATTAATCATAACTCACGGATTGATTTTACATCTCCTATTTACTTGATTTTCTCATATCTTTCATTTGCTTATAAAAGTAAATGTGGAGGGAGTTAAGTGTTATTAGGCTAAATCTCAATGGAGGTAATTGATATTTACCCTTTATATTTTTATAACTTTTTTTTTTTTGGATAAACTGGTGAAATTGCATTTCACAAAAGCAGATCTTTAGTTTTAGTACTTGAATGGTTTAATTGAATAGTTTTTGGTCATTTTCTGTTATTATTAATTGTGGTTATTTATTTATTTATTTATTTTTTATGCCAGTGGGATTATCTTTTAGATTTTAAAACTTTTTCTTCAGTTAGTGTCCTCGGGCACATGTATTAAACTAGGATGGTAGGGTCAAATATGGGAGAAGGATTGAGTTGATTTCAAATTTGAGTTGTCAAAAAGTGTGTGCCAAGCATTTCCCTTTGAAAACCATATTTGGCTCAAGGGTTGTTTGGGTTTTGGCAGTCAATTTGGGAATTGTATTATGAATTTACGTAGAATTAATCATTGGTCAAATATACACCACTTGGGTGGGGATGATGGGCTTTTTGCTTCTATGTTAGGACCGTATTCCTAACACACGTATAGTTACAATTTTTCGGTAATGCCCTCAGGCACGAGCAATTTATTAGTATATATAGTCCGGAACTGAATTTTCTCACAATAATGTGAGAAATTCTTTTTTACACAGTCCGTCTTTTAGGTCCATTTTTTAAAATCCGCTTAAGATCCAGACTGTATATATATTCTATATTCACTTGCAGGCTTGCTGCTCTGGGTTGAAAATGGGCTTGGTCTGGGTCTGGCTAAGCTCAATATAACTTAATTAAATCTATCATTTTCGCTTTTTGAGTGAAATTTATGTAACTATAGAAAAAAAAAGTTCTTTAAAGTTCTTTTATCAGAAAAAAAAAAAGAGGTTCGTGGTACCAATTGGCTACTGCATACAAACAAATTTCTTCTTTTTGACTGTGAATGTTTATATTTATGCAAAGAAATGTGAATGTGGATCTCCCATATGGAATTTTTGTGTGAATAAATTGTAGTCTGAGCAAGGTCCCAAGGGCTAAACTAAAATCTGAAACCTAAGCCGTTGTAATGGAAATATATTCAATCTAAGTAAAAGAAAGGGCAAAGATGAATTATTTTGATAATTGATTTGTTTTGTTCGGTACTCACCTTTGTTTTGTGGTAAATTTAATTATTCTTTGTTGTTCCCCATGTTATTAGACAATCGACTGTGATGTAATTGATTCAATTTTTTTAGCCCTTAAATTTCGTATCCAAAATTTTGCTACTTCACCCAACTGTTTGGATATGAGCCTTATTTTAGCCCTTATTTTTAGCGAGTTCATTAAATGCATGCAGTCTGTAATTGTCATTGTTTATTATTTTCCATTAATAAAATTTTCTCCTTGTGAGGTGAGCGTCTATGCCATGTTACACCTACTCAAAACCTTTTTCATAATTAACACATCTTGATCGTTGATTTCGATGGTTGTCGTGTGGCACTTGTGTGGGACCTTCATGGGGTCTGCAGAAATCAAGGACCATGATGTGTAATTGTGAAAAAAGGTTGTGTAATTGTGAAAAAAGGTTGTGGATGTAACAATCCTCGTTATCATATGCGCTCACTGGCGGAGGCACATAGGGACGAAGGGGGCCAGGCCCCCCCTGAGATTTTGAGAATTAAAATTTTGCCCTAATTTTTTTTTTAGTATTTTACATTTAGGCCCCCCCTAACTATGTTTAGGCCCCCCTCTCAATTTATGTTTAGGCCCCCCTCAACTTATGTTTAGGCCCCCCTCAACTTATGTTTAGGCCTTCAAAGGGGTCCAAAGCTCGATTTAGTGCTATCAACTACATATATATTGATATACAGGTATATACAACTCAAAGGAAAGGCGCCTAAAATTTTAAAATTACACTTTTAGTGTGATAATTTTATGCGTTTTAGAAATAGGCCCCCTTAAAATTTTGAAAGACACTATACAATATTTACGTGTGACTCACCCAATAGACTTAGAGCATCTCCAATGGAGTTACCAAATCCACTACCAAAGTTATAAAATGATAGCTTATCAAATTTAACCCACTCCAATGTAAGGCTAAATGCTCTACTAAAAAATGACAAAGTCATTTACATTGTCAAATTTGAGAGCTCAAATGACTTTTGTCAAATGAGTGGGCCCCACGAGTATTTGCTTTTATACCCTTCCAAATGTCGATAAATAAAAAACTTGAACCCAATTTTTATATTGTGCTCTCTTGTCCAATTTAAATCTTTCTCACAATTTATATAGTGTTTGCACAGATTTAAAAAAATAATAACAAAAAAAAATCTGTTTTGAAAAAAATACTGTGCAAATTGTGAGAGGCATCGTGTGCAAGGGTGGCTGGGTCAGTCCACATTGGCTGTATATTAAAGAATAGATGCATAACATAGGTGGAGCCAAGGTGGTATTCTGATGTTTGAAAATGCTTCTGTGCAGTTGGCACAGTACTGTGTAATCTGTGCTTCTCACAATATACAAAGTGTTTTTCCCAAAACTGGTTTTTTTTAAACAATTTTGAAAAAAATACTATACAAACTATAATAAGTATAATTTACACAGTATTGTACTAACTGTACAAGAAGCATTTTCCTACATAAAATTACCACCTTGGGCTCTAGCTATGCTATGTTATGCATCTATTTTTTAATATACAGTGGTCTTGGGCGGCCAAGAATGGATCAGCTTTATTGGAAAGAGTACCAGGCGTGCTAGGATGATAGGATGTTTTTGTTCAACAAAAAAAAATGATCCCTCCGTCTTCTTTTGTGAGTCTTATATTTTATTTTTGGATGTCCCAAAATTAGTGTCCAGTTTCATAAGTTTGTGTACAATTTTTACTTACTTTCCAAAACTATCGCTCCTTGAAATTTACACCAAGACAAAATTTAAAAAGTTGTTATAATAATTAGGGGCAATTGTGGAAAGTAGGTGTAGATTTTTTTTGTCTCCTTAATAAGTTGAGTTCCCAAAGATGGACTCACAAAATAGGACGGAGGGAGTAAAAAATCCGTGATCACTCCAGAGCAATCCGTGATCAAACTGTGATGATAGGATGTTTTTGTACAAGAAGCATGTACCAAACTGTGATCACTCCAGAGCAATCCGTGAACAAACTGTGAGCTACATAACAGTGATAGGATGTTTTTGTTCAACAAAAAAAAATTTAAAAAATCTCACAGTTTGACTCTCTAGTTACCTTTTAAGTGTTTGTTCAACTAGCTCAATTAATTGCAGTAATACATTTTTCACTATACACATTTTTAACTTTAACTTACATTGATGAGTTATTTGAAGGTAAACACTTTGAAAACACAGATTTTTACAACTTCATAAATATTACTATTACAATAAAGATACATGACAACCATAATTACCATATTTTCTTACAACTTTATGAATATTATCATTACATAAAGATAAAGAGATGCATATTTACTTAATTTCTCTATAGATCTCAATGATATGTGTGGCTTGTGAAAATATATCTTGACCTCCCAACGTCGATTGATCTGAGAAGTGTAGTTGTCGCGCAGGTCCTTGAAAACTTGGTTGAATTACTCTCTATCAAATTAATGTTTAAATAATGATTCAATACACAGTTAAATAATATACAAATGAAAAGTGAAAAAAGTCCAAAAATACAGAACCTGTGGATACATATATGAGGGATAGGCCACTGATGGCATCTGATACCCATGTTGGCCACCAAAGTTATAAGTCCCATGACATTCATATGAATCATAGGGCAATACATACGGTAATCCAACTGACATCTATAACACAAACACAAAAATTAATTTTTTATTAGAGAAGTAATGAAGTGATTTTAATTAAGTGACGCTATAGTCATCATTACAATCTAACCTGAATGAGTGCATTTACATTTGATGAAGAGTCTCCAATAAATTCATGTGCATTAGAATATGTTGGAGTATTACTTTCGCTAAAATCTGTAAAATTTCTAATAAAATAATTACTTTGGTCGATAAAAAGTAATACAAACATGTATAAAATAAATAGAATGTATCGAAAAATGTTAATATAGATTTTACTATGAACTAACCTTTCTTTTGGAGGGTGCTTTATTTTTTGGGGGTCTAATTTTCAAAGTTTGCTTTTTTGCACCCTTCTCTCCCCTTTTTGACTTGATATTTGGGTCTCTTGAGCCATTTTCCGAAATAATATCACCACAAGTATCAAGATAATGCTCTTGTTTAATAATTGTAAGATTGTTTCCATCAAAACAAAAAAAATAAAAAATAAAAAAAAATAAAAAAAATAAAAAAATAAAATTAATAGCAAGATTATCCTTTTTTAGTGACGAGATCCAAGGGACAGAAGTGTCAATGCGAGGTTGACGAGTAAAAATTGCTTATATATATACATATATTTTTTTTTTGTTACAAAGAAACTGCTTATCTGCAACTGCAAGACCAAGACCAAGATCAGAAGACAACTTGGCATGTTGCGTAGTTGCTGAGGAGTTGGCAATACGCACGGATCCCACCAAATCTGTGCTAGGAAGTAAGAACATTAAAAACAGCAATAAAAACCCTTTATGAAAGGGAGTTGGCATTGTGCTATGCACCACGAAATTTTGGTCAAGGTGCACAACCGTGGTTTCCACTAAAGTGGAACCAAAAGGCTGTTAGACTCCAGAAATTAAGGGATGCATTGAATGCATGTGGGGCTTGGCAGCTTTCCCCTGAGTTTTAGGCTTTTACTAAAGAAAGTTTAGAATTTAGAACATCTTTAAAGGAGAAGGCAAAATTTATACATCAAATGACTCATTTGATGCAAGAATTTACATTTGTCTCATGAATCAAACACATGCTCTCCAAAGGATATACCAAATATTGATTATTTTAATATATCTTTAGTTTTCCATCTTTTTATATTCAAACTTTTTAATCACTTTTAATCATCCAACCACTCTCTCTCTCTCTCTCTCCCACATTTTTTATTCTAAAAAAATAGATTTGATGCAATAGACAAATGTAGCAAAGTTGCTGCAATTGACAAGGGCAGCAAAGTTGCTGCTGCTATTTGATGCTCCCTTTGGAGCTTATTTGGCTGATATGGCACAGCAAATAATTTTGGTGCAATGGTTTTCTGCCATTGTTGGAGATGGTTAGCTCGTGAGTTACAAGTAAATTATTTGAAAACCCTTTATGAAAGTGAAATCTCAAAGATTAAACTAAATGATTCAAATCAATCGTATATAATAATAATAATAATAATATTGCACCGCCCAACACATTCCTGTCCAATTTCTGAACATTACAATAGATCAATTAAGAAACATAGCTGTGTTAAGTGTTAACCCACACAGTGTGAAAAAAAATCTTTCAATGACAGTCAAAAGAAAGAACTATAAATAATATTTCAATAATAATAGGGATACATACCAAATAATACACTAAATGACACATTGTGCTTTAAATGTATGTATTTTGTGCTGTTTGAATTTTCACACTTTTCTGTGCATCACTTACACAGCACATGATACATGTATTTAAAGCTGATGTGTCATTTAGTGAGTTATTTGGTGTGTATCCCTATTATTTTTGATAATATTTTATCAAGTCATAAGAACTATGTAACTAGGGAGTCAATACAACATTTTATACAAAGAATACAAGTAGGTCAGACATAGACACTTGTCCACTCAAGAGCAATCCGTGAGATACTTTCCGTATGCAAAATCCCTCCCCACGGACCCCACCTAGCACGCCTGGTACTCTTTCAAATAAAGCTGATCCACTTTTGGCTGCCCAAGACCACTGTATATTAAAGAATAGATGCATAGCATAGCATAGCTGGAGTCCAAGGTGGTAATTTTATGTAGGAAAATGCTTCTTGTACAGTTAGCACAGTACTGTATAAATTGTGCTTATTATAGTTTGTATGGTATTTTTCTCAAAACTGTTATAAAAAAAAAATAGTTTTATAAAAAACACTGTGTATATTATGAGAGGCACAATTTACACAGTACTGTGCCAACTGCACAGAAGCATTTTCAATAAAGATATTCTTTCAATGTATTAATACATTTTCAATGTATTAATTGCAATAATACATTTTTCACTATACACATTTTTAACTTAACTCACATCGATGAGTTATTTGAAGGTAAACACTTTGAGAACACATATTCTTACAACTTCATAAATATTACTATTACAATAAAGATACATGGCAACCATATTTTCTTACAACTTTATAAATATTACCATCACAAAAGATAAAGGGATGCATATTTGCTTAATTTCTCTATAGATCCCAATGATGTACATTTAATGAAACTTATTAAAATATTAGGTTGAGTTTCTGCGGACTAAAAACGTGGGCATCACTTTTCGTGATGAGAGGGATGGCTATGCTGAGATCATTCTTTCGGTTAGCCTTCCATTTGTTACTTTATTTTCATTTTTTTGGGTCATTGTTTATACTTATTGTACTTTATTTCGTTAATCTTACTTTTATTTATATGCAAATTTTTAAAAGAAAAACGCAAAAGAAAAAGAAAAGGCAAGCTCTTCTGCAAAAGGAAAAGAGAAGGAAAATCAGGTAAATGTTGACTATGCTTTTTTTACAGTTGATTTATAGTGTATACTGTTACTATGTATGCTGATAGTATATTATATACAGATTTTAATATATTATTACTGTTATTTCATTTTTTAAACTGTTTACTGTATAAGCTGAACATATAGATGTAAACAGCAAAGAATGAGAATATTTCAAAAGAAAACCAAAATAAGTTAGAACATTAGTTAACAATAAACCGTTTTAAAATCATTTCTAACATACAATATATACAAACAGTCTAGAAAAAAACCACTTCAAATTAAAATAATAAGTTGAATAATCATTTACGAAATTGTTTTATAATATATGTTTCATAGAATCAACTAATATTATTCCTGATACTTCAAGATTAGCAAAATTTCTCTTATTCACTGCAATTTGCCAATCGTTTTTTAGGCACCCTATGATAATTATCTATCAAAAGCTTTGTTAGCCCAACGCGCTCGACGAGAACGAGAACGGAATGAATCGTGCTCTACACGTCAATTAACCCGACCAGCTGATTCTCCTTCTTTGACTCTGAGCCGTCTTCAACACGAAGATTCTATTTTACGAGAACTACCTCCAGATAATTCTCTGTCAAAATCTTCGTTAGCCCAACGCGCTCGACGAGAACGAGAACGAAATGAAAGGTGCGCTACATGTCCATTACCCAAACCGAGGTGTCGTCGACGCGAAGAGTCTGTTTTGCAAAAACTACCTGAACCCAATTATACTTCAGTATCAAAAGTTTCATTAGCCCAACGCGCTCGACGAGAACGAGAACGGAATGAAAGGTGCTCTGCACGTCAGATAGCCCAACCAATCGTTTTTCCCTCTACGACACCGAGTCGTCGTCGTCGATGCGAAGTGATTCAATCAGAGTCTATTTCGCATGAAATAACTCCAAATCCTTCTAAACGGCCAAGTGTTGTAAATTCTTTTGTTCCATCGTGTACGTGCACAACACTTCCAGAAACAACTAATCAAGTTTACAATTCTGTTTGTGGAAGAACTCCACTACCCATGGAAGATAGCGTGGTAAATTGTTATATACCACCAACGCAAGTTCACTTACACTCCATGCTTCCTCCGCGTAATCTTGGTGGAGAATTTGCTGCTGTTGAACTAAGTGAAGCCATCACAACGCCTGCTGAACATTCCTCATCTCCACAAAATATTAAGTACGTATATTACCCATCTATTTGCAATATTTATTCTATTGACCACACAATTTTAATTCATACATGTAATTAAATATATAAATGTGTAGCCCAACTACGACAAATCAGTACATGGATGAAGATTATGTTAGTGGTGATGAATTAGAAGGTATCACAAGAGTTGTTACTCCAGTACACATAAGTCCAGGTCAACATTTTCTGGGTGAGATGGATGTGGAATGCCCTTACTGCTCTGCGTTACATTGGATGGATGAAAAATTAGTCAATTCGTCTAAGAGAAATCCTCATTTTGGAACATGTTGTTTGCAAGGAAAAATCAAGCTTCCTCTTCTTAAAACACCCTCTCAACAACTTCAACAATTGTATGATGGAGTGAGCCTGCAAGCGACTTCATTTCGCCGTTATACTAGAGGGTACAATGCAGCTAATGCTTTTACAAGTCTGGGTGTTAAAATGGATGCAAGACTCATTCGTGGAAGCGGTCCTACAACATTCACTATTCATGGTGAGTTGCGTCATCGAACAGGATCAATACTACCACAATCAGGGCAGGAGCCAGCGTATGCTCAATTATACATTTATGATCCTGATTCAGCTTTGGATGTTCGTAGTCGTCGGAATCCACACTTAAGAGTAGACGTGTTAAAAACTATTCAGGACTATTTGTTGCAATACAATATTTTCCCAGATAAATTTCATCAAGCTTCTGTAGTTCTTAAACAATCGAATGTGAGAGACCATAATGTACGAGCTCATCTTCACTATAATGCAGAAACAGATCGACGAAGGTATACACTACCAGCAACAGATGAGATTGTGGTGATATTGCTAGGAGATGGAAGTGAGAGTAGCGCAATGAGGGATATTGTCTTGCATCTTAGGGGAGATAACCAGTTTATGCGGATTAATGAATGCCACCCAGCATATTTACCATTGCATTATGTCTTATTGTTCCCGTATGGTGAGCTTGGATGGGAACCTGAAATGAGACAATGGGACGTCGTACATAGTAGACATACAACTGTGCGACTAACACAGCTGCAGTTTTACAGTTATCGTGTGTTTGAACGACCTTCAGAGTATTCAACAATTTTGAGAGCTGGTAAACTATTCCAAGAGTTTTTGGTAGATGCTTGGGCCGCAACTGAGCAAAATAGATTGACATATTACAAGCTTCATCAAAGGAAACTCCATGCTGAACTTTACCAAGATCTTACGGATGTTGCTGCAGACGGGTTAGGTCCTCATCAAGTTGGTAAACGGATGATTTTGCCGTCGTCATTCATTGGTAGCCCAAGACATATGTTTGAAATTTTTCAAGATTCCATGGCAATCACACGATATAACCAACACCCAGATATTTTCCTAACTATGACAGTAAATCCCAGATGGCCTGAGATTACCTCAGCTTTGTTACCACATCAAAATTCCACAGATCGTCCAGATTTAGTAGCCCGTGTTTTTGAGTTGAAGAGAGACAGATTGATGAAAGAGATTGAAAGAAAGAAAGTGTTCGGTAACAAAGTTGCACATGTTTTTACAATTGAATTTCAAAAGCGCGGTTTACCACATATGCACGTTCTACTATTTCTTCAAGGTCTTGACAAGATTAAAACATGTGCTCAAGTAGACAAAGCAGTATGCACTGAATTTCCCAATCCAGTCGACGATCCTGTACTTTTTGATACTGTCAAGCGTTGTATGGTACATGGACCATGTGGTTTTCGAAGACCCCAAGCACCATGTATGGAAAATGGTAGATGCACTAAGAAATACCCTCGAGCCTTTTCAGAAGCAACAACTATGGACCAAGATGGATATCCTATTTATCGTCGTCGCAATGATGGCCGGACATATGATGCAAATGGACATGATGTCGATAATCGAGATGTCGTACCATACAATGCATATCTCTCTAAAATGTTTAACTGTCATATTAATGTAGAAGTTTGTGCGGGAATGAGATGTGTGAAATATATCCACAAGTACATTTACAAAGGACATGATTGTACAACAATGGTATTGGGTGGTGTAGATGAGATCCAACAATATTTAGATGCGAGGTATATTGGACCGCCGAAAGCTTCCTAGCGCATATTTGGTAATCCTTTGCATGAAGAGGTTTCGACAGTTGTACGTTTGGATGTTCATTTACCTGGAAATCATCGTGTTGTTTTTAATCCTGCCGAGTCAATGGATTCAATCATTTCTAGAGCTGAGCATTAGTCGTCAAAATTAACTTCCTTTTTTGCGTATTGTGCTGTGAATGTAAGTGCACGCGTCTACACTTACCAAGAATTTCCGTAATACTTTTTTGGCATGAAAAAGAACGTATATGGACGCCAAGACAAAGAGGCTATGCGATTGGTCGAATGCACTTCGCTAGCCCTAATTCGGGAGAGAGATTTTATCTCGGTTGTTGCTAACTGTTGTTAGAGGACCAACTTCATTTGAGTGCTTACGTACGGTCGATGGTGTTTTGTATGACACTTTCAAGTTAGCATGTGTTGCAAGAGGACTTTTAGAAGATGATGAGGAATGGATACAATGCCTTCAGGAGGCCGCAGTTATTAATACTGGGTACCAGTTGAGAAGGTTATTCTGTGTTATTCTATCGCAATGCCATCCATTACAACCACATGAGTTGTGGAATAAATTCTCAGTGTCAATTTGCGATGATCTTGAACACAAGCTTCGTACATTGTTTTGCATTCCTGATCCAACCGATGTTCAAATTAAAGATTATGGTTTGTACCTTCTCAATCAGTTGTTGCAAGAATCAGGCCAAAGTTTAATTGACTTCCCGCCCATGCCACAACCGGTGACTAATTGGAATACAGTAGTTGGAAACCGATTGATATGGGAACATCGACAACTCCAGAGTGATACGCTACAAACAGATACAGAAGTTACTATGGCTCGCCTTAATACTGCACAACGTAGCGCTTATAATGCAATCACTTCTTCAGTACTCGAAACTAAGGGAACTACTTTCTTTTTGAATGGGGGTGCTAGAATAGGGAAGACATTTTTGTACAACACAGTTGCAGCTAAATGCCGTAGCCTTGGACATATTGTTGTTACAGTGGCTTCATCGGGTATTGCTTCTCTGCTATTGGTGGGAGGTCGCACTGCACATTCTACGTTTAGCATTCCATTGGATGTGCTAGAAAACTCAATTTGTGGGTTTTCAAAGCAATCGACTTAGGAAGATTTGTTTAGACAAACAAAGCTAATTATCTGGGATGAAGTTCCAATGCAGCATAGATATTGCGTTGAAGCAGTTGATCGGACACTGCAAGCTATTTGTGAGAATGGGATGTCATTTGGGGGAATCACCGTTGTGCTTGGTGGAGACTTCCGACAAATCTTACCAGTTATACCAAGAGGGCTTCGTGAGCAGATTGTGGCTGCATCACTAAGACGGTCTAATCTCTGGCAGAATATACACATATTGACCTTGAACGTGAACATGCGTCTCACTAGCACAAACCATGCAAATACTAATTTTGCAAAGTTCTTGATCGAGATAATTTTTCAACCACCAACTTTTTTTGTGATATTCATTTATGGCACTTTAATTTATCCTTTGTAATTTTAATTAGATTGGGTCCAATCCAGAAGAAGGCATACAACTTCCATCAACAATACGCAAGTGCCAAAACCTAAATGAACTATTATCCGTTGTTTATCCGGAGTTGAATGTCGTGAGTACGGTGACCCCAACATTTCTAACTGAACGCACAATTCTTTCTGCGCGGAATGACGACGTTAGTGCTATCAATACTGCAGCACTTAATCTTTTTCCTGGGGAGGTAGTTTCGTATCTCGCTGCTGACAAATTGTCTGAAGATGATGAAGTTGATCGTACCATTACAACCAGATATCTGAATGAGTACTTAAATTCGTTGGATCCTACTGGACTACCACCCTTTAAGTTGGACTTGAAAGTAGGATGCCCAATCATGTTGCTGAGAAACATGGCCCCAAAAGATGGACTTTGTAATGGAACACGACTGATGGTTGTCGGGTTTAAATCGCGTGTAATTCAAGCTCGAATTCTGACTGGAGATAAATCTGGAGATTTAGTCTTCATTCCGAGAATATCATTAACTCCGTCATCTTCGGAACTACCTTTTACAATGACGAGACGGCAGTTTCCAATCCGGTTAGCATATGCCATGACGATCAATAAATCTCAAGGACAATCTGTGAAGTATGTTGGGGTAGACTTGCGCACACCGGTATTTAGCCATGGACAACTATATGTAGCACTATCCCGATGTACAAATTCTGATCATGTAAGTGTTCTTCTACCAGAAGATGGAATAGATACTACGACAAACATCGTTTACCCAGAGGTTTTATTATAGTGTTATTCTTTAGTATAAATGTAAATTATTCTAATTCTAATGTTAATAAATTACAAACTCTTGAAAAAATATTATCAGTTTACTTATATTTAAATTTAAATAAATATTTGTAGGTTTGGAACAAGATGTGTAGGGACTCCGAATGGATAAACAAACCGAGGTGTCACGCCCCGCAGTAGCAAAAATAGAGAAAATAAATTCCTTTTTGGACCCGTAGGCCATGACAGTTGAAAGTCACCATATTGTCCATAACCAAAGTCAAACCATCAGAGTAATGATTCAAACCACACATTGGAAAGTTCTAGGGTTGATATATATAATCAGAGTTTAATACTAACTATTACAAACCCTAAGTATCGCAGAAGTACAAATAAAGTATTACGGCAACGTATGCCGATTATAAACTTAACTATTACAACGGTCTCTAAAACATAGGCATAAACTATCAACAGCAAGCTCCAAGTCTTCAGCTTGCGTAGTAGTCATATCGTAGGCTCCATCATCGTGGCCCCTATCCATGTATGCATCACCTGCATACTCATAACCCTGGCCAGCTGGACGTTGAATATCCAGCGGCATAAAACGCCATCAGCTACAAAAGCCGAGTGAATGCAAATACTAACAGAGTATCTACAGATATGTAGCATATAACAACGACATCAATAAAAAGGATCATCTCATCGTTCGTATGCATGTATGCACCAATCCAAGATATAATACGGACGTCATCCCAAATCTCCCAATACATAACATAGACTCTTGGGTCCATATTAATCAGACACGTAGTCCCATACCTACGGTCTGTTCACTCTTGACACGCAGTCTCACATATAACATAGACTCTTGGGTCCACATTAATCAGACACGTAGTCCCATACCTACGGTCTGTTCACTCTTGACACGCAGTCTCACACATAACATAGACTCTTGGGTCCACATTAATCAGACACGTAGTCCCATACCTACGGTCTGTTTACTCTTGACACGCAGTCCCAACGTTTCGGCCAACCCGCCCTGACATGGTTACTATGACACATAGCCCTTATACAACACGTAGCAATTATTACCGTACACAGCTCATATCACAGCACACAGCTCTATTACATCTCAGCACACAGCACTATTATTTCTCAGCACACAGCACTTTTGTTACTCAGCACACAGCACTTTTGTTACTCAGCACACAGCACTTTTGTTACTCAGCACACAGCTCTTTTGTTACTCAGCACACAGCACTTTTGTTACTCAGCACACAGCACTTTTGTTACTCAGCACACAGCACTTTTGTTACTCAGCACACAGCACTATTGTTACTCAGCACACAGCACTTTTGTTACTCAGCACACAGCACTTTTGGTACTCAGCACACAGCACTTTTGGTACTCAGCACACAGCACTTTTGGTACTCAGCACACAGCACTTTTGGTACTCAGCACACAGCACTTTTGTTACTCAGCACACAGCACTATTGTTACTCAGCACACAGCACTTTTGGTACTCAGCACACAGCACTTTTGGTACTCAGCACACAGCACTTTTGTTACTCAGCACACAGCACTTTTGTTACTCTGCACACAGCACTTTTGTTACTCTGCACACAGCACTTTTGTTACTCAGCACACAACACTATTGTTACTCAGCACACAGCACTTTTGTTACTCAGCACACAGCACTTTTGGTACTCAGCACACAGCACTTTTGTTTCTCAGAACATTACGGCCACCTGCCCCAATACATAATACCCAACACGAAGTCCTACTGCTATAGCCTCCCATATCCGACACGTAGTCCAACTCTATCATACGTCGACCAGACACGAAGTCCCGAACCTGTCCCAGCACCTGGGATTCCACACTCATTCATCATACGGTCTTAGTGACCGCATTCACGCGCACCCATAAATAGTATCGACCTCTGCGATCGATAAACCCACTAATATGCACGTCGGCTTCTCAATCTCGTCATTATCTCATATGTATCAAAAGGATATAACAATACAAGGAAAATACAGGGTATTACACATAACAACATTCAAACCAAAACTAGAATGAAATATTAGGCATCGTGTATGATTCTAGTAAAAATAGGGCACAGGGGTATTTTGGTCATTTTCCAGTTTTGTACGTCCACAACCGAATTTTATAAAAGTTCCGTGAGATTAAGTAAATAAGTATTCATGTTGGAAGTTAAGAGTTTTTGATCCTCATTAAGAATCCATCTCGATTTCAGTCGTATTTGAAAATACCAGTTTATCGATTTTATACCGTATTTGAAAACCAGAATACCGTATTTATACTATGTCATAATACTGTATTTATACCGTATTATACTATATTAGAATACCATATTTATACCGTATTATACTATATCAGAATACCATATTTATACCGTATTATACTATATCAGAATACCGTATTTATACGCACAAAAAATATAAATACGTAATATAATACGTATATACATCACATAATCATAATCATATGTTCATAACAAAGTGTAATATAAATAGCTGAGTGAGTTGGAGACTCACCTAAATTCGCAGAATAATAATGCCGAGAAAACCCGAAGAATCTTCGAATATAAAATTCCGGCTTCAAATAGCGTTCTTGGTGTTCTTGGTGTACTAGGTGTGTTCTTGGTGTTCTTGGTGTTTGTGTGTGTGTTCTTGGTGTTCTTGGTGTTTGTGTGTGCGTTCTTAGTGTTCTTGGTGTTTGTGTGTGTGTTCTTGGTGTTCTTGGTGTTTGTGTGTGCGTTCTTGGTGTTCTTGGTGTTTGTGTGTGCGTTCTTGGTGTTCTTGGTGTTTGTGTGTGCGTTCTTGGTGTTCTTGGTGTTTGTGTGTGCGTTAGGATGACTTCTCAACCTTATATGTCTAAGGATAAATGTAATGGAATGGTCCCATATATATAGGAACCAAGGAGGGACCTCACCTTGCAATTACCAAGAGTTAAAGGTTCGAAGGATAATTATTTCCTTAAGGCATGTTTGGTTGGAAATCATAACTGGTCCAAATATACCAGATATTCACAAATCTGCTAAATTTCTGTTTCTAAAAATTCTGAAAATTTATAAACGAGTTCTATAAATACTGAATATTATAATAACAACATAAAAAACACTAATCATCTAGGGAAATAAATATTTAAAAATAGCGGGTATTACATCATCCCCCACTAACTGAAGATTTCGTCCCCGATATCCGAACTAAGCATCGTTGAACAACTCCGGGTACTTCTCACGCATCTCTGACTCTAGCTCCCATGATGCTTCTCCTTCGTCGTGAAACTTCCACTGGATCTTCACCAACGGAATTTCCTTACTTCTTAACTTCTTAATTCCCCAATCCAGAATTCGCACTGGTCCTTCATGAAATGACACATTATCGTTAACCTCAATGTCCTCAAAGTTGATCTCATGACTCGGATTGTGAGCACACTTTCTTAACATGCTAACATGAAACACGTTGTGTACTCCCGACATCTTAGACGGTAACGCGAGTCGGTAGGCAACTTTTCCTACACGTTCAAGAATCTCAAATGGTCCAATGAAACGCGGTGCTAGCTTTCCTCTCTTCTGCCCAAATCTGACAATTCCTCGCACCGGAGATACCTTAAGTAGCACATGATCTCCAACACTGAATTCCAAACTTCTGCGACGTTTATCCGCATAACTCTTGTGCCTACTCTGCGCTGTTCGCATCCTTTCTTTCACGATCTGGATCTTCCCGTTAGTTTCCCGAACTAACTCAGGTCCAAGCAGTTGCTTGTCTCCAACCTCTGCCCAACACAAAGGTGATCGGCACGGTCTTCCGTATAATACCTCAAAGGGTGCCATTCCTATGCTTGAGTGGTGATTGTTATTGTACCCAAATTCTATCAGCGGTAGATGAGTCTCCCATGAGCTCTCAAAATCAATAACACACGCTCGAAGCATGTCCTCTATCACTTGATTAACTCGTTCAGTCTGTCCATCAGTCTGTGGATGAAAAGCAGTGCTCAAGCTTAACTAAGTCCCCAAAGCTGTCTGTAGACTTTTCCAGAAGTCTGCCGTAAATCGTAAGTCATGGTCTGATACGATTGAAATTGGTACACCGTGCAATCGCACAACCTGTTGTATGTACATCCGACTCAAACGTTCGACTGGATACGACATACTATAAGCTATGAAATGCGCCGATTTGGTAAGTCGATCCACAACTACCCAAATAGCATCGTGGTTTTGCTGAGACCTTGGCAAACCTACCACGAAATCCATAGTTATATGTTCCCACTTCCATCCGGGAACTGGTAATGGTTGTAGAAGTCCTGGAGGCTTCTGATGTTCCGCCTTCACTTGCTTTCACGTGAGACATTGAGACACGTGTTCCGCAACTTCTCGTTTCATTCCTTCCCACCAGAAGTTTCTCTTCAAATCTTTGTACATCTTTGTGCCTCCTGTGTGGATAGTCATTTGCGACTTGTGCGCTTCGTCCATTATGTCTTTTCTAAGATTATCTTCATCCGGCACACAAAGTCTGCCTCTGCATCTGAGTGCTCCATCCGAACCAATACTCCAATTCTCTGGTTCCTTCACTGCATTGCTCGCAAACCACTCTTGAAGTCCTTCATTCTTTCTCTGTGCTTCAAGGATACGATTGATGAGTGTCGGTTGTACTACCAAACATCCAAAGTGTCGTCCTTCACTTGAATCTGAGGCTTGAATACCGAATTCAGCCAAAGTTCCCAACGCTTGCCATTCTTTGATCATAAGAGAAGCTACTATCATCCTCCTGGGTTTCCGACTTAAAGCATCGGCTACTACGTTTGCTTTCCCAGGGTGATACTGCAACGTGAAATCATAGTCTTTCAATAATTCCATCCAACGTCGTTGCCTCATATTCAACTCCTTTTGAGAGAACAAGTATCTCAGACTCTTGTGATCTGAAAACAGATCGAACTTCTCACCGTAGAGATAATGCCTCCAAATCTTGAGAGCAAAAACAATCGCGGCTAGTTCGAGGTCATGCGTTGGATAGTTCAACTCGTGAGGCTCCAATTGTCGCGATCCATATGCGATTACCTTCCTATCTTGCATCAAAACACATCCGAGTCCTTGGTGTGATGCGTCGCTATAAATGGTGAACTGTTCACCGCTCTTAGGTATCGCAAGCACTGGCGCTGTAGTTAATCTCTCCTTCAATTCTTGGAATGCTCGTTCATGCTTGTTACCCCATTCAAACTTCAAATCCTTCTTCGTTAGTCCGGTAAGAGGAGCTGCGATCTTGGAGAATCCTTCCACAAATCTCCGGTAGTATCCAGCTAGACCAAGAAAACTTCTGACTTCCGTGGCAGTCGTTGGTATATCCCAATCTAGAACTGCGTCTGTCTTTGACGAGTCTACTGCTATTCCATCTTGTGAGACAACATGTCCTAAGAACTTGACTTCCTTCAGCCAAAACTCGCACTTACTGAACTTCGCATACAGTTGGTTATCTCGGAGGGTTTGTAGTGCAATCCTTACATGTTCCTCGTGTTCCTTCTCGGTCTTTGAGTAGATTAGAATATCATCTATGAACACGATAATGAACTGGTCCAAATAGGGCCTAAATACTCTGTTTATTAGGTCCATGAATACCGCTGGAGCATTGGTTAATCCGAAAGACATAACCAAGAATTCATAATGCCCATACCTCGTCCTGAAAGCAGTCTTTGAAATATCCTCAGGTCGAACCAACAATTGGTGATATCCAGATCGTAGGTCGATCTTCGAGAAAGTCGTCGCTCCTTGCAACTGATCAAACAGATCATCGATTCTAGGGAGTGGGTACTTATTCTTAATCGTAACCTTGTTGAGCTCTCTATAGTCGATGCAAAGTCGCGGGGTTCCATCCTTCTTCTTAACAAATAGCACCAGTGCTCCCCAAGGTGACGTGTTGGGTCGAACGAACTTGAGATCTTCTAGCTCTTGCACTTGCTTCTTCAGTTCTTGCATCTCCATTGGTGCCATCTGATAAGGAGCCTTTGATTGCGGTAAAGTACCAGGCACTAACTCGATACAAAAGTCAATCTCCCGCTTAGGTGGCAATCCTAAGATATTCTGAAACACATCCCCGAAGTCTCGGACTACAGGAATCTGTGCAACAGTGAGCTCCGAACTCGAGCTCTCAATAGCTGCTAGACGACTAGTGAGAAAAGCATCACTAGAGGGGTTGCACTGAAAATCAAAAGACTGAAATCCTGGTACCGAAAAGGAAATCATCCTATTGGCACAATCATCTTGGCACGATACTTCGTGAGCCAATCAAATCCTAAGATGATGTCAAATTCCCTCATTGACAAAACGATAAGATCTCCAGGAAGAATTCTATCCTCGAGGGTTAAAGTACAGTCCTTGCACACTTTCCCTAATTTTACTGATACTCCCAAAGGTGATACCGCAATCAGGGCTACATCAAGCGCCTGGGGTACTAAACCCAAAAATAATCATAGAAAGTAATCCGCACTAAACATAATAGTAGCTATAACTAGCATCACATTAATAGCATGGAGAATTCCATAAGGATGATCTCCAAAACACAAACTTAGAGTCAACCCTTATCTCAAGGAATCTTAGGTTCAACTCAAGAAATGTTGGACAATTGGTGAACACGACTACAAAACCTAGGCTCTGATACCAAAAATCCTGTCACGCCCCGCAGTAGCAAAAATAGAGAAAATAAATTCCTTTTTGGACCCGTAGGCCATGACAGTTGAAAGTCACCATATTGTCCATAACCAAAGTCAAACCATCAGAGTAATGATTCAAACCACACATTGGAAAGTTCTAGGGTTGATATATATAATCAGAGTTTAATACTAACTATTACAAACCCTAAGTATCGCAGAAGTACAAATAAAGTATTACGGCAACGTATGCCGATTATAAACTTAACTATTACAACGGTCTCTAAAACATAGGCATAAACTATCAACAGCAAGCTCCAAGTCTTCAGCTTGCGTAGTAGTCATATCGTAGGCTCCATCATCGTGGCCCCTATCCATGTATGCATCACCTGCATACTCATAACCCTGGCCAGCTGGACGTTGAATATCCAGCGGCATAAAACGCCGTCAGCTACAAAAGCCGAGTGAATGCAAATACTAACAGAGTATCTACAGATATGTAGCATATAACAACGACATCAATAAAAAGGATCATCTCATCGTTCGTATGCATGTATGCACCAATCCAAGATATAATACGGACGTCATCCCAAATCTCCCAATACATAACATAGACTCTTGGGTCCATATTAATCAGACACGTAGTTCCATACCTACGGTCTGTTCACTCTTGACACGCAGTCTCACATATAACATAGACTCTTGGGTCCACATTAATCAGACACGTAGTCCCATACCTACGGTCTGTTCACTCTTGACACGCAGTCTCACACATAACATAGACTCTTGGGTCCACATTAATCAGACACGTAGTCCCATACCTACGGTCTGTTTACTCTTGACACGCAGTCCCAACGTTTCGGCCAACCCGCCCTGACATGGTTACTACGACACATAGCCCTTATACAACACGTAGCAATTAATATTACCGTACACAGCACATATCACAGCACACAGCTCTATTACATCTCAGCACACAGCACTATTATTTCTCAGCACACAGCACTTTTGTTACTCAGCACACAACACTTTTGTTACTCAGCACACAGCACTTTTGTTACTCAGCACACAGCACTTTTGTTACTCAGCACACAGCACTTTTGTTACTCAGCACACAGCTCTTTTGTTACTCAGCACACAGCACTTTTGTTACTCAGCACACAGCACTTTTGTTACTCAGCACACAGCACTTTTGTTACTCAGCACACAGCTCTTTTGTTACTCAGCACACAGCACTTTTGTTACTCAGCACACAGCACTTTTGTTACTCAGCACACATCACTTTTGGTACTCAGCACACAGCTCTTTTGGTACTCAGCACACAGCACTTTTGGTACTCAGCACACAGCACTTTTGGTACTCAGCACACAGCACTTTTGGTACTCAGCACACAGCACTTTTGTTACTCAGCACACAGCACTATTGGTACTCAGCACACAGCACTTTTGGTACTCAGCACACAGCACTTTTGGTACTCAGCACACAGCACTTTTGTTACTCAGCACACAGCACTTTTGTTACTTTGCACACAGCACTTTTGTTACTCTGCACACATCACTTTTGTTACTCAGCACACAGCACTATTGTTACTCAGCACACAGCACTTTTGTTACTCAGCACACAGCACTTTTGGTACTCAGCACACAGCACTTTTGTTTCTCAGAACATTACGGCCACCTGCCCCAATACATAATACCCAACACGAAGTCCTACTGCTATAGCCTCCCATATCCGACACGTAGTCCAACTCTATCATACGTCGACCAGACACGAAGTCCCGAACCTGTCCCAGCACCTGGGATTCCACACTCATTCATCATACGGTCTTAGTGACCGCATTCACGCGCACCCATAAATAGTATCGACCTCTGCGATCGATAAACCCACTAATATGCACGTCGGCTTCTCAATCTCGTCATTATCTCATATGTATCAAAAGGATATAACAATACAAGGAAAATACAGGGTATTACACATAACAACATTCAAACCAAAACTAGAATGAAATATTAGGCATCGTGTATGATTCTAGTAAAAATAGGGCACAGGGGTATTTTGGTCATTTTCCAGTTTTGTACGTCCACAACCGAATTTTATAAAAGTTCCGTGAGATTAAGTAAATAAGTATTCATGTTGGAAGTTAAGAGTTTTTGATCCTCATTAAGAATCCATCTCGATTTCAGTCGTATTTGAAAATACCAGTTTATCGATTTTATACCGTATTTGAAAACCAGAATACCGTATTTATACTATGTCATAATACTGTATTTATACCGTATTATACTATATTAGAATACCATATTTATACCGTATTATACTATATCAGAATACCATATTTATACCGTATTATACTATATCAGAATACCGTATTTATACGCACAAAAAATATAAATACGTAATATAATACGTATATACATCACATAATCATAATCATATGTTCATAACAAAGTGTAATATAAATAGCTGAGTGAGTTGGAGACTCACCTAAATTCGCAGAATAATAATGCCGAGAAAACCCGAAGAATCTTCGAATATAAAATTCCGGCTTCAAATAGCGTTCTTGGTGTTCTTGGTGTACTAGGTGTGTTCTTGGTGTTCTTGGTGTTTGTGTGTGCGTTCTTGGTGTTCTTGGTGTTTGTGTGTGCGTTCTTGGTGTTCTTGGTGTTTGTGTGTGCGTTCTTGGTGTTCTTGGTGTTTGTGTGTGCGTTCTTGGTGTTCTTGGTGTTTGTGTGTGCGTTCTTGGTGTTCTTGGTGTTTGTGTGTGCGTTCTTGGTGTTCTTGGTGTTTGTGTGTGCGTTAGGATGACTTCTCAACCTTATATGTCTAAGGATAAATGTAATGGAATGGTCCCATATATATAGGAACCAAGGAGGGACCTCACCTTGCAATTACCAAGAGTTAAAGGTTCGAAGGATAATTATTTCCTTAAGGCATGTTTGGTTGGAAATCATAACTGGTCCAAATATACCAGATATTCACAAATCTGCTAAATTTCTGTTTCTAAAAATTCTGAAAATTTATAAACGAGTTCTATAAATACTGAATATTATAATAACAACATAAAAAACACTAATCATCTAGGGAAATAAATATTTAAAAATAGCGGGTATTACATGAGGCTTTTCAGATGGAAAGGAAATAGTGAGGTAAGTTAAACCTATCCATGTAAATTAATTTTACTAATAGCGGTACACATTTTTAGTACTAATTTCTTTGTTGAATACATAATCAGCTTGCTGTGTATATTCCTCACATGGGAATGTGTATTGTATTGGATATAACTTCTTTCTGTAGGATGATGAGAAAAATGTATGGTTGGACGCCCGAAGATCGTAAAGGATCATCCAGGAAATGAAAATAATAATTCTCTTTTTATGTTTTTTATATTTGTATCAGTGATGAATCTTATTGTCATATTTCAGAATTTTAGCTTGCAAGACTTTTCTGTTTGTAATATTTGAGAATTTTAATGATGAATTATGTTATTATTTCTTTGTGCTCAAACATTAAGTTACAACAATAAAAAGTATAGTTGGTTTTTATTATATAGAGAAAGGTATAAAATTTTGTATCTAATATAAGACCATCTATATTGGATGAATGATGTATTAAGTGACAACGAAATATAAAAAGCTAACAACCAAACACGTGTATTAAAATCAATGGATAGTGCCTTTGGACATGGGCAATATCTAATTGATGATGACAGTTATACCAAATGTGAACTATGATGCATTTCTATTGAATTTACCAGTTGTAGTATTACCAGATAAGTGTTTCGTATCCTTCTCTCTTTGTTATTGAAATGCACGTGAAATTGTACTAAGTGTCGATGGCACATGGAGTTAAATACTGAGTGAATGCATGCATCATTTTGGTAATGCATGTTCACAGGAGGTAATATCGAAATAACAAAGTTGACTTTATTGAATTTTTATGCTGAATTCTTTTTTAAGTTATAATTTTAGAGTTATAAAAATTTTATACTCCTCATGTTATAAATCCTTTTTCTTTTTTTCTGGTAGTTAGGGGTGTAACAAAACCGATCGGTTCAGTCGATTTTCAAAATTTTCATGCAGTGAAAAAATCAAACCAAACCAAACATTTACACTAAATCGAACTAAACAAGCCGAACCAAAACCGATCAGTTTGATTAAAAATCGTACTGAACCGAACAGAACAATTTCAAACGCAATCGGTAGTGCCCTCGGGCACGGGCAATACCTAGTATATGTATATAGTGAAGTATGTTTTTGGTAATGAATAGAAATCATCTCATTTTCTATATTTTCCTTCCCTTCTAGGTGACTTCCCGAATGACTGCACAGGGGATGCACTGATTTCGATCTATGATAATGTAGCCTGTGTACATGTTAGTGAATCTTTGAAAATCTCTCTAAAGTTTGATTTGAATTGACAAACTCTCAGAACTTGAAAGATTTGGTCAAAATACAAATTAAAAAGATCTCCTATGATATTTTCAGCCAAAAAAGAAGAGAGGGTAAATTGTAAATTACGCCTCTATAGTTTAAGAGTTGTGACAATTTGGTTCTTATAGTTTTAATTTTGGTAATTTTAACCAAGTCCCTTGTGGCCGAGTGGTAAGCTTCTTGGGTGTACTACCCAAGAGGTTTAGTGTTCGAGTCATGGGGGGCGTGGCCACTGGAGTATTCACCCGGCCCCTCCAGGCCTCGGGGGATTAGTTGAGGTGCGCGCAAGCTGGCCCGGACACCCCCGATTATAAAAAATAAATAAATAAATAAAATAAAAAATAAATAAAAAAATAAATTTTTTTTTGGTAATTTACATCCTATAGTTTGAAAATTATGCAAAATTCACCCAATTACAAAATAAGTAAGGGCACAATTGGAATGTCACATTTTTTCCAGCCCAGAATGACCCCATGTGCAGGGACTGACCCATAAGTGTAGTTCACTGGGAGTAGAAGCTTATACGGGGGATCGGGGGCAACGCCCGACCCAATAAATTTATTTTTTTCGGGTAGAAATAGTATTATTCTGTAGCTTTTTTTTTTTTTTTTTTTTTTTACAAACTAATCTATCCCATAATTTTTTCACGGAAAGTTTGTAGTATAAGCTTAAATTTTTATTTATTTTTATCAATTTCACTTTGATATTTGTGTAGCAGTGCGTGTCCAGCTTTAAGTGTATCAGATTATTTAAAAGATTATAAGATATTAGCATGTGATTTAAAATGTTAAAAGATATTATTAGATTATTATAAGCTTTAAGTGTATCGGATTGTTTAAAAGATTATAAGTTATTTTTGTGATAAATTAGTTTGTACAAACCACATAAAATTATACTACTTTTACCCAAAATAATCTGGCGGGGGCGTTGTCCCAAAACCCCCGTATAAACTTCTGGTCTCATTGAACTACACTCCTAGGTCTATGGATACATAGGGTTATTTTGGGCTGGAAATAATGTGATATTCCCATTGTGCCCTTGCTTATTTTGTAATTGGGTGGATTTTGCACAATTTTTAAACTATAGGATATAAATTGCCAAAATTAAAACCATAAGGACCAAATTGTCACAACCCTTAAACTACAGGGATGTAATTTGCAATTTACCGAAAAAAAAAATTCTTCTATGATATATACTAGGGATAATTAAAAATCAGTCTAGCTTCATTTGAAATATTAAAGGACAGTCACCTACATTTTCCAAATGAAAAGGAAATCAAGTTAAAATTAAAAATTTTAAAGCACATCAACCTTTTGATTTTTTTAAAATAAAAAAATAAATTACATTTACCCCCCCCCCCCCCCCCCCCCCCCTCTTCTTCCTCACCACCACCTCCACCAACAACCACGACCATGGCTAGCCACCACCACCACACCACGACCACCAGCCACCCCTACTACAACCTCTCTCTCTCTCTCTCTCTCTCTCTCTCTCTCTCTCTCTCTCTCTCTCTCTCTCCATATATATATACATACACATGAGCATATATATATATATATATCTTATATATGACCACTACCACCACCCCCAACCTCTCTCTATCTCTTCTCTCTTCTCACCATCACCACCACGGCCCTCCTCCATCATCCACCCCTGCCACGGCAGCTAAAAAAAAAAAAAAAGTTGCAGATTGGAGCAACTCTCCAAACGGTAGGAGCAACTCACCAAACTTATTGGGAGCAACTCACCAAACGGCAGGAGCAACTCACCAAACGGACAAAATAATGTTGCTCCTTACGTTTGGTGAGTTGCTCCCGATACGTTTGGTGAGTTGCTCCTTCTGTTTGGATAATTGCACCAAAAACTTATACCTTTTTTTTTTTTTTTTTTTTTGGTAGTGGCAATGGTGGATGAGCGAGGTGGCCCGTGGTAGTGGTAGCTATGAGAAGAGTGAGAGAAGAGATCAAAGAGAGAGAAGAGATAGAGTGGTTGGGGTGGGGCGGGGGTGGTGGTGGTGGTGGTGGAGGAGGAGCAAGGTGTAGATTTTTGGTGCAATTGTCCAAACACGTGAGAAGATGAAGATGGCTTAGACCCGACATAAGAGTTATGCAAACAAGCGACATAAAGACTTGGAGTTCGTCATTGGAGATCATGTGTTACTCAAGGTCTCAACTATTCGAGGCATCGTGAGATTTGGAAAGAAGATAAACAAGCTATCGCCATAATTTATCGGACTATTTGAGATCTTTGAATGTGTCAAGAATATTGCCTACAGACCTGCATTCCTACCAAAGATGTCAGGAGTGTACAACGTCTTCCACATCAGTATGGTGAGCAAGTGTGCCCACAACCTGGGGCATGATATCAACTTTAAAAACATTGAAATCAATGATAATGTTACATTCAATGAAGGACCCGTGCGGATCTTAGATCATGGAATCAAGAAGCTCAGGGATAAAGAGATTTCGTTGGTGAAGATCCAGTGGAAGTATCATGACGAAGGAAAAGTTTCGTGGGAGATAGAGTTAGAGATGCGAGAAAAGTTTCCATTTTTATTTTAACCCTACTAACTTTAGATTTCGAGGATCAAATCTTTTAATAAGTAGTGGATGATGTAATACCATGTGTTTTTTATATCTATATTAATACATGAGATTTTGTATAAATACCCTTACTATACCTGTATTTTGTTTACCAATCCATTGACCCCATTCCAATTGATTGACTTAGTATGGTGTTTAATCGATTGAACTTCACTGTTTCAATCGATTGAATCTACTTCAATTGATCGAAACTACGCCATCAAGTTACCGATATAAATGCAATAATTGCATCACATTCCAATTAATTTAACCCTTGTCAATTGATTAATATCGTGCCACCTGCTCTCAGTCGATTGAAAAGACTTCAACCGATTGAAAATGTCTGGATCTTTATGCCACAGTTCATGCAAAGGCTGCCACCTTGCCTTTCCATTCCCTATACACAAGCATTTTGTGTGTGTGTGGGGGGGGGGGGGGGGGGGGAGTTTGCTAAACGAAGAAGAGTTAGAGAGAGAAATAAAATGTTATAAATATACACCCTCACATATATATACACACACACACACATATATACACTATATATATCCAGTCAGAGAGAGAGAAGAAGAATCAGAAAGAAGAAGAGAAGAAGAAGAACTGAAAGAGAAGAAAAGGAGAGAGAGAGAGAGAGAGAGAGAGAGAGAGAGAGAGAGAGAGAGAGAGAGAGAGAGAGAGAGAGAGAGAGAGAGGAAAGCTCCATTGGAGGACCAAGCTCCACAAGCTCAAACCAAACACCCCATTGAACTAGATGAGTTCTAAACTCACTCAATAGCCTAGAAGTGATGTTTTTAGTAGTTTTGGCATGAAATAATGAACCGAAATGGAGAACCCAAGCCCCAGTCTGCTTTTGCCCAATTCTAGGAAGAAGATTGTCTTTTAATCGACTGAAAAGAATTTCAATCGATTGACATTGATGCACTCTCAATCGAATGAAAATGTATCAATCGAATGACACTTATTTTTCCCAATCTATTGAAAATAACTTCAATCGAATGAATTCGTCTTTTATTCCAATTAATTGAACCCTTGTCTCAATCGATTAGTATTTACAGAATGTGGATTTCCTCTGTTGTTTATGATATAAACTACTGAGTTGTTTAAATACTACCTTTACGCTTTCAATATGCAATACCATTTAAAAAGGAGATAATGAGATGCGATAATGCAATACATTAATAATACGTAAGAACGTTTCTTGACGTCAAATAACGTAGTAGTCGGGAATCAATTTGACATATGTTTCATTTTAATCAGAGTAGTCATGCCACAATGGGAAGTCATGTATCAGTATTAGTACAAAACCTAAATTGGTTTGATAAATTCTGGGAATCTAGCGAAGGAATTTATGCTTTCAATATGCAATACCATTTAAAAAGGAGATAATGAGAGCGATAATGCAATACGTTAATAATGCGTAAGAACGTTTCTTGACGTCAAATAACATAGTAGTCGGGAATCAATTTGATATCTGTTTCATTTTAATCAGAGTAGTCATGCCACAATGGAAAGTCATGCATCAGTATTAGTACAAAACCTAAATAGGTTTGATAAATTCTGGGAATCTAGTGAGGGCAGACACTTATTTATGATACGTCCTTAAAAGAAGTGTGTCGGTGATTATGTCCTTAAAATCAGTGGGCTGGACCAAGTTGTCCTAAGATAGCCAGGTGATCCATGTTATGTCCTTAAAAGCTTAAAAGCAGTGGGCGGTAAATATGTCCTTAAAAGCAATGGGATGGGATCGCTGGTAGACGTCGCTAAGTGTCGATACCATAATTTTGACTGATTGTCGAAATTAGGGGATTATTACCTCAGAAACTGATCATGACAATATCCGACAAAATTTGAAATCTTTAAGGGTAATTCATGCTCTTCAGAAATCTTCTTGATCTCAAGATCCACAAAATTTGAAAAGAAAGGGACAAAAACAGGATGTAAAGGGGGATTATGGGTGTAAAATGCACACTGAAAAAAAATTAACATGGAAGGTTGGTTGAAATTTCAAATGAAAAATATTTCCAAAATATATGTAAGGTAGAAAAATAAAAATCCTCTTACTTTCTAAATAATCTATTTTTTTAAAGGGATAATTTTATTAAGAAAAAAGGGGTTTTTGTTTGAATTTTGGAAAGAGAAAAAGAAAGGATTTATTTTGGAAAAATGAAAAGAATTTTAAAAAAGGAAAAGAAATAGAAAAAAAGAATTTTGAAAAGAAAAGAAAAAAACAAAAAATAAAAGGAAAAACGACATGTGCCGCTTACGGCAGCACTCACTGAGTGTCATGCCGGCTATTGGTGAGTGTTGCACTGGCACTCAATGAGTGCCGCAGACAACTCATTGAGTGCCGCCTCCTGTAACAGTTTTGTTTTGCTTCTAGAATCCCATATGCATATTAAACACTAAAAGATCACACTTCACATGTTGTAAACACCCTAAAATTACTAATATTTCATCTCTTAAGTGGTCTGTATAAAGAGAGGTTTATCTTCATTGAAAAGGGGTTGGATAATTTTGGAAGAGTTTAGAAAATTGAAGGTTGGTTGAAGGTTTTCATTTGAAGAATTTGAAGAGAGCTTGAGGAAGAGTGTGAAGAACACTTGAAGATCTTCACAAACTCAGAAAATCTGAGGAAATTTAGAGGTAATTCTATAATCTTATACCATTTTTTTTCATAATTCAATCACAATTCATAGATTTGACTAGAATCTTTATACATTTTCAAAAAGTTTAAACTTGAATTGTGATTGAATTCTCATACAGAATTGTTGATTTGGATCTAGCTGATCATGAAACTCATATAAAACATGTTTTCTAAGTGAATTTTGTTTTGGTTCATTCAAATTGGTCTCAATTTCATCTCTTCTTGCTTATACTCTTTTCTTGGAATTCATGGAATCTTCAATATTCCATGTGAATTCCTTGAGTTTGATACAATTTTTTTGTAAATCTATGATTTATATGATAATTGGATTTGATCTAGATTAGATCCATGTATAAATGTTGGATCGAAGTCCCATGTTCACGATTTGGGGTCCATTAATTTGAAGTTTCATGAAGTTCACACTCCATTGAAACTCATGAAGGTTGAATCCTTATTACTCAAGGATCATTGATTTGAGAGAGGAATCAAAGAAAATAAGCCTTGAATCCTCAAGGATCATTAATTTGAGAGAGGAATTAGACTTAGATCAAGTTAATTTTATAAGTTGGTTGTTAGATTCAAGTGAATTCAAATGTTTAGGTTCATGAGATTGAGTAAGTTATTAGGACCATTTCTAGACTCACTTATAAGGTCTATGAGGGAGGTCCTCTAAGGCTAAATCCATGGATCATCCTTACAATTTGGTGTTATTATGATGATCATAATCATACTTGATCTACAATCTCCATAGATTTATAAATCAACTTTGATTTAGGATTGTGAATATCAATTCATCAATGGTGCAGTGACTTCAATGACAATTTGTGATCAAGGATTCTTAATTAAATCATAATCCGTTGGATATGAATGAGAGCGATTGGACAATTTTCATAACACAAAGATCTATCACTGTAATTTTTGTTTTATCTTAATTATGTGGTTAAGGTTGTTTGATCACAGGTTTCATAAACTAGATATTTTCTGTCTAGAATTCCAGAACAGTGAACCTCTTTTAAAATGAGTGAATCAGAACCTTAAACAAATAAGTTAGGTTTCTAATTATTTTTCCTATAAAGTTTAATAGGTTAATTACATTTTCCAATAAATTTGAGAGGTTTGAGATTAATTTGCATTTGTAATAAATCATACAAGATCTCTGGACTGAGAGTTGACAGAATCTGAGTGGTGCCTAGTCTTGATAAATTCATTTAATAAATTCAGTTATTCCATTTTTATGACAATCTGTGTGTGCAATGTTTGTATTGTACTGTTTATTTAATATTATGCATGTGCGTCTCTCATTCTATATAGTAGGTGGTTTGGTGTGTAGAGTTCGGCTTACACACGGAAGATCAGACCATCGGATCTTGTAGAATGTGAGATTTTAGTTTACAGTCTTAGATGGAATTGGACACATCATCGGTAGGACTATAGCATGGTGTTGTAGTAGGTTTGTCTTGACTGCGGGAAACGGTACAATTTCAACTCACTATGCTGGTACACTTTGTGTATTAAATGGGACCGACTTAGGGTAATTATCTTTATACTGACTTATAAGATAATTAATACCTCATGGCTATTAGGAGTGCTTATTCTCTAAATCCTAAGTTAATTTATAGACACGTACATTTGATATTTACACTTTGATCCCTAAAAGGGTGAGATCCTTAAATGGGTCAATATCTCATTGGATTGGGTGACAATATTAATTGTGTGGTGAAGATAAATTAATGATGGAATCCATGTCTCAATTTTGGGATTTATGATATCCCCTTGTAAGCTTATAAGTTTTGATTATGTCAGACCTTGCAGGTGGATTTTGTATCCGACATATCCGATAATCTAAGCAGACGATCTCAAGGAATTTTAAGAGATTAATTAAATGTGATTGTCAGTAATTATATTTAATTAATGGATATCTATAATCTTAACGTGGGAAGATAATAAGCATTTAATAACATGGAGCTCAAAATATATTTTTGAGATAAGGGTAGGAGTGTTATTTTAATTCTTTAGTGTTATGAATTACTCCCTCCGTCCCATAATAAGTATCCACTTCCTTTTTGCACAATATTTAAAAAAGTTGTATTATATTAATTTATTTGGTTCATTAAAGAGCCTCTTTCCAATTTTACCCTTAGATGTGATGGATGTTTGACTTTTTGCTTGTTTTGGGACCACAAATAAATGCTTCTTTATTTTTATTATAATGGTAGTTTTGGAAAGTAAGTAAAAGATATGTGCCAATTTAGGAAAGTGGACACTTATTGTGGGACATCCAAAAAAGGAAATGTGGACACTTATTATGGGACGGAGGGAGTATAATTTATGGAAATAGGAATCTGACTTAGTTCGAATTGGGGTTTCCTAATTCCATAAGAAAGCATATTTCTTATTGACTTCTTATGGTCCCTATTGTAGCCTATATATATGCTACTTGGGCTCTCCTCTCAGTTTGCATTTTTCCATAAAGAGTATTATAACTCGGAATAGAAAAGAGAGCGTAGAAAGAGAGAGCAGAAAACAGAAAGGATTTTGATAGAGCCCACACTCAGGTCGGTATTCTGGCAGTGGATGAATACGGTAGAAGATTGTGAGCTATTATCGAGCCCGTGTTCTCGATTCATCTACTACATCAATCTATTTTTAGAGTTCAAGGTAACCCTAGTTCCACCCTTGTAGGGTTATTGTAGCTTTCACGTAATTTTTTGCAGTACCAACTTATACGCGCTAGCGCGTCAATGGATTTTGGGAACGTAGTTTCCTACCACATAGAAGCATTGCAACTTCTTTGATTGGATAGAATTCGAGACTTTGATATTTTTCCCTCATTAGATCTAGGTGGATTATTACATTATCTATGATCAAGCATGTGGACTAACATTTGTTTTGTAGCACACCCGAGATGAGTTGTTCTATCTTCTCTCAAGTTTATTCCATTACCAATTTTATTGATTTTATGACTTTATTCATGATACCTTAGATTAGGGTCTTGCCTTATATGTATATATGAATTGGAGATATTTTCCTAGGTTTTCTATTTTATTGTATGCATTGTGTGTTTCCTTATCGCAGCTAGATCCCGGTGAGTTCTCTCGTTCCCAATTGCATATTTTATCGCTTGCTAGTTAAACCTATTTGATTTTGGATGCCTTTTCCTATTAGCAATCTTGCACCCTTTTCGACATGCTTTTGGAATGCATATCTATATCTATATATTATTTGAGGGCACATTTTAATTATTAATTTGATTATAAGGATGTTGAGTAGAAGCCTATTGTGATAGGATGAGAGAGTGTGTTTTAGTCCACCAGGCTCCTTCCCCTCTCATTCCATAATCCCCGGACCTAGAAATCTCTAGTTTCCAAAGAACAGTTCCTTTTAAATGGCTTCTTAATTTTCCTAAAAAATATAAAGTGGCGACTCTTTCTCTTTGAAAAAAAAATGTGGCCTGATATCCACACTAAGTCATGGCAATATATCGATATGCCTTTATTCAAACGTTATATCCCTGATACGCAGTGGGCTGTGCACATGTCCTTCAAAGCGGGGGATGAACTGATGTAGTGTCCCTGATATGCAGTGTGGCTGTGAAAATGTCCTTAAAAGTGGTGGACAGAATGATAGTATATCAGTAGATTTGAACTATTGTCACACCCCAGAATAGTAGAACTAGAGAAAAATAAATTTCCTTTTTGGATCCATAAGGAATGACTGGTGAAGTCACTGAATTGTCCACACCATGTTGTTCTTAATAGTAAATGCTAAAGATAATAAATTGGATCTTATATAAACATGAAAAGGAGTTCTATAACTTATTACATAAGAGTCGTCATCATAATATAAAAAGTCCTAAGGCAACATATGCCCCGAGTACAAAACACCATCTTAAAGTCTGGAAGTAAGATTAGAACTACAATCTATCCTAGGCTTACACATAGTGGTCAGCATACTAATCCTCTATTTCTCCAATGTGGGATAAGAGAACAAATCATTGCTTTGGTTTTTTTTTAAAAAGATGACACACTTTTCAAACTTTTGCTTTTAAAGCTTTCCTCAAAAATTTTTAATATATACACACACGGTATAACAATGCAAATGTTCTGATAAGCGTGTAACATTCATTGCTAACATCAGAAGAATTACAAATCAAGGATTATGTCTTTGATGGCTCATTGAAAGAAACACAGAGAACATCAGAACAAAGGCAAAGGAGACTGGTGGCTTATCCTTTGGTTAAGGGAGAAGAAGAAGAATACCAAACAAAGCAAAGCAAAGCAAATGTCCCAACAACATTCATTGATAACATCCGAATATAAATCAAGGATAATATCTTTGATGACTAATTCAAAGAAATATTTTCGAATTTAACATTCAATTCTACATTTCATAAATCATTTTTTAAATGAATACCATAAGGTTGAATTTGTGAAATTAAAATTTTCAATATAGGGATATTCTTGTAAGATTACCTACTGAATATGCAACACAGAAGGCGATGCTTTCCTTGCTACTGAGTAATTGTTCCCCAGGAGAGAGCTTAGCTATGACTACGGTTAATCTGGTGCCTAAGATCACCATGGCTCCTAGCTGGGGGTTCCTAGACCGATTCCCGAGTTAAGCGCTCGAGTTATTCCTCCCGGGAAGCACGCTTATCTTTGATTATGTTCCAAGCATCCTCCCCAAGGCCAGGGTGGCCTAGGGTGGGTGGTCGACCTCAGCGTGGTCCCCGACCTCTACTAGCATACCCTGGAGGAACATTAGCCAAGGGGACGTTGTTCTGTTAGACTAGTTGTAGGATTTAGTTTACAAAAAACATTAAATCGTACGAATAGTGGAAAAAACAAGTTTCAAACTTTTTATTTGCAGCCCGAATCTACTACTTATCAACTCCATAGAGCTTGGAAAGCGGGGACAAGAGTATTATCTTATAGTCTTGAACCCAATTCAGACTTTGACTTCTTCATTTAGTGTGCAACAAATTTCTCCTGGAAATCTTCACACTTAAGTCTCCTTGAATGCTCCCGAATAGACTAGGATTAGTGGGAATTGGAAACCCTAATATAGTTTCTGCAGCTTTCTGATATTTAAATGTCGTTCGACTTTTTTTTGTAAATAGCTGCCCTATATCGACTTTAGAGTTCACACGATCGGAACTCTTTCGATCGATCGAATGTTCTTCCATTTGTTGAATTCGTATCTGGAAGCTGCTGAAGCATTTGTCATGGGTCTGTCAAGACATAAGGTAGTGAGGGCATATATGTGATCCTATGCAGTTAAAACGATGTCCAGATTATGTTTCCATTCATTTTAGTTATTTCCAGTTAGTTCATTATGTGTGAGTATGGTGGCAAAAGGACTAAATGTAGATCCAGACATTATAAATTCTGAAAAAGAATAACAAACATTTTAATATAGATATCAAGATAAGGAAGTATAAAATAAAAAAATCCTTAAAAATGCTTATTTAAAAACAAAGTCACCAGAATATCGAAACAAAGGAGTAAAACCTCTATGTGGTGGTCATTATTCGATCTCTCAATTAATCATGACTTATCTGCTATGCAACTCTTGCAAAACAAGTCATGACTCCTAAACCAGTTTGATCTCTAAGTTTCTGAACAATGCCTCGTATGGGATCCTATATTCATAGCTTAGCTAGAGTGTACCATTAACTTGGATCTCATGACAATCGCCTCAAGTAGTGCCCCCATGTGGTGGTCACCCTCTAACACGTCTCATTGATTCTATCCGTAGGAAGTTCATATATAGTAACCAATGAGTATTGTACCTTTAGTATGGAATGATCACCTATGGCTGGGTGACGCAGAGTACTTCACTCATCTAACAGTGAACCGTTAATAGAAGATCGTGGGAGTTATTAATAAGTCTATCTCCCACTAGATTTGATAATTAAGGATTTAGTCTTTTGAAAAATTGTTTCTACTCATTTCCCATAGACATCCAATGCCTACTAATGAGTTAAAACGGTTTTTGGTTTTTATTTTAGAAAGCTCGTTTTTGCATGCATGTAGTAATAATATTTAAATGTCAATCACAAACAAGCATATAAAAACGAAAAACTAAAATTGAAATAAAAGCATTCAACAATGCCTCTATCTCCCATGGCTCTATCTTCATAGATCCATCTCTTGGCTTGTCCGCCTCTAGCTCCACCATCATGCACAATGGTTTCTCGCTCGATCTTCATGATATTACTAATTCTATTACATTGGTCCTATGCTTCTTTTGAAGCTTATAATTTATCTAGAAATAAATAGCACTTAATAAAATTAGGCTAGGAGAATCGGAGCATCTTTCTTTTT
Organism: Hydrangea macrophylla; assembly: GCA_033977485.1. Taxonomy (NCBI): domain Eukaryota; kingdom Viridiplantae; phylum Streptophyta; class Magnoliopsida; order Cornales; family Hydrangeaceae; genus Hydrangea; species Hydrangea macrophylla. The sequence continues at coordinate 34,160,235 of CM066988.1, forward strand.
CATAGGAATGAAGTCGCAGTGCCCTTTACACATGCCTATTGAAACCAAACCAAAATTTACACCAATCACAAATTATAATAAAATTTGAACATCAGCAGTGCCATAGAAGATTGGGGACTAATCCTTGCTACAAAAAGGGTTAGACATACACACATCCACGCATATATAACAAATGTATGCAACTATTGGAACCCCTTATTGACTTGTGTATTCCATGAACTCCTCATGGAAGTAATTAGAACATTGAAATAGCATCTTATGTTCTATGTCACACTTCGATGATTGAAGTAATTTCAATCGATCGAACCTTCAATCGATTATAGTTCAATCGATCGAACCAGAAAATTCACATATTTGATTTTTGAATTTTTCAGAATAAAAGAACATAATTTTTAAAAGGGTAAATTGCAAGTTATACCCCTTTAGTTTGAGGGTTGTGCAAATTACACCCTGTGGTGTCAATTTTGGCAATTTACACCCTACAGTTTGAAAATTGTGCAAAATCCACCCAATTACAAAAAAAAAAAAAAAAAAAAGCAAGGTCACAATGGGAATATCACATTATTTTCAGCCCAACATGATCTCATGTGCAGGGGTAGGCCCAGAAGTATAGTTCAGTAGAAGCAGAAGCCTAAACGGAGTTCCGGGACAGTGAAATTGATAAATATAAATAACTAATTAAGCTTATGATACAAAATTCTTGTGAAAGAATTAAAGGATAGATTACTTTGTTAAAAAAAAACACATAGAACTATATTATTTCTATAAAAAAAAAAACTAAAAAAAAATTGATTTGGGGCACTGTCCCTGAACCCCTGTATAAGTTTCTGCTTCCACTGAACTATACTCCAGGGTGTGCCCCTACACATGGGTCAATTTTGGCCAGGAAATAATGTTATATTCCCATTATGCCCCTGTTTTTTTTTTGTTGGGTGAATTTTGCACAATTTTCAAACTGTAGGGTGTAAATTGCCAAAATTAAACTATAGGGTGTAATTTGCACAATCCTCAAACTATAGGGGTGTAATTTGCAATTTATCCTTTTTAAAACTTTTCAACTGTGAAAAACATTTGGATAGAGAAACACTTTTGATCGATCGTACGAAGTTCAATCGATCGAATTGAGCCTGTTTCAATCGATCGAAACTTGTTCGATCGATTGAACTCAGCATTGTTTCGATCGATCGAAAGACTTTCAATCGATCGAAATTACCATGCATCCAATGTAATCACAAATTTGTTTATTGCTGTGAAACTGCTGCAGGAACAAATCTATGATGATGCAGTTTCAAAAACAATTCTAAAACCAACATGTAAATCAAAACTAGGGATCCAAAACGCATCAATAGAATCAAATAAGCCTAGCTTTAATACCAATTGTAGGATTTAGTTTACGAAAAACATTAAATCAGAAGCACAGCGGAAAAAACAAGTTTCAAAAACTTTATTGGTAGCATGGATCTACTACTTATCAACTCTATAGATGCGTAAAAAGAGGGGACAAGAGTATTACCTTATAGTCTTGAACCCAATTCTGACTTAGTGTGCAGCAACTTTCTCCATAAAATCTTCACACTTATGTCTCCTTGAATGCTACCGGATACACTAGGGTTGGTGGGAACCCTAATAGAGAGGATAAGAAGGTTTGGAAACCATAAAACAATTTCTATAGCTTTTTGATATTAAAATGACGATCGACTTTTTTTTGTTCGCAGCTGCCCTATTTATAGGTTTCCAAACTGACTTTAGAGTTCAATCGATTGAAACTCTTTTGATCGAACTTCGAACGTTTAATCGAACTGAACTTGACTTCAATCGATCAAACCTTGTTCAATAGATCGAACCAACATCCTCATATGCCTCTCCAAGCATTCTCTCAAAGCTATGAGTGGGACCTCCTAGGCACTTTGTTGTTGGCTCAGACTATTTGTTAATTGCCATGATCAATGTCACACCCCAACTCGGCTCAAGCGGATTAGAACATGTGCAACAATGCCACCGAGGCACGTCCCTAATGGATATAGCGTAAAGCAAGCTTAAACTCTTAATAAGACTCATTTACATGTAACTAACCCCAAGGGTAAAATGGTTATTTTAAAATTTTTGTCGAGCTTCCATCTCAAAAGGAAGCTTCTCAAATAAGGAACTCAACATTGAAAGCGGCGCATGAATACGAACTTCCTAGACCAAGTTATGTTCATTTTTATCTTGATTTTGATTGTATTCAAGCTCAAGAACATTCTGCCAAGAGTTCGCTTAATCCAACTTACAGCAGAATACACACAAGAACAGTCTGCCAAGAGTTGGATTGATCCAACTCGAGTTCGCTTGATCCAACTTACAGCAGAATACATTTTGTTGTTGCTAAAACCTTGCTGCTAAAACTCTGCATTTTTACAAGTTCAAAACTACTACAAACTTAACCAAACTTTGTGGTAACATCAACAAGTACTCTCAAACACCAAGAAACCATAAAAACTCAAGGTTTTAATACAAACTTGCATCACACCTCAACATTTAAATAAACATGAGTAAAAATTCTGTCAAAACTTGGATAAACCATATCAAACCCTTTAGATACATCAAAACCATTTAGGAAACACTCCCAAGTGTCTCAAAACTTTACCCAAACATCATGAGAGGTTTCCAAATCATTTCCAAACATTTGAAAAGGAATTTAAACACCCAAAATGCTTTAGTTCTAACTAAGATTATTAACTTGCATAAAAAATCCACATTTTAACATACCACAAGTTTCAACACAAGAATTAGGGAAATCCAAGTTAAATTTACAATAAAAAATAGTTAGTTTCTTCAAAGTTGCTCCCCATATACATGACTTGTATCTAGCAACCATGACACATGGTTTGTTGAACAACCAAACTCAACACCCTACTTAACATATTACAAGTTTTCTCAAAACATGAGTTGTTCATATATCTATTACAAAGGTTGCATTTTAAACTAAGACTAACTAGTCATATGAACATATCTACATATGAACAACTTCCGCGCCCACCCCGTCGTACGGATTATTTCCTCTCGTTCTCCCGTTTGGTACCTGCGATGGTTATTCAATAACCACAACCAAAAATACATTTTTCGTTTAAGCTTTCGTTTAGTGAGAGAACTAATCATGCTATTGGAATGTTTAATATGCAAATGCAACAATCAATATAAACAACAAATTGATCTCTAGAAAGTCAAGTCATTCCAGCCACCAACCCCAGGTCCTTCTCACCCCGAATCTTTCTCACTTTTGGGTGCATATAACCGGCATTTCATTGTGGTCGTCACCACATCCTACTCATTGAGGACTTCCTATCCCTTACATATGGGGCCTATAAATGGTGACCACTACTTGACTTCCCTTTGATCCACATAAGCATATAAACACCTTTAGCATATAACATGGCAATTTACATGTGATTGATATATTTTACTTCCAATTCATCAATATATGTTCATAAAGGCATGAATTCAAGCAAATATCAACAACAGTTATCACACTAACACATCTAAACACCCAATTTCGGGATTAGAACACTCACCTCTTTGATTTACTAGCGATTAAGCTCCTAGAATCCAATTTTAAGCTAGATTCAACCCAATTCTTGCTCTAGGATCAATCCTTCATAGTTTTGGTACAACAAACATCATCTATCAAGAACAGTTGTCCGAAAAACGTTGCCAAAAATGAAAATAAATTATGTGTATGTGATCCTCTTACCTCTATGAGTCCAAAAGTGGTCTCGGGTCATAAATCTGGCGCAGGAACGATGTCAAACGTCGTCGAGGAAAATCGTTGCCGACTTGGAGCTCTCGTTTAGCTGTGAATTGTGAGAGTGCAACACATATGCTATACTTGCATGTGTGTTGACACCTCTTGTCCATATTTCCATTTTCACCCCCCAATCTTTCTTAAGCTTTATTATGAAACCCCCGAATCAATTACATTAACCACCCATATTTTCTAAATGGATTTAATCTATGTCCCTCGTGGATCCTAAATGTGGTCCCATATAAATTATGAGGTTGCTATTAAACTTACCAAATATGGATTGTATTCAAATACGCCCTCACATGGGTACCCAAATTGGTCCCCTGAACCTATCATAAGACATAATAATATCTTTAAGCATTAAAACAAATATGCATATCTTCATATAATAACATCAAAATGCAAATTATTTTAATTAGACCCTCGTTGGTCCCACATTTATACCAGTTAAGCCTTTTACAACTTTCATCTGTGTCCGCATTTGAACACCTTTTTACCTGTGGGTTCATAACCCCACCTTAAACCATCACAAGCATTAATCATCATTAATTATCACTCATTAACATAACATCAACCTTCTTTTCCAGGTACAGGTGTTACATTTCTCCCTCCCTTTTAAGAAGTTTGTCCCCAAACTTTCCTCATCTTATAGTATCAATAAACATACATTTCTACCTCAAACATCTAATAGTTCATAAGCATTGTCTTGATCCAAACATGACAATTAACTCTATAACACGAAGGCTTGAAACACATCACACCCTTTTGGTTGATTCTGACTGTAACCTTAATCGATAGGTTATCAGTTCGAATTCCTTTCTATATTTCCAATGATCCCATGAATTGGATTTGCAATCTTTTTCCATCCTTCAAATCATATTACTTACCAAAGATACACTTTTTGGAACATTTCTTTCCCACCATAGATACTTTTCCTCAATCATTCTGAAAATGAAACTCAATTACCTGTAATACATTTTTCTTGTTAATCATCAACTTGCGAAAATTGCTCTGCTATAACTCAATCTCATTTTTTTTTCCTTGTACAACTTCAGAATTTCAAAACATTCAAATACATCATTCTGGAATGGTGAGTATCGATGCCTACACAATCTTACAGTTTCCTTTCACATACAATTCAATTAACCCTTGCAAATCTACAACTTTAACGAGTAACCGTTAATTGACTCGGTCAACTTGTTCACAATCATTCACATGTTGGTAACTCAATCCCGCTAACTTTAACAACCCCATCATGAAATTTATCACAATACATGTTCTTTTTCATTGGTCATCAATATCATTTACAATAACCTCTCAAATCCTCGACACTTTGCCTTATTTTTTTCAATATGCAACACATCATATAGAGTGCTTTACAGTTCTATCTGAAACAATCGGCATAGTATCTCAGCTTTTAATTAATAGTACTCGAATTTCAAATCACTCTTTAAGAAGGCATGTACCCTTTGTAACTTATTATCAAGTCATCACAGACAATAAAATGTGATCAATACCATTCCATACTCAATCACTAATAAATTAGTTTGCACAATCTTCTTTAAGACTTCAATATTTCTTTTGAAATTCTTTCCCTGATCTATCTTCGTTCGGAATACCTACTTAACTTTTAGACTTCAACATGTCTTACTATAAAGAAAAGTTTAATCATTCTTCCTCAACATCTTATTATATCTCTTTTACGGAGCAACAAAATATCTCTATTACGGAACAACAAACAACCCATATCCTTAAGCTAGCTTTTTATAATCTGACACAATATTGTCGGTTGGACCCAAATTACGGCTGTCTTTTCTTCCCCAATTTCTGGAGTAACTTCAACTTCTAACAGTCCAAATCTTGACTCAATTATTCTCGAATAGCCACTTCACTTATTAACTTTTTCTCGTCGATCTCATACTAATATCATTAACAACCATTTACCTTTACATGTTCTACATGATTGCTTTTTTTTCATATCATAGTTCAGCATAAGTTTCAATTGTTTCCTCTGTCACATACTCGATTTCTATCAAATAGAGCATATTCTGAATCCCAACATCCCTTAAAAAATGCATACTCGTAGAAATATCACTGCCTATTTCAAACCTTGTGTTACATAGTATACTCATAATTTCAATCTTCTATGAACCATAAATAATTGTTGCATCACCATATAGCCCAATCTCTGACTTAGTACTTCGCTATAACTAGCAAATTTCTCAATGCTAATCAATCTAGTTAAGGTCATTGTCTTCTAAAATCAGATCTTTATTCCTCAAACACATTCACACATACCCCGAATCAATAACCAAACCTGTTCTATGATTAGAAATATTATCAACTTCTCGTCTTCTATCATTTCATTTCTTTTCCACAAAGTTTTAACTGTTACAAGTATCAAAAATCTCATTATCACACTTTACCGGAATATGACCAGTCTTTATCATAAGCTTTCACCTCTAGCAAAATCCCACATTTCAATTAGAATAGCTGATATATTATTCCATCACGAGTTCATTTTAATACAATCCAAATATTCAGTTTATAGCATCAATAGTCACGGAGGTACTTGGGTTACCTTAAATATCATTACAATCATCATCTGCTCTGGTTTTTCACCAAAATCCTCAAAATATTCATTTCCTTAATCTTCCATTAACCCTCCCGGACCTTGGTCAAAAAGTACTGACACCTCTAAAAGTAATCAACATTTTATTCACTAGCTATTTAACGTCTATTCTCAACTGTAGCTTCATTCAGTCCTGATTCCCAATTCCTGATCTAATGATTCTGTTTGTATTTCTATAATAACACCAATAGGTCCTTTCAATATGCTACCCCAAGTGTTAATTACAGTTCTAGTCTTCTGTATTTCAATTATCATCTACTAAGCAAATTATTCAATGTCTTCTTATAATGCATTCGAGATTTCATTCACCATCAAATATTTCTGAATTCAATTCAACATCTACTCATACTTGGATAGATGCATACTTCTAGCATTCCTTCCTCACTATACAATAAACTTTAATGATGGCATAATACAAAATATTCACATTACATCAATTTCTCATAAAGTAGACACTTGTTCGATTTAACACTTATCTATTACTCATTATACTATACTTAGCTGACTGGAAATCATGTCATACCCAATGCTTCCTCAATCGTTGAGTAGTTATCAACACCATCCCACAATTAACAATATTATATTACCCTTACACCACATTTTCTTGAAGTGTATGATTCACTTATAGAAACATTTAACAACTTACTCTCAGTTAACCAACAAACTCTAACAATCTCACAATACCGAATGACCTCATCCTATCGACTATTTCAAAAATAAACTCCATTTGACTCAGTACCCAATCATTAAATAATCAACTCTACAATTCTTGAGTTACGACCCATTCATACCCAATTGTGCATTCAAGAAAAACACTATAATCACTGATAACGGTCTTGTATCACCCTCGTATTATTTACCCCTGGTATGCCTGAACCAATCATGGATATACCGAATTAAAAATATCACTAACTAAGTCAACCTCCCGAGATCCCCAATAGTATACTTCTTTCGGAATCAGAAATACTTGCTTTGATTATAGACAAATAAATAAATAACCTTACAAATTACCTAATATTCATGGTGACTCAAACATAAGTTAAGAGCTTCTATCTTCTTGTGGTTCTCTTCCCATTGGTGGTTGAACAGTTTTCGAGGTAGTCTTAACTATTGAAAAATATGGACCTTCTTGTCATCTATTTAAACAGTCCTATACCCGGTGGCCCCGTTGACCACATCCATAATAATTGCCCCTAAACCATGCACTCCTATTTGGACAATTCTTCGCAAGGTGCCCAAGTTGCCTACGGCTGTAAGCATAGCAGATCATGTAACATACACCCCAATGTCGTTTCTCACACATTATACAACACGAATTGTCTGCCTTTGGAACACTACTTACCGATGAACTTCCCACATTTGTTTGTTTACACTTACCTCAACTTTCACTTAGTCTTTTTCCCGATCTCTTACCCTCATGTCATTGTCAAGACTCTTTTAGCTCTTCTATGACTAGTGGTTCTGTTCTTACCTCTAAATTTAAAGTTTTTTTATGCTCCTCCACAAATATTACTATTACCTCCACAACTTTTTTTTTTTTACCTATTTTACTCTTGATTGTGATATCGGTCTTTTCTCGGATGTCATTACTACTAGAAAATTAAGCCTGGTGTCATCATAATCAATTATATGCATGTTAACATAAATAACATACTATGCATGCTAAACAACTTTTAACTATGCTAAATAAAGTGTATGCATGATATTCATAACTACGCATCATTTATGCTTTTTACACGTTGTATTCGTCACTCGTCCCCAAGGCTCTAGCCTATTGCTCTGATACCAAAAATTGTCACACCCCAACCTGCCTCAAGCGAATTAGGACACGAGCAACAATGCCACCGAGGCACGTCCCTAATGGATATAGCGTAAAGCAAGCTTAAACTCTTAATAAGACTCATTTACATATAACTAACCCCAAGGGTAAAATGGTCATTTTAAAATTTTTGTCGAGCATCCAGCTCAAAAGGTAGCTTCTCAAATAAGGAACTCAACATTGAAAGCGGTGCATGAATACGAAGTTCCTAGACCAAGTTATGTTCATTTTTATCTTGATTTTAATTGTACTCAAGCACAAGAACATTCTGCCAAGAGTTGGATTGATCCAACTTTCTACAAAACATTCTGCCAAGAGTTCGCTTAATCCAACTTATAGTAGAATACACACAAGAACAGTCTTCCAAGAGTTGGATTGATCCAACTCGAGTTCGCTTGATCCAACTTACAGCAGAATACATTTTGTTGTTGCTAAAACCTTGCTGCTAAAACTCTGCATTTTTACAAGTTCAAAACTACTACAAACTTAACCAAACTTTGTGGTAACATCAACAAGTACTCTCAAACACTAAGAACCCATAAAAAATCAAGGTTTTAATACAAACTTGCATCACACCTCAACATTTAGCTAAACATGAGTAAAAATTCTGTCAAAACTTGGATAAACCATATCAAACCCTTTAGATACATCAAAACCATTTAGGAAGCACTCCCAAGTGTCTCAAAACTTTACCCAAACATCATGAGAGGTTTCCAAATCATTTCCAAACATTTGAAAAGGAATTTAAACACCCAAAATGCTTTAGTTCTAACTAAGATTATTAACTTGCATCAAAAATCCACATTTTAACATACCACAAGTTTCAACACAAGAATTAGGAAAATCCAAGTTAAATTTACAATCAAAATTACTTAGTTTCTTCAAAGTTGCTCCCCATGTACATGACTTGTATCTAGCAACCATGACACATGGTTTGTTGTACAACCAAACTCAACACCCTACTTAACATATTACAAGTTTTCTCAAAACATGAGTTGTTCACACATCTATTACAAAGGTTATTCAATAACCACAACAGAAAATGCATTTTTCGTTTAAGCTTTTGCTTAGTGAGAGAACTAATCATGCTATTGGAATGTTCAATATTCAAATGCAACAACCAATATAAACAACAACAAATTGATCTCTGGAAAGTCAAGTCATTCCAGCCACCACCCCCGGGTCCTTCTCACCCCAGATCTTTCTCACTTTTGGGCGCATGTAGCGTATTACACACTCTCTTGTGACCCCGAAAGTGTCACCGGCATTTCATTGTAGTAGCCACCACGTCCTACTCATTGAGGACTTCCTATCCCTTGCATATGTGACCTATAAATGGTGACCACTACTTGACTTCCCTTTGATCCACACTAGCATATAAACACCTTTAGTATATAACATGGCAATTTTCATATGATTGATATATTTTACTTCAAATTCATCAACATAAGTTCATAGAGGCATGAATTCAAGCACCTATCAACAACAATTATCACACTAACACATCTAAACACCCAATTTTGGGATTAAAACACTCATCTCTTTGATTTACTAGCGATTAAGATCCTAGAATCTAATTTTAAGCTAGATCCAACCCAACTCTTGCTTTAGGATCAATCCTACATAGTTTTGGTACAACAAACATCGACTATCAAGAACAGTTTCTGAAAAAACGTTACCAAAAATGAAAATAAATTACGTTCATGTGATCATCTTACCTCCACGAGTCCAAAAGTGGTCTCAGATCATAAATCCGGCGCCGGTCGACGCAGGAACGGCGTCAAACGTCGTCGAGGAAAACCGTTGCCGACTTGGAGCTCTCGTTCTCTCTATTTTCTATGAATTCCAGCCGTGAATTGTGAGAGTGCAACACATATGCTATACTTGCATGTGTGTTGACACCTCTTATCCATATTTCCATTTTCACCCCCCCCCCCCAATCTTTCTTAAGCTTTATTATGAAACACCCAAGTCAATTACATTAACCACCTATATTTTCTAAATGGATTTAATCTATGTCTCTCGTTGATCCCAAATGTGGTCCCACATAAATTATGAGGTTGCTATTAAACCTACCAAATATGGATTGTATTCATATACGCCCCACATGGGTACCCAAATTGGTCCCCTTAACCTATCATAAGACATTATAATATATTTATGCATTAAAATAAATATGCATATCATCATATAATAACATCAAAATGCAAATTATTTTAATTAGACCATCGTTGGCCCCACATCTATACCAGTTCTGCCTTTTATAGAACTTTCATCTGTGTCCGCATTTGAACACCTTTTTACATGTGGATTCATAACCCCACCTTAAACCATCACAAGCATTAATCATCATTAATTATCACTCATTAACAAAACATCAACCTTCTTTTCCAGGTATGGGTGTTACAATCAAACTCTTTGATCAGTGAATTAACTAACTCATCAGTTAACGTTTACTCCACTATAAAACAATAACTGCACTCCAATGCAAAAGAACATATCTGAAGTGAAAACTAGACTTGTATGGTGTACTAATATCCCTCTCCCGTCAACATTCATAATCATATTTAGGTAGTCGGATAACTATTACTATCAACCTGATGATGATTACATCTTCCATTCCTTGAGTTTCATTCACGTCCCATGATTACCAAACATGTTGATAACTACTTATCAACAAGACTGTAGTTCTCAGTAATCAACTTGGTGACATTCTCAAGGGAATGCTTACACTTTATCAGAGAGTAGATTCTATCTTGACAATATATGTTCACAACTCCATGAATGTGACATATCCAAGATACCTAGGTGTTGATCTTTAAGACCTCACTGATTGGTAAGTCAAAGCAGTCACATCCATAGTCTGTGTTCATAATCGTCTCAAGATTAAGAACACGTACCTTATACAAGTTATGAGTTCCTATCGACTGTTGACAGTTTTATATGTCAATAGGAATCTCATGGCCCGTCAATGCACTGTAAGCACTAGCATATTAACTAAGAGTCATACTCTAGTGATTGAGATTCATCACTCCATCCAATGGTCGTTAATCATGCTACAGTGTATACCTTATGAGATATCCAATCTCACCATCCATTGTGACAAGTTTTAAGTATTGAAGAATAGTATTTCATATCTCACTTATATGTATCTCATACATATACAAATTACCTACTATGATACTTATGGATTACAAACATTCATCTCATGAAACAAACACAATTAAATGTATAAACAATATATACATATATAAAATGCCAAATGTTATACACATAAAGATCGGGTTTGAGGAGACAATCCCAGCACCAGTAGGGTATTGATTTGCTATTAGGTCTATCGTTGGCCCTCCAAGAGTTGCGTGAGAGTCGTCGTTATCTGCTCCAGTGTTAGGATGGCTGCAACTAGCGTCGGGACCATTGGGGCGTCCTGGTTGGCCAGCTGAGCAGCCCTCTTACCCTTCTTCGGAGGCATATCTATCAGTCATGAAATTTGTTTGGAGAAATCTGCTATTTCCCACAGACCGCGCCAAACTGATGGTGCTCTTTTTGGGTAAGGAGAATTAATGTACTCAGAACAGATCAAAGAGAGATAGGGAATGAGAGAGAGTTTGTATGTGGTCTGGCCTTGTTAACAAAGGAATCTATGTCCACGTGTGTCAAAGCATTTCCATTAAGTTTAAGAAACTATTACAAGGACCTTGGTGATCCAACAATGGTAACTAGAATGACCAAAGGTCGGCCATGCATGGATGATCCTAGGGTTTCTTGGGAGAGGCCTGACAATGTAAGATGGTTTGTTTAATTGAACTCCGGAATCCCCTTTTTGGGGTGTGGGGGACTCTTTTATAGGATGAAGAGTCCTCCCACCTACAAAATCAACATATTCCTTCCTAGTTAGTTTAGGAAACTATCTTTGGTGAAAGCAAGTAAATACATTCTTTCCTAAGTAGTTTAGGAAACTACTAGATTCTGAGATGTGTGAGGCGCGCATCTGGCTAGCCGAGCTGGTCCTGAGTTGTTTGGTGACTGGGGGACGTCATCCAGACCTGTAGGTCACTTCTCTTCAGACAGGACCTCATGCTACACAATCCAGAAGCTTTAGGAATCTAGAACTGATCAGGATAGTGATCATCCAAGCAGTCGTGCTTATCCTGGCCTGGATGGATGTCGGTTACTATGTAGAACCGTTCGGCCATATAGTAGAGCCAATTATGGTCGTATCATTTTATAAATCACTTAATTCAATTAATAATTAAACTTTAAATGCATTAATTTAGTTGATTGAATGTAAGTACATTTGTAATTTTCAAAATCACTCAATTCAATTAATATTATAGAACATTTGTCCAATAAAAGTGTTTTTATTTCATTTGGTAACTAAATTTAACAAGTAAAGGTTATTATTAAATTAAATTCTATGTTTATTAAAAATAAATTTTATTAATACTAAATAGTCTAAAAGCCCGAAGTCGATGCCCCAAGCTTGAAGCCCACACCCCTAAAGGCTTTTTGGCGGCCTTAGGGCTCTCATTTCCTAAGCCTGGTTCGGTGTAGGTGTCATTTTGTTGACTAACAGATTTAGAAAACCACTAGCATAGTAGTCCTCAATGATTGAAAAGACACGCAGAAAAACTCTTGGAGGTCACATCCATCTCTATAAAAACTCAAGAACCGATGAATATGACCAAAATGCACCTAAAAACCCAAAAATCCCCGATTTGATCCAAAAGCTCGAAAATCACTCAATGTCGTATAAAAATTCCAAAAAAGCTTTAAAAAAGAATTGGACGAATATGTCGGCCCCAAAGGCTCCCAGAACTTCCCGGTACTGTCCAGAAATGCACAGTTTGTCCGATTTGACCCAAAGTTTGACCCTAAAATTGAAGCATTGCTGCGACTTTGAAATATTTTTTTATAAATACTAGAGGTCAATAGCTTTCCAACGGTATATTTTCCATAATTTTCGGATTTAAACGAATTTGTTATGAATTTCCAAATGCGAAAAACGCGATCAAATTGGCTTTGACCGCAAATATTGAAAATATTTCTAAAGTGACCCAACTCTGAACTATTTTTTATGGAAAGTAGGCCTCACAACCTTCCTAATGGTATATCACAAGCTCAAAACAACATATTTTTTATTCCCATCGATTTTGGACCAATTAGAAACTTTTTAAAACTCCATTTATCCCCCAAGTTGGCCTGTATAAACCCCCTCCATCATCCATTTAGGGGGAGCTTGGTTGAAGAGATAAAAGCTTGTGTGGTGTGACAGATATAGAGAGAGAAGAAGAGAGAAAGAGAGTGAGTTCTTCTAGTTTTCCATCAAGAGAGTTTTCTTACTTCAGTTTTCATAAAACAAAGTCTTTCAATCACCCAACACATTCATCCTAATTTTCCATCATTTGTCTCAAGACTGGACTACTGCCTCCCCAACAAACCCTCACCACCACCACCACCACCACCACTACCACCACCACCAAGGGACTGTTCAGAAAAAGTAAATGGCGATTGCAATTGGTCAAATGCAGCATCTGGTTGCTTCTTGTCAATCGCAAATTTTAATTTTTTTCGAACACCCAACAGTAATTCAAAGCCACGCTTGGGGCTCCACAAGTGGAGCCAAAAGGGCCCTTAATCCCATAACGCAGCATCATTGTAGTCTACTCCATGCAAGAGATCTACTTAAGCAAAACCCAGCAAACCATCTTTAAGAGTGCACAATGTACCCCTTCCGTGTTATCTTCTTCTACAACTACGCATTGAAGGTTAATGTCTGCTACAACATTTTAATCATTTCCATGAAACATCTAATGCACAATCCATAGTGTTCCTCAATGCTCCAAAACGAATGTCAACCAAAACACCACAAATATAATGTCAAACATCCCATTCACAAAAGAGCAAAATATCCAAGAACAGTAAGAAACAATACCAATAATAGCAGAAGGCAAAAGTGTTACTCAGGGGTATCTTAATTAAGCTGTAATTGGCATATAAATCAGAGAATTAAGTTGGAGAATTAAACTTGGGGGGTTTAAACATTCGTTGCTGTGTTTTCAAGCATAGCATAGTCTTGGTGAGGGAGTGAGAATGAGAAGCAACTATTCTATAAAGGAGTAACTAGGTATCAGAGATTCACAGTCATCGACTATATATATTCAACGTAGCTCTGCAACCAAGTTGGAAAATTACATGATTGACAAATTGAAATAAGACCATCTACTAGCAGGATTACCACATCAAAGCAATACTATTTACATGCGAGTATGTACAGACTGTGTCTTATTACAATCACATTTTAAATATTCGCCCCTTTGAATGTGATTAATTATTTTCAAACTGTTTAGAAAGACAGGCACACAGAGACTCTTTGTTCCAATATAAACATAGAATTTTCTGACTTCTCTTTTCCTCAATTCTCTTTGTTTGTAATAACCCGCTATTCCGTCTCTTAAGGAAGTCATATCTGGCAACAATGAAGCGGGAAAACAAGTACAGAGAGCAAGAACCACATATAAGAACTTCCAAGTTCCTTATTTGCTTTACTGGAAATTTCCTTTATCCCTTCAATAGCATCAAGAAACAATTAGGAACTTTGCCCCCAAACGGAAAAAGCATACAAAGTAAATTGTGATGTTTAAAGACACGATAACTACCAATGTTAGAGCTAGAAGCATGTAGTTTGAAAATTGACTTACAGTGTATGGGTATTAGACAGGCACAGGAGTTTGTTCCAAGAGTTCTTTCCCAGTAACGCCATCTTTCAAAGTTTTGAAGTATACATTGTAATCTTTCTCAGGTGGGGGGTTTTCAGGGTCCACCGTGTACTGCTCGCTAAATGGAATCACACTCTTAACCTGCAAAAATAATTAATAAATAAAAATAAAATAACAACTAATAAGAAGCATGTTACACCAACTTGCAGGCATCAAATTTCTGTCATTTTAGACTTGTCTTTAGCTTCAAATTAGAAAGCAAAAGCACAAAGTTTCAAACTTCAGCCACATATCATCAAGCCTGTTTGGGAATGCTTATACGGGATTAGGTTCAAACAAGTCTTGCTTTTATCTAGTTTTTATGAGTATTGTGTTCGTCGATAAAGAAACAATTATTGGGGCATTTTTAAGACGGGTGTGGACTCGTGGAACCGAAAAACAGCTACACAACCACAAATACTGAACTATCCAGAAAGAGTTCTTTTCTGAACAGAAGTTACCCAAACAGCCTCTAGCACACATGAATTGTCCTGTGCATTAAGGAGTTTAATCTTGCATCATTCAAAATAAAACGGAAAACTAATTCTAAGTTGATAGGGGTCAGTGACCCAGAGGGTTATTCTCTAAAGGCTCTCCAATTAAACTGGAGGACTAGGATTCTTCGTCTATCAACCAGGAGCAGCAGGTTGTCACCCTTCTTATACTGGATTGTATTAACAATTAGTTAGAAAAAAGAAAGGCAGATCCAATGCAATGGGACTCAGAAAGTTGTACTGAACTCAGCATTTCACAATTCAAGTATACTAACAATAGAGACAGTACTAAAGGCACGGTATCAAAGACTCGAATAACAATGTTTAACTCCTATAATATCATAAATCACATTTAGCTTGTGTTCTGCATTATTCTTCGTCATGAAAGCAATAACAGTGATATTACTCCTTAAAATGCTTGTCATTAAGTAGTCACGGCAACCACTTTAGATACGAAAATAAATAAATCATCTGCAATTCAAAATAGATGTCTCTCATTCTTATGCTAAGAAACTATTTGATAAAGTAGCCATGTATATCCGAACAAACAATGAAATATAATTATATCAATTTAAGTGAAATTCTATACTAGCTATTGTAGAAATTGATTAGGTCAAAAACTAAGGAGACAAATTGAGTCTCGTGTATTTTTCTCCCTCCGTCCCATTTTATATGTCCATCTTGGGGAATCCAACTATTTAAGGGGACAAAAAGAATCTACACCTACTTTCCACAATTGCCCATAATCATTGCATTTTCTTTTTTTGTTTTGTTTTGGTGTTGATTGTAAAGAAGGGTAGTTAGGGAAACTAAGTAAAATTTACATACTAATTTCGGAAAGTGGACAACAATTTTGGGCCATCCCAAAAAGGAAAAATGGACACAAAATGGGACGGAGGCAGTATTATTAATCAACCTAAGGAAGAATTACAAGAATGCCCTTGGGCTAATACCACCAAATATAAAGAGAAAGATTAAAGAATAAAATAAAATATTTCTAACACTCCCCCTCAAATTGGTACAAAGATATCTCTCATTCCCAGCTTGCTAATAGCAAAGTGAAACGGCCTACTCTCAACTCCCTTTGTGAGAATGTCAGCTAGCTGATCACCGGTCTTCATGAACGGGGTACAAATAACACTAGTGATATTCTCCTTGATAAAGTGTATGCCAATCTCCACATGTTTCGTCCTATCAGGTTGCACTGGATTATGTGCAATGTTGATTGTAGACTTCTTGTCACAATATAGTCTCATAGGATTGAGTCTAAAATCCTTTAACAATAACTTGATCCACAATAGTTCACACACACCTTGAGCCATGGCACTAAACTCAGCCTCTGCATTGGATCTAGCTTCCACATTTTGCTTCTTACTGTTGAAATTAGGAAATAATATATTAGTATCAATCTAAAGTTATTGGTCATGTTGACCACTTTTGATTATTTCCTTTTCCTTTTTAATCCGTCTTTATTCTCTTTTATTCACTTTTCTTTTTACTACTCTTCTATTTGCTATATAAGATGTACATACAGTGATAATAAAAAAGCATCCCTTTCTCTCCATTCTTTTTGGTATGAGAGCCAAATTCGATTTTGGCATTGTTTCCTCGTTTCCACCTTCGGCGGGTGGCAACCCGTCGCCCGCCGGACATCGCTTTGCTTTCAGCTTGAAGCCTCAGTCTGAGGACCCTCCCTGCACCAACTTCACTACCCCCTACGGGTCTCGTCCAGCATCCAGCCAGCCCCTACGGGGCTCTTCCAACACCTACGGGTCATGTCCAGCCCTACGCCAGCCCCATTCGGGCCTTATCCAGCCTTTGATGGGGAGTGGTGGAGTATATTATGGTGGCTCGAACCCTTCAAGATTTAGGTTTATTGTTGCAACTGTTACTTGTTTGAACAAGAAGATGGCACTTTTTTTTTTTTGGTGATTTATTGTGGATGATCATTCCCACAGTCACACCCTCGATTGGTAGATGGTGTTTCCCACTCTTGCCAACTTTCATGAACAATCTTGTTGCAACCTTATCATTCCAAACTTCTGTGGTTTATTCCCACCTTCTGTTTGTGGGGAACTGTTGAAATTAAGAAATAATATATTAGTATCAATCTACAATTATTGTTCATGTTGACCATTTTGATTATTTCCTTTTCCTTTTTAATCCCTCTTTATTCTCGTTTATTCACTTTCCTTTTCACTGCTCTCTTCTATTTGCTATATAAGATGTACATACAGTGATAATAAAATCATCCCCTTCTCTACATTCTTTTCGTTGTCGTGCTACATCGCTTAGATGTGTTGTTGCCAGTGCGGTTTATAAGACTTTAGTTCCCCTCTCCTTGACACCTGGGTTTTAAGGAGTTGAATGGGTTAGGCCTTACTAGTGGTATCAGAGCCTTGTTTGCTCCCTATCTCCCTATCTTCGTAATCCACGTGTCTGCCTTTGCCACACGTGCGGGGGCGTGTTGTCGTCCTAGATCGCTTAGATGTGGTGTTGCATGTGCGGTGTATAAGGCTTTAGTTCCCCTTTCCTTAACACTTGGGTTTTAAGGAGTTGAATGGGCTCGGCTTACAAGTCTTACTCCTCCAAGTGACAAGATTGCCACCATGAAAAGTACAGTAGCCTGAGGTGGACCTCCTGTCTGTCACAGAACCAGCCCAATCCGCATCAGTACACGCTTCCACTCGAAGGTGGTCGCGTCAGGCAAAAAATAAACCCTTTCCTAGAGTTGACTTCAAGTATCACAGAATTCTAAAGACGGCATCCATACGAATCTCATGAGGAGCAAGCATGAACTGGCTAACTACACTGACAGCATAGGTAATATTTGGACGAGTGTGAGAAAGGTAGATGAGCCTTCCCACAAGCCTTTGATATCTCCCTTTATCCACCTCTACTCCATTACAATCATCAGCTCGTGCTCACCATGTTGACAATCAGGTGTCATTAGATATATCAGTGGGACTTCAATTTATTTCCTTTCCAGTATTAGTTGGTTTATATTTGGGTCATGTTGACCATTTTTAATTTCTTATTTATTAGGAGATTTTGTTTTCCTTGTTTATGTCTCAACATTGTGTATATATACATGGGTGATCAATTAATAAGCTTTTACCTAATACACTTTTCAACATGGTATCAGAGCCAACTTAGCTTCACCATCATCAAATCTAACTCTAACCTAGCTTGCGCCACCCTACCCAGCCACCCACAACCAGCCACTGATATACCCTGGCCTAACCCTAGCCTACGCCGCACCTCTCCAGCCCCACCACCACTCGACTGCAACTCTCCAGCCCTCCTCACCACTCAGCGACCACCCTGGACCACCCCTAGCCTGCGCTAGACCTCACCAACATCACCACCACTCAGCGACCAAACTGGGTCACCACTAGGGATCTGCGAAGACACCATGGCCTGATCCAACATTTTTTTTTTGCTTTTTTCTTCCGTGGGCCAAATCTAATCCCACGTACAATATTGGGTTAATATTCTGATTACAACCTAGTTTTTTCCGCTATTTTTATGGTCCCTTTTTTAGACCATTGATCAGTCTCTGACTGATCCTTGATATGTTTTGAGATCGTGCTTGTTCAAAGCTCGTAGCATCATCCCTTTTGTTTTGTGATTGTTGTGGGTGTCTGCTTTGTGCGTTGGAACTATGGACGACGATAAGAGTACGAGTCCGTCATCTGGAAGTTCATCACAGCCACAGCTTATAAGCTCGTTTGTAGCTCTCATACAACCCAAACCTAAAAACCACCACATCCCTGTTCAATGGCCAGAATTATTTCCCATGGTCACAGTCAGTGCTGTTTTCTTGAGGGGTAAAGGGAAGATGGGATACGTTGATGAGACAACACAAGCACCTGGTCCTGATGTTAAATATGGACAGTGGGATATTGAGAATTCTATCATCATGACTTGGCTTATTCACTCAATGATTCCAAAAATTGGTGAGGGTTTCTTGGACATGGCAACTGCCCAGGACATTTGGGAGACCAAGGCTATCACTTATTCCAGAAAGGACAATTCTGCCCAGATATTTGATTGGGATACATCTACTACTACCTCATCATCTTTTGCTCGTTCAGGTAATTTAGCTACTTCATTGAGTGCATTCAATTCCCATACTAGTCTTCCTTGGATTATTAATTCCAGGGCATCCGATCATATGACCAGTTCATCTCCTGTTTTTTTCGATTATAAACCATGTTTACGTCAGGATAAAGTCAGGATTGCTGATAGAACCGTCTCTTCGGTTTCAGGCAAAGGTTTAGTCCGTGTCACTCCCTCGTTGTCTGTATCTTCTGTTTTGCATGTTCCTAGCTTTACTACTAACCTCTTATCCATTGGTCGTATTACTCGTGGTCAAAATTGTAGCGCCGCTTTTTCCCTTTTCATTGTGTGTTTTAGGACCTCATCACGGGGAGGACGATTGGCCGTGGTAGAGAGGAGAATGGTCTTTATTTTCTGGAACTGCAGGACCGACAACAATTGGCTCATCATACTACTCTCACTGGCTCTACATCTGGTGATATCATGCTCTGGCACAAACGCCTAGGTCATCCTTCCTTTGGTTTAATAAAGTATTTATATCCATCTTTGTCACCAATAAAAATGTATCCACCATTTGGTGTGAAGATTGTGAACTTGGAAAGCACCACCATGCTTCTTTTTATCCCATTAATCATAAAAGTACTGTTCCTTTTTCTCTTATACATTCAGATGTTTGGGGTGCCTTGTGTTGTTGCACTTAAAGGCCATAGGTGGTTTGTCACATTCATAGATGATTTTTCTCGTACTACTTGGGTTTACATGATGAAAGGAAAAAGTGAGGTCCATTCAATTTTTAAAACTTTTCACAAAATGATTTTGTACCCAGTTTGGTGCGGTTGTAAAAATTGTTAGTTCAGACAATGGGGGGGGGGGAGTACTTTAAATCTGGTCTTGAGAAGTATTTTTTGGAGAATGGCATAATTCACCAATCTTCTTGCACCAATACTCCACAACAAAATAGAGTTGTGGAGCATAGAATCGTCACCTCTTAGACACTGCCCGGTAAATGTTATTCTCAGCCCAAGCCCTGAAGGCTTTTTGGGGTGAAGCAGTCTTAACTGCTACTTATTTACTCAATCGGCTTCCTACTCAAGTTCTTAATAAACAATCACCCGTTGAAGTTCTTTCCAGTCCTTCTAAACTTTTTGCCATTCCTCCTAAGGTCTTTGGTTGTGTCTGTTTCGTTCATAATCATGCTCCCATCAGAGGAAAACTTGATCCTCGGGCTATCACATGTGTTTTCCTTTGTTACTCTCCCACTCAAAAAAGGTATAAATGTTACCATCCTCCTACTCAAAAGTGGTATGTTTCCATGGATGTCACCTTTTTTTAGGAACAGCCCTATTTCACCCCTCAAGCTCCTCTTCAGGGGGATAATACATGTACAGAAGAGTTGCCTGAACTACATGTTCCTAATTTACCTGTGTCTAATCCATTTGAGATATTGGGCACTCTTGATGAGGAGGAAGAGGTAGAAAAAATTGATGGAGGGCAAGAGACTGAGAGAGACATTTGTGGAACCTATCATTGCAAAAAAAAAAAAAATCCAGAGAATGAGGATATAGTATATCAGAGAAGAACTTGGAAGATGAAAGATAAGACCATTCCTCCAGAACCGCCACTCCCGTCTCCTTCCTCGATAAGGGACCAGGTAATCCTAATCCTCATACTACTATTACTGATGATTTAGATATTCTAATTGCTACACGTAAGGGTGTTAGGTCATGTACTCAACATCCCATATCTAAATTTGTCTCATATAGTCGTCTATCTCCTTCTTACCAAGCCTTTGTATCCAAACTTGCTTCTGTGTCTGTCCCTAACCATGTACAGGATGCACTCATTGATCCCAAATGTAAGCATGCTATAATTGAGGCAATGAAAGCTCTCCGTAAAATAGCACCTGGGAATTGGTTGGAATACCTAGAGGGCACAAGACAGTGGGGTGCAAGTGGGTGTTTACAATCAACCATAAGACAGACAGGTCTATTGAGAGGTATAAAGCTCGATTGGTGGCAAAGGGATATACACAGACTTATGGAGTGGATTATGAGGAAACATTTGCTCCAGTTGCTAAGATGAACACTGTGAGAATTCTTTTATCCCTTGCTGCAAATTTAGATTGGCCTCTTCATCAATTCGATGTTAAAAATACCTTTTTACACGGGGATTTAGCAAAAGAAGTTTATCTGGATATTCCACCAGGATTTGAAGACCCTAAAACCAAAGGTTTGCAAACTTAAAAAGTCCTGAATGGACTAAAACAGTCTCCAAGAGCATGGTTCGAAAGATTCACTCAAGCTATGTTAAAATATGGCTTTAAACAAAGCCAAAGTGATCATACACTTTTCATTAGACATTCCCCACAAGGGAAAGTCATCGTTCTCATAGTGTATGTGGATGATATTGTCTTGACAGGGGACGATGTGGAAGATATGCAGGAGTTGAAGAATTACCTAGCCAAGGAATTTGAAATAAAAAGACTTGGGAAACCTCAAGTACTTTCTAAGGATTGAGGTGGCTAGAAGCAAACAAGGAATCTTTATCTCCCAGAGAAAAATTGTTCTTGACCTTCACCAAGAGATTGGCATGCTTGGGAGTAAGGCATGCTATACTCCTATGGAAACTAATCAGAAGCTTTGGGATGACACCGATGAAGCAGTAGTTGACAGGGGGAGATAACCGACATTGGTGGGCAAGCTAATCTACTTGTCACACACTCGTCTAGACATCGCTTTTGCTGTAAGTGTTGTTAGTCAGTTCATGCATGCTCCACGAGAGTCACACTACAGTGCTGTTCTTCGAATTCTTTGATATTTGAAGTCAGCGCCTACAAAAAGGTTTATTCTCTGGTATACATGATCATCTTCAGATGGATGGGTATACAGATGTTGATTGGGCAGGCTCAGCCACGGATAGGAGGTCTACCTCAGGATATTGCACGTTTGTTGGAGGAAATCTTGTTACTTGGCGTAGCAAGAAACAGGCTGTAGTATCTAGATCAAGTGCTGAAGCGGAATTCCGAGCTATGTCTCAAGGAATTTGCGAATTACTGTGGATAAAATTTCTATTAAGAGATCTTAGACTTGAGCCTACGTATTCTATGAGATTGTACTGTGATAAAGCAGCCGTCCATATTGCTCACAATCCAGTATAGCATGACCGAACTAAGCATATTGAAATTGATAGACATTTCATCAAGGAGAAATTGAGCAGTGGAGAGATTTGTATTCCATTTGTGAAGTCTAAGGAACAGTTGGCAGATGTTCTCACCAAAGCTCTTGGAAACAGGCCTCATCATTACTATCTGAGCAAGCTGGGCATGAGAGACATCTTCGCACCAACTTGAGGGGGAGTGTTGACAATTAGCTGTCATTAGATATAACAGTGAGATTTCTATTTATTTCCTTCCATTATTAGTTAGTTTATATTTGAGTCATGTTGACCATTTTTAATTTCTCATTTATTAGGAGATTTTGTTTTCCTTTTTTATGTCTCAACATTGTGTATGTATAATATACATGGGTGATCAATTAATAAAAAAGACTTTACCAAATACACTTTTCAACACACCATAGTACTGTTACTGATACTACAGCTCCAGTCCCTAGTGATGAGGCTCCTACTTCTGATGTGAGCCCCTTCCTGCTACTGATCTGGAGACTCTCAGGAATCTGATGGCCCATTGTGCTTCACCTGCCTCTGCAAGTGCCTCATCGTCTTTTGCTCAATCAGGTAACTTAGTCACACCAACAAGAGCTTTTCTTTCTCACTCTTCATTTCCTTGGATTATTGATTCTAGTGCCTCGGATCATATGTCACGTTCATCTGACATTTTCTCTGATTATAAGCCTTATTCAGGTCAGGATAAAGTTAAAATTGACGATGGTACCTTCTCCTCTGTCTCAGGGAAAGGTCTCATTCGTGTCACTCCCTCTTTACCCTTAACTTCTGTATTACATGTTCCCAGTTTTTCTCACAATCTTTTATCCCTGAGTTGTGTTACTCGTGATTTGAACTATAGTATAACCTTTTATCCATCTCATTGTGTCTTTCAGGATCTTATCACGAGGAAGACGATTGGCAGTGGTAGAGAGGAGCACGGCCTTTACATTCTGGATGAAGAGGAGAAGCTGGCTAATAATACCGTAGTTTTAAAGAATAAGGCTGAAGACATATATCTTTGGCATAGAAGATTAGGACATCCATCTTTTGCTGTATTTAGACATATGTTTCCATCTTTTGCCTCAAACACTGGTTTTTTTTTAATTTTTCGTGTGATGCTTGTGAACTTGGAAAACATCACACAGCCTCGTTTGCTCCTAGTAATAAAAAAAGTTCTATTCCTTTTGCATTAATTCCCACTGATGTTTGGGATCCATCTCGTACTATGTCTTTAAAGGGTCATAGATGGTTTGTTTCCTTTATTGATGATTGTTCCCGTACCACTTGGTTATATATGATGAAAGAAAAGCGCGAAGTGTTCTCTATTTTTTAAAATTTCCATAAAATGGTGTGTACCCAACTTAGGGCCGTTGTGAAGGTTTTACGGTCTGATAATGGGGGTGAGTATATCGACTCTGGGTTGGGTGCATATTTTTCTTCTCAGGGAATTATTCATTGGACTTCTTACACTGACACTCCACAACAAAACAGAGTTGCAGAACGTAAGAACTGTCATCTTTTAGATGTTCCTGGTTCAAGCTCCTCGGTCTTATTGGGGTGAAGCAGTGTTGACGGCTGCTTATCTTATTAATCGTCTTCTCACTCGTGTGTTGAATAAGAAAACACCACTTGAGGTTCTTTCTTCTCCTTCCATTTCATCCTCTATTCCTCCCCGTGTCTTTGGTTGTGTGTGCTTTGTCCATAACCATTCTCCTACTCGTGGTAAATTGGACCCTCGCTCTATTAAGTGTGCGTTTGTAGGTTACTCTCCTACTCCGAAGGGGTATAAATGTTACCATCCTCCGTCTCAGAAGTGGTTTGTGTCTATGGATGTCTCCTTTCGCGAGTCCCAGTCCTACTTTCTTGAAAATGGGGCCTCCGTCTCGGAAGTGGCTTGTGTCTGTGGATGTCTCATTTCGCGAGTCTCAGTCCTACTTTCTTGATAATTCCCCATCTCTCCAGGGGGAGCAGAAATGCAGGGAAGGGCTGCCTGAGTTGCCTATGTGGATTGAGGTGGAGACGGACACACTTGAAAAGAAGAAGAAACTGTGTTTTCTTATTTATTCACTGTCAATTTACACCGTATATATACAACTATGAAGAGAAACTAATAAAGGAAATAAAAGAAAAGAAAGGAAAAAATACAAGATAAGACCAAATCATCTTAAATCAATTTATTCCTAAAACATTGCTATCCATAAATAATCCGAATATTCCAACACTCCCCCTCAAGCTGGAGCGAAGGTATTCACGAGTCCCAGCTTGGCAATAGACAACTTCAGAAGAGAGGGCCCAACGGACTTAGTAAATACATCAGCAGTTTGATCTGAAGAGGGAACAAAGCATGGAGAGATAATACCAGAACGCACCTTCTCTCGGATAAAATGGATATCAACCTCAATATGCTTGGTACGCTCGTGCAGAACGGAGTCAGACGCAAGCATTATAGCAGACTTATTATCGCAAAACAATGTAGAGGGCTCAGATACTGGAAACCCCAACTCTTGTAAGATAGATCGAAGCCACAAAAGCTCACAAGTACCTTGTGCCATAGCACGATATTCAGCCTCAGCAGATGATCTTGAAACGACTGCTTGTTTCTTACTTTTCCAAGAGATAAGATGTTTGCCATAAAACGTGCAAAAACCTGAAGTTGAACGCCTATCACTCTTGGAACCAGCATAATCAGCATCGGTATAACATGTGACCTCACATTGTGCTCCTGCAGCAAAGAAGAGACCCAGTCCTGGGCAAGTTTTCAGGTAACGAAAAATGTGATGAACAGCTTCCATATGTGCAGTACGCGGAGCATGCATAAACTGGCTTACTACGCTTACAGCAAAAGCGAGGTCAGGTCTAGTATTGGTCAGATAAATAAGACGACCAACAAGGCGCTGATATGAAGCTGGATCAGATAATACTTCTCCTGACTCAGATGATATTTTGATATTTGGATCCATAGGTGTGGAAGCAGGACGGCACCCCATCATACCTGTATCACTAAGGAGGTCCAAGATATATTTCCTTTGGTTCATTGAGATTCCATGACGAGATCGGGCAATCTCAATACCAAGGAAATACCGGAGAGGACCCAAGTCTTTGATATCAAAAGCCGTTCCAAGTTTATCTTTTACTCGTATAATCCCTGCAGTATCATTACCTGTAATAATGATGTCATCAACATAAACAGACAAAATAGTACATCGACCATTCGGACATCGTCGAATGAAGCAGGTGTGATCAGACTGGCACCTAGTGAACCCCATAGACAGAATAACATCACTAAAGCGACTGAACCATGCTCGAGGAGATTGTTTCAATCCATAGAGTGATTTACGTAGCCGACAAACTTTCCCAGAATACTCCCCCTCAGCCCGAAAACCCGGAGGGGGATCCATATAAATGGTTTCCTGTAGATCCCCATGCAGAAACGCATTCTTAACGTCAAGCTGATGAAGAGGCCAAGACTGAGAAGCAGCCAAAGACACAAGAAGACGAACAGTAGTGAGCTTGGCCACCGGAGCAAAGGTGGCACTGAAGTCTTTGCCTGGAATCTGAGTAAAACCTTTTGCAACCAAACGGGCCTTATAACGATCAATAGAACCATCTGGGAGGTACTTAACGGTAAAGACCCATTTGCAACCAACTGTCTTTTCCCCAGAGGGAAGAGAAACAAGATCCCAAGTATGATTCTGCTGAAGTGCATCCATTTCTGCTTGCATGGCTTGGACCCAATGTGGATTTTGGAGAGCCTCAGATACAGACCGGGGAATGGAAACTGAATCAACCTGACCAAGGAAAGCTTGATAGGGCTGTGAAAGGGCTGAATAAGAGATATATTGGGAAATAGGATGTTGAGTAGAGCAAGCATGACCATACCTATTTACCGGGCGAGAAATCCGGGTAGAGCGTCTTACCGGTACAGGAGAAGCAGGACCTGGATCCGAAGAAGGATTTGGTGGCGGAGCATAAGCATGAGTCTGTGATCGCCGGGAATAACGAAATTCTGGCGTAGATGTAATTACAGGTGGTAGAGTTCCCTCAGAAACCTCAAAAGGAGAGGAATCAAGGACAACAACCGGACGAGGTAACTCGTCGGGGACAATGAGAGGCTCCTGAGGAACGGAGGCAGAGGAGGTATTTGAACCTGCAAAATAAGGGACATCTTCCAGAAAAGTAACATCCATAGAATTATAGAAACGACGACCAATTGGATCATAGCATCTATATCCTTTAGAGTGGGAAGAGTAACCTAGAAAAACACAACGTATAGCTTTATCATCAAGCTTAGTACGAAGAGGGCTGCGGTCCTGAACAAAACAAGTGCAGCCAAAGACACGTGGTAAAACATGAAAGAGTGTACAATCAGGCTGAAGAACATGTAGAGGAGCTTTCCCATTCAAGACACGACTTGGGGTACGGTTAATAAGATACGTAGCTGTGAGAACAGCTAAATGCCACAAGTATTTAGGTACTGTCATACCGCGAAGAAGACACCGGACAACAGACATAATGTGGCGGTTCTTTCGTTCTGCCACACCGTTCTGTTCCGGGGTATAAGTACAAGTGAGCTGTTGGAGGATACCTTTTTTATTAAGTTCAGAACAGAAGTTATTAGAAACATATTCACGGCCATTATCAGATCGGAGAGCGCGAACAACAGTTTGATACTGAGTTTTAACCATTTGTAAAAATTGAGTAAATAATGGAAAAACTTCAGATTTCTTTTTAAGTAGATAAACCCATGTGCACCGTGAATAATCATCTATAAACGTAACATAATACCGATACCCATATAAAGCAGTAATAGGGGATGGTCCCCACACATCCGAATGTATAACATCAAAAGCACAAGGTGCACGAGACATGCGAGGAATGTAAGATGAACGAGTATGCTTAGAAAGTTCACACACCACACAATGAAATTTATGAGTCTTACAGGCTTTTATTAATGCGGGAAAAAGTAAACAAAGATATTGAAAATTAGCATGTCCAAGCCCGGCATGCCACAACTCTATAGTTTTATGGGAGAAAGAACTAGAACTAGAACTAGAACCAGGTAAAACAGACGCCTGTAAACTAGAAGACACAAGTGGTGGTGGAGGTTCCCCAAAGAAGTAGAGTCCATCATGCTCATGGCCCGTACCAAAAATCCTCTTCGAAGTCAGGTCCTGCAAGAGACAACGGTCAGGTAAGAAAATGACAGCACAATTATAACTCTTTGTGAGGCGACTAACTGATAAAAGATTAAATGATAACTGAGGGACATGAAGAACAGAAGACAGAGTAAGCTGTGAGGACAAACGAACATCACCCTTACTCTGGACACGAGTGGTGGAACCATCGACTATACTCACAGTTTGGTTAACAGGTATAAGAGGGGACGAAAAAAGGGATAACTCACCAGTCATATGATCATTGGCTCCTGAGTCCAAAACCCACCTTGGAGTTCCTGTCTTAACATGTAAAGCAGTGGAAGTACCTGTAGCAATGGCAGCTGTGGAAGAAGGGCCTGACTGATGCTGCTGAAGAAGGGAGCCAAGTTGACTCTGAATTTGTCCAAGCTGAGATTGAAGCATACTTTGATTGTGGTGCAGCTAGCCAAGATCAGGAGTACTAGGTTCCGGGCCGGTCTCAGCAATAGCAGCAAAGCGGGTTGGACCCGGGTTCCGACCTCGGTTGGCATACTGTTTCTTCAACTCGGGATGGAACTGAAAACAGCGATCTTTGGTATGACCAACAACATTACAATGTTTACAAACTGGAGGTTTCCGATCGCTGGGGCGAGGACCGGTATGGGCTGCAAAGGCCATCTGATCAGGAACTGCAGGAGAATCTGGAACTGAAGAAATAGAAGTCTGAATTAACTGACGACGACGCTCATCACCATCAACAATAGCAAAGGCCTCGTAGAGAGAGGGCATAGGGGACGTGTTCAAAATCTGAGTGCGAAGGGATTCAAACTCTGATTTCAAACCCATCAAGAACTGGTAAGTGTGCAGACGGTCAAGGCGCTGAACAATAACAGTAGCGGCTTCAACAGGAATATCACCAAGGGGCTCGTACTGAGCCAACTCCTCCCAACGGGACTGAAGATATCCAAAATAATCAGAGACACTGAGCCGGAGAGAATCCTGTGACGATTGAGAGACTTCGCGATGAAGTTGATAAATTCAGGATTCATTGCGCTTATGTGCATACATTTGAGTCAAAGCATTCCACAAGCCATGAACAGACGTGTGATACATGAACATATGGTAAATACGAGGCTCCATTGAATTGAACAACCAACCCAAGATAGTATAGTTGTCCATATTCCACTGATCAAAGGTGGAGTCGGTGGGAGCAGGCTTAGGTGTCGTGCCAAGAAGCCAACTAGACTTGCCTCTGGCACCAAGAAAAAGACGAATGGAATGAGACCATGCGGCAAAATTTTGCCCATCCATGAGAACAGTGGTAACCCTTTGCGCAGGCGAATGTGGAGTCAGGGACATAGAGAGATCCGAGCGTGGATGTGAACCGGGAGGAGACTGATTAGTACCCTTATCCTTTCCAGTTTCAGTCATTGTTGCAAAATCAAGAAACCCCAATAAAGAATCAACAAGGCGCAGAAGAGAAACCACAGATTGAAAAGGCTGCTGGAAAAAGAACAGCAGCAATCAGAGGCTACCGGAACACCCCAGGTAGCCCAAGAGAGGAAAAAGAGAGCACAAAGGGGCTCTAAACCATCAGAAGACCCAAGAACAGGGCAAGACGCAGCCTAGAGCTGCGCAAGGGTTAGCCTAGGCTAACCAAAAAGATGCTGCGGGGTCCTGGGTGTGTGCGCCGAGAGTGGAGGTGGCCGGCGCTGGTTGTGGAGGTGGCTGGTAGTGACGGTGCTGGTTGGCTGGTGGCTGGTAGTTGCGGCGCAAGGTGGTGTGGTTGTGCGGGTGGTGGTGGTTTGGTTTGTTTTAGGGTTTGATTTCTCTTTGGCTTTGATACCAAGAAGAAACTGTGTTTTCTTATTTATTCACTGTCAATTTACACCGTATATATACAACTATGAAGAGAAACTAATAAAGGAAATAAAAGAAAAGAAAGGAAAAAATACAAGATAAGACCAAATCATCTTAAATCAATTTATTCCTAAAACATTGCTATCCATAAATAATCCGAATATTTCAACAAAAGAAGAGGAAGAAAAAGAGAAAATTGTGGAGGGAGAAAAAGAGAGTTAAGGAGGAAGAAGAAAAAAGGAGAGTTGGGAAGGATAAGTTGGTTTACTCCAGGGGAACTTGGAGTAAAAGGACTAGAGAGACTCTATAGGTCACAGCTTCTTAGCTTCCACTATCATTCGCTCTTAAGTGATAAAGATTCAGGTAATTCCTCCGATACACCTCTTGAATCTGATGATCTAGATGTCCCTATTGCTATCCGTAAGGGTGTTAGGTCTTGTACACAACATCCTATATCAAATTTTGTGTATTATTCACGCTTGTCACCCTCCCATAGAGCCTTTCTTTCAAAAGTTTCCTCTGTTTGTGTTCCTAACCATGTTCAGGATGCTCTTGCTGATCCCTAGTGGTTATGGTTGAAGAGATGAAAGCTCTTTCATAAGAATGGCACTTGGGAGCTGACAACGTTATACAAAGGGAAAAAGACTGTGGGGGTGCAAGTGGGTGTACACCATGAAACACAAGGCTGATGGTTCTATTGAGCAGTTTAAAGCTTGGTAAGTTGCAAAGGATTTTATTCAGACATAGAAGGTGGATTATCACGAGACCTTTGCACCGGTTGCAAGAATGAATTCCATTCGAATTCTTCTTTCTCTTGCAGCTAACTTGAAGTGGTCACTTCACCAATTTGATGTGAAGAATGCATTCTTACATGGAGATTTGGAAGAGGAAGTCTATATGGATGTTCCCCCAGGTTTTGAGAACTCCAAAACAGAGGGTAAGGTGGCAAACTGAGGAAATCTCTATATGGTCTTAAGCAATCTCCGAGAGCCTGGTTTGACAAATTTACTCAGACGATGCTTCGATATGGTTTCAAGCAGAGTCATGCTAATCACACATTGTTCGTCAAACATTCATCTCTAGGTAAGACTACTGCTCTTATTGTATATGTTGATGACATTGTGCTTACAGGAGATGACTTGGAAGAAATGGAGAGGTTGAAGAGATATAAGGCTAGTGAATTTGAGATAAAGGACTTGGGAGCGTTGAAATATTTTCTTGGAATTGAACTTGCTAGATCCAAACATAGGGTATTCATTTCCCACAGGAAATATGTCCTTGATTTATTGAAGGATACTGGTATGCTTAGGAGTAGAGCGTGTGACACTCCGATAGAACCCAATCAGAAGCTAAGTGATGATAGCAGCGGAGAAGTAGTTGATACGGGAAGGTATCAAAGGTTAGCGCTTAAGCTCATATATTTGTCTCATACTCGTCCCAACATTGCTTTCGCGGTCAGTGTCATTAGCCAGTTCATGCACTCTCCTCGGGAGTCCCATCTCGAGGTTGTTTTCCAGATTCTTCGATACCTGAAGTCCTCTCCAGGAAAGGGCTTATTTTTTTTCCTAACATGATCATTTGAGGGTGGAAGCTTATACCGATGCAGACTAGGCTGGTTCCATTACCGATAGGAGGTCCACCTCAGGATACTGCACCTTTGTGGGAGGTAATTTTATTAGTTGGCGAAGTAAAAAGCAGAATGTTGTGTCCTGGTGTAGTGCAGAAGTTGAGTTTAGGGCTATGGCCCAAGGAGTTTGTGAGCTCTTGTGGATTAAATATCTATTGAAAGACTTGAACATTGAGTTGAAGGATTCTATGAGACTATATTGCTATAATAAGTCGGCGATCAATATTGCTCACAATCCCATTCAACACGATCGAACTAAGCATGTTGAGATTGACAGACACTTTATTAAGGAGAATCTTACTAGTGGGACTATTTGTACTCCATTTGTGAAATCGGGTGATCAACTTGCCGATATTCTTACCAAGGGAATAGGGAGTCGACCATTCCATGTTATTTTAGCAAGCTGAATATGAACGATATTTTTGTATCAGCTTGAGAGGGAGTGTTGAGAGTTATTTGTTGAGAGTTATTTCTTTTTTTTTCTTTCATGTAGTTTCTTTTATCATCTTATTATTCAATATAAAAGAGGGTCTACCAATTTGTTAGCCCTAAGCTTTGCCAACATAACATTCAACAGTGACATCCATGGAGACAAAGCATTTTCTAGTGGAGGATGATAGCACTTGTAACCTTTCTTAGTAGGAGAATAACCCACAAAGACACTTAATAGCGCGGGGATCTAATTTTCCACGAGTAGAAGGTTGACAAGGTAAGCAGCGGTCCAGGATCAAAATTTTGTTTCAGTGTAGTGTTTCGGTGTTCCCGGAAACGGAAACTTTTTGAAAACGTTTCGGAAACATGTGAAAACATCGGAAAATTTTGGAAACACTAAGAAACTTGTGGAAACATAACTTCAAACTAAACTGTATGCACATATAAAGCTTATAATTGATTAATTGAACCTTTGAGAGGTCTATATATGTAGTTATATCAATAATACATAGTTCAAATTGAAAATACATAATAATTTAGGCGTCAAACTACTGTGAAGCAGTTCATAGAATACAGAAAACACCATTCAATGATTATTATAAGAAATTATAATTTACAAATTGGAATTAGTATACAACAATTATAAAACTAATTACCAATTAGTAATAATTGCAATTAGTATACACAAATTAGTAGTTTACAACTAATTTTTATACGAATACAGTTTTACTCACTCCAAAATTGCTCACCCTCCTTCTCGTTGGTTAATGCAGTGGGGCACAATATCAAATGAGAATTAATGAATGGTGTAAAGTACTGAGCTCCACGGTATTAGCCAAAGGGAGAGGAGGGTGAACAAAGGATGAGCAATTTTGGGGTGAGCAAAATTGCACTCTTTTTATATTTCTATGAATATTAGTTAGATACTGTAACTTATATATAACTTACATAAGTACTAAGTTATAAGTAAGTACTAACTTATACTAAGTTATAACTTAGTAAAGTATTATGTATATATAGATATATATACAGACAGTCCGATTACCTTAGGAGTTAAGGCTAATCTCGATCAAACGAGATATCGTCTCTAGCAGCTCCAGAGGCAGCTTAAGAAGAAGAAGAAAGAAGAAGTAGAAGAAGGAGCGAGAAGAAGAGGACGAAGAAGAAGAAAGCAACGAACAAGAAGAAGAAGAAGCAGAGGAAACCAGGACTAGAACCAGCAAAGAAGAAGAACAAGAACAAGATCTCACCTGAATCAACTCAAGTAAGTTTTTATAAACAGATTTTCCCCCAAATTTCTCTTCTTCAATTATTTCCCCAAGAATTTCTCCTCTTTAATCATTTCTCTGCCTCTGCGCCGAATCACGTCACTGTTTCGTCGAAACAAACGTGTTTCGTTCGAAACTCATGGAAACTTACCAAACGTGTTTCTTTTCCTTCTTTATCTTCACAATTGTTTTCCCAATGAACCAAACAAAGGTAAGTGTTCTCCGTGATGTTTTCTTTACCTTTCCCACACTAAATACATGGACCAAACACAGCTTAAGAAAAACAGAAAGGCTCTGGTTGGTTTGCGGTTTTAGTGAGGCAAAAAAACGGGGAAAGGAAAACTAGTGGGAAAACTATTTCCTTGGTGTTTTCCTCCATGCTTAAATAACATTTGAACTCACATTTTTCCGCAATAAAATAGAATATCAAGAAATGAGGAAGGAAATTAAGACACAAAATTCAAAATTTTTAATTTATCCTTCACTGTATTTTCTTTTCCTTCCCACTTTCCTGACTATTTTCCTTACTAACCAAACAAAGAAAAGTGTTTTCCTTTGTGATTCCTTTACTTTACCATCACGAAATCCACGAACCAAACAGAGCCTAGGCAACTATTTTCCTTCTTGTTTTCTTGTCATTCTCTAAATCGTAAACCAAACAGCCCTGGTCTATATGCTGAAAGTAGAAGAGACAAGACAGTATGCACTATAACTACATGGAAATAAGGTCAAAGATGTATAAAGAGAACAACCTCAAATGTCTTGTCACATGCGTATGGGCTTTCCAGAGCAGCCACACATATTCGTGCAACCTCTTCCCTTGATATTTTCCCCTGTATATGTCAGATGTGAAAATGTTCTCGTTAGATACCCAAACTGAACCCAATTAGCTAAAGAATCAAACAACAATTTCACCAACTAATTAGTAATAGGTGCCTTTTGCTTGTCATATGACATTTTTTTAAAAACAAAGCTGAGCGCTATTGAAGAATAGACTAAAATTCCATTTTGATGACGATACCGTTATATTGTCCCCTTGTTCAAAAATGAGATCAGCTCCTGCAGGTTCCTCGGTTAATGCACAAGGCCTAACAATAGTGTATGGAATTCCACTTTCCCTCACTAAATCCTCCCCCTGTAGAAAACGTAACCAGCTTAAGAGCAAGAAAAATAAATAATGAACTGAGACATAAAATACAGTATACTAGAAGCAAATTCACAATTCAAAGCGATATGGTCAAGTTGGAGGTACAAAAATGGAAGGGACTAAGTATGTAGGGTTAAGTTACTGAGAAAAGATGATGGTTAATCATCTGATGAAAAATTACCTACGAGGAGTAGATGCTTCTAAATATTTGTGTTGACCATATTTAGTAATTCGGATAACAAGATTGTTAAGTGGAACTGATCTCTAGCTAGCTGGTTTGCGAACACCAAACTAGAAGAGATACTAAAAGAGTATATGTTTTGGTTATTGCTTATCCACATACATACATGTATTGCTATGATAAAACAAGTTAGTTTTTAACTTTTTTTTATTCTTTGTGGCACTGGTAAGTAACTTGAGCTTAAAAAAATCTTACCCAAAAAAACTAAAGCTTAAACTAAAAGTTGTCACATTGTTTTAGTCTTATACTGATCTTACATTTAAGGAGTAGTATGCAACTATGAGAATCAATATCCCTGCTCAGTCAAGAATATTTTACTTTGAGAAAGTAGCAATCTTTTCTCTATCTCAAAGTTTTATATGAGAGTGATCAGCAATACTGGATATGTATAATCAAAAGTACAAGGCAGAAAATGAGTAATTTGGACCCAGAAAAAAAAAACCACACTGGTTTTTTTTTCGGTAGAGGACTAAATGAACAATAGCCAGAACAAAATCAGATAAAGAGTCAGTACATCACTCATCAATCATTACTTGATTTCGCTGATTGTTGCCAAAAAGTAAATTTGGAAACAAAACTAGCAGCTAATCTCTCTCTCTCTGTCACTGCCCAAACCCACAAAGAGTAGCGTTAGGGCATGCCACCAAGGCCCTTTTCCTCACCTTACTAATCAACTGAAAAGTCATTTGTTGACTCTATGCATATTAGAATGGACCAAAACCAAACAATCATCTTGTTTTCTCAAGTTGAGTTATAAAATCCCCTTTTTTTTTTATAACCCATAAAGGCTCTTTCCTTATAATAATCTGTAGAAACCTTTCAAACCAAGCTAAACAACATTTTCCACTTTTAAAATTCAACTGTGATGTCCCCACTCGGGCGAGCTCCACCATTGTTTCCACCATTCCAATTTCATGTTAAAACATCTCCAAACACTTAATAATACACATGTAATTTCCAACACACTCATAGATGAACAAAAAGAGATCTTCCTCAATATGTACAACTTGCTCATACGTCATAACTCATCATTTATTTCTTTTATCATGTACATTTTATTCAATGCTTAGGTTTATCACAATCGCCTATTTCAATCATACGAAGCGACGATTACATGTTCCGTTTTCATAGCATAACATTGTCCAAATGCTCACGTTTAACATGACATCTTGATTGAATCATACACCATGATGACTAAACAAATTTCCATGCACCCAAAGTTATCGTCATATCTCGTAAAAGTAAGACATACAATCACTCTCACACAATCTACTTCCAAATGTCATGCAAGTATGAGCATTCTCTCTTGTTTTTCCCCTTTTTAACCTCTTTCCATGAGTCACCGTTCATTATAACATGCACACGCAATTTCCACTATTATCTATTCCTTCATATCGTAGTACCTTTGAGGTCTTGGCAAATGTGGCTTCACCTCTAGTGTACCACGTTTATCGCTACCACACCATTGCTCTCATTATAGGAGTTGTAGTTCATTACATATAACATCACATTCTCTTTTACCGCATTATTACAACACAATCTAATTATCTTAAATGTAAATAATAAAACATTCTTCACTTCACTTCACCTTGCTTCCCAAATACCTTAAATGGTTATATAAATAACCAATGAGCTATAAAGCTCAGTGAATAACATAAACATTACATGGCATTTAAGAACAACAATGATTATCTATAAGCACATCGATTAGACACATTCTTTTCCAGCACTACTTTAATACCATGTAATTTACACCTCATTCACACTTGCTCGTTCTTAGCTCTCTTCCAGAGCCATTCTCACAATTCTCGTAGGAATACTCTTATTTTCACCTTTCTTCATTTTATTACAGAATTCATTCTAATGTCAAAACATTCATATCCTTTCCATGTACACCACAATAACAATTTCTGTCCAAATCCTTGTTATACTCAAAATAGAGCATAATTAAGCACATAATTCCATAATTCATCCTTATAACATCATCCCATGAAACCACAAAAAGAAACATGATCACTTACAAATCTCATGCTTTATATATAACATCTTGATTATCAATTTAAGAGCTAATTCAATGATTAGAAATTACTCACCTTGCTAGAAGATTTAATAGCATGATGACTAGCTCATTTCTACATCACCCCTTTAATCCCCTACATTATTTATTCAACATGTAAACAATATATAAACATGCCATGTTCTTTCCTTAATTCATATCCTAATCTAATCATATGAAATTAAACCATAGACTACTAGTCTACTTACCCTTGGGGATCAAAGACCAATTCCTTTTTCTTAGCTTCCCTTTTCTTTTTCCTTTTCATTTATTTCTCTTTTCTCTCTTATTCTCTCTTTTCTTTCACCTCCTTGCTTGTCTCTACACAAGCACCTCAAAGATGTACATCTCTTTTGTATTCTTTCATTAGGCTAGTCATCACCACATGTCAATTGGAGATTTAATCTCCCAAGTCATGACACTTAACACCAACTTGCTTGGCACAAGCAAGCATCTTGATTATGCTAATTAATCACGATTAGGCTACTTAAACTTTGATTAGGAAATTCCACCATGTTCTAGTATTGAACTTTCCCAAATTACATCTTCACCAACTATAATTTCCTATATAGCATTCTAGCTCCTCACACTTTCTTGAATTACCATTTGACCTACTCCACTTTCGATAATTCCAATGTAATTCCTTATATTTCCATGAATTACCATTCAGCCTACTAATTGCAAAAATGCTTACATTTACATCCCTACCAATTATGGAAACGTTTTCATTTCATCGTTTCTCTCTTCTTCTACCCTTTCGTACCTTCCATTCTCGTGATGGAATTCCCCTTGTGTCCTCTCTCGGACTCATTCATATTTATTGAGCATTTAACTCAAGTGGCAAAACTATATTCTATCATTCCCTTTTATCCCGTTTCCATTCTTATGCTCCTATCATGGGACTACTTCACCTTTTTAATGAAGTATCTTTCCCCTATCCATTTATCATATGCTAGCATGTTTCATGTATTGCAGCATAAAAGGAATATAGAAAATCCAGGTTATTAATCTCTCTATCTCTCTCTCTCTCTCTCTCTCTCTCTCTCTCTCTCTCTCTCTCTCTCTCTCTCTCTCTCTCTCGGGTTATTACCTTCCTGTCCACAAATATATGTTTTGACTAACCTCTTCACATAATAATTATAAGGCCAACTCTCTTAGTTCATACCCTATTTCCTGTGTTGGTAACAGAAGTGGAACAGAAAAGCGGAATGCCAGGCAGGTGATCAATCCATAGTCTTGCACACAACAGAACTTCTAAGGAGAATGTTAAGCCTCTTTGCAAAAGTAATATTGGTAAAAGCCCCAAATTTCATTGCACAAAACACGTGCGATAACAAAACATACAAGGTCTATTATTTAATTTTTTTTATTTTTGTATTGGGGGTCCTGGAAGACACAACAAGATGTGATTCTAGAAAACAGAAGTAGCAGCAGATTTGCTTCCGGTAACTAGGACCCATATTTGACGTCCATCGTCGCAGTAAGTGGGACATCAATAGCCATGGTTGTGATGTGCTTTGTAATCCTAAAATTTGAGACAAACTTTTTCAAGATTTTTCAAAATAAAATTAACTTTAAAGCTGAAAAAAGAGAACTTTAGAAGCAGCAAATTGAAGTTTTTTTGAAATCGCTTAATCGAACGTTTAAAAAAAATTCCAGTGAAACTTTCATTTTCCAAAAATTTTAAATACCCACAACAATACCAGACACTGAACAGCCTTCAAAAATCTCTCTTTCAGAAAACTCTTATTTCCACAAATATCCCAAACATGTAATAGAAAAACCAATGGGCCTGACTCACTTTCAAAAGACACTATATGAGAGGAAGATTACCCAGGCTTATAAGAAGCACATGCAGGGGCTCTACCCGGACGATATGGGATATCCAACACACCTCCTTCACCAGCAGCGACAGCCGACAAGGCAAGCCTAACAAGGGGTAGAGCCCAACCTAGCTCTAATACCAAATAGAAAGACTAATGGGCCTAACTCACCCTCAAAAGACGTCTTATGAGGGGAAGATTACCCAGGCTTATAAGAAGGACATGCGGGGGCTCTACCTGGGCGATGTGGGATATCCAACACATGCTCTTAGTTGTTCTCCTTAAATTTGTTCTGCCAGCAAGTATGTTTTACTTATACAATAGTGTACCTCTTGCCGTGTTATAGGCCAAGACAATCCTCTAAAACCTCTGTTGAGCGAATTGTGATCTTTGTTCGTCATATCATTTTTGGATGTCAAATGTTTAAAACTTACAAGTGCACACTAGCAAAAATGCGAATAACATGGTTCCTCATTTTGAATTCTATAAACAAGATTCACCAATTGCTCCAAAAACTTAAGTTGTTAGAGAATGGTCCAACAATGTATGTCACGCTTTAACACCCTCCCTCAGTACGACTCCGTCTCGCATGTGGAGAGGCAACAAACTGAGCAAACCAATCTCCATCATATTGGAGACAAAAAACAAAGTGCAAATACGCACACTAGAATGCTCAACGCCAAGATCTCCTACAATCAAGGCTCTGGTACCATGTTAAGTCACCAATTGCTCCAAATGCTCAAGTTATTAGAGAATGGGCCAACAATGTATATCAAGCTTCAATAGCATGTTCATTTTGAACAATAAATTTTGACTTCTACCACATATTCTCGTGCCTTTACATACTCTTTCTTATCTATGAGAAGGAAGATAAAGAATGAATCGAAATTCGTTCAGAACATTAAAATGTATTTTCACGTGCCTTTACATAGTCTTCTTATCTATGACAAGGAAGATTTGGAA
Organism: Hydrangea macrophylla; assembly: GCA_033977485.1. Classification (NCBI taxonomy): domain Eukaryota; kingdom Viridiplantae; phylum Streptophyta; class Magnoliopsida; order Cornales; family Hydrangeaceae; genus Hydrangea; species Hydrangea macrophylla. Next base: position 34,199,498 of record CM066988.1, read on the forward strand.
TTTAATAAGTCCTGTAGGAAAAAGGTTTAGGGAAAGTACTATAACATTAAAATAAATAAATAAATAAATACCTCAATTTATGTGGTATATGCTAAGTTTTCCATAACCAATTGCACTTCAACAAACTTTTAGGAGTAAAATCGAGAACTCACGTCTTTCAATCATATTTGATGTCATTAATCAAGTGTTATTAAATGAAAGAAGACCAGGATTAGAAATTCCTAACACATAACAACTATGTGATCTAGTTAATGTAATCAATGCAAGTATACCCTTACTAGACAACATTTTAATGGCATAACTAATTGCAATCTTGTTCCACATACCAAAAAAATATGTATTGCAGTTAATGTAGCAGTGAAGAAAGCTTACATTTTGAAAAGAAAACAATGGCGCTCCTCTGGTATATCGAAAACTAGAAAATGGACTCAGTTTTTTTTTTTTTTTTTAAATTTATGACCATTAAAAAGCATGCATACAGATAGCATTCAACCTTCAACTTGAATGTGAGAATAAAGCCCAATTCCTTATTCAAGCGAACCGCAGGAGGCTGTTTGCTTAAATCCAGTCCAGGCCTGTCAGGTCGGGTAACTCCAGCGGAGCCCACATGCACAAATCTATCAAGATGAAAACATAATATTAGTGTAACATTTTAAATGCATATCGATGTAGAGAACAAGTTTCAGATATGAGAGAAGAAACACTAAACCTGGGAGTAATTGGATCACTTATATATGCTCGTATGCTTGATGCTGGAAGCTGAAAAGCACCTTCCACAAATGTCGGATTTAATTTCCCATCATATTCGAACTTGCTGAACATGAGCTGTAAAGGTTTGCATTGATTGTCAAAAGAATATATGTGATACGTACACAAGGAAATCCTAGCTTACCACATAATATTTAAAATTTTAAACTGAAAAAAAAAAGGTCCCGACTCCCTGTCACATCATTATAATGAGGACACTAAATAAATAAATTTTACAAAGGACCTAATGTCAATAGATTTAGTGCTCATTGTAAATTTACAGAGCCTCATTTTAATGAGATAGATGATGTTGCTTGTCCATTAAAATTAAATACAATGCTATTCTACTACCTTCATACTGTAGGATAGCAAACCAAGCACATGCACATAAATATGTACGGAGATAGAAGAAACTCACGAAGTAGAAAGAAAATATTTTTAAAAAAGAAGAAGAAGAAGAAGAAGAAGAAGAAGTGGAGATAATTGTGGAAGCATGCCTGCAATGATATGATACTGCTTGGGTCAAATGGTGGTGCATCAGACACAGTTCGGGCTCGAAATATTGGCCTCAAAGAAGAAAATGGCAACCGTATCTGGAAGTAGTAAAGGAAAGATTGACAATATAAATTATTGAATATAACTTATATATCGCCAATCATGCAACTTGTGATGTCACTAACCGATTGCCATTGGTCTTTGACAGTGTCAAAGCCTGATGTATAACCCACAGTATCCCAATCACGGCTAGTGCGGACAATAAGTTTATAACGACGGCCATCACCTTTAAGGCGCAGCTCTAAACCTTCATAAGCAGAAAGATCTTCCGGTACGGATAAATTCTGAAAAAACATATAAAAGTAATCCCTCTCATTTGCATCAGAAAATAGCATTCAGACATGTAAATGCTAATATTAAAAAAGTTCCAGAGAAAGGAGACATTAATATAACATAAGCAGATAATTTCTAATTGCACAACCTTACAGCACGGTGAAATTAAGTATTATATCTATTAGGTATAGAAAAGTATCCTAGCAAATATTCCTTTTAAAACTGCCAAGTAATAATGTTCCGCCCTGTCATCAAAATAGAGTCTCAAAGCCCATAAGACTGTGCATGACTGAATCTGGCCTTGTTTAACTTCTAGCACAAAGCAGTTGGGCTGTGAACATAATTACTCTTTCAAATATGACTGACAGAAGTTGGATGAGGGAACAAAAATCTATGGTCACTGAATTTGAAACCTCATATTTACCACAATAAAAATAAACAATTTAAAAAAAAAAAAAAAAGAACGAGAGAAATCAAAGCATCTGGTCCTAAGTGAACAACTCCAGATGGAACTTTGAATCAGAACTATTCCTTACCACAAGCAGAAACATGTTTAAGAAAAAAGAAAATTAAGTCCATTTGACTTCTAAATGGCTTAACTAAAAGGTGGGTCTTCTGACCTTAACCGAGGACCAAAGTTTTTTAATGGACTTCTAACTCAATGGTTGGAATCTGAGGTTCAGTTAACTTGTGAGAGTTGTCCCGTGGCAGAATATGTGATATTTGTTTATCAATGTGTCATATGCTATGGATAATACAACTGAATAACATCATTTCAACGATCTTTAAAATGGATTAGGAAAAATTGAATGATGGAAAGGAATAGTGTCAGAGTTACTGCTTTCAGTTGGATAATGAAATGAACACATATATCATAGATTAATAATAAAGTCGCTAATTATTGCAAGAAGCTCGGATACGGAAAATAAAAGCCTGTAATGTAACTTATGGACGTGGTTATTGGTTACCCCAAGATTTTAAAATAAAAATAGAATTATAAAAAATAAAAATAAAAACAAAAAAAGAGAAGATATAAATAATAATAACAGCTCACCTTTGTTCGGATACTCGCAAAACCGCCATTGTTTACAGTGGAAACAACACCTGATGGGAGACAACCAAAAAAAAAGGATTCAGTTATTAAAATCTACGGCTACAATTTTACTGGTAGTACCTGTTGAGGTATTCTGATGCAATAATGATACAAATGTATATCTGCAAGGCTATGAGAAGAACAGACCTTTGAAAAGACCTGTCGCTCCACCATTTTCACCACCAGTTGGATCAATTTGGAATGTACTTTCACTAACTCCTCCCATCACAACATCATCTAAAGCACCCCAGGCAAGCTCTATGGATGATTTATCTGCACGATGCTGAACTAAGGTTTACCATACATTCTAAACTTTCAGTGTAACAAAGTTATAGCAAATGAATATCTTTTATAAAACAATATGAAAATCCTTTTGCTTCAACTTGTACAGTTATTCTTCTTTCCATTTTGGTGGGTATTCATTTTACTTTCGGAGATCGAGAGAGAGAGAGAGAGAGAGAGAGAGAGAGAGAGAGAGAGAGAGAGAGAGAGAGAGAGAGAGAGATGTAATCATGCAACACCCTGGATGATAATCAATTATTTCTTCAGGAGCGTACCTTCAAACCCAAATATTAATTTTCCACTTCGAAGCGCAACACTCCCCTTTAAAGCATTAATCAGATTTTTCATCCCAATGTACTCCACCTTTTCAGGTGAATCGCCTTTTATCTGCTTTCATCAATAAAAAATAGAGCTCTATAGTAAATAAATAATCACATCCCGCAATCCAAAAAAAGAACAAGAATAATAATATGGAGAAACGCAAATGAGTGTGAATAAATATCCCTAGTGAAGTACAAATCAGAATTTGACGACAATGACTAACCTCTGGTTCAAAAAACTTGATTCCCTACACAAAATCAATGAAAAATATCACACAAAAATGTAAATTTGATAATTGTAAGAAAACAAAAACACTTCGCCGGGGAATATACATATACCAAATGTAGATAGACCAACTCATCTTTGGGTATAATTAACCTTCTGACATAATAGATTCACATAATCTTACTTGGCTGTATTTAGCCCTGTCAGGCGTATCGCCCTCCTTTGGGCCAACGATGACAGAAACAGCATTGATTACTTTCCTCACTCCCTTGAAGTACTCAGGGACCAAAGTACTCTCCTTGGTAATATCTCCAACAATCTGAAAGTTTTAGAAAAAAGAGTATGGTTTGGAAAATGAAAATAAAGAAATGAGAATTACCCCGTTTCCTAAAAATGTATTTATATGACAGCAAGTAATGGACCGTTAAAATGAACTATTACTGGAAACCATGTAATAGTGAACAAAACTTTACGTGGTCATCTTTTGTTATTAGACCTATGTAGATGGTTTTCTGTTGATCTGAGGTTTCAAATAGAATCACTAGAGTTGACCAAACACTGAAGTTACCAAATGCAAGTCCAAAACATATGAAAAGCTTGGTTACATGATACTGATCCAGAATTTTTGCGCATGTTTAGATTCTTCATCCAAAAAAAAAAGAGTTTCTTTCTTAATATCATGGATGGTGGGCCCATACTTGTTATTACAACAGAAGTTTTTTACTTAACTTCGAATTGCCACTGTCATATAGACATACACATAAACATACACACGCATACACATGTACAAGCGCAACAATAATGAAGAAGCACAATGTGCAATCTAGGTCCTAGCACGAAGTTGGCCTGCTAAATGTGATCAGCCAAGATTAGTGCCATATGTAACTTTTCAAATATTTGTCTTCAAATAGACAAATTCTGCATTTGTGCCACATTTAACATAATTTATATGAATCTAGACTGTTCCAAAAGAATAAATGAACGATGTATGCCATATTAATTAGCATCTACCACTCCTTTCATGGGTTAGAGAGCCTGGCATTCAAAAGCTAGCTCTTCGGCCTTTGCAAAGCAAACATGACGATAAGAAAGTTTCTTCCCCAGTGTAACATGTTTCAGAGACTTCAGCAATTCGCATCCACACCAATTTTCCAAGAGTCGAGTGAAACTACTAGGAAGTGGTTCAGAGGGTATGGAAAGACTAACCACAATAAGAAAATGGAGCATATCAGAAAGGAACTAAGGAGAATATTGAAATGGACTAAACTACATGGAATGTTGGTCTTTTCATCTATTTCTTTGTGGACATGGGTCCATTTCACTCGTTAAATGTTTGAAATGTTTCACACTGTTTCCCACATTCATCCTTACTTGGCTAGGTTGTATGCTAGCTACTACAACAACTTTTTGGTCTTAACTTCATTCTTGTCAGCATCTTGTCCAATCCAACTAATCTTAATGAGGATAATTTACAGCATTTAACTTTTCTCTTTCCAATTTTTCTCCCTCGAATAGAAATAAATTAACATACTTCAAGTTAGTGCCCAGTCAATCTGAGGATAGATCAATCAGAAATGGTTATGCCTGACAACAAGACCCGCTTGGAGGAGTCAGTAATGCTAGCATAAAATACTATAAAGGAATTATAAAAACATATATGAAAAAAATTGAAAAAAAAAAAACTGAAAATGAAAGAATATTTCCGCCTCTATGTCCAGCAAGAGTACATCATCATTGAAAATTTGAAACCACTATGACCATGCCTGTCAGTGGCCGATCAGAGTGATTTTGTTAAACAGTGCGGAACTTAAAGTTCTACCCTCCATTACTCAATGAAACAATTTGGGCAAAGGAAGTGCAAAGTACATTTAAGGCAAGAGCAGAACTGTAGTCAAATACGAGCTCAGTAAACACAAGGATAGAAGCTCACCAAGTCAATATCAGGACCAAGCATTCTTCTTCCCTTCTCTTCATTCCTAACCTGAGAAAAGCTTGATATGAGAACTAAACAATTCATGAGAAGGAATATCAAAAATCAGACTTCAATAATTTACAAAATTAGAGATTTACTTCAACCTCCCTTTCCCCTATCTTGTTTCCATAATCATTTGATAGAAAATCTGCAGCTCCATCGGCTCACTAAGAATTAAATATATATATATAGGGAGGCCAGGCTCTTCAGTGCACTAGGTGAGTGCACTGGGCTTTTAAGCATAAAAAACCCGCGGGGCGGTGGGACGGAACGCGGGTTAGCGGGGCAGCCCGCGGGTATTTTAGGCTTAAAAGCCCAGTGCACTGGAGAGCCTTTTCCTATATATATACATACACAAGGTATAAGTATATTACCAAAACTCGGACTGGCAATCCCTTCTTACGTAAGATGTCTACTACTCTTCTCCCAACGCCACCTGTTGCTCCGGCCACTAGTATGATCCCAGAAGTGTCCATTGTCTTTTTTGTTTCACTCGGTGATGGATTTGACAGCTTCTCAATCAGAAAGTCAACTAACTTCACAAACCAGAAAAATCATGTTATATAAGCATTAGCAAGCTTATTTAGACTATACAAGACATACACGCGCATTGAATTAAAAATTTTGGATATGGACACAACCTATGTTACCCAGACTCGGGTATGGGTGTCGGGTATGGTGTCGGATTCGTCCAGTTTTCAAAGATTTTACATCATTTTGAAGGATCGGAGAGAGAAGTACTCCTATCCGGGTGTCGTGTTGGGCATGGGTACTCCATGCATTATGAAGGGTCCAGGTAACATAGGACACGACAAATAACAAAATAATATTCTTTAGTTAAATAAACAGTATATATCGTGCTGTGTCCACTTGTGTTTACTAAATTTTCATATAAACCATTACTTGTCTTCCATTTTATTATATTAACACTTTGACCTCAAAATTTCACAAACATTTTCAAAAAGAACACTGTCAAGTCTCATATCTGCCGTGTTGGCCATGTGTCCAACACTTGTTCGGTGTACACGTATTTTTTCATGTCCAACACAGATGTCACACCCAAAGTGAAGTGTTGTGCTACATAGGTTTTAAACCTAACTAAGAATGGACAGAAAGTGAGACCAACCTTAGCAGGAGTTGGAGGCCCATTAAAGAAATATAATGTTTTTAGAAATCTGCCCAAGTCCCAAGCTTCAGCAAAAATGGGCCGCTTATACGTTCTTGAAGGCGTACATGTAGAGCTTTGTCGGGAAACTAAGGGTCGAAATCTGTCATTAGGTTGAAGAAACGGTTTAGAAAGTGGAGAAGATGGCACGCCGGGAAGTAAATTTTTCTTAGAAAACCTTCTACCAGCAGATGATGAAACACCCTGCAGCATAAGTTCATTAGGCCACAAAAGATTAAAAGACCATAGATTCAGAAATGGGGTGAACAATGAAGCATAATTCCACTAAAAAGATTAGTTCAGAAAGTTTGATTCTACAATGTAAATGTGTTGCATTTTAAGAGATATGTGGAAGGACTGTGCGGTTCATCTGTTTTTCTGTTCCATAAAGCACTGCTTGGTGTCATTCCGTGTTTGACATTCAAGAATTCAGTGACAGAGACTTTGAAGTCAGGACTTGTTCGGTAAATAAATGAAACTTTTTTTTTTTTTTAAAGAATGTCCGAATGGGGCGTTATGGAAAACAAAACTATATGCACTATTAAGGAGAAAGATTTTCAAGCATGATATTATAAATGAAAAAGTAAAGTTGCGATTGGAAATTAGCATTCCCAATTTGAAGCTCCTGTCCCTACCTTGTCTGATTTGTTCGATTTTCACGAAGTTTCCTCAGAAAATTTCAGTTCATTGATTATCCTTCCATGTCAAATGTGGATCCTAGTCATGATTATACCGAAGAAGGTGATTTCTACACTTACTTGGTACACCCTAAGCACTTGAATTTACTGCAAACACAGTTCAGAAAACTAATCCCAGCATGGATGCATTTGATTCAACAAAAAATAGTGAAATTGGAGAAACCTAAAATCAAAGATTCTAGTTTTTCAACTGCTAAATGTTCAAATGCGAATCTATACATATAACTTCAATCGTTAACAAAGTGGAAATCGTAATTTTCAGTGGCTTTACTCTTTGCAAACATATAAAGACAAACAGCAGTTGAGATCTCAGAACAATTAACAACAGAATTCAAACTATCGTATATTGTTAGGCAAAATCAAATTTCGATATTGTAGCTAAATGAGGAAATAAAATTGTTGTCCAACAAAATACCTAAGCACTTAAAACCAAAGTAACAAATAACAGACAAAGAGTAAATAACTTACTAACTTAAGAACCACAAATACAAAAGATGATAGATATACACAAGTACATCCACATAATTTACATAATAAGCATATCAATATCTAATATATTCTAATATATATATATAGGTACACAGAGACATATAATATTGAGAAAATTGGACGTAAGACAAGTGAAACAAGAATGGGACGATTGAGTATGAGTTGTAATATATATATATATATACCTGAAAGTTGAGAATGGTGGACGATGAAGACGATGATGGCTTGGGGGAAATGAAACAACACCACTCCATTTGCTAAAAATCGTAAGAAATTACAAGGGAACTGAAGAAAGTAATGTATATACAGCAATATAATATTATATGTATATCTATATATATATATAGTATATACACAGTTGATGACATATGTTTGAACTGGTGGAGGACATATGCACCACACACACGACACGAGCAGGGAGTTTCTGGAAAGACTAAAGACACTCATCTTCTAGACTACGCATGTGTCGGGACTCGAACAGCCATTTAGCCATTTGGTCACAATAATTATTGGAAAATGTTAGATCCACAAAAAAAAAGTGCACAATGAAATGCACAAGCGGTTTAAAATTATTGGATTTCGCGCTGAAAAGTCTATACACACAAAAAGACAAAAAAAAAAAGAGGAGTGTATGACTTTTTCAGCACGAGATCCAATAAATTAAAGTAGGCTGTGCATTTCATTGTGCATTTTTTTTGTGCATATAGCATTACACATAATTATTACTCCGTAGCATTGCCAATTAGCTTTTTTTTTTTTTTTTGGCTAATTAGCTAGTAGGTATGACCGTGTGGCACTCGGATTGGGCTAATTAGGCTCTGTGTGGCAAGGTAACAAGAACCGGCCGGACCCAGCACTCAGAGCGGCCCGATTTCCACTTCTGACCGGATAAGGAAGGATTCAAAGTAGAACGTATGACCCGGACGGCTAGACCGGTGAACCGTGTGACCCAACCGAGTGACCATGAACCGGAAGAATTTTGTTTTGTCAATAAACCAATTTTGTTTTGTCAATAAACCATTTTGTTTTGTTTTGTCAATAAACCACTTCTATTTATTGTAGAGAGGGTCTCTTTTTTGGCTGTCAAATCGTGTTTAAAAACGGTGAAATAATAAAACTACCCTTAATGAAAATACGATCCCACGGCCAAAACAGAGGCCCTATCTTCAATAAAGAGAGAACACCGTCTTTAGAGAATCTTTGTTAATTTATATATTTATGATGTAATATAAAACTAAAAGAATCGCATTAGTAATAGGAGACAATCTTAAATTTGGGAGGGATAAATTTCAACCGTAGGAAGAATTTATACATTTTACTGAACTTGTATATGAGAACAGCTAATGTATTTTTTTAATTAGACCAATTATGATGTAAAGATGTTTGCAACCACAAGAGGAAATTGAAGAGATATTCATGAAGTTGGGTTTAGGGAAGATAAACTCAATTAAAGAGCTGTAAACGCTCACTTGGTTTTGCAAACCAATCTAAAAAATAAAATATTTCCAAAACTCATTTATCCTAACCCTTACCTACTATTTATAGCCTCTTAAACTAGGGCTGGCCATCTCAACCCGAGACCTGACAAACCCGACCCAATCCGACCAACTCGAAGCATTTTTGATAGGTTGGGTGGATTGTCGGATGAGTCATGGTTTGTATTTTAGCCAACCCGACATGTATGGGTCGGTTGTCGGTTTGTTTTTCACGAAACCCGTGAGACCCGACCCGACATATATGTGTACTTTTTTCGTATTTTTAGTACAACTTATTATGGGTGTTTTTTGACTTTCTATTGTTTTAGTTTTTAATTTTGTTTTTTGTATGTTGCATGAATCTGATGGTGAATTGTATAATTTTTTTTCACTTTTCTTTGCTTGTTAAGTTTATGAAGAATTATTATTTATTACTAAGTTAAATTGAATGTTTTCCTAAAAAGTTTGCAAGAAGGTGAAATGGTGAATAACAGGGTCATGCTTTTGCAGTTGGGTATAATAAACTCAGCACTATTAGAGTGTAAAACTGATGAAAAATAGGGTATATATTTTTTGTCGGGTTTCACCCGAAACCAACCCGAACCAACTCGAAACCGACGGATCGGTTTAACCCGACTGAACGAATGGATGACGGATTCTACACTCGTAACTCGATGGGGTTCGGATGGATGATCGGGTGGGGGTCAAACCCGACTCACCCGAACCATGGCCACCCCTATCTTAAACACATACTAACCTAGTTGTGACCCATACCAAATGATAACCAAAATAAATAAGACAAAAGATACAACTAATAAAGCCTAAAACTGCTAATAAAAGTACTACTAATAAGTACATATAGTATTACAAATTACTGCATTAGATTCTCCCTCTGAAGAAAAATTGTCCTTAAGTTTAAGAACCAACTTCCTCATTTACATTTAGCCGGTGGATTTCTTCTTAAGATTGACTTGAAAAATGTTATGGTTACTTCCCCATAATAAAGTGGATCTTCAACTCTTAGGATTGGAAACATCATGGTTGCAAATGTCTCACCTTAACGGTTAAGGTGGCGATTTACCTTCGTAACTCCTCCATTTCATTCCTAGAATAAGAGTTTCTTCTTGGACACCATTGGGTCCCATCAGATGCGGTAATTCAACCCCATCCCCAAAGTTCATGGCATTTCCTCGCCCTCGACCCATTCTTTCTCTTCCTCTTTGAACCATAGCAATCTGCAATCAATTGGATACCAAAAATCACAAACTAACAAACTAACCAAGAACAAATTATGACCAATATTGTGTAGTTCTCAAGCCACAACCAAAATTACTTGCCACAAATTTCTTTTGCAACCTAATTGAAACAATTATAGTCCAAAGGAATCAAAAATCAAAATCAAAGAATTCAATTGAACTCGAAAACGACTTACCCAATCCAAGAAAATCAACCACGGAAGCAATTCACTCCAGTCACAACACAAATTCGCAAGTCGACTTGATTTTGACACTCTGAAGACCATCGCAAGGCCAAAAGGGAGATCTGAATGGCCTTGTTTTGTTCAGAATCTACTTCGAAGGTGGTCTGCGACTAGGTTTAAGATAGTTGGCAAGTCTTAGAGTTGGTTTCAACTGATTGGGTAAACAAAAATTGGGTTTCAACGGTCCAATAGTGGGTTTGGATGGTTCGAGACAAGTCACAAGGTCCAGATTTGGTTCAAGTCATAGTCGAGATTTAACAAGAGCATCGCTCGACCAATTACATGGTGTTGACAGCTCACTATCTGGTTCGAGAGTAGTTCACAAGGTTCCCATAGATTCAAAAAATGGGTTTTGCTGGTTTGAAACAATTGGCAAGGTCAAAGTCTGGTTTGTAGTTGATTTAGGATGTGTTTGGTTCAAACTTGACAGAGTCGTGGTTGCAACCTCTAAAATCTGGTGCAATATTGTTGGTCTCGACACCGTTTGGCTTGCTTTGGTCCAAACTTGCCTCAAAATTTTGAGTATAGTTTGTCACAACCAGGTTCTACTAAAAGCTCTAGTACCAAATGATGCAAAGATATTTGCAATCACAAGAGAAAAGTGAAGAGATATTCAAGAACTAGGGTTTTGGAAAGATAAACTCCATTAAAGAGCTCTAAAGGCTTACTTGGTTTACAAACCAATATCTAAAACAAATATCCCAAAAACTCATTTATCCTAACCCTTGCCTACTACTTATAGCTTATTAAACACATATTAACCTCACATTATTGTGACACATACCAATGACAACCAAAATAAATACGATAAAAGATACAACTAATAAAGCTTAAAGTACTACTAATAGGTATATATAGTGATGATGCCAAAAATTGGTAGGAGACTAAGAACAAAAAGATAAAGACAAAATGCTTTGAATGTTGTTCGGCCTTGTTAACGAAGGAACCTACGTCCATGAGGTGTGTCGGAGCACTAGCACTAGCAAATCATCGGTAGCCCTAGTAAACCAACAAGGAGGGCGAGACTACTAGAAGCCGGCCGGGTATATGTGTATGAGTGTTGCGTATTGCTATTCTATGAAATAAGAATGCGATCCCCTCTAATAGAGGTGAGTGGTCTCTTTTATAGGTCTAAGAGCCCATCCGTACAAGGTAAGTAAACTTATTAAGAAGTACAATCCTAATTGCAATTGATTAACACAAATCATAGAGTTTCCTAAGTGGATTAGGAAACAACTTGCACTTTCCATTAGCCTTCTAGCCGAGACAGGAAACTGTCGCGATTCTTGCGAAACAAGGCACGAGACACGCCCAGGCTGCGCTTACCGTGCGATGAGCCTGTAACGTACGCTCGAGCTGTGGGCCCGAACCAGGCAGTTATAGCCAAACAACTTGGGATGGTTGAGCAGCGAGCTCCATTTCCAAATGACTCGACATTGACTTGTTGAGGTGGCATAGATTAACTTTGACCTAATGTTTTTGAACCTATCAGCTACCCTCCATTTTCGAGGCTGATGTGATGATCTATCAGATGAGGTTTGAAATTTTATGTACTTCAGTAGACCATTTTGGACACCACCAGGGTTATTACTCAGGGCCGGACTCACCGCCATGGTCAATCGGGAGTTGGACCAAACGGTAGACTTGGAGACCCGAGGTCAGCAATTGCCACATGTCGAGGGGTGATTGGCCTAGTCTGGATCCAACGAGGCTGGTTTGAGTGTAACCGAAGAGTTGTGTCGTAATTGGACCATCACATCATGCATTTAATGCGCGCACCTTTTAAGGCATCGCTTCACGTGCCCGAGGTGACAATTGTCGGGCGGTTTAGGCGAGAAGATTTCCTGGCTGTTGGATCTAATCTGATATGGACTGTTCATGCTTTTTATATAAGGGACACTTGTTTATTTCTTCCATTCCTGCTACCCAGAGATAGAGATTACCGAGCGATTTAGGAGAAAAAAACACCTGGTCAAGCTTCCCGAGATCTTTTCTGCGCTTAATTCTTGTAAGTCTTCACCTCTCCAGCCTTGTAATTCTTTGCATTTTCTCTCTTTCTCTTCTTCTCATTCTCGGGTGAGGCTGGAGAATAGGAACCCGTTAGGGCTCATGAGGGAATGAGACTTTTTCTTCCTTAGGTTCATATTCCTCTTCAGACTAGATAGTACGACAAGGCAGTTGGACCGGTCGGGTTGTTCGGGGGTAGTTATGACCGAGTGCTACCTCACTCTGAAGACCTTATATACTTTGCCTTTTAGGCATGTAACTGTGGACACCCGGAATCGGACCACTTCTCTCTTGTTTGAGATTGTTTTGAAATTGATTTGAATCAAAGAAAAGGAAACGAAAAGGTCTGTTGAAAACAGATACAGAGTCGCCACTTGGTCTTTAAGGAACCAAGAAACCTAATTTTGACTCACCCAAGCGGATAAGGGCACCGGCCCTTCATAACCAAAGAACTTGGTTCGGGGTTTTGGTACGAGAGAGGAAGGAGCCTTTGTCACGACTAAAACACCCTCAACTCGCCCCGTCTTTCGACGGGCCTCAATTAGCATCCAAATAATCATCTTATACTATGTTTGGTTCGACAACTAATACTATGATAGTATATTACATCACATAAGAAACTTGAAAATGGAAGATCAAAAGATAAAATATCATTCATAAGATCTAAATCAAATATCATGCAATGTGAGGTGAAAGATCACACAAATAAACCTAGGAAAAATCGTCTAATCATGTATCAAATATTCAAGACTTCCTAATCTAAAGGGGACATGAATTTGTTCTTGAAACAAGTAAAAAGAAACGAAAATATGCTTAGCAAGCTAGTATGATGCATGTTATTCTTTGAGAAAAGAAGATCTCTCAATCCCCGGGACGGATGAGAAAGGATGATTAGATCGAGGGGAAGCATGAACGTGTGATCAAGTTCATTCCTTATAATCTTCTTAGATTAAGAGTTACAAAAACCCCAAATCTTGCATGAATGTATTGTATGAACCTAAAAATGTGCAAAGGTTGTAGTGTGTTTTGTGTTCATGGATTTCTAAAATGACTTAGTAGTCTAAAATGTGCATGAATGAATGGATTAAATCAACATGGGATATATACAAATGTAGTATGAACTACTTCCTAAGATGTGAGCTAATTTGGAATGCATATGAGCATCAAATCAAAGAATAAAAGTTGAAATGTGCTTGCTGTGAATAGTGGACAGACTGCATGTATTACTTTGTAACATTATAATGGGAGGTCAAACGTGCCTAGAAAAATGTAAGAAAAATCAGAGATCATCCTTATTGTGTCTAGAAAATAACCCAAAAAGCCAAACATCAGTAGCTATCACAGATTAAAAGAAATAAATCAGAATGTACACATGACTCAGAAACAAAAGCTGCACTGTTGACTGATTTTGTATGATTTTTCATAAATCAAAGAAAAGGTTTATGATGACCCATTATATACCAAAAGTTTCCTAAGACACCCAAGTTTTATAAAAAAAATAGAAAAGGTATATGTACAGTGATGAAAATATCCAGAATAAGTGCAAGAAGTTGGGTGAACATTCTGTGAGAACAGGGGCAGATTATGAGTATGAACTTCTCACACCCAAAACAATTACTTTCATATCTCTATAATTGATGGGAAAAATTGGGGACAAACTATGATGTCTTAGGAAGATTTTCCAAGTGGTTTCATCATCATAACTCAAGTATTTAATTCAAAACAAATCTTTGAATCTGAACAGCTCACTGTTTTGGATCATTCTTGAAGAAAATGGATTTGGGTTTGAAATAGAGTTTGAGTTCTTGATTGGGGGTTTTGAAATAGATGTTCAAAGCATGAACTTAAACTCTTGAGATGACCATGTGACCACTTAGAACCTCATCCAACCTTGAATCATCAAAGAACTCCCAATATTATTGGAGAGATTCATTTTATTTTGGACATAACTTCAATACATTTCAAGAACATCTTGGAAGTATTGAGGTTATGATCACCATCTATCAAACATGTTTTTGAGGTCAAGAGCTACTATCCATAAGGATTCACTCACCCCAAACTTCATGTCATCACTTAGATGATGATGAACTAGTAAGTAAATAAAGAAAATAAAAAAGAAATGAGATAAGAAGAGATGAACATATATATAATCAAAGCAAGTAAATAGCAATCAATAGATGATAATCAATGTGATTTTGGACTTGTAGCTTGGTGTTTCACTCATAGATTTTGACACTTGGACATGGAAGTAGCTTCCTAACTCAAGAATGCTCAAGAATGGTGATTGGGGGTGTTTGGGATGTGAAGTATAAGAGAGGTAATGGAAGAACACAAGATTAGAACTCACTTTCTATAGCAAAATAGTAGGAGGAAGCTCCTTTTCTCTCTTCTAAACCTATCTCTACCTCTCTTCTTCTCTACAACTTTTCAAGCTTTTGCACTTGGCCCCCCCAAAATGAAGAGCAATGGGGGGTTTATATAGGCCAATTTGGGGTGGTTTTGGGATTTTAGAAGTACTCCCATTGGTCCCAAACAACTGTGAACACAAAACTATGTCGTTTTGACTTTCAATTAATCAAATTGGACCCCCAAAAAAATTACAAAAATGGACTCTGCGAGGTTTGAGTGCCGCGGCGGCACTGGGCCAGTGCCGCGGCGGCAGTGGGCCAGTGCCGCGGCAGCACTGCTCCTCAGACGCCCAGAAATTTACGTTTAGGCCCCCAGAGGTTCCGGTATTCGCGAAAAGGCCCTATTTTGTCCGAAATTCATAGAAAATGCGTATGAACTCCAAATTGAGGTTGTGATATACCGTTGGAAAGGTAATGGAGTCTACTTTACATAAAAAATAGTTCGGGGATAGGTCACTTTGAAAAGTTTTGCGGTATTCGCGATAAAAGCCGATTTGATCGCCTTTTTTGCCTTTGGAAATTCATAATAAATTCGTTTTAAATCCAGAAATTATGTGCGATATACCGTTGGAAAGCTATTGACCTCTAGTATCCATGAAAAATATTTAAAAATTGTTTCGGCACCCCGGTTCCAAAGTCAAATTCTGGTCAAACTGGTCAAACCTGGGATTCCCGGGAAGTTCTGGGAACCTCTAGTTGCTCCCAGGAGCTGATGTTTTCGCTCGATTTTCTTTTGGAACTTGTTTTAATACGTTTCTCATGATTTAGAATGGTTTTGGTGAATTCAGACAGTTTCGGTCAAACTTGGTCAAACTTGGTCAAACTCTGGTCAAACCTGGTCAAACCTTGGTCAAACCGGTCAACGGGGACTTTCGGGGAACTTCCGGGACTTCTGGGAGCTGACGATTTCTTCCGATTTTATTTAAAAACTCATTTTATCACTTTTCTTACGACGTAGTATGTTTTCAGAACTTTGGGACCAAATCTGGGAATTTTCAGACTTTCAAGGGCATTTTGGTCATTCTGAGCATTCTGAGAGATAGAGCTGACTTCCGAGAGTCCTTTTGAGTCTTTTACGATCATTGTGAACCACCAAGCTATGGGTCTCCTAAATCTGATAGCCGACAAAATGGGGTGTCTACAGTAACCTTGCCTCCTCTATATCTCAGACTTAGAGTCCCTGACCCCTACCTAGGTTGCCGGTTACTTCCTCATCCAGTCATATGAGCCTTAGAGATGTGTCATTTCGACTTTGACTCATCTTCCCAGTTGGAGGATGAACAATCACGATTAGGGACTCCTGAGACAAGTTTAGGCCCACCTTCTGTGACCCCGTCTAACCAGCATAGTGAGGGTAGAATCCCCATCCAGGTGTCAGATGATAAAGAGGGTCAAGTGACCCTAATTGCCTCCATCTCTCAGGGCTCAAGCGACGAAGCACCGGTCCCGAGCAGTCCTGAAGTGGCCTTCGCCTGTGAGTTTATTCCTTCTAGCCTACGTACCCAAGACCTTAGTCGGCTTAGGGATAGGCACGCCATTCCTGACCACTGTTCCTTGGCCATACATGCTGGCAGGGCTCACCTCCACCAGCCGGGTTTTGTTACTCTCTATGAGGATGCCTTCATGGCTAGCTTCTGCATCCCCCTCCATCCGGTCGCCCGGGATGTTCTGATTTACCTGGGGATCGCTCCCGAGCAGTTAGCCCCGAATGGTTGGAGGTTTCTGATGGGGTCCATTTCTCTTTAGCCCCAAGTCTTTAGGTACGAACTCACCCTTCAGAAGTTCTTGTGGACCCATCGACCGTTCCCTGTACACAAGGAGGTCGGGTTCTTCTCTCTAGGGCCCCGACAAAGGAGAAAAATCATCATCAACAGTTGAGCAACAATAAGGCGTGGAAGAACAAGTTCTTCCAAGTGTCCACCTCTAGGCTTTATGAGGAGGCCCCAGGAATCCAGCTGAGGACTTCTTAGGCGGGAGAGCTGAGGAGTAGGCCCGTCCTACATCTCTTTTTGCTTTCCCTTACTTTTACTGTAATCATGGAACTAACTTTTTCATGCTCTGTTTTGCAGTGGGGTCGACTGATCCACCGAACATCCTCGAGGAGTGCCAGAGCAGGATCAGGGGTTTGGCGAACCTACCCACCAATGTCTGGAACATGCTGACCCGGTAGGGAGATCGAAAGGTAACCTATGAGCCAAATTATCCCGTTGAAGCCCCTGTTTTTCCTCCAATCATTCCTGGTGAGTATTCTCTGCCTGGGTGAACTTCTTTACCTTGGTTATTCATCTATTGCTTTCCAGGTCACTGGTCCCCCATCCTTCTTTTTGCCCTTTTTGTAGAACTGGGCCCTAGAAGAGATCCGGAGGTGTTGGGGGCCGTCGCTGCTACCGCTTGGATAGCACCAAGGGAGAAAAGACCTGCTGCTAAGCCACAGACAGCAATCGCCTGCTCAGGCCGATAAGGCATGGGACGACGGCTCACCAAGAAACGAGGGAGACGTCGGTCCCCCAAGTGGTGGTGGTAGAGAACACTGCCCCCGGGGTGGATCCACCATCTGGGACGTCGCTGAAAAAGTCGACTAAGATCAAGGATACGGTCAGGCCGGGCCTTCTCCGGAGCTAGGTGGAGATGTGTGCTAACATGTCTCCCCAGGCATTCCAGGGGTGGCTATACAGCCTCTCCCACTTCATAAGTAGCCTGATCGCCTTGCTCTCTGTTCTTTATTTCTTCTGTTTGCTTTATTGACCGATCAGTTTATGCTTGCTTTTTGTAGGTTGGCTGCATAGCTGCTGGAGCTGAGTCCTTCCTGCCCTCCTTAGCCGGGAGGGCCACCACTGCTGAAGCTGCCTTATCAAAGGAGCGGGCAACCTTGGAAGCTAAGGAGACTGCCCTATCCGTGGAGAAGAACAAGGTCAAGGGCTTGGCTCTGGGCCTGGGTGCTGCACAGGTAGAGTTGGCGACCACCTTGGCGGATCTGTAGGCTACCCTGGCAAACCTAGTAGCTACGGAGGCTCGGGAGAAAGCTCTGGCCGAAATGGTGGTGGCAAGGTCCACCGAGGAGGCCTTCGATGATGGCTTCTTTCAGAGCTATGAGGACTTAAAGATAAGGTTGGGCTGAGACCATCCTGAGTGGGACATCTCATCGTACGAAGGGATGGACTCAAACTGCTAGGACGTGGGGCCCTCTGCTGCCGAAGGTAGTGCTGCTGAAACCGAACTGGCTGAGGATGTTGCTCCCAACGGCGATGCTGCCCTGGGAGGAGAGGCTGGAGAGACCGAGGAGGTGGTCATTATGGACGACCCTTAGTCCTTGTATTTGTCTTTTTCATATATTACTATTTTTTTTTGGGAGGCTACTACAACTTCTCCCTAAGCATTGTACATATTTTTACCTAAATAATGAAAGGTCCTCTGAGGCCGCCTTTCGCATCGACTGTGTATATTTTTGTACTTGTCTATTTGTAATTGCCCGTGCCCGACCGGTTGTTAGTTATACCCAAACCCTGCCTTAGCAAAAGTTTTAGGACTGTGACCGGTGGGAAACACTTGGTCTTCTACGGACCTGCACTCTCAGACTTGAGTTTGAAGGTCCTGCCTTGTATTGGGTAGGATTTTGGTCCTATTGCTGTCCGGTCAGTTTCTTTGAGCACTGTAGGTACTAAGGAATGTTTTTGAATTCCAAGTCCTGTAAGTGCTCGGTGTGATTTCTTATTCTAGTCCAATATGCCCCTGTCTCCCAAGCTTTTGGTGAGCCGGACGTTAGCGGGGGAGGGGAGGGGAGGGGAGGGGGGGGGGGGGGGGGGGGGGGGGGGTTGACCGTAGGAATCTGACCTAGAACGTTGGTAGTTCCAGGGTCTTTTTTAAGCTTGCTATTATTAGCCACCTAGGGCGATTTGCCCCCATTGTAGGTTCAGTGCCTAAGAAAAATCAGTGCCCTGGGCATGATCCCGGTGTCTTTTTGTGCCTCGGGTGTTATCCTGAGGTCTTATTGTGCCTCAAGTGCGATCCCGACGTCTTTTTGTGCCTCAGGTGTGATCATGAGGTCTTTTGTGCCACATGTGTGATCCCGAGGTTTTTTTGTGCCCCAATTGAACGCTGGATGAAGAATTGTTTTTGCAAAAAGAATTTTATTCGGCATGTAAATAAAACTGCTCAAAAAGAGCTACAAAGTTCCTAACCAATACTTGTCCTCGCATTATTAAAAGTACTTGCGAAGGTGCTGCACGTTCCAAGGATGAGATAGGTCATGCCCATCTAGAGTCTGTAACAAGTAGGTTCCTTGGTGGTTGACTCAGGTGACCCGATAGGGCCTTTCTCAGTTTGGACCCAACTTTCCGTGGTTCGAAACCTTGGTAGACTGGTGATTCAAGGTGAAAAGTACATGTTCATAGTGTATTATATGGTCCTTTATGCGTACTTTTATCCCCAACGTCCCTACATTTAGGTGTACTCTAATAACAATGTTCTTTTTATCGTGTTAATTCTAAAGCATATGTTTATGCATTGTTTTATAGGTATTAGAATGTAAATCAATGAAGTGAAGCTAAAGAAAAGTGATTCTGGTGAATAGAACAACGGAAATAGCTGAGAAAACGTTAATTTTGACAACGAAGACTTCTGATTTGGAAGATTTCCCCAGAAATACAAAATGTAGATCATTGAGTTACAGTCGCGTGGCTGAAATCGGGAGGTCAATCCGAGATCCGAGTAAAAAGTTATGGCCATTCTCCCATCGGTGCGCAAAGCTGTCAAAATCAGAGAGTTCAATCGATTGAGGAGAGTTCAATCGACCGAACCTTCGATCGATCGAACTAAGCTCGATCGATTGAACTTTACATTCACCCAAAAGTTGCATACAGTCTGCGGGAATCCTATATATAAGTCGTTTTGACATCAGACGAAGAGAGGACGCTCCAGAACGCAGAAAACAGCAGTTTAGGGTAGTTTTAGGGTTAGATTAGGAGTAGATTAGGCTAGATTCATCTTTTTCTTCTTCTTTTTCATTAATATATTGAAGATTATTGAAGATTCAAGTGGATTTCATGTTTATTTGAAGTTTATTTCAGATTATATCCAGGTTTTTCTTTCCAATCCTTGTTATTTGATTGCTATTAGTTTATATGCTATGATTACTCTAGGTTACTGTTTCTACACTAGTTTTATTATATTTTCATAGTTTATACGTTGGGAATATGTGTTGAAACATTGATTCCCAACCTCTGCCATGCAATCTTTAGAAACCTGGTCTCGATCGATAGAAAGTATTTCGATCAATTGAGACAGAGCCATAGTCAAGCGATCGAGGACATTTCGATCAATTGAAGGATGTTGCTGTCCGATCGATCGAGAGTGCTTCGATCGATCGAATATGTTAAATCCTGAGATGATTCTTTTAAGTAATCCATGACTTTTTGTTTTAGAAATCTGTCATCAAATTGTCCCAATAAGCTCAGTTTGTCACAACAATTTTTAGAACGTAAAGCCTTAAGGCCTTTTCTTCAATGACTTTTGAAAACCACTTTGAATGCTAACACCATTTAGAGTGCAAGTAATTACCATTATTTTAAACCTTCTTTCAAGTATTTTAAATCACTTGTGATGATGTAGTACCGGCCATGAAAGGGCTACTGATTCTTTATCTTTAGAAAAATAGGGAATACTGAAGAGGAATGAACTCCATAGAACGTTAGTGAGTATGCATGGTAGATGCTTAGGATCAATGTGGATTCACGTGTTTCCAACACCTTTAGTTTATTTATTTAATTAGTTATGTTTCTATATGCTTAGTTTATTAGTTAGCTTAATTCAATTAAGTAGGATTCATTAGAACCTCCAATCCTTCATTTTTATTTTCTTTTCTTTAGGTTGTAACTTAGTATATTTTCTTCCTATTCCTTCCCTGTGAGATCGACCTGGACTTCCAGTACTATTACTTGCACGATCAGCTACACTTGGGTATTGCACAAGAGCGCACAACTTTTTAGTCGTGTCAAGTTTTTGGCGCCGTTGCCGGGAAAGGCAAATAGGTTAGGATTTTACTAAGTTATTTCCAAGTTATTTTTTTTATTTTGCAAAAAAAAAAGAAAATTAAAAAAAAAAAAAAAACCTTTGAACTTTTTCTCTCACAATTAATAAAACAAAATTTTATTGTTTAAAAATTTTGGATAAACATGTCTTATCCATATTACCCTCCATACAACACAAGCACCAATAATAGGTACACACTTGAAAATCAAAATAGTAATTCCCAACCACCACAATGGGAAAATGATAGTGGTAGTCCCTCGTATTATCAAACGTATCAAGAACCTCCACATGGAGAGTTCTATCAATCGCAATGGGGATATAACAAAAATGATAATGTAGGATATAGTAGTAGCTCCCACGATTACCAAACGCACCAAGACTTTCCCTTTGGCGAGTCTTGTCCACAAACACAATGGGATGGGAATTACTATCAACCACAATGGGGCGAAATTTCGTATAGTAATAATGAGGAGAATAACCAAGTTGAGGATAATGGTATGTTAAAATTACTACTTAGTGAAATGAAAAGGCTAGATAGTGCACTTGATAAATTAGAAACTAGATATCAACAAGCATATGCTAGCCAACCTTTAGAAGACTATACCAGTCCCTCAACATTACAACCCGAATTTCAAGACACTAACAATGGAATGGAAATAGAGGACTATGATGGGTTTATACCGAATGAGGTTAACAACTCACTCGCGAAAGTGATAACCCAACTAGAACTCCAAAACCAAACCATTGAGCATGAAGTTGTAGAATCATCTTCTCCTCAATACACAACCCCAGATATCAACTCTTTCACTGCCTAGATAAATTTGCACAGTCTCTTGGTCCATAGTACTTCAATAGATGACACATATAGTGAGGAGAGTTAGGAGGATGAGAATGAGATTTTGAAAGATGATGAGAGTTTAGGTGATTGCACGCAATTAGGAAAGGATGAGTCCCCTATTGACTCTACCCCTACCTTTGGTAGTGACCCTAGGGAGGACGTTATTGAAATTTCTAAATTCGATTTAGATTCATCTGATATTCATGAACCCTCACCTCTTTCGGCCGAAGAGGTGGTGTCACCAAGTTGCCCATCACCTATCATCGCTATCAATCGAAGCTCTCATCCCAAGTTTAAAAATCATGTGTACCCTAATATTGAACAAATAGAATGTGTTGTGGAAGAGGATGGTAAGGATTCTAGCACATGTATTCGCAAAAATTTATAAATTCTTTGTGAGAGGACTTAGAAACTTTCGGGCCCACATTAGATGATCTTAAACTTCAATAGGAAGCTAGTAATCTTCTAGACTGGTTGACCTTCTTGAGTAATAATGATATTGAGGCCCAAATAGATAGCTTCATCCAAGTCCAGTCCAAATCAATATACATAGAACAGAAACCCAATTCATATGATCACATCTCCATAGATTCTGTTCTAGAACAAGAGAAAGGTAGTAAAGCTTCATTAGAACATCACTTAGACTCTGCCCCTTTTATTGAACCATGGCTTCCGCCTGTTTTTGATAAAAAAAAAAAAAAATTTAAGGCTGTTATAGAAAATACCAACACCCAAGATCTTTCTTTGAGCATAATTCCTAAAAAGTGTGGTATATCTCTTATAACTGTCCCCAACAAATTTTGCAACCATAGGTTTTGCATCATCTCCTCTGACAATGAGCCTGACATTAGTTGGAGAGAGTTGCAATTTTATGAGGATCCCTACATTCTTTTCACTGTTAAATTATTTCATTGGGAAGATCCTAAAAAATTTTGGTTATTATTTTATGATAAATATCTTGATTAACCGAATTTATTTACTGAGTAGTTGTATTATATTCTCTATTTTTCCTTATTGCTACTAATGATTTTGCAAGTAACTGAAAAAAAAAACAAATAAATACACATTGGATATTAATGCCTCGAGGTAACATCCTTCCTTCTCTCGCTTTACTTTACATGTCCATATGCTTAGTTTAAAACATTAGGGACAATGTTTAGTTTTAGTTAGGGGGAGTGAGTCATTGCATGCCTCGTTTATTTCTTTTTATACTTTCGTGTCAATACACCTGCTTAGCAACATGCAACTCAAACTCAGTAATACACCTGCTTAGCAACATGCAACTCAAACTCAGTAAATTAAAATTGTAAAAAATTTAAAATTTTTTTTAATTTTATTTTTAAAGATAATAAAATGGTTCTTGTATTTCTCTCTTAGTTAATGTAGTTAGTTATGATGCATTAGTGTTATTTTCTGTATGTTATTAGTATGTGATATACACAATGGTAGTTTGTTTACTATCTTAGTTATAGTATATTTTATACTTTTTAATCTTCAAACAACTTGGAGCACGTTGTGACAACCTTGTTCTTAGCTAAAATGGATTAGTAAGCATAACTAGGTGTCTTGAAAGACTGTAGTGGAGACTAATAACCCAAGTGAGCTTTTGTGCCATTCTTTGTTCTTGAGGGTTTTATAAAATTACTCTTACTATTTGAAAAGCGTATTCACTCGTTGTAAGTCTCAATTTTCTTCATTTTGACTGATTAAAAGAAGAGAACGTTCAAGATTTACCAAATTTAGAGCTCTTGAATTTACTAAAATGAATTATCCTATTAACTTAGAAGATGATTTAGACCATCTTTTGACCTAACACGCATAATAAAACATTGGCCTACTTCTATGATATTCCTTTACTTCACCTCTTGAGCCTTAACATAATTGCCTTGTCTTCACAATCCTAAAGTCTATACCTAACTCCAAATTGGGAGTTCAAACATTGGTTTATTTGGGTGTGATTAGGATGTGTTGTGTTGACAATAAGTTTGGTTAGTGTGAATAAGGGAATGCTGGCAAAGAAAAAAGAAAGAAAAAAATGATGAAAAAAAATAAAGAAAAAAAAGCATGAAAAAAAAAGTGCCAATGGTTGTTACAAAAGAAAAAAATAATAATAAAAAGAAAAGTGTGGGAAAGAAAATAAAAAAATATTAAAAAAAAGAGAAGAGAGAGATTGGAGATGTGGGAAAGTTTGAACAGTTGTAATAGACATTCCAATCAGATCCTTTAACCCAGTTGAATATCACGAACCTCTTTCTTCTTTCATTTAACACATCTTTTTCAAAGTCCTGATGATTTTAAGTAAATTGGATTTGAAGTTAAGGTAATGAGATAGTTCTCCACGATATCTCGCTCTAGTGAAAAGTATCCATTCATGAGACTTGGTGCACTAAAATGTCCGTTTTTCTGTTTAGATATGAGAAGCATTAGATTCCATTTACATTTACTCTTTATAGCTTCCATATCATGAGTGATAATTATTACACCGAATTTGAAGTGATTTCATTTTGAGAGTGCAATCCCAGTGAGAGTTGAGTCAAAATGAATGTCTTGATAGTATCTTAGGTTATGCAAGCTTTGAAATTAAAGTTTTGTATTTTGGTTGTCCATTCACACACACACTTGAAGATTGATAGGTATGGAACATTCTAATGACTTTGATAGTAGATTAACTGTAATGTGTGTGTTGCATTGCTATGGCTTACTAGAGAGTTTCATGAGATTGTTGAGCTTAACTATATTGCTAAATGAGAGGAAAAAATTTCTTGAACACATTTAAACTAGAACCATTACCATAAACATGAATTTTGTGGGTAGATTCACTACAAACCCTCACGAGACAATACTCGTCCACTAGGGGGAACCTAGGGGTTTAAAGGCTTGTTGCATATGCTAAATGCAATCGCGATTCCTGCGAAAGTGATTTAGGATTTTTACTTTATTTTGTTTTCAATTTTTAGAGTTCAAATAAATATTGATGTAGTTCGCTTCATTGCTAGGGACTAGCAACGAGCTAGTTGGGGTGTGTGATTCGAGGTGAAAAGTGCATGTTCACAGCGTATTATATGGTCCTTTATGCATACTTTTATCCCCATCGTCCCTACATTTAGGTGTATTCTAATAATAATATTTTTTTATTGTGTTAATTCTAAAGCATATCTTTATGCGTTGTTTTATAGGTATTAGATTGTAAATCAATAAAGTAAAGCTAAAGAAAAGTGATTATGGTGAATAGAACAACGGAAGCAGCTGAGAAAGCGCCAATTTTGACAATGAAGAATTCTGATTTGGAAGATTTCCCCAGAAATACAAAATGTAGATCTTTGAGTTACGGTCGCGTGGCCACAAACGGGAAGTCAATCCAAGATCCGAGTAAAATGTTATGGCCATTCTCCCATCGGTGCGCAGAACTGTCAAAATCAGAGAGTTCAATCGATTGAGAAGAGTTCAATCGATCGAACCTTCGATCGATCGAACTAAGCTCGATCGATTGAACTTTTATATTCACCCAAAAGTTGCGTACAGTCTGCGGGAACCCTATCTATAAGTCGTTTTGACATCAGACGAAGGGAGGACGCTCCAGAACGCAGAAAACAGCAGTTTATGGTAGTTTTAGGGTTAGATTAGGAGTAGACTAGGCTAGATTCATCTTTTTCTTCCTCTTTTTCATTAATATATCGAAGATTATTGAAGATTCAAGTGGATTTCATGTTTATTTGAAGTTTATTTCAGATTATATCCAGGTTTTTCTTTCCAATCCTTGTTATTTGATTGCTATTAGTTTATATGCTATGATTACTCTAGGTTACTGTTTCTGCACTAGTTTTATTATATTTTCGTAGTTTATACGTTGTGAATATGTGTTGAAACATTGATTCCCAACCTCTGCTATGCAATCTTTAGAAACCTGGTCTCGATCGATAGAAAGTATTTCGATCAATCGAGACAGAGCCATAGTCAAGCGATCGAGGACATTTCGATCAATTGAAGGATGTTGTTGTCCGATCGATCGAGAGCGCTTCGATCGATCGAACATGTTAACTCCTGAGATGATTCTTTTAAGTAATCCATGACTTTTTGTTTTAGAAATCTGTCATCAAATTGTCCCAATAAGCTCAGTTTGTCACAACAGTTTTTAGAACGTAAAGCCTTAAGGCCTTTTCTTCAATGACTTTTGAAAACCACTTTGAATGCTAACACCATTTAGAGTGCAAGTAATTACCATTGTCTTAAACCTTCTTTCAAGTATTTTAAATCACTTGTGATGATGTAGTACCGGTCATGAAAGGGCTACTGATTCTTTATCTTTAGAAAAATAGGGAATACTGAAGAGGAATGAACTCCATAGAACGTTAGTGAGTAAGCATGGTAGATGCTTAGGATCAATGTGGATTCACGTGTTTCCAACACCTTTAGTTTATTTATTTAATTAGTTATGTTTCTATATGCTTAGTTTATTAGTTAGTTTAATTCAATTAAGGAGGATTCATTAGAACCTCCAATCCATCATTTTTATTTTCTTTTCTTTAGGTTGTAACTTAGTATATTTTCTTCCTATTCCTTCCCTGTGGGATCGACCTGGACTTCCAGTACTATATTACTTGCACGATCACCTACACTTGGGTGTTGCACAAGAGCGTACAACTTTTTAGTCGTGTCAACTGGTTTACTGGCTTAAGGATTAGATCTCCCACTTGGAAGCTACGGTGCTTGGCTTTGCTGTTGAAATACCGAGAGACCTGCTGCTTATAGGATGCTACTTTCAGATACGCTCGGTCCCTTTTCTCTTCTATTAGGTCGAGTTCCCCCCTAAGAACTTCCTCGTTACTTTGCTCGCTGAAATTTACTACTCAGTAGGTTAGAAATTCGAGCTCTGTCGTTACCACTGCCTCAAAGCCATAGGTAAGTGAGAACAGTGTTTCTCCTGTTGCCTCAGTCGAGTTCCCCCCTAAGGGCTTCCTCATTACCTTGCTCGCTGAAATTTGCTACTCAATAAGTTAAAAATTCGAGCTCTGTCGTTACCACTGCCTCAAAGCCATAGGTAAGTGTGAACGGTGTTTCTCCTGTTACCTCTCGGGGAGTGGTGCGATAAGCCCATAGAAGGGTCAGCAGTTCATCAGCCCACAAACTCAAAGTGTTTTCGAGCCTAGTTTTGATGGATTGTAGGATTTTCTGATTCGTTACTTCGGCTTGGCCATTGGCTTGAGGATGCTCTGGGGAAGAGTAGTGATTTGATATCCCATAACCCAAGCAGAATTGCCTAAATACTAGTGTGTCAAACTACCTTCCATTGTTGCTGACCAGTACCTGGGGTATGCCGAACTTGCTGAGGATGTTCCTTTCGATGAAACCCTCCATCTTCTTCTCGGTTATTATTTCCAAGGGCTCGGATTCCGCCCACTTAGTGAAATAGTCCACAACGATGATGGCGAATTTGACTTGGCCTTTTGCCATTGGAAGGGGACCGACAATATCAGTGCCCCACTGAGCAAACGGCCAGGGGCTGAGAATTGGAGTTTGGAGTTATGCCGAGCGGTTGATCATGCTAGCATGCCTTTGGCACTTGTCACAATTTTTGACATACTCTTGAGAGTCCTGGGCCATTGTTAGCCAGTAGTACCATTATCACAGAGCTCTACGAGATAGTGCCCGACCTCCAATGTGGTTTCCACACACCCCCTCATAGATTTTACACAGCATTCCTTGGACCTGAGCAGGGTGGATGCACTGGAGGTAGGGGATAAAGAACCCCTTTTGTAGAGGACGCCGTCAATAAGGTGGTACCAAGCCGCCCGATATTTGACCCGTTGGGCTTTATCTTTTTTTATCCCGTAGGCCACCAATTATGAGGAATGTCATGATCGGATCCATCCATCTGGGTCCTAAGCCGACCGGGTCGACCTCTATGCCTCCTGAGTTGGCCATGCTGGGCTCGGGTAAGTATTCAATCCTTATCTTGGGTAGGTCCGACTCGGAAGATGAGGCAAGGCGGGCTAACCGGTCGGCCCTTGTATTCTGCTCCCTCGGGATTTGTGTGATGGAGAACCCCACAAGCTTCTTTGCAATTGTATGGACGAGGGCCAGATAGGCCACCATATTGTCTTCCCATGCTTCGTACTCCTGGCTAACTTGGTTAACCATGAGTTGGGAGTCGCTGTATCCTTGGATTTGCTACGCACCCATTGAGCTAGCTAATTGCAATCCGACCAACAAAGCTTCATACTCGGCTTCGTTATTGGAGGGATGGAAGCCGAACCTTAGTGCATACTCCAGTTGGATCCCATCAGGTGTGGTCAGGATGATTCCTGCCACACTACCCTGTTTGTTGAAGGACTCGTCCACATAGAATACCCAGGTCGGGTACCAGGTTATAGGCCGGGCGGTAATTCGGGCGGGGCAAGCTCCTCGACTAGATCTTCTGGTTATGCAAATTCTACGAGAAAATCCGCTACGACTTGTCCCTTGATCGATGTTCGGGGTCTATTGACCACTTCAAATTCCTCCAACTCCAATGCCAACGCCCACAACGAGTCTTCCAGAAGTTTCAGGTCGAGATAGGATCCGTTGTAGAGGCTGAACAGTGAGGACCACTATGACATGGGCCTGAAAATATGTGCGGAGTCTCCGGGCAGAGGTTACAAGGGCGAAGGCGAGCTTATCAATGCAGGAGTACCGACTTTTCGTGCCTCGGATCGCCTAGTTTGCGTAATAAATCGAGAACTATGTCCGGTGCTCCTCGCTGATCAATGGTGAGCTAACCGATGAAAGCAACACTGCCAAGTATAGGAATAGCTCCTCCTTTGGTACGGGTGTTGAGTGTAGAGGAGGTGACGTCAGGCATTTTTTGAGGTCCTGAAATGCCTCTTCACACTTTTTTGACCATTGGAAAGCTTTTCAGATGATTTTGAAGAACGATAGGCACCGGTCGGTAGCTCGAGATACAAATTTGTTCAGTGCTGCCACCCGTCCAGCCAGGCTTTGAACTTCCTTCGTCGATCTGGGTGACCGCATGTTGATGATTGCTTGAATTTGTCGGGGTTCGCCTCAACTCCCTGTCTACTGACTAGGTGCCCTAGGAATTTCCTGAACGAGACTCCAAATGTGCATTTAGCCGGGTTCAACCTCATCTAGAATTTTCTTAAGATGCTGAAGGCCTTAGTCAAGTGCTTGAGATGGTCGAACTCATCCCGACTTTTAACCCGGAGATCGTCGACATATACCTCCATTGATTTCCCGACCAAATCTTTGAACATGTGATTGACCAGGTATTGATAAGTTACCCCAGCGTTTTTGAGGCCAAAGGGCATTACCTTGTAGCAGTATATCCCCTGGTTGGTGATAAAAGAAATCTTCTCTTCATTCCCAGGATACATGCTGATATTGTATCCCGAGTAGGCATCCATGAAGCAGAGGAGTGAATGGCCGGCCGTGGAGTACACAAGGAGATCTATCCGAGGCAATGGATAGCAATCCTTGGGAAAAGCTTTGTTCAGGTCGGTGAAGCCCACGTACATCCTCCACTTTCCATTGCTCTTCTTGACCAGCACCATATTTACTAACCAGTTGGTATACTGCACTTCCCTAATGGACATTACTTTGAGGAGTTTCCCGACTTCCTCGCGTACTTCTTCCTGCCTTTCTGGAGCCATGCCTCGTTTCTTCTGCTTGACCGGTCGGGAGTTTGGGTCAATGTTGAGATGGTGGGACATGACCAAGGGGTCAATCCCAGGCATGTCTTCATGGCACCAGGCGAAGATGTCCTGGCTATCTTTCAAGAACTGGATCAACTTTTCTCTGAGTCCTGGTTTCAAGAGAGTGCCAATACTGACGATCTAGTCGGGGAGCCAGGGTCCAGCGCCACTTGCTCCAATTCCTCTACCGGGCCTACTCCATCCTTTATGTCCCTTGGGTCCATCTCCTGGATGTTCAACATTTCTGTGGCTGCCTCTCTACTCAGGGAGCTGACAAAATAGCTCTGAGTGATTGCTTGATCCCCATGCAAGCTTCCTAGACCCAAGGGGGTTGGAAACTTAAGTATCAGGCTATAGGTTGACAAAACCGCCTTAGCTTTGTTGAGTGTCAGCCTTCCTAGGATGATATTGTAGGCGGACGGGGCTTCTACCACCACAAAGTTTGCAAGTATGGGGACCTGTTGGGGGTAGGTCCCCACGAGAACTGGAAGCTCGATCGTACCAAGTGGTTGTGTGCTACTGGTTGGAACCGATCCCTTGATATCCCAAACTGATCGAAGGTTGAGACGAACAATATATCAGAGGAGCTGCCGATGTCCACTAACACCCTTTTGACCACATAATTGGCTATGGAAAGCGTCACCACCAGTGGATCATTGTGGGGACAATGCAGATCCTTTACATCGTCAGATGAGAATGTTAGCACGTCGGTCGGTGGGGAGCTGGCTGGTTAGATATAAAGGACATCCGCTTGGGATGCTTGAGCATGCCTCTTCCTAGCCGATTATGAGTCCCATCTGCCCAATGTTCCTTCGGAGATCACGTTGATTTGATCGAGGGGCTGAGGTTGCTCAAGAACTCGGGCATCCGGCCGAGGTCGTCTATCTATGGCGACGAACTCGGCTAGGTTGGCTAGGTGGCCCTACTCGATAAGCTTCTTAATGGCGATCTTCAGCTTAAAGCAGTCCTTTGTGTCGTGACCATGATCTTTATAGTACCAGCAAAACTTATCCCAGTTTTTCTTCTCAAGTGGGCTTTTCAGCTTTGTCGACTGTTTAAGCAACCTTTGAGCCTCGGCGGCAGCCATGACTTTTTGGATGGGCCGGGAGAGTAGCGTGAAGGTAGCCAGGATCGGATCCCAACCACCTCGTTGCTAATCTCCTTCGGCTTCTTTCCCAGGCCTTTCTCAAAACTCTCGCTTAGCCTTTGGGGACCCATCGTCTGCAAATTAGCTGGAGCGATTAGCCTTCAAGAATTCTTCTATGTCAATGTACTTTCCAACCCTCTCTGAGAGTTCAACCAGGGTGGCCGGTCGATCGTGGTGGAATGACGTGGCGACCAGGGTATGCTGAACTCCCGAGCAGAAATCTGTGATGGCGACCGTTTTGTTCAGGTTGCGAATCTAAAGCTTTTACTGATTGAAGCGGTCAACATAATCTTTCAGGGATTCTCCCTTGCGTTGTTTAACAGCCATCAATCGGTTGTCCAGCTGTGATCGATCGAGCATCCCCACGAACTGGCTGACGAAGAGCTTGTTGAGTGCCTTGAAGTCGTCAGTTGTTCGGGGTTTGAGAGCATGGAACCACTGCGCAGCTGGCCCTTTCAGGGTGCTGGGAAATCCCAGGCAGAGCAATTTGTCGGTGCTGGTGACTAAAGCCATCTGAGCCTTGTAAGTTCGAACATGATCGATCGGGCTTCCTGAACCGTCGTAAGAGTCGTGATGTGGTTATTTGAATTTTTGCAGGATGGGAAATCCTGTGATCCGGACGGTGAAGGGCGACTCAGTTTCTGTGTTGATGTGATCATAACCTAGCTTGCGGCTCAATTTTTTGATTTGTTTCTACAATTCCTCGATTTGGGCCTTGACGTCCTCCCGATCGGTCTTCCACTCCGAATCTTGGCTATAGGTTGGGTTGGACGAAGTCATCTCCTTTTCATAGTGCATCGTTCTTAGGGATAGGGCTTGACTACAACTCCAATTAATCGTGTGCCTAAGATCGCTCTGGCTCTTCACTGGCCGGTCCTAGGCTGACTCTCGGGTCTGTCGCTCTAGCCCGTCACCTCTGGTAGCACATCTCTTATTGATGATGTCTCTGGCGTCCCCCTTGTGATTTAGACTGGACGGGCATGCTGCAGGGTCCTTATGGGATCCCGGCTATGCTCATCGTTCCCGGGTTGCCTAGTCGCTCGAGAGGCCAGTGCGGTACGGGCACTTCGACAGGTCGGCTCGGGCACCTGAATAAGCTTGTCGTTCCCATCATGTACCTCTGTAAACACCTCATTTTGTCGACTAACAGATTTAGGAGGCCACAAGCATGTTAAACCTCTATGATTAGAAAGATCGAATTTTCAGAGATTGCCTCTAACTCTCAAGAAGTCAAAGAATTGGCAAAACTGACCAAAATGCCCCTAACAGTCCGAAACTCTCCGGATTGGCCCAGAATCTCAGAAATCATACAATGTCATTCAAAATAAAAAGAAAAGTATTTTAAAAGAGAAATACTTGAAATTGCCAGCTCTCAGAGACCCCCGGAAGTCCCGAAAGTTCCTAGAAAGTCCCTATTGACCAGTTTAACCAAGTTTGACCAGGGTTTGACCAAAATCATTCGAATTCGTCCAAAAGTTCCAAGATCATCCTAGATCATGTGAAAAGTCTAAAAATATATTTTAAAAGAAAATCGAACTAAAACATTAGTCTCCGGAAGCTCCCAGAACTTCCCGGAATTTCTTAGAAGTTCACTGTTTGATTGATTTGGCTGCAAGTTTGACCAAAAGTCAAAGTTGCCTTTTCAAAGTTGAAATATTTTTTATAAAAACTAGAGGTCAATAGCTTTACAACGGTATATTGCACATAATTTCAGGACTTAAAACGAATTTGTTTTGAATTTCTAAAGGTAAAAAATGTAATCAAATCAGCTTTTATCACGAATATCGCAAAACTTTCCAAAGTAACCCAACTTTAAAATATTTTTTTTATGGAAAGTAGATCTCCATAGCTTTTCAACGGTATTTCACAATCTCAATTTGGATTTTGTATGAATTTTATGTGAATTTCGGACGAAATAGGGCCGTTTCGCAAATTTCAAGTGTTCTGGGGACCTAAACGCAAAATCTGGTCAACCGGGGGATTAACTGTCACGGCAGCATTGGGCCACTACTGCGCAGGCAGTGGCCGAGCGGCAACACTCTGAGTCGTTTTTCATTTTTTTTTGAAATTTTTATTTAATTTTTGGGTTCTAAATCAAATTTCCAACAAATAAAACAACATAGTTTTGATTATCTCGGGATTTTGGACCAATTAGAGACTTTCTAAAACCCAAATTACCTCCCCAAATTGGCCTATAAATGAGACCCATGTGCTTCCATTTGGAAAATAACTTGGAAGCCATTAGAGAGAGATATAGAGAGTTAAGGAGAAATAGAGAGAGGAATAGAGATTTTATTCTTCAAAATCCAATCCAAATATGAGTTTCAATTAGATTTCTCAAAACTAAACTTTTGTTTTCAAGCTTTTAATCCATTTTATTTACATTCTTTGAGTTTCCAATGAGTTAGAGAGTGATGAACACACCTATATACATATATATATATATATGAGAGGTTCAATGCTTGTGATTCCATAATTGATAAACTACTGATTATATGCTTGTTGTCTTTCCTAATCTCATTTCTTTTTGTTTTTTCTTTATCATACTTGCATTCCCTTCTTAACCTCACTTCTACATTGAATTTTTTTTTTTACATTCTTGCATAATCTCTTCTCAACCTCCATTTCTATTTTGGTTCCCTTTCATTTGCATAAACTATCCCTCATCTCATTTCTATTTTGATTTCTTTGTCATTTGCATCATCTCTCCCTCAACCTCATTTCTATTTTGATTTCTTCTTCTTCCAAGTTCTGAGATTTCAAGTGTTAAGAAGATGTTCTAAGTGGTCACATAGTCATCTCAAGTGTTTAAGTTTATGCTTTGAACATTATTTCAAACCCCCATTCAAAAACCCAAACTCTTTTCTAAAAACTAAATGGATTTTCTTATAAGTGATGCAAAACAGTGAATGATCTGAGTTCAAAGATTTTTCTAGAATTAAATACTTGAGGTATTGGGGCAAGTCCACTTGGAAAATCTTCCTAACACATTGTAGTTTACCCCCATTTTACCTCATTAATTTAGGAAATGTGAAAATGTGTTTTCTATATTTTAGAAGGTCATATTCATAATCTGCCTCTATTCTCATAGAGTGTTTACATGAATTCTTGCACTTATTCTGGACATTTTCGTCACTGTACATAGATCTTTTCCATTTTTTTATTTATAAAACTTGGGTGTCTTAGGGAACTTTTGGTATATAATGGGCCATCAGGAACTATTCCTTTGATTTATGAAAAGTCATACAAAATCAGTCAACAATGCAACTTTTGTTTCTGAATCATGTGTAAATTCTTATTTGTTTGTTTTAATCTGTGATAGCTATTGAGGTTTGGCCTTTTTTCTGTGCATTCTAGACACACTAGGGAGGCTCTCAGATTTTTCCCACATTTTTTAGGCATGTTTGACCTCCCTTTATGATTTTGTAAAGTAATGCACACAGTCTGGACACTATTCACAGCATGCAACTTTTTGACTTTCACACTTTGATGCAACACTCTCTTGTATCTAGATGAACCCACATCCCATGAACATATTCTTTACCACTATTAGCATACTATATATATATATCATGTATCATCCATCCTCTCATGTATCATACTCCCATAAATTCTTGAGTTTGGTTTCCAAATTAAAGAATGTTTTGCAAATACTTGAGAAGTTCTTGAAATGAGTTTGAAATGGATATTCCAAGTGGTTGTAATCTCCATTTAAGGTCTGGAAATACACTCTCAAAACCCCCTTTCTAAAACCCCTCTAATCCCATCACATTTTAATTTCAAGAAACAAAACATTTGTTTTCTCAAAACCCCCCAAAACAGTGAGTTCTTTTACTTGAAAATGGTATTCTAGATTCAATACGTAATGGATGATCATCCTACCACTTGGAAAGTCTTCCTAACTCATAAAAGAACACCCATGATTTTTTGGTTTTACTTGAAAACACATGGAAGGGTTCCATCTTGACCCAAACATTCCATCCAAATATTCTGTTTTCTCTGTCACAGCAGCTTAGTTGACTTGCAACTTGTTTTCCAGAATACTTTTCCAAAGAAAGTGGTCCCAACTCATTTTTTCCTTGACCTTCAATGTATTAGGGATCTTTCTGTGTAATATGGGCCTCTAGATATTTTGTTTTCATTTTCTAAGATATTTCAACATTTCAGTCGATAGTACGGACTCTGTTTCTGAGCAACCTCTCTTGTTTATATGATTTCTCTCAATCTGTAACTTCAAAAGTGAGTTGGCTTTTTGATTTGTGTTCTAGACACAATAAGGATCATCTCCATAAACAATAATGAATTAAAGACATTCCTAACCACACTTTTCAATTTTTACAAGATCAGCTCACTGTTCTATCCACTATTCATAGCAAGCATGTTTCAACTTTTATTCTTTGATTAGATGTTTATATGCATTCCAAATTAGCTTATCTCTTAGGAAGTAGTTCATACAACATTTTTACATATCCTAAAATGAAATTCTCTATGCAGTCATGCATTTAGACTTCTAAGTCACTTTAGAAAATCTATGAACACAAAACACACTACAACCTTTGCACATTCTAGTTTCATATATTTCATCCATGCAAGATTTGCAGTTTTTGTGACTCCTAATATAATAAGATTATAAGGAATGAACTTGGTCAGACGTTCATACTTCCCTTCGATCATATCTTCCTTTCTCATCTGACCCGGGGATTGAGAGGTCTTCTTTTCTCAAAGATTAACATGCATCATACTAACTTGCTAAGCATATTTTTGATTTCTTTGATTATTTGTTTCAAGAAAAATCCATTTCCCCTCTTAGATTAGGAAAGCTTGATTACTTGCTATGTGATTAGACGATTTTTTCTAGATTTGTTTGTGTGATCTTTTACCTTTGCATTGTGTGGTATTTGGCTTAGATCTTATGAATGATATCTTATCTTTTGATCTTTCATTTCAAGATTCTTATGTGATGTAATATACTATCATAATATTAATTGTCAAACCAAACATAGTATAAGATGACTATTTGGATGCTAATTGAGGCTCGTCGAGAGACGGGGTGAGTTAAAGGTGTTTTAGTCATGACAAAGGCTCCTTCCTCTCTCGTACTAAAACCCTGAGCCAAGTTCTTTGGTTACGAAGGGCCGGTGCCCTTTATCCATTTGGATGAGTCAAAATTAGGTTTTTTGGTTCCTTAAAGACCAAGTGGCAACTCTGTATCTGTTTTCAACAGATCCTTCTTTTCCTGTTTTCAAATCAATTTCAAAACAAAAGGAAAACCAATTCCGCGCGTCCACAACCTCAATTTTTGAGGCTTATCCTATGGGCCAGTAGGGCTTCAATCTGCTACTGAGTTTGATGCTGGCTCTCTAGAAGCTATGCTAGCGTCGCAGTGACCTACTCCGGAGTCATGGAAACCACTAACCGGTCGGCCTGTGCGTCCTCCTAATCCGTTGGCTGAACAGTCTTCTTGTTTTTACGAGAAGCCATGGTGATCAGTCAAGAGATTTGTTTCTCTGAGAAAACTTGTTATTTTCCATAGACGGCGCCAAACTAATGATGCCAAAAATTGGTAGGAAAGTAAGAACAAGAAGATGACTCAGCATTGACTTGCTGAGGTGGCGTAGATTAACTTTGACCTGATGTTTTTGTACCTATCATATTTTATTTTAAATCACTGCATCAAATTATGAAGAAATAAATTAGATAAATAGCACATTTCAAGAAGGAGAACTATTTGCAATAGTGATTGACATATATATTATTAATTTCTTCATATTTTCGTATGTATGTGTCACTATAGACACCCTATTTTGGTTCGTCCATTCAACAGAAGAGACTCACCTTAAGAATAACCCAATGATCGGAATCAGGATTAGTCAGTTATGAAATAGAACTCTATGAAGCACCGTGGTGTCCGAGATTTGTTAAAATAACCTTTAGGAAAACTTAAGTACATTAGAAACACAATTTAGAAACAAAAACCTAGTTTAGGATAGCTTTTTCACATGAAATGACGAAAATTGCCTTTTGCCGGGCAAAATCCAAACCTCAGGGTAGGAGCCTGAGAACTCCGTTTACAAAATATTCCTACAATAGCCTAAATTAGTGATCCAATCCCTTACATTTGCCAAAAAATCACTTGGGAAAATTTTCACCCTTTTTGCACCTAACAGGTTTGCTCCTTCTTGGAGTCAGCCTCACTCTTTTGACCATAACTCAAAATCTACAAACCTTCTTTGAGTGAGACAAAAAATATCTTAAACTAGACTCCCATACCTTTCCAACAGTATATCAGAAGCCCAAAAAGGATAACTGAGGTGAGAGAACGAAGTCCGGGAAAAATACGGTTTAAAATTTATTTAAACGCGCAACGGTAGATGCGTACAAGAGAGCGTACAAGAATTATACCTTTAAGTCTTGAACTAAATTCTAAAATCTTTGACTTCTAGCAGCCTCCACTAGATGGTCTTCACTCTTATGACTCCTATGGAAGTTCCTAGAGAGACTAGGATTGGAGGGAACCCTAATAGAGAGGATAGAGAAGATTTAGGAAGCCCTAAATAGTTTCAACAGCTTCTGGTTTAATAAAAATGATGAACTCAGATTTCTGGACGCATCCGCCCTATTTATAGATTCCTAAAGCCGACCTTACCTTCAATCGATCGAAGTGACTTCGATCGATCGAAAATCTTTCAATCGATCAAACTTGTCTAGACTTCAATCAATCGAAACACTTTCAATCGATCGATCTATCTTGACAACATCCTCACGTGCCTTTCCAAGCATCTTAGCAGAGCTAAGAGTGGGACCTCCTACGTTTTTTATTGTTGGTTCAGACCAATTGTTAATTCCTATGACCAAACTCTTTAATTAGTAAATTAACCAACTTGTCAGTTAATGTTTACTCCACTATAAAACGATAATTGCACTCCAACGCAAAAGAACAAATCCGAAGCAATATCTAGACTTATATGGTGCACTAATGTCCCTCTACCATCAGCATTCATAATCATATTCAGGTAGTCGGATAACTATTACTGTCAACCTAAATAATGATTACATCTTCTATTCCATGAGTCCCATTCACCTCTCATGATTTCCAAATATGTTGATAACTACTATCAACAAGACTGCAGTTCTCATTAATCAACTTGGTGACAATCTCAAGGGAATGCTTACTCTTTATCAGAGGGTAGATTTTATCTTGATAATATATGTTCACAACCCTATGAGCATGGCATACCAAAGATACCCAGGTGTTGATCTTTTATAGACCTCACTGATTGGTAAGTCAAAGCAGTCATATCCATAGTCTGTGTTCATAATCATCTCAAGATTGAGAACATGTACCTTATACAAGTTATGAGTTCCAATCGATTGTTGACAGTCTTAAGTGTCAATAGGAAAACTCAGGTCCGTTAATGCACTATAAGCACTACCATATTAACTAAGAGTTATACTCTAGTGATTGAGATTAATCACTCCATCTAATGGTAATCAATCATGCTATAGTGTACACCTGATGAGATATCCAGTCTCATCATCCACTGTGACAAATTCTAAGTATCAATGAATAATAATCCGTATCTCATTTGTATGCATCTCATTCATACACGAATTACTTACTATGATACTTAAGGATTAACAATCATCTCATGAAAGAAACATACATAATAAAATGTTAAGCCGATGTCCATATATTAAAATGTTAATGTCTCATACATAAAGTAATGGCTTGAGGGAACAAACCCAATAAATCACTCTGGATTTAGCCTTGTGGGATAAACATGGATTATACTTGTGTTGCCTCAGATACGGATCATGGGCATCGATTGTTACCTCGAGTTGGATTAAAAGCCCAATGGAATCCAAAATACGAGTAATCTAAATCAATCGGATTGGATAAAGGCGAATGATGGGTGGTGAACCTCACTCATGGTTGTTGACATGAGATTTGAAATGGGATCAATAAAGCGGGCTTAATCCTTCTAGGCTCTAAGCTTGGTTCGGATACCCACAATTGGCGACTCTACTAGGGACTGAACTAAGAGGGTTAGACTCCAAAACTTTCAAGGTTCTTTGACTTTATATTATGAGGATCACACGT
Source organism: Hydrangea macrophylla (assembly GCA_033977485.1). Taxonomy (NCBI): domain Eukaryota; kingdom Viridiplantae; phylum Streptophyta; class Magnoliopsida; order Cornales; family Hydrangeaceae; genus Hydrangea; species Hydrangea macrophylla. The sequence continues at coordinate 34,238,489 of CM066988.1, forward strand.
GCATTAGTTTTAGGAAGCTTGGGAGGACCAAAGCCAAGGCCCTATAGCCTGTCAGATCCCCTCCACAGAGGACTTCCCTGCCATAGTGCATACCTAATGGTATAAAAAGTTGTCCATGTACCACACCAAAGCCTATAATGGGGGGTATATAGGACACTCGCTGGGGGACCCTTTTTGACTCTATTCACCCTGATGCATATAGTAGCCATAGACCTAATCCTTTAGGGCTTGACCTGTCATAACAATGTGCGTACACACACTTTACTTGCCCTTCAGGATTACTTGACATGATAAGGAAGCTTATACGATACGTAATACATAACCCTATCTAACACTCAAGGCATTCTATCCATATGAAATGCTCGCCACATGACATGAGGATGGTTTACTTATGTGTTATATTGGGAATATGTGCACAAGTCCATAGGACTACGAATCATAACCTTGTTTACGTCCTATTCGCTAGAAGTTACCCTAATCAGATCTAGGCAATCATAAACCCTATAACACATGAAATTCTAGACATGGAATGACTAGCATGACATTGATTATGGTGGCCAATGAGATGAAAAGGAATACTCAATGATGCGATTAAGACTTATATGGCTAAGTGTCTACCTAATTTATTTTCTTCATAGCATATATAGCATTGAGAGAACCCAAAAAGATAATGAAAAGATAAAAAAAATAGTTTCCTAATTTTGGCATATATGGGTATATAGAATGTCTAGAGATAGCTCCAAAGAAGACCGTAAGCACACCTTCTTGGGTCCGTCCCCATAGTTTAGGAAGACTAGTTCGAGCTATAAGTTTTGGGATACCTATGGCTGAAGAAAATGAGAGGCGTGGTGAGGAAATCACGTGGTGTTGATGACTATCTGTTAGACCTTGAAGGTTTCTTTGAACCTGCAAAGATCAAATACCCTGAGAAGTTTAAGATGCCTAACTTAGAGAAGTTTGATGGGACCGAGAATACTAATAGCCATCTAAAGATGTATGTCACTGCCTTAAGACCTATGGGGTTAGGGAACGAACACTTGCCCAACTGTTCTCCCATTATCTGTCTGGAAAAGCCTTATAATGGTTCCTAGCGCTTGAATCCTCCAAACCCCGTGTTTGGGAGGATATTGTTACGGAGTTTGTGAAGCAATAAACCTACAACATCGAGCTTGATATTACTATTCGGGATCTTGAGACCATTAGGTAGGATAACCAGGAATCTTTCGCCACATTCTTGACTTGTTGGAGGATAAAGGCCACTAAAATGAAAAATAGACCAACCGAGAAGGATCAGGTCCATATGATCATAAAGAACTTGCAACCCTCCTATAATGAGCACACGTGTTTCATGCCTATTACTGCCTTTGAGCATCTATTTGACGTGAGAACCAAAATAGAGGATGCCCTGAGGGATGTGAAGATTAAGAAAGAAGAGAATAATCCAAGAAGGAGAAATACGAGAGGCAACTACTCGAACAACCCTACCGCACTTGATGTCAATGTCTTGCATGATAACCCTGACCAAAACACCAACCAATCCTACCCAAGAAACAACCGCCACTCTGAACCAAGGAAATTCACCAACCTCAGCTTGACACTGCCCTCCGTATTAACCTGCCTCACTCAAAATGGCCACCTTAAGCCCTTGGTCCTGAGACCTTTACCTGACTCTCTTCTGCCTAACCACGACCTTTCCAAATACTGTGCCTTCCACTAAGTACATGGCCATGATACCAACCACTACATCTGGCTTTGCTATGAGATCCAAGACATCCTCGATAATGATTACGCCTCCACCTCCACCAAATATCACCCACAACCATGATCACCATGATCGAACCCAAACCCATGGTTATTCTCTTGGAGGAATTTGGGATTTGCTTTCTAAATAACGATGAGGAGTATTGGGTGGATGAAGACCCCAAAATGGAGGACCTTTTCTACTTATAAGAGTTAGACTTGGCTTAGGAGAAGTGAAATGGTGGGATGGGCAGCCTTATGATGATTCTATATAGGATGGTATTGAGATCAATGAAGGAGTTCAGGAATGCATATAGAAGGAAGGAGATGTGTAACATTTGACTAGGGCAGGCAGGCACTTTAAACCACCACAACTAGAGGGAGATCGTCCAAGAAAAGAAATAGACAATGGAAATGAAAAGGCAGTAAGTGTACCACAAGAGGAGGATGAAATACTTAAGCAACTTAAGAAGACTCAGGCTAATATATCCATTTAGAGCTTATTTATGGCTTCCAAAAACCACATGTAGGCAATCCTTGAAGCTTTAAATCGTCGTGATGTGCCTATTAATACTACTCCCGAACAGTTGGTAGGCTTGATTAAGCCAATGGTAGAGACCCCAACTATATCCTTCATCGACGAGGACCTTCCTCCCGAGGGACCTTGTCACAATAGGCCACTCCACATAACTATCCATACTTTGGGAATGAGGGTTTTGGCAGTTTTGGTGGATAATGGTTCTACGCTCAATGTTCATCCTTTGTAAACCTTGCAAGTGTTGAAAATTCTGATTAGCAAGGTGTGAGTCTCAGACCAATCTGTCCGTGCTTATGATAATACTCAAAGAAAGGTAGTTGGGGTATTGAACATATAAATTGTTGTTGGGCCTACAAGTGGGAATGTGGAGTTCTAAGTAATTGACATAGGGGCATCCCTTAATCTATTGCTAGGAAGACGATTGTTGCAGGTTGTGCCCTCAACCATCCACCAAAAGATCAAGATTGTTGTGGAGAATCAAACAGTAGTTCTGTTTGGGGATTTTGAGATTCGTACTACTCAAGATGGAGTCGCGTTAGAGATACAGTTGCCTGAGCAAGATCCTACTCTCGGTGGGTTCGAGCTCGATAAAATTAATACTTTGGGGATGGAAGAGTCGCTAGGGAAAGTGGCACCGTACTTGGATGATTATGTAAATCCCATGATAGCTCCTATTATGAACAAGATGAAGTTCTTCCCGGGAATGGACTTTGGCTAGAGACAGCAAGGTATAGACAAATTTCTGAACTTCGTTGGGCAAAAGAATAAGAATGGTTTAGGGTATATACCGATAAAGGGAAAAACTAGCAAGTCTAAGAGCACCGGACCTCTCAAGAAGGCTCTTAATGGGTCTTTTGTCAAGGAAGGGGAGGACTTCTACTACTATGGCTTCCCGGAGTCTTGGTATGATTAAGAAACAAAGAAGAGGATCTCTGGTTTTGAGATCTTCTTTGATTGTGAGCATTGGGAGAGGAGCAGTGGTACAAGGTTATAGAAGAATCATATATAATTAGTAGAATCTTAGAGAGGAATAAGAAAGTTAAGAAGTTGCAAGAGTTAGAAGAAGAGCTTGAATAACCTTTGGAAGACCTTCAAACCACAACAAGTTGAGGACAATTAGAGGTAAACTCTAGACTAGTTAGTCCTTAATTTGGGTTCAATCACAATTCATAGAACTACTTAGGATCTTTTACACATTTTCAAAAACTCTCTTCCCACCTCATTTCATCACACTCCATTAGAATTATGATTGAACCTCCATTTGCTCTTTCCATTTGATTTGGATCAAAGTAGCCTAAGGTTTAAGATTAAATAAATCATAAAGCAAAGTTTAACTTGGATATCACTTGAACTTCAATTTCTTTTCTTTTGTCATGTTCTTCTCTTGGGATTTATGAGATGCTCAATATCTCCCTTGATTCCCTTGTGTTGGTCTTTTGAATTCTCTATGAACTTGTGATTCAAATGAGAATAGTCATATCTATACATAATAGATCCAAGTCTTAGTTCATGACTTAGGTCATCTAATTTGAAGTCTTATGAAATCCATTCCATGTTCCATTGAGACTCATATGGATTAATCATTTTTAATCTCCAATTACCATAATGGGAAGGAGAATTTGCTTTAGGATGAGTCAATCTCTATGGTTTGGTTGATAGATTTAACCAAAGATGATAAACTCAACAATGATGCAGTGAATTCATAAAACAAATTTGATCAAGAATTTTTAATTAATCATGATCCGTTGGAATTGAATGAGACCAATTGGAGAGTCTTCATAACACAAAAATCTACCCCTGAATTTTTTGTTTTGATGAGATTTCATGTTTAAGATGGTTTGGTCTTAGGATTTGCAAACTAGCTACTCTCTGTCCAAAATTTCATAACAGTAAGCTAATTTTGATTTGAATAGATCAGAGTCTTAACCAAACATTTTGGACTTCAAATGATTTTTCTATAAAGTTAAATGTGTCAGTAAGATCCCCTAAAAAGAATGAAACAATTCAAATTTGTTTACTATTTTTAAATAATCACACAAAATCTCTGGACAGAGATTTGTTAAATTCTGAGTGATGTCTGGTTTTGATCTAAAATTCAGAGATTGAACAGTTCGATCATTGATTTTCTTTTTGGGGTTAGAAACTAGACTCATAGAGGCATCTTGTGTTCAAAAATCATTAAGATCAAATCATGGGAAGTATGGTTTTTCTATTTTTGAAAGTTTGGTTTACTCTCTGAAATTCCTAGAATTCTGTCATAGATTTAATGACTTTTCTATGACCCATGTTTTAATAATGAATAATTAAACTTAAATCCAGAGGCTAAATGATCCAAATCAATGAATAGTTCATAGCTTACTCTTGTTCACGTTCATGCATTCATATGAATTCATCTATGAATGTTGATACTTGTAACTAGGACTTATTTCGCATTGGGATTAAGTTGCATTTAATTTAACCTAATTGTGAGTTCCTTTTGATCATGTTGGGACTATGCCATCTCTATATGGACACTACATTGGCTCCTAATTGAGACTTGTATATCTATAGAGATGTTGTGTTTCCAACTAATTGGAAGGAATTCATGATTATGCTAATTCTTTTATACTTGATAGATTTAAGCTAGAATTTTAGGAATGTTACTTAGGATTCAATATTATATCTTTTTTAAAGCATGTGGACTAACCCTTGGTTTTGTAGCGCTATTGAGGTATGATTTCTCGACTCTTTTATCTATTTACTCTATTTCTTGATTTTTATGGATTTTTGACTTCATATGCGACACCTTAGAATTAGGATTTGCCATATGTGTATATATGTTATTAGAGACCCTTTTTTTAGGATTACTACTTTTGTATGCATTGCATGTTCCCATTTCGCGGTTGGATTCCTGGTAAGTTCTCTTGTTCCTTATTGCACATCATTTTGCTTTCTATTTGAATTTTGTGATTTTGTATTACTTTCGTCGTTATCAATCTTGCACCGCACCCCTTTTTGACATGCTTTTGTAATGAATATATATATGTCTTAGTTGAGGGCATGCTTAGATTAATAATTCGATTAAAAAGGGTGTTGAGTAGAGGCCTATCACAAGATAGGACGGTGTTTAGTCCATCGGGCTCCTTCCCCTCTCATTCCATAATCCTCGGACCGAGAAATCTAGGGTTTCCAAAAGATCAGTTTGCTTATAAAATGGTTTCTTAATTTTCCTTTTAAAAATTAAATGGCGACTTATATTTGAATTTGAATTTGAAAAAGTTTTATAAAAGCGTGGCTAGCCTGTGATAACCGTAAGAGGTACTCGCTACCTCGATCAGATCGAATGGCTTTGATATGTGTGCCCAATTGCTTCTCCACTTCAGCCCTAAACTCTTTGAACTTTTCAAAAGCTTAAGACTTATGCTGCGTTAGGTACACATATCCATACCTAGAGTGGTCATTAGTAAATGTTATGAAATACTCATAACCATCCCCTGCTCTAATATTTATTGGTCCATACACATCAGTATGTACTAATTCCAACAATGCATTGGTCCTATTGCCCTTTGCAGAAAGGGCCTTTTGGTCATCTTACCCTCTGAACAAGACTCACAGACTTCCATTGGTTCGAGAACCAAATCGCCTAAGAACCCTTTTTTGACTAGTCTGCTAATCCTATTTAGATTGATATGGCCAAGCCTCATGTGCCAAAGCCTTGTTGGATTAGTGGAATGTTCTTTTCTTTTAGATGGTACTGTTACCACTGAGTTATTATGTTCCATGTTAGAATCATTAGAAATATTAGGAGTAATCACATACAAGCCATTAGTTTTAACACCAGAACATATAAAAGAACCGTTTCTTTAATGACAACTTCTGTTCCAAAATGAAAAGAATAATTTTTATTCGACAACTCTGAAATAGAAATTAAATTATGTCTCATTAAAGGGACGTTAAGTACTTATGATAAACCTATTGTCTTATTGTTCAAAACTCTAAAACTGCTACTCCTATAGCAACCACAGAAACAGTTGCACTAGAACCCAGAGTCAGCACGATTTTCCCATCACTGCATTTCCTGGTTGATCTGAACCCCTGCAACGAATTACAGATATGGATAGTCGCACTAGAATTAATGCACCAAGTGTTTGAAGTATTCGTTATAAAACTTACTTCAATCACAAGTGATTCAATCATACCTTGAACTCTTGTATCTAAGAATTCTGGACAGTTCCTCTTCCAGTGGCCTTTCTCACCGCATTGGAAACACTTTCCTTTGCCTTGGCCACCCACCTTCCCTTTGCCCTTACTTTTTCCCTTGGATTTTGCAATCTTCGGGACTGGTCCAACACTTGGACCACCAGTGCTTCTTCTTCCCTTTCTTACCTTTCGGGCTTTTTTCAACGTTCAAAACGTTGCCCCCAAGTTTTATCACACCTTCAGCTATCAGTAATGAATTCATTAATTCATTCATTGAGAAATTCATTTAATTCATATTATAGTTAAGTTTAAATTGACTGAATGAAGTCGATAGCGAATTGAGGATCATATCAACTTGGGTCTGTATGTCAATGTCGGCACCCAGGGTCTCCAGTTCGTTCAAATAACCAATCATTTTTAAAACATGCTCTTTGATTGGAATCCCTTCAGACATCTTCGCACTCATTATCTTCTGCATGGCAACCTGTCTGGTAGGCTTGCCATGCTCCCCAAACATTTCTTTCAGGGATTTGATAATAACACTGGCAGAATCATTCGACTAGAATTGGTGTTGCAACACACCAGCAGTAGAGGCTAAAATGTAGCAATGTGCCATTCCATTTGATTTCTTCCATTTGTTGAACTCGCTTGTAGTAGCAGTCGTAGCATTTGTAGCAGGTTCTTCGGGGCATGGGGTGGTGAGGACATATATATGATCCTCTGTAGTTAAAACGATGTCAAGGTTATGTTTCCATTCAGTATAGTTGTTTCCAGTTAACTTGTTTTGAGTGAGTATAGTGACAAGTAGACTAAATGCAGATCCAGACATTATGATTACTGAAAAATCAAATAGACAAAATAAATATGGATATCAGAATTTGACAATTTGAAATAAAAGAATCCTTAAAACTCTTATTTTAAAACAAAGTCACCAGAATATCAAAACGAAAGAGTAAAGCCTCCGTGTGGCGGTCAGTACTCGATCTTCGATTTATCATGACTTGTGAGCTATGTAACTCTTGCAAAATAAGTTATGACTCCCAAACCTATTTGATCTCTAAGTTTCTGAATAATGCCCCATATGGGATCCCTTATCCATATCTTAGCTAGTGTGCCCCATTAACTAGGATCCAAACACAATCGCCTCAAGTCGTGCCTTTGTATGGTGGTCACCCTCTAACACTTCTAATTGATCCTATCTATAGGAAGTTCTCCTCTAGTAACCAATGATTAGTGTACCCTCCGTATGGAATGATCACTCCGGTGAGGTGACACAGAATGCACTAATCATCTTACAATGAACCGTTAATGGAAGATCATGGGAGTTATTAATAAGACCCTTGATCGGGAGAGAACAAATCCTAATTATACGCCTTAATTCATATTTTTAGCCGTTTTTATCCTATTTTATTGTATTTTTACTTTGTTTTCTTTTTTCTGTCAGGATTTGGAGAAAAGTAAGGATTCTAGGTTAAATGGGGTGAAAAAGCACCAAGAAAGAAGCTGAAAAAGCCACCTCACGTGCGCGGTCTGCTCTAGCGAAACCCAGGAAATCGCTCGCGCGACCTCCCATTTTGCGCGCTTGCGCGGCCAGCTCGCACAATCCGTACGAAAAATATAAAACGTGTATTTCGAAGAGCTGAAGACTCCTACGTGAACAAAACTGCCTAATTATGTCTGAAAAGCTAAATACAACAGTTTTAGTGCGAATTGGGTTAGGAAAGCTTCCAAACTTGCTCCAAATCTATAAATACTCAATTAAAATTCAATTCTTAAGTTGGTAATTATTATACATACAATATACAACCATACTTTCAGCCATCGAAGAGAGAAAAGCAAGGAGAAGTAGAAGAAGACCAAGGATATGGCCTCCTCCATCAACCTCTTTCCGTTCATCAATTCTATGGCCAACTAAACTCAAGATCTAGGGTTTCAATGAAACCCTAGCAAAGTAATAGGGTGTATTTTATGTTTTTATTTTAGTTTTATTATGTAAGGATGACAATTACATGTTCTGAGGATTTTTATAAATAAAACGTGCTTTTATTGATTAAATTGTTACTTTTAAAGTTTACTCTTGTCTTAGATCTATTTTGATGGTAGTGTGCTCAATGATCTATGCTTGCTGTGCTTGCTTAGATTATTTACATGCAATGGTGCTTAAATTGAATTGTGCTATCAAGTATCCGAATAGTCCATGCCTAGATTAGACGGATTATACCACAACCCTAGTTTAGTGTGGGATAATTCGTGCTAACCGAAGATGGATTATGTTGGTGCTTGAACCATAGTTATTTTCTTGACGGAGGAATTGAGCTTGTAGCTACAATTCCCCATTATCATCAAACTTAATAAGCTAAAGTAATTCGTAAATACCCTTATTATGAAGCTAGTGGTGGATTTGCAATCCTAGGTTCCTTAAACTTATTATAAAAACAAATATTATATTGCTTTCATAATTTAGATTTACTTTTATTGTTATTAGTTTAATTCAAATTAAATCCAAAATCCGTTTTTCTTAATTAACTAAATTTAGGTTTTAAAAATTAAAGTGCGTAGTATTCAATCTCTGTGGGTTCGACCTTTACTTCCACACTGCAAATCTTTTGAAAGTAAAGCATAAGTAAGCATACTTCTATGTCTTGATTTTGACGAGATCAATTTTTGGTGCCGTCGCCGGGGATTGCATTACTAGCCAATTAGTTTTAGAATTTGAGTGTAATTAAATTCGTAAATATTAGATTAGGTTTTCTTTTTCTTTTTTTTTTTTGTTTTATTTTGAGTCACTAACTTTTCTTTTTATTTTTGTAATTTCTTAGGTACTCAAAATTCTAGCGTTTCAAGTGGAACAGCTGTGCACGTCAAAGGAGCTTACGTGAAAAATAAAATAAAATAAAATTTCAAGTAAATCGCTCTCTTTACAATTCGCTTCAAACCACGGTAAGTCAGGGCGCTATGACGCACTATTTGCATTAGTTTAGGAGTGAATTGCACTGCATTAGCTAGGAAACCCGGGGCGCTGGGCTTTGATGTAGTCATTGTATTATAGGATAATATTCATGCATCATAGTAGTTGTGTGCTTGTTGTCCTATTTGTGTGATTGCTTTGTGTTTCTGTTTAAGTCAGTTTTGGTCATTCTGAACAGGTTTGGGGGTCAGAGTGAACTTATTTTCAGCTTATATACAAAAAGTAAAGAAAAAGAGGAAAAATGGAAACTCACACGCGCGGCCCGCTAGCGCGAGCTTGCCCCTTAGTGAAAAAAACCTTATGTGATATATAGCCTCAGTATCACCTCGCGCCGGAATTCGCGTGCGCGACGAGGTCGCTCGAGCGGCCCGCTCGCGTGACCTGGGGACTTAAAAATCTTTCTTTTATAAAATGTAAAACAAGCTTCTGCTTAAACTCGTAGAGGGATTCGTGCGAGCGAGGGCCGCTCGCGCAGTTCGCTCGCGCGAGGTGGGGATTTCTCAATTTTTCTCTTTGTTCTTTGACCTTCTGTTTCCCAAACCTATCTAGTTGTTTTTCATTTCTGTTTGTTCTTTTCAGTTCTTTTCGTTTAAGTTTATCTTTGTTTTCATAGTTCTAGTTTTGTTTTTCTTTATTTCCTTTATGTTCTTTTAATTCTAGTTTAGTTTCTATTGTTTACAAAAAAAAAAAAAAAATTAAATAAATGAATAACAAAATAAAAAGAAAAAACATATGTATTATATATTAGCTTTTATTATTTATTTGTTTGTTTAATTTTCTTTGTTAAGTATTAACAGGTGAAATAGTGCTCCGTTTGGTGTAATTGAACTTTGATTCCATATTATTATACGTTCACCTGTTTGTGAGTGTTGAAATCGAGGTATTATCGTTCCTTTCTTACCTACTCTCCGTTCTTTCGTTTTATTGTTTCATTGGGGACAATGAAAGGTTTAGGTTTGGGGGTATGCACTCGCATGCACATTATTATATACAACAAAATTTTGAAATTTTTTTTGATACTTGTGCTTAAATAAACGATGTCACCTACGATTTTGCAATCTCTAGTCGATACATCTTGTTATGTAACTTGGATTGTTATAGAATGGTAAACATGAGAAGATGTGATTAAATATTTGCTGAAGTCATAATGCGACATTTTAGGATATGTATCGTTCGAATCATAGTTTTACATCATAGATTTGCACACAAACCTATGCACTGCACGTGGTCGCTTGAATACATGTTTGATGTGAACTATAATATGATTTGGATTTCTAGATAACACATGGTCGAGACTAAACCCGGTAAGCTTTTGAGCCTATATTTTCTTTTTAGAGGGTTATAAATACATTTTGTGTTTGTCGAATTTCATTGAAATAGCGCATTAACTCGTTGTTTAGTCTCATTATTCTTATTTTGGTGGATAGTCAAGTTAAAATATTTGCTACCATGCTAAATAATCTTCCGTCGTAAATGTTGAAGAACCATATAACCATAAGACATGATTTTAAGCCCTCTTTGTTTGCTACTGACCGATAAATGATAAATTTCCTTAGTTCACCCTTTGAGCCATTAAAATGCCATTTTTCTTTAATTACCATTATCCTATTTTTGCTCCAATTTGGCCAACTTGGAGTTCACCCCTGAAAGATTGATCAACTTTTAGTAGTGTTAAGGCGATGTGTGGTTGAGAAGAAGAAGAGAATACAATATGTTTGGGGTAGTTGCTATGGTATTCAATGAATATTTGTTTCAAGAAGCAACGAGAAGGAAAGAAAAAAGATAAGGATTAAAAAAAAAGTTGAAAGTAGAAAGAAGAATAGAAAAGAAAAAAGAAATAAATTAAAGAAAAAATATATGGAAAAAAGTATGAAAAGATGAAGTTGGTAGAAGAGACGAATGAAAAAAATCGTACATGCCTTACAGTGCCATTCTGAGATTACCTACCTAATGAATCCTTTCTATCATTTTTCACTGCCTGAGCCACATTACAATCGTTGAAAAGTCCTATTTGATCCTAGGAAACATGGTTTGGATATGAAAACGATGGGAGGGGGATTAAAATGGTAGTGATTAATTTTTCTTGACTGTTGGCGTCCTATCCATGAGACTACTGTTCTTTCGTGTGATGCGTCTTTTCCGAGTCATAAATGAGCAGTTTCTTGTTTCGAAAATATATTTCCTTTACTCACATATTTTAGAAAAATTACACCTGTTTTCTGAGTGTTTCATTTGAGAGTGTAATTAACACTATAAGATTCGTAGTCGAGACATAGATAAATGGTTATCCAAAGTATATTTCATGTTCATGACATACGCGTGATTCATTTGACTATCATATCACACACGTGCAATTTTATGAAAAACTCTATTGATTTATACGATGCATGTGCTTGAGATTGTTTTTCAGGACGTAGGTAGACGTTTGATTCCGTTTCTTCTTGTTCGTTATTCTATTTCAAATCATCATTTTATAATAAGGAGTATTGAATGTTGTTTTTCGTTTTAATAAAACTTTTCTTTACAAGTTAATAAAGATGGTTGTGGGTAACTTGTTGACGAGAACCCTCACAAGACTACACTCGTCCGACTGGGGACACCTAGGGGTTTAAAAGGCTTGTTGCATATGCTAATTGAAATCATCATTCATGCAAAAATGGAGTAGTATTTTTAGTAGTAATTTATTTTTATGTTCTTTTTGCTCGAGGACTAGCAAAATGTAGGTTTGGGGGTGTGATCGGGAGTGAACAAATTCTAATTATACGCCTTAATTCACATTTGTTAGCCGTTTTTATCCTATTTTATTGTATTTTTACTTTGTTTTCTGTTTTCTGTCATGATTTGGAGAAAAGTAAGGATTCCAGGTTAAATGGGGTGAAAAAGCACCAAGAAAGAAGCTGAAAAAGCCACCTCGCGCGCGCGGTCCATTCACGCGAAACCCAAGAAATTGCTCACCCGACCCGCTCGCGCGACCTCCCATTTTATGCGCTCGCGCGTCCTTCTCGCGTGATCCGTACGAAAAATATAAAACGCATATTTCGAAGAGCTGAAGACTCCTACGTGAACGAAACTGCCTAATTACGTCTAGAAAGCTAAATACAACAGTTTTAGTGCGAATTGGGTTTGGAAAGCTTCCAAACTTGCTCCAAATCTATAAATACTCAATTATAATTCAATTCTTAGGTTGGCAATTATTATACACACAATATACAACCATACTTTCAGCCATTGAAGAGAGAAAAGCAAGGAGAAGAAGAAGAAGACCAAGGATTTCCATGGTCTCCTCCATCAATCTCTTGCCGTTCATCAATTCTATGGCCAACTAAACTCAAGATCTAGGGTTTCAATGAAACCCTAGCAAAGTAATAAGGTGTATTTTATGTTTTTATTTTAGTTTTATTATGTAAGGATGATAGTTACTTGTTCCGAGGATTTTTATAAATAAATCGTGCTTTATTGATTAAATCGCTACTTTCGACGTTTACTCTTGTCTTAGATCTATTTTGATGGTAGTGTGCTCAATGATCTATGCTTGCTGTGCTTGTTTAGATTATTTACATGTAATGGTGCTTAAATTGAATTGTGCTATCAAGTATCCGAATAGTCCATGCCCAGATTAGATGGATTATACCACAACCCTAGTTTAGTGTGGGATAATTCGTGCTAACCGAAGATGGATTATTGTGGACACACGGAATTCCACTTCTTGTTCGTTTGAAATCGTTTTGAAAGGGAAGGAAAAGGTCTATTGAAAACAGATACAGAGTCGCCACTTGGTCTTTAAGGAACCAAGAAAACTAATTTTGACTCACCCAAATGAATAAAGGGCACCGGCCTTTCATAACCAAAGAACTTGGCTCAGGGGTTTGGTACGAGAGAGGAAGGAGCCTTTGTCGCGACTAAAACACCCTCAACTCGCCCTGTCTTTCGACATGCCTCAATTAGCATCCAAATAATCATCTTATACTATGTATGATTCGACAGTTAATACTATGATAGTATATTACATCACACAAGAATTTTGAAACGGAAGATCAAAAGATAAGATATCGTTCATAAGATCTAAGCCAAGTATCACACAATGCAAAGTGAAAGATCACACAAACAAACCTAGAAAAAATTGTCTAATCATATATCAAGTAATAAAATTTTCCTGATCTAAAGGGGACATGAATTGTTCTTGAAACAAATAATCAAATAAATCAGAAAATGCTTAGCGAGTTAGAATGATGCATGTTAATCTTTGGGAAAAGAAGGCCTCTCAATCCCCGGGACGGATGAGAAAGGATGATTAGATCGAGGGGAAGCATGGACGTGTGATCAAGTTTATTCTTTATAATCTTCTTAGATTAGGAGTCACAAAAGCACAAAATCTTTGCATGGATGCAATGTATGTATCTAGAATGTGCCAAGGTTGTAGTGTGTTTTGTGTACATGAGTTTTCTAAAGTGACTTAGAAGTCTAGAAGATGAACGAATGCATGGGGAAAATCATCATGGGATATGTACAAATGTAGTATGAACTACTTCCTAAGAGATGAGCTAATTTGGAGTGCATGTAAGCATCAAATCAAAGGATGGAAGTAAAAGTGTGCTTGCTGTGAATAGTGGACAGAACAATGACATGATATTTTGGAAATTGAAAAAAGGGGTTGTGAATGTTTTAAATGCATGATTTTTTATAGAGATATTCCTTATTATGTCTAGAGCACAACCCAAAAAGCCAATCTTTAATAACTATTACAGATTGAGAGAAATCATATGAACAATAGAGGTTACTCAGAAACTGAGTTTGTACTGTCGACTGAAATGTTAAAAAATCTTATAAAATGAAAACAAAAGATCTAGGGGTCCATTTTATACAGAAAGTTCCCTAAGACACTGAAGTTCAAGGAAAAAATGAGTTGGGACCACCCCAATTGGAAAAGGTTTTTGTAAGGCAAGTTGAAATTCAACCAAGCTGCTGTGACAGCAAAGGCAGAATATCTGGACAGAATGTTTGGACCAAAATGGGATCCTTCCATGTATCTCCAAGTCAAACCAAAAATCGTGGGTGTTTCCTAATGAGTTAGGAAGACTTTACAAGTGATCTTGCATCCATACATTGAGTATTGAGTTCTAAAGAAATCTTTGAGCTTAGATCATTCACTGTTTTGACTCACTATTTTAAAGCTTTTGGGAAGAACTTGAGTTTTCTTTCTTGAGATCAAAATGAGAGGGTTTGAGAGGGATTTTGAAATAGAGGTTTTGAAAGTATATTTTCAACATCAAATAGAGATTATGATCTCTTGGAATATCAACATCAAACTCATCATCAAGAACCCCCAATATTATTGGAGAGATTCATTTTTATTTTGAACATAAATTCAAGGACACTTTGGAGGTATTGAAGTTATAATCATCATCTATTAAACCTTTTTTTGAGGTCAAGAGCTACTATCCATAAGGATTCACTCATCTCAAACTTCATGTCATCATTTAGATGATGAAGAGCAAGTAAGTAAATAAAAAAATAAAATAAAATAAGAAATGAGATTAAGAAGAGATGAACATAATATGAACAAGTAAGTAAATAGCAATCAATAGATGATAATCAATGTGATATTGGACTTGTAGCTTGGTGCTTCACTCATAGATATTGACATTTGGACATGGAAGTAGCTTCCTAACTCAAGAATGCTCAAGAATGGTGAATTGAGGGAATTTGGAATGTGAAGTATAAGAGAGGTAATGGAAGAAAATAAGATTATAACTCACTTTTTTTTTTTTTATTTATAAAAAATCAAAAGGAGAAGCTCCCTTTCCTTCTTCTAAACCTATCTCCATTTTTGTAATTGAAGAAAATTAAAAAGACTTTGCACATGGCCCCCCCCCCCCCCCCCAAAAAAAAAAAAAAATGAAGAGCAAAGGGGGGTTTATACAAGCTAATTTGGGGAGGTTTTGGGATTTAGAAAGTGCTCTCATTGGTCCCAAACATCTGTGAACATAAAAACTATATCGTTTTGGTTTTTAATTAATCAAATTGGACCCCCAAATAAATTACAAAAATGGACTCTGCAAGATTTGAGTGCCACCGCAACATTGGCCATGTGCCGCCACAGTAGTGGCCCAGTGCCACCGCGGCACTGCTCCTCAGATGCACAGAAAATTGTATTTAGGCCCCCAGAGGTTCCGGTATTCGTAAAAGGCCCTATTTCGTCCAAAATTCAGAGAAAATGCGTACTAACTCAAAACTGAGTTTGTGATATACCCTTGGAAAGGTATTAGAGTCTACTTTCTATATAAAATGTTTCAGAATCAGGTCACTTTGAAAAGTTTGATGATATTCGCGATAAAAGCCAATTTGCTCGCCTTTTTCACCTTCAGAAATTCATAATAAATTCATTTTTAATCCAGAAATTATGTGCGATATACCGTTGGAAAGCTATTGACCTCTAGTATCCATGAAAAATGTTTGAAAATTGTTACGGTGCTCTAATTTTGAAGTCAACTGTTAGGTCAAATCGATCAAACCTGGGATCTTTAGAAAGTTCTCGGAACTTCTAGGGGCTCCCAGGAGCTGACGTTTTCTTCCGATTTTCTTTTAAAACTCATTTTAGTACTTTTCACATAATCTAGAATGATCTTGGAATTTTTTGGCAAATTCGGATGATTTCGGTCAAACCCTGGTCAAACCGGTCAAACCTAGGTTAAACCGGTCAACGGGGACTTTCTGCGAACTTTCGGGACTCCGTGGGTCTCTGGGAGCTGATGATTTCATCTGATTTTACATAAAAACTCATTTTCTTACTTTTCTTATGACATAGCATGTTTCCAGAAGTTTTGGTCTAAATCTGGGAGTTTTCGGACTTTCAGGGGCATTTTGGTCATTCTGAGCATTTTGAGAAATAGAACTAACTTCCAAGAGTCCTTTTGAGTCTTTTTCGATCATTTTGAACCACCAAGCTATGGGTCTCCTAAATTTGATAGCCGACAAAATTGGGTGTCTACAGTTTGCCCCTCTTTGACATGAACTTGCGAGGCAATGCATGTCGCAAGCGAGTGCCAAAGCTTTGAAGAGACAGGTCTTTTGGAGGCTATAGATTTAAGATAAAAAGTGTTGCAAAAGATGCAATGATGTTGAGGCTAGTGCTGGTCGTGCTCTGCGTGAGCTGCCTACGTATCCCAAGGGAAATCAGACCAGGATGTAGTTCGTGGCACAAAGGAATAAATCACACATGCACATACACAACAATCAGGCGGATGCTATGCTATAAGAGTGATATGCAATGCATGAATGTGATATGAATTGTGTCCTGAGTCCTATCATATTTAGTGTTCTGATCCTAGCATGAGCTGGTGCTGTGGGGTATGTGCCACCTCGAGTGGACTTATGTTGAGCTAGTGTTGAATCTAATGCAGTGGTTGATCTTGATAAGGATACCAAGGTGTTGAAGACTTTGGGTCTCGGACAAACTCCTTAAATTACTGGAAGTGTGCTTCGCAAACAAATGTAATCGAACGTGGGGTCCCAGAGGACGTTAATCAGAGATGAAACTTGACAAATAACCGACGGACCTGGAAGCCCTAAAAATTAGAAGACGGACACAGAAGCCCTAAGACGTTAAGTGATGGACATGAAAGCCCGAGATGCCAAGCGATGGACATGGAAGCCCCATTAATGAACATGGAAGCCCAAGATTTAGAATGAGAATGATGATCATGACATATTTTGAATGATGGTAAACTAATGATGATTAATGAATTGACGATGCATGAATCAAGATGACTAGTAGATAGTGAACTACTGTGACTTTCATGGGTTGGTCCAATGGTTGGACTAACTGTGATCAGAAGAACTGACGGTGTACTAATTGAGGTGACAAGTCGACAGTGAACTACTGTGACTGTCATGGATTGAACTGACGATGTACTAATCGAGATGACGAGTCGACAGTGAACTACTGTGACTGTCATGGATTGAACCGACGATGTACGAATCGATATGCCTATTAGGAATTAAACTAAATCTGCTGGGGTTGAAACGACTCTTTCTGGGATCTCTCTTCAATTACTTCTCTTAACTGGGAACCAGGATTCAAATTCGAATCTCTCACAGTTGATCAAATCTTCTGACCCAGAACCAGGACCCTTCTCTGAATCTCTCACGGTTGATCAAATTTTGTAACGCTCAATCCAAAAGAGCCAGCTAAGGCCTTCGGGAGCTGATTCTTTTTTGGACTCTCTGAGAATCTGTCTTTTATTTCTTGACCTAGAACCGTGATCTATCTCTGAATCTCTTGTGGTTGATCAAATCTTGTAATGCTTAATCCAAAAGAGCCAATTAGGGCCTTCGGGAGCTGATGGACTCTTGAGAATCTCTCTTCAACTCTTGACCTAAAACAAGGATCCATCTCTGAATCTCTCGTGGTTGATCAAATCTTGTAATGCTCAATCCAAAAGAGCTGGTTAGGGCCTTCGGGAGCTGATGGACTCTTTGCGAATCTCTCTTCAATTCTTGACCTAGAGCCAGGATCCATCTCTGAATCTCTCGTGGTTGATCAAATCTTGTAATGCTCAATCCAAAAGAGCCGATTAGGGCCTTCGGGAGTTGATTTTCCTGCTGGGGATAAAACCTTGTCAATCGTGACTGAAATGGGCAATTGGGAGGGAGTGGATAATGCACTCTACTAGGAAGAAGGAAATACGCCTATTGAATGGGAGTAAAGGTATCATTCTATTTGTGATGAGGGATACAGAGATGGTCTGCGACAGTTAAGGTTTTGATATTGAAGGAGGAGGGTGATCAACACTCACTCATGGACTTATGTTGCACGGAGATGATGGTAAACTTTCGAAGTTTTGGAAAGGGATAAAATTTGCATTTTGCCCCAAGTTTGGACACTTCTCATGCTGACGCCTTGAGTGGTGCAGTAATGATGTTTGGTAATCCTGCTTGTATTGTCATTGGAATGCTCTTTATAACTTGATTTAAAAAATTCATTATTTGTCACTGTTGACTTATACATTTGAGACTACGACAGACTCGTTTTCTAAAAAAGACTATGACAGACTCAGGAACTGACAGATACCGACACGCGAGGGTGACACATTTGACACCAAAATAAAACAAGCTCGACTTGCCAAAACTTGATGTGCTTTCATCATAAATGATGTACCATTTCTCTTCTGTGTTCACTCCGCATAATTTTGATGATAAATCTCATTTTGAAAGTTCTTCCCTATTGATCTAATCATTTCTTTGCTTCTCCCGAGATGTGCTTTGGATTAATGTCTTAGCTTTTAGAATAAAAGATGCTCTATTTCAAAATTTTCAAAACAACTTGGTGACTTGAAAACTCACCCTTTGGTGTGAAGGGATCGTGTTAGGCAAACAAAGTTTGCTTCTAGTTCATAGGCAAATGAGGTAGGTGACCGAAGTTTGCCCTTAGTTTGGAAGATGGTTGTTTGAAGGTTTTGGGCAAACAAGGTAGGTGACCGAAGTTTGCCCCTTGTATGAAGGGTAGATAGTAAAATTCAGGCAAACGAGGCGGGTGGCCGAAGTTTGCCCCTAGTGTGGAAGGTGATTTTTTGGCTTGAGGCAAGGACCGTGACTTTAATCTCTCAAATGCTCATAACTTTGCCTAGGCACCAGTGAGGTGACCTAGCGAGCTCTTTTCTCTTTTGTTATTGCTCACCTTGGATTTAGCTCTAATTTTTGCCTAAGCGTCCTTTCGGATTTTTGACATAGCGAACCATCCTTCTTTTCTTTTTAAAAGTCTGCCTACGTATCCCCGAGTGGGGATCAGGTCTAACGTAGTTCGGGCCAGGACCTTGAAAGAAGGGGGGGTTGATTTTTAGGTAGGTGGGACGACCAAACCGATGCGGTTGCCTATGTATCCCCGAGCGGGAATTAGGTCGAGCGTAGTTCAGGGCAAGGTCTTGAAAGAATTTGGTTTGATTATGATGGTGTTGACCGAACCGATGTAGTTGCCTACGTATCCCTAAGTAGGAATTAGGTCAAGCGTAGTTCAAGGCAAGGTCTTGAAAAAAATTGGTTTTATTATGATGGTGTCGACCGAACCGATTTGGTTGCCTACGTATCCCTAAGTAGGAATCAGATCAAGTGTAGTTCGAGGCAAGGGTTTTGAAAGACATGGAGGTCTGAGGGTTTTTCGAACCAATCGTTAAAAAGGTTCAAACTTGGGTCCCTTGTGGTAGCCTTGAATAAAAGGATTCAGTTTCAGTCTTCCTTTCTTCTCCTTTCTCTTTATTTTTTCTCTTTATGTTTTTGTTTTGTTTTGAGGATTGATCCTTTGCACTTTCACCTAGCCAGTCAATTTTTTTTTCATGTAGTTGATTGGTGCGAGATCTTCTGATCATATTTTCACAACGTGTATGTCAGCTCTCAAAATTTGTTTGTGGCCTTTCTGAGCCTTTCAAAACATGATCTAGATACCTTCTCCTGATGTACCTTGAAGTGTACAATTCTATGTATCACCAAAATTTTCTTTCTTTCATTTTCTCCAACATTTTGACTGGCTAGGGTCAGATTTTTGAAATCAATACCTTTTCAGCTCTAACTTTTGCCTAGGTGCCCTTTTGGGTTTTCAACCTAGCGAGCTTTTCTTTTTTTTTTTTTTTGAAAGTGGAGATGAAACTCACTGAAATGTTTGGCTACCGTCAAGGACTAAGTCCGCACAGATTTGCATGGCTATCAATTGGGTTGGGCCCAAGGCTTTGAAATGGTGAAAACAGGTGTTGGGCAAGCCCCAAGTCAGTTCCCAGTATATCTTTTCAAGATTAAGGCAAGAGCATCTCTTAAATTCTTAAAGTAAGACTATTCAATTCTCGGCTCTTCTTCGGTGTTAGCGCAAAATCAACTTTGGCCTTTTTAGGATTCTTTTTTTTTGTTTGATGCAAAAAATAATTTTAGCAGGGTAATATCCATGGTAATTTGAAAAGTGACATTTTCAGTTCAGCGATTCATGCACTTATGACTATACACATCAGATTAGGCAAAATGAGACTTCATTCCATCAGCAAGAGAGGGATTACATTTCTTGGTACAGACTCACAACAACTTGATGATAGACAGACTTGACAACAAGACTAAACTTGAAATAGACTCAAACATAAAACAGACTCGACTGGACTTGACCTGGTCTCAAATGGAGTGTCACGGTGACTCGCTTATTCTTTTTTTCTTTTTTGAAAGATCATCCTCATTTGTTTTACCAACAAAAGTCCCAAACACCACCACTTCACTTGCACAGGTTCAACATTCATGGTCCTCAGCGAAAGGGATCGCTTGAACAGATAAACCAGGAGCTTTACGTTCGACGAAGCTGACATTTTGGGTAACATGGGATTGGATGGGTGGTGGCTCAATGATGTTTCGATCGATGAGGTCCTGGATATCGTGGTGGAGACATATGCAACGGTCGGTGTCGTGGCCTGGGCCTTGGTGGTAGGTACATCGCTTGGACAAGTCACAGTTAGGTGGTGGGGAATCGGCATGAGGCTGAAGGAGGTGCCCCTTTTTGAGCAGGCGCTCCAGGGCTGAGGAGAGGGAGATTTCTAGCTTGGCAAAGGTACGTGGTTACTTTTTCTGGTAAGGGTGACTAGTGGTTTGGTTGGAGGATTGGTATGGCCGAGGAGGGTATGCCATGGGTTGGCTGTACAGGGTATTGGCATCCGGGGAGTTTCGAGAATATTTAGGCCTCTTGGACTGGTGTTGGGGTTCATCCTTCTTGAACTTTTCTTCTCTGATGGCATCCTCTATTCTGGTTCCTATTTCAGATAGCTCTTTATCAATGCTCTGCGCCTGTGGATATCGCAATTTTCTTACCCACAACTTTTCTTTTAAAGTTCTTTTAAAAGATTACAAAACAAATGAGTCGCCACTTAATTTTAAAAGGAAAATTAAGAAACCATTTAAAAGCAAACCGATCTTTTAGAAACCAGAGATTAACTAGGTCCGGGGATTATGGAATGAGAGAGGAAGGAGCCCATCGGACTAAAACACCCTCTCTCATCCTATCTTGCGATAGGCCTCTACTCAACATCCTTTTAATCAAATTTATTAATCTAAGCATGTTCTCAACTAATACATATGTACATATACATTACAAAAGCATGTCCAAAGGGGTGTAAAATTGCAAATGACAAAATATTATTCATAAGCCACGTATATCAAGTAGCAGGCAATGTGATATGTAATAGGGAACGAGAGAACTTACCCGGGATCTAGCAGCGATATTAAATGTGCAACGCATACAAATAGAAGAAAATCCTAAAAAGAGTCTCTAATCACATATACACATAAGGCAAGACCCTAATTCTAATGTGTCGCGCATGAGGTTGAAAAATCAATAAAATCGAGAAATTTAAAATAAACTAAAAAAGGGGTTCTAGAAATCATACCTTAATAGTGCTACAAAACAAAAGGTTAGTCCACATGATATACAAGATATGAAGTTAGAAATAGCAATCCTAGATTTCTAGTTTAAGTCTATCAAATGTAATTAAATCTAAAGCAAATAAATCCTAATTACAAGTGTCGAGCCATACGGATGAATATGTTCATGAACAAGAATAAATTATGAAATACTCAATGATTTAGATCACTTAAACTTTGAATTCAAGCTTAATTAATCATTATTGAAATATGGTTTGACCCTTAACTCACGAAAATATTATCTAAGCCATTATTCATAAGATTGATTAAAACTATTGCAGAACTTCTGAAAATTGCTGAGAGCAGATCATAACTTTAAAAAATAAAAAAGCATGGTTCCCGTGGTTCGATCTTGATGAATTTTGGACACAAGATGCCTCTGTGTGTCTAGTTTTTAACCCAAAAAGAAATCAAAGTTCCAACGGTTGGTCTCCAGGAATTGGACAAAAACCAGACATCACTCAACATTTTATAACCTTCTGTCCAGAGTTCTTGCACTATTTTCTAAAAATAGCAAAAAGATCAGAAATGCTCTGTTCTTTTTAGGGTGACTTCCTAACACATTAATCTACTTAGAAAAAATTATTTTGGGTCACAAACACTTTATTAAAGCCAGATTTACTTATTTCAAAAGAATGTTATTGTGCTGAAACTCTGGACAGATTGTAGTGACTTTACAAAACTCATGACCAAACCACTTTAGACATGAAACCTCCTTGAAACAAAAATTACAGTGGTAGAGCTTTGAGTTATTGACACTTTCCCGTTGGTTTCACTTGATTCCAACGGTTAGATTTCGAACTATAAATCCTTGATCAAAACCGGTTTATGAACCCACCGTTTCATTGTGAAGTTCAACTTTCATTTGTTAACCCCTACTATTAAACCATGAAATTGGACTTAAACTAAACCATTTTCTCCTACCATTTGATGGTTATTGGAGGCTAAAGACCTTTGTATTTGTAGATTTCAAATGAAGTATGAATAGACTTTATGAAATCTCAAGATAATGAATCTAAACCATGGAGATAGGCTTAGACTCAAACTACTTTCTCCTATCATTTGATGGTCATTGGAGATGAAGATATGACTAATATTCATGAGTCTCAAAGGAATATAGAAAGGATTCCATGAAACATCAAGCTAGAGGACCCAAGTCATAAGTATGGACTTGGATCCATCTATTTGCTTATAAAATGAAGTGATGATCAAACTTTGACTCCCATGTGAAGTATAAGCTTACATGAGATTCAAAACATCAAACTCAAGAACTTTCAAGAGAGATATTGAAGATCTCCAAGAATCTCAAAAGGAAAACATAAACATGAAAAATAGAAGAAGGATCAAAGGATTAGAAATAAGGACTTCTAAGTTTACTTAACAAAATCTAAAACTTAACCAAGAAAAACTAAATGACTTGAAGATTAGAGGCTCAAAAGAAAGAAAACACAACTAAGATTAGAGGGTCACCTCCAAACTATCCTCAAAGCTTCTCTCCTTTGAAGATCTTCCAAGCTCTTCTCCCTAATTTTAAAAAAACTCTCTCTTTTTTCTCTCAAAAATATGTGTTAGTGTAGTGGTAGCTACCTCTTGTATTTTGTATATTGTTTTGTTATTCTTGTTGTCCATTGTCCCAAGGAAGATCCTCCCTCTTTCATAGACAAAATTACCAAGTATTCTCAGTGAATTTGGAGTAAAAGACAGGTGTAAATGTCTCATTTGGTGGTACAATACGTACTTCCTAAAAATAGACAGACTGCTGCACAGGGCAGCAGTCAAAAGTCCTCTACGGCAGTCAGTGGATGCCGCTGCAGCACTCCGTGAAAGCCGCGGCGACATTCCATGACTGCCGCACGGCTCTCAGTAAGTGGCGCGCCAAATTATTGATTGCCGCGTTTTTGTCAGCCTTACTTTATCAGTTTTTTTGTTTTTATCCGCCTACATATACGTATTGTACCACAAAATACGGACTGTTAAAGCAAACGGTAGTCAGAAATTGTCGGTGGCACTCAGTAAATGTCGGGACGGCACTCTGTGACTGCTGTGCGGCACTCACCGAATGCCGTTCGGCACTTACTGAGTGCCGCAAAATACTGCCGTGTGCCGGGTTTTGTTGAAATTCCTCTTTTAGGTCTTTTCTTTCCTCATTTTTCTTAAAGAAACTTATTTTCGAAGATTTTTTCCAAAAGTGATGTTTTATACCTGAATTATCCTAAATACCTGGTATTTCATTCTCTGAAAATTTTACCGCGCTTGGAGAACTTTCTGAAGAGCTTGGAATACTTCGAATCTTTCGGTCCTTATCATCATGGACGTGGAGGTGACGCTCTCCTAAATTCGACGGTTGGTCAAAATTGGGGTGTCTACAGTTTGCCCCTCTTCGATAGAGCTTGTGGAGCAACGCATTTCACAAGCGAATGTCGAAGCCTGTGTGAAGACAAGCCTTTGACCAAACTGTCGGATTTAGGTAAAAACAAAATCCATTGCAAAAAGAGAACATGCGCGCGGCAATGGGTCAAACTAATCGTGCTCAATGGTGAGCTGCCTACGTATCCATTTAGGAGTCAGACCAAGACGTAGTTCGGGCAAGGGCCAAACACACACAAGCACAAGTAACTATACGGATGAATGCACCTATCCTGTCATGATGCAAATGCTATGCAATGGTATTTTCTGAATTGACCTGGTCATGCAGGCGCCATGCTTATCATGTCTTCCCTACGTACGACGCACATTACGTGACGTGTTAGTCAGGGAAGATCATCTAATTCTTGACTGATGTGAAAATCTATTACGGGGGTCATGAAGATGCCTTTGATTTGATTTCAAGGGTCGACGTAAATCTGTTGCGAGAATCGAGAGTGTAAATCCGTTACACTCTCAAAGCAAGGATTGACACAAATCTATTACGTGGATCGAGAATATAAATCTGTTATATTCCCAAAATGAGGGTTAACACAAATCTGTTGCGTGGATCGAGAATATAAATCTGTTATATTCCCAAAATGAGGGTTAATGCAAATCTGTTGCGTGGATCGAGAATATTAATCTGTTATATTCCCAAAACGAGGGTTAACGCAAATCTGTTACGAGAATCGAGAATATAAATCCGTTACACTCTTAAAGCAAGGATCGACGCAAATCTATTGCGTGGATCGAGAATATAAATCTATTATATTCCCAAAGCGAGGGTTAACTCACAAATCTATTGCGAGAACCGAGAATGTAAATTTGTTACACTCTCAAAGCAAGGATCGACGTAAATCTGTTGCGTGGATCGAGAATATAAATCTGTTATATTCCCAAAACGAGGGTTAACGCAAATCTGTTGCGAGAACCGAGATTGTAAATCCGTTACACTCTCAAAGCAAGGATCGACGCATATCTTTTGCATGGATCGAGAATATAAATCTGTTATATTCCCAAAGCGAGGGTTAACGCAAATCTATTACGAGAACCGAGAATGTAAATCCGTTACACTCTTAAAGCAAGGATCGACGCAAATTTGTTGCGTGGATTGAGAATATAAATCTGTTATATTCCCAAAGCGAGGGTTAACGTAAATCTGTTGCGAGAACCGAGAATGTAAATCCGTTACACTCCCAAAGCAAGGATCGACGCAAATCTGTTGCGTGGATTGAGAATATAAATCTGTTATATTCCCAAAGTGAGGGTTCACGCAAATCTGTTGCAAGAATCAAGAATGTAAATCTGTTACACTCTGAAAATAAAGGATCAATGCAAATCTGTTGCCTGGGTCGAGAATATAAATCTGTTATATTCCCAAAACGGGGTAATCAAAACTTCAGAGTCCTCAGACTCAAATCTATTCCAGTTTTTTTGAAATTTAGAGCCCGCGGGCTTAACTTTATCTTTATTTTCAAAATCTAAAGTCCACAGGTTTAATTTTACCCTAATTTTAAAAAAACCAGGACCCACGGGCACAAATTTGTTTCAACTTCTGAAATTTGGGGCCCACAGGCTCGAATCTATCTTAATTTTCAAAATTTGGAGACCGTGAGCTAAAATTATTCTAAAATTTTGAAATTTGTAGCCAATTTAAGCCTAAAAATGACCCCGGGGGCCAAAAGTGCAGAGAGGGCAAATTTTGGGGGACTAAAATTCAATTTTCGGGACCTGATTTGAATTCTGGGGGGGAAATGAAGGATCTTTGAACTGACTTAACCGCGGCACACACGGTTTTTTTGCGGGAGTGCATGACTGCCGTACGGCACTCACGGAGTGTCGTTACGACAGTCAGTGAGTGCCGCGCGGCAGTCCACTGACTGTCACGCACGAATATCAAGTGCCGCATTTGAGCGACAGTGGCTTAAACTGTTGAGTTCATTACATTTTGTTTCATTCTCTCCGATCCCTCCAACCCGAAATCTCTCTCGAAAAAATTTTCTTTTTCTCTTTTCTTGCTTGGATTGATCTACCGGGGCTTTAAGGTTAGTTCTACTCGATCAAAACTCAGTTAATCGCTTTCATTTCGTTGTTTTTCAGGATTTTTCATGAATTCAGTGCGCGGATCTCTCTTTCTCTTTGACAGACTATGGCGAGCGGTTCGGGGAGAAAGAAGAAGGCCAAGTACACGGCCTCTCATCATCCAGACGCCACACTCCTGCTCCGGGACCCGGGCCAGCACTTGTCGGCACGAGCGCTTCAGCGAGAGGTATATGCGCTTTCACTCGTTACTTCTCTTTTCATATTATCCTATTATGAACATATTGACATTACATTACCTCTTATGAATACGGTGCCTGACGAAACTTTCCATACTTTTCGTGCAATGCGACTGTCGCCCATATGAACCACGTTTATTCCCATGCTTAGTTCGTTGTTCATTTGTTTTATTTATTATTATTATTATTATTTTTTATTTTCTATTAATACTCATGGATGTAATGTATTTCAATCATAACTTTGTACACCTTTCACCAATGCAACTTTTATGCTTACGAGTGCTGTAGTCGCCCCTCTTTTATTTGTTTATTTCATTTCTTCTCTTATCCTCATGAGGGTAATGCATGTTCATGAAACAAATAGTTCATTCGCCATTATTTTTTTATTATATGTTATTATTATTATCCTTTATTCATACTTGTTATGTTCCATTCTCTCCATTTTATTTCTTTTGCTGAAAAATTTTCTAATTATTATTATTTGTTTTAACTTTTGCAGCTTTCGCCCGACGTGCTGAAAGGGCACGGGATTTTGGCCCACTATTTTGAGTGGTTCGGGGAGCTGAACCCGACGGTGAAGGGTCTAGTTACTGTTGCTGGCTTCGGGGACTTCGTCAAGCTCTTGACGAAGAGCTCAAACAATCTCCGACAGATTCATGCCCTAGCGGAGCGTTGGTGGGATACCACCAACACATTCCATTTCGACTTTGGGGAGATGACGATGACCCCCCTGGATTTTAGTACGATTATGGGGATTGCCTTTGGTGGAGAGCGTTTGCGGTATCTGGTGGATACGGAGTGGGACCAGGTGGAGCCATTATTGGGAATGGTCCCGGAGGTGTCCTTGGTCACGGCCCGATGGTTCATGATACATTTAGGGGTCAGCAGGGTTTTACCGACGAGCAGATGACCCGGGGCTTTCTCATGTACATGTTGGGGTGCTCTCTGTTGAGCACCAAGGGTGATCGGATCCTTGTTTTCCCCGGTAGCATCCCTGGAGCACCTGGACCGGGTTGATGAGTACGACTGGGCTGGCGCAGGGTTAGCCATCTTGTACAGGCATATGGACAACATTTCTCGGGACAGGCCGGCCTCCACAGGTGGCTATTGGAGAGCGTGGGAGTTATACTCTTTTCTATATTCCACTGCTTATTACACTTTCAGAAACTTATTTTAATTGTGAGACTAACCCCCCTTTTTTGTATATTATAGATTTGGTCCCACGAGTATTTCCGCATGATGTCCCCTGAGACACGCGATGCTGACGCCCTCATCATGCCCCAGGGGCTAAAATGGGTGAAGGATAGAGTCGGGAGGAAGACTGGGGCCCATAATTTTGTTTCGTTCAGGAACTTCCTGACGAACCTGAGGGAGCAGCACGTTCACTGGCAGCCATGGCTTAGGGTGCTTCCTAATGCTCGCGCGGAGATACGATAGTCGGCTGGATATGACCCGACGAGATGACTTCTAGATGGGCCAGAGGGCCAGGCGTGGTACTTGGGAGAGAGGGTGACTAGGCAGTCACTGGCAGCCCCCGAATTCTTTGTGACGTACCCTCCTCCTGACTCTATGAGAGCCACAGACACACTCCAGGGTAGCGAGCACACGGCTGCTTTGATGGATTTAGGTATCCATGACTTTGTGGACCGCCCCACCGGATACCCAGCGTTCCGTGCCGCTAAGTTGATGCCGCTAATCTGATGCCGAACTTCCCTCTAGTGGAAGTGACTCGGGTGAGTAAATGATTCCTTCATTCTTTTACGAGTTTTCTTTCATCCTTTATTTATGTTTTATAATTTTTTGTTTGCAGCCTGTTCCTGCTGTGGCTCATCTTCCTGCCTTATCTGAGTGGGATTGGACCATGTCGACTGTCTCGTTCGGCGAGCCCTTCTCGACGACGATCCCCCAACTCTCACAGGGCGCCCCTACTATTCTTCTCCATTATGACGTCGTCCCGCGTGCTTATGCGGAGGAGGGCTTGACGTATGCCCACAGCGTGCGGCAGTGGGTTCTCGAGCGAGAGTGGATGGTAAGAAGCTTATCCCCGCCTTTCACTTTGACTTTGATTGGCTCTCCTTTTACTAATCTTTATTCTTGGTTCTTGTTTTTAGGCTAAGGGAGCTCGGGCGACTGCCGCGGCTCAGTTGAGGGCCCAGGTATGATCTTTATCCTTTTATTCTCAGTATTTCATCTATCCTTTCAACACTTTCTGGATTCATCCTCTCTTATTTCAGGTAGAGGAGACTAGAGTCCTGTCCCAGCAGGTGAGGCAGCTTCAACAGCGGCTCCAGCAGTTTGGCATTCCCCTCAGCGACACTCTTGGAGATGGCAGTGCTGGACTAGGCGTGGGAAGAGGTGATGGTAGCGGTGGAGGCAGCAGCGGAGGTAGAGGCAGGGGCGGCAGAGGCAACGGGACAGAGTCAGAGGAGGAGCCTCGCAGGCGTGTGACACGTCAGGCTCGAGGCCGGGTCGAGGCTGATCCCGCTTTTTCTTGTTATTATTTTTTACTTTTGAGTGTTCTGGGAGGACATGTACTTTATTCAGATGTTTGTATATACACATGCACTTTATTTTGATGGCGGCTTTAGGATAGCCGGTAGGATAGGCACTTGGATGTCTTTTATATTTTATGCTTTTCATTATGCTTATTCACCGTATGCGTGACCATAGCTTGGTACTTTTATTATGCTGAATTTTCTCTTGCCTACTGTATGTGGGATTATAGCTTGGTCCCTTCTTTATTTAATTTTGAATGTTTCGACCCCTTTTCCTTATTGTGAAATAAAAGTGAATGAAATGAATGAATGTATGCGATCATGACTTAGTCTTTGTTGCACGTGCTGCATGAAGCGCACGTTTTATTTTTCTTTATTTAGTTTTCTGCTTGCAGGTGGGCTGAAGGTGTTACAAACAGACCCTGGCCAACGAAAAACTCAAAGCGGCACTCGGTAAGGTCTCTGCGACACTCGGTGAGTGCCGTAGCGACAGTCAGCAAATGCCACAACGGCACTCACGGACTGCCGCGCGGAACTTTGTCGAGTGCCGTTCTACTTTACCGAATGCCGCCCTGACTCCAGGCAGATCTACCTCCATTTATACCCTCTTTTCTTCAAAACTTCGCAAAACACTATCTTCTTTCATTTTCCCCTCTCTCAAATGGTCCCCGTTGTTTCTCAAATCCTTTTCCCGTGGATGGATACCCTCTCTGGTATCGATAAGCTCAACTTCGAGTGTTTCAGGCTAAACGACCTCTTCTCCTTCCGACTGATGACTCTAAACGAAAGTTTGCTTCAAGGCTGCTGCCCAATGTTGGGATCCTTCGCTCCATGTCTTCCGCTTCAGTCATCAAGAGATTTGTCCTTTGTTTGAAGAGTTCAGCGCTATCCTTCATACTGACCCTTCTACGGATCTGATTGTTCCTCCAGTACAAGCCGGGTATATTCGTGATTTGGCGGCTCTTCTCCATATTTCCCGCGGTGCTGCGGGTTCTTTTGTTCATGACAGACAGGTCGACTTTGAGCGCCTCTCCTCGGTTTATGCTCTCATTGGGAATCCTTACGACAGCGGGTATCAAGTTATACGGTGTAGCGCTCTATCGATTGCTATGCTTTCTTACTTTCTCCTCTAGTCGTCCTCCGACATTCTCATACCCATTGCCTACGGTTTGAGAGAGATGAAGAGTGCAGTCATGTTGGTTCTCGGAGAGACTCTGATAGGACTGGATCATGCTCATGCTACCGGGGCCATATTATCTGTCGGGGCACCTTTTGTTCTGCAGATTTGGCTCATGGAGCATTTGGACCTCTTTATACACCCTTCCCATCTTCGCAGGTCACTTCCTTACGATCGTATGGAGATTCACAACTTGTTTCACTCTGTCGATGCATGGCTCGGTTGGCTCTAGAGCCTCTCTTCTAGTGATATCTGCTGGGTCTGTCCTTAGTGGATTCATCGCTCTATTGCTGTACGCCTTCCTGGGCGACCTGGCATTTGGCTACCGGGCTTGCGTGCTACTACTTTCTATATTCCCGATCGGGTGGTCCGCCAATTTGGACTTTTACAGGATACTACTGAATCTGTGACTACTGATTTCACCAGGGGGTCCACTTTGCGTCCTTCTAATGTGAAGGCTTTCATTGAG
The DNA here is from genome assembly GCA_033977485.1 of Hydrangea macrophylla. Taxonomy (NCBI): domain Eukaryota; kingdom Viridiplantae; phylum Streptophyta; class Magnoliopsida; order Cornales; family Hydrangeaceae; genus Hydrangea; species Hydrangea macrophylla. Next base: position 34,269,178 of record CM066988.1, read on the forward strand.
GCTTGGTACAGTAGGATGGCTGCTCTGTGCCCAAGGATTCCTGTTCTGACTGTGCCTACTGCCCAGTATCTTCTAGAGATCCAGGCCTTGGTTGCGAGACGAGCTTGACAGACACATGCATAATAAGGTAGAAGAAAACAGGGAAAAGCTTGCCATTTTACAAAACTTTCTGACAGACCCTGCCTACTCTTTTTACGCTTTTGAATGTGATTTTTCTTATTTTTCAAGAAGTGTTGTTATCTTTAGAAAAGTTCTATCATGTTTAATCAAAATGCTCACTCCTTCGATTAATCTTTTATGAAGAATTCTCCTTTCAATGTTTTTACTCGGCTCTTTACTTTGGTTTTTGCTTAAAGCTTTACTTCTTCTATACCATGGATTCTCATTTGTTTCCTTATAGTGCTTATCTTGATAGCCAGGAGATCCAGAGATAGGTTTTAGGTAAATACATGGGTCCTTCGGATAGCAAACGAAGTTTGCCCCTGGTTTTAGGGCTTCGAAGTGATTCTGGGCAAACGCCAGTTTGCCCCTAGTTTAGCACACATTTTTTTGGTGGACTGAAGGCTTTGGAGAGCCCGCCTACTTATCCCCAAGTGGGTGTCAGGTCCCAAGTAGTTCGGCTTAAGGCTGCAAAGAAAGTGCCAATCAGGCAATTATTTACTGACCGAACCGAGTAGGTTGCCTATGTATCCCCTAATGGGAATCAGGTCAAGCATAGTTCATCAAGGTAGGAGGTTTTGAAAGAAAATAGTTTCAAGCAAAGTATTTCTTGAGACGATCAAGGTTAATCAGTTGCTTAAATTCAACCAAGTCTAGGTCCATGAGATAGGCCGCTCCTCCGGAAAGGAGAGTCTTAATGGTGTACGGCCCGACCCAGTTGGGTTTGAATTTTCCTCTGGGGTCATAAACAGGCACTTTCAGTTCTTTGAGGACCAGGTCACCCCCCTCAGCAAGCTTCCTTGGGCGGACCTTTTTGTTAAAAGCACGAGCTATCCTCTTCTGGTACCCCCGAGTATGGTTTATTGTGGACAATCTCTTCTCATCGAGCAACATCAACTCCTCATACCTTCCTCATGTCCATTCCAATTCGGTGATCTCACACTCTGCCAAAACCCTAAGAGAGGGTATTTCTACTTCAACTGGGAGAACGGCCTCCATGCCGTAAACCAGTGAATAGGGTATAGCTCCTATAGAAGTCCTTACGGAGGTTCGGTATCCCCATAAAGCAAATGGCAGCTTCTCATGCCAATCCTTATATGTATCCGTCGTTTTCCCCAAGATTGCTTTAACATTCTTATTTGCTGCTTCTACTGCTCTATTCGTTTGAGGCCTATACGGGGATGACTGATGGCGAGTGATCTTATACTTTTCCAGGAGCGGGATAACCTCTCCCTGGAAATGACTGCCATGATCGGAGATAAACTCATTCGGGACTCCATACCTGCAAATTATGTTTTTCTCGATGAAACTCACCACGTCTTTGGCTTTCAAAGTTGCATACGAGGCTGCCTCTACTCACTTTGTAAAATAATCGATTGCCACGATTATGTATCGGTGCCCATTGGAAGCCTTCGGAACTATCTCACCAATGATATCAATCCCCCATATGGAGAATGGCCAAGGGGTGGTCATGCTATAGAGCTGTGACGGCGGGGTATGCATCAAATTTGCATGAATCTGACACTTGTGACATCTTCTAACATATTCACAATAGTCTTTGTCCAAGGTCGTCTAATAGTACCCCTATCGGATGATCTTCTTTGCCAGCATGTGCCCATTCATATGGGGCCCACACACTCCCTCATGTATTTCTTCCATCATTCTCTTAGCTTCTTTCCCATACAGGCATTCCAGATTATACCCGGTGTAGGATTTCTTCCATAGCTTATCTGCATAAATCACAAACTGAGCGACGAATCGTCGAATCGCCTTTCTGTCCTTTTCTGAGGCTCCTTCGGGGTATTCTCCTTTCTTAATGAAGTTCCAGACGTCTTCATACCATGGCACTTCATCTTCTCTTTCTATGGCTGCGATCATTTCAAACGACGGTCGGTTCCTCACTTCTATGGATAGTGGGATCATGGTAGTTTTGGAAGGGATTTGGATCATCGAGGCTAAGGTAGCCAAGGAGTCGGCTAGTTGGTTTTCTTCACGAGGGAGGTAGTAAAAAGAAATCTTTTTGAACCGCACTTTCAGACTTTCCAGGTAGTCATGGTAAGGTCTCAATTTCTCATGCTTTACCCTCCAATCTCCTCGGACTTGGGATATGATCAAATTGGAATCTCCGAAGACATCAATCTGTCCGACTTTCAAAGCCAAAGCTGCTTCCATCCCAATTATGCACGCTTCGTACTCCGCAGTGTTGTTGGTTGAGTTATACTTGAGTTTGACGGCTAATGGGGTAGGGGCCCCATCGGGTGCTATGAGAATGATTCCAACTCTGTAGCCTAGTTGGTTGGCTGCTCCATCGAAGTACATTTTCCACAAATCCTCCTTTACCTCTATTATTCCTTCATCTGGGAACTTGAATTCTCCCTTGTCCTCGGATTCTATAGCGAGGTCGGCTAGAAACTCAGCGACAGCCCTTCCTTTCACAGACTTGGCGGTGACATACTTGATGTCGAACTCAGCTAGCATCATAGTCCAACGGGAAATCCTACTGGTCAAGACGGGTTTTTTGAATAGGTATTTTAATGGGTCTATTTGGGATATCAAGATTACAGGGAAGGCTAGCATGTAGTGGCGAAGGTGATGGGTACACCAAACCAAGGCCCAATAGGCCTTTTCCAAGGGCGAATACTTTAACTCGTATCCGACCATTCTTTTGCTCAAGTAGTAAATGGCTTTCTCCACGTGCCCCTCTTCTCCTTCTTGGGCCAACATACACCCCATCGAATCTTCGGATACGGAGAGATAAAGTAACAAGGGTCTCCTAGGTGAAGGTGGTGACAGGACAGGTGGGTTTTGGAGGTAGGTTTTGATTTTGTCGAAGGCTTGTTGACAAGGGGCGTCCCATTTAAATTTCTCTCCTTTTCTAAGCAGTTTGAACAGTGGGTCGCAGGTTAAGGTAAGTTTGGAAATGAAGCGGCTGATGAACTGTATTCTTCCCAAGAATCCTCTCAGTTCTTTCTCATTTTTCGATGGGTTCATTTTGGTTATGGCTTTTATTTTGGTGGGGTCCACCTCTATTCCCCTCTGAGTAATGAGAAATCCCAATAATTTCCCAGTAGTGACTCCGAACGTGCATTTCTGCGGGTTTAGCCTCATTTTGAACTCCCTCAATCTCTCAAAGAACTTTCTCAAAGCCCCTAGGTGCCCTCCCCTCTTCTTGGATTTCACAATCATATCATCCACATACACCTCCACCTCTTTGTGGATCATGTCGTGTAGTAAAGTGGTGGCAGCCCTTTGATAGGTCGCACCTGCATTCTTAAGTCCGAATGGCATAACCCTATAGCAATATGTTCCCCATGGAGTGATGAACGTGGTTTTCTCCCTATCCTCGGGTGCCATGAGGATTTGATTATACCCAGAGAATCCATCCATGAAAGATAGAAGCTCGTTCCCCGCAGTGTTATCAACCAACACGTCGATGTGGGGTAATGGGAAATCGTCTTTAGGGCTTGCTCTGTTTAAATCTCGAAAATCAACGCAAACCCTAACACGACCATCCTTCTTTGGGACAGGCATAATGTTGGCAATCCACTCAGGATACTCGGTGACCATCAAGAATCCAGCCTTTAATTGCTTTTCAACCTCCTCTTTTACTTTAAGTGCCCATTCTGGCCTCATTCGCCTCAATTTTTGTTTTATAGGTTTTGAATAAGGAAAGAGGGGGATGTGGTGCTGGACTATTTTTGGATCAATACCTGGCATATCATTATAAGACCATGCAAAAACATCTTTGAATTCATTCAATAGATTGATTAGTTCTTTGCTTACTTCATTGCTAAGTGTTGAGCCAATAAAAACATTTTGAGGGTTGTCTTCATTTCCTAGATTAATTGTTAGGGTGTTTTCTATGATTTTGCATGCAGATTCATTTTCTTTTTCAACTAATTTTTGCAATTCATCAGGTATTTCACATTCATCACATTCATTAAGCGCATTCGAGTAGGCGGAATCAGTCATACTTTCATTGATTTTGTTAGGAGTGATTACAATAGACATAGCAATAGTAAGACGCCTCATTTGGGCCATTACAGACTCTGGGTGAGGGGGATACTTATCACTAGACTCAAAGACCCACTCCTTGTTGGCTCCCCGCTTGAGCCCCATAGTGTTACAACCTGGCAGTCCCCCGGTTTTTGTCTTCTCTTCCTTTTCCGGTTCTTCCTCTAGTTCGTCCTCTTCTCCCTTCGGCTCTTCTTCTAGCACATCCTCAACATTCCCCTCCTCAGCCTTGCCTTCTTCCCCTTTTCCTTTGGCTGTTACCCCTCCTTCACTCAACAAGTTCTGCATGACCGGTCCGTCCAGTACACCAATCCAATCGTTGACAGTAATAGACTTTTTAGGCATTTGCAAAAACGGATCTTTATACTTGGAAAATTCATGGGAGAAAAAGATCTCGAATCCTAGCTTTAGACATTTGTCTTTCTAGTCCATCCATGGCTCTGAGAAGCCACAGAAGGGAAAATCTTCTCCTTCCTTCATAAAATATACATTGAACGTCTTTAGGTAAGAGTCTAGTGGCGCATCGACGGCCTTCTTCTTTGCTCTCAGTTCCTTCTTTGTCAGCTGGTACCCCAGGCCGTGGGTGTGAGTTTAAGTAGGGATTCTTGGAAACTCAGGCAGGCCCTGAAGGTTCTTCCCCAACCCTAATCCTGGAAAGAAACCCATTCTCTTCATGATCCCTGCGACCACCGGACTGGCATACTGATCAAAATGGAGCGGTAAAAACTCTCTTGGCTTTTCCTCTTCCAGCATGTTGATGAACTCGAACCCTCCCACATTTGCTTCTTCTTCCTGCAGTTGTAATTCTAGAACCGGTGCGCTCGATGATGCTTCGGGCGAACGAACCCAGCTATCCCCGAGGATATCATAGATTTTATTCTCCCAGACATACTTAACCTTTTGATGGATCGTTGACGGTATAGCACCCAAACTGTCCAACCAAGGCCTTCCTAGCAGCAGGTTGAAGGAAGCGGGGATGTCGATGACTTGGAATTCAGCTTCTTTTTCAAAAGAGCCGATAACGAGATAAAGGACGACTATCCCCATGACCGTCCTTTGGGTATTGTCGTAGGCACTTACCCTTTGCTCAGATGGTGTAAATGTTGACTCATCCAGGCCCATTCGCTTAGTTGTTCGAAAAGGACACACGTTGAGGGCCGACCCATTGTCAACCAGGCAAGCAGGCACGACGTTCCCCAAGCATTCGACAGTGACATATAATGGTTTGTTGCGAACGGGCCCTCCCGGAGGCAAGTCATTTGATGAGAAGGTAATAGCCGAAGTCGGAATTTTGCCGATCAGCCCTATGAGGTCCTCCGGGGTGGTGTCGATAGACACGTCAGCTTGGTTTAGAGCGTCTAGGACTGCCTGCCTATGGCGTTTGGAGGCAATCAACAACCCCCAAATAGTGATGTTAGCCTGAGTCTTCTTCATCTGCTTTAGAACCCTGTCTTCTTCCTCTTCTTCATTCATCTTCCCTTTTCCTTTGTCTAGATCTCTCCCCGAATGATCCTCCTCTAGCTTGTGTGGTTTAAAGTGTCTGCCTGACCGAGTTAAATGACTGACTTCCTCCCTTGCCCACAGATTGTCGACTTCTGAATCAACTTTCAAAGTAGCCTCCACCATCTCTGTTTCTTTATCGCTCTCATACTAAAGATCGTCTTCTACCTGGCTCACGTCTATACTGTCATTTCCTTGAATCCACCAGTCTGACTGCCCTTTTTCACTCTTCTCCGGCTGATCCTCCAAAGCACAGATTGTCAAATCCTTAGGCAGCTGGTATGGCTTTCTTGGTGTCCCGGCCTTAGTGATTAGCCTAGACGGATTGAAGGTTACTTCTTCTATCCCCAAGAGATAAAGGCCCTACGGTGGTGGCACAGCTCGATGATTCGGAAGCGGATTTCTAGTAACATTCGGAGCTTTGGTGGGAGGTTTCAAAATTACCTTGTTAACAATGAGGTCCTGAATCTCGTGCCTTAATCTCATACACCTATCCATTGAGTGACCCTTCTGCTGGTGAAATTTGCAAAAGAGGTCCCCTTGAAAATTTGGCAGAAGCGGACTTGGTAGAGGTCGAGGTTCCAATTGACAGAGATGCCCCTTTGCTAACAGTCTATCGAGGGCAGTTGACAGTGACACTCCCAAATCTGAGAATTTCCTTGGTGCTTTATCCCCTCCTCTCCTTGGTGCTATGTCGAATTTCCTTTCCGGTCCATTTAGTGCATTGACATCGGTGGGGCCAGAGTGACCTCCCGTTTATCCTCCGTTGGATCCATAGTTTGGCCTCCTGTACCGGTTTGGTTGCTCCTCTTTCTTGATTACCCCCTCTTGGATCGCATCCTCTATCCTTGTCCAGACATCGAAAACCTCAGCAAAGGTGTTGATCGACTGGAATCTCATCTTTTCTTGATACACTGGCTGTAGATTCTTCATTAGCATTCGGATCTGGTCCTTCTCAGACGGCCTTTGTACCATTTTAGCTGCCTTTCCTCTCTATCTGCTCAGGTATTCGGCGAATGATTCTTTGTTCCCTTGCCTAGTGGTCTCCAAATCTCGGACAGTGACATCCAAATCTTGATTATACTCGTACTGTGCCACAAATGCTTTAATCACTTCCTCCCACACCCTGGTTTTGTTTGGTTCGAGAGTAAGATACCAGGATAGAGCAGCTCCAATCAAAGTCTGTTGGAATAGGACCGCCATCATGGTTGTGCTCAATCCGCTTGGTTGGAAAGCCCCAATACACATTCTTACATGGCTGCGAGGATTACCGGTCCCATCAAATTTGTCAAAAGTCGGCATCTTAAACCCGACAGGCAGTGTCTCACGTACTCCGTCATACAACCCCTCCAGTTCCATCAAATAGGTATCAACTCCCTGAGCCTTGCGCATTACCCTTTCTAACTTCTCTATTTTCTCGGTTAGTAGCTTCTCCTTCTCAGCTTTTTCTCTGTCTCTGTTGGCTCGTAGCGCATCAGTCCATTGCTCCTGATCATCAAACCAATCTCCCTCCCCTCGTCCGAAAGGTGGGTCCATAACAGGTGGAATTACAGGTGGTGGTCGACGATTCAGCTCTTCTATCATCCCCATCATGCGGTTCATGTTTTCGGCCTGTCGCCTCATCTGCTCCGCTTGTTGTTCTACCAGTGTTCTTAGCCCAGCCATTTCCTCGTTGTTTCTTTCCTCAGTCATGTTAGCGCCTTCTCTTCTTACCAGCCTCGCCGTGGGATCCCTAAACCAGGCTTGACTTGATCTAGATGCTATTTTCGCTCCTACAACAAATTTTGAAAATTTTCTTTTAAAAACTTTTTGTCCGTTTTCTTTTGTCGTACAAAGACATTTTTATTTGGTAAAAACTTCCGTTTCTATATCACACGGATGCAATGCATGTGTGCGTGTGTGCCTACTCTATATGCCAAAAAAAAGAGAAAATCCTAATCCTAACACATAAGCACATAAGCACATAAGATCCTCACCCATGTCAAGTGCGCTAATTTCTCCTCTCATTGTGATCTCACTACCCTCTCAAAGGTTGGATATTCAAAAATTTTCAAAATTCATTTGATAAGCATTTCTTTAAATGATGAGATCTTTCAAAAATGTTTCTCAAGGATTTTGAATCTTTTATTCAAAAAATGAGGACGTGAAAACATTTCTCAATGAAGATGATTGGATTCCTTTAAAATTCATTTGAAGAGCATTTTTTTCAAAAATAATTCCCAAGATTTTGGATTTTCCTTAGAAAATGATCATGTGAAAATGTACCTTAACAAAGGTAATTAATTTGGAGTTTTAATAAAAAAAAAAGTGAACTCCAAAGATTTTCTTTGAAAACTTTGGGAATAAAGATGGCAAGAATCTGTTTGCTTTTAAAGATGGATTTAAAATTCTTTGGGCAGAAGGATCACACGATCGGATTATCACCACACTTTTCATGAATTTGGATACATACAAGGTCAATGACGCTTAGCTAACAAGATATTAGAGATGTAATCTTATAATCAAGATTCAGCATGCTCCTACATGTCGTGGGACATGAGAAGGAATTGCTAAAAGGTGATTAAAGGGTTACACATCTTTCATCAAGCAAGCATCATCATCATCTCAAATAATCCCTTACGGGCATACAAAACTCCCTAGCACATAATCCTAATCAAGAATTAATTTCCTAAGATCGAAAGGTCCTATAGAAACTACTATGCAAAGGCCGGGTTTTGGTCAAATAAGGGACCCTTGACACAGATCCGATAGGATACTTAATATACCAAATCACGGTACGAGATCAAGGGTGATCACACATTCCCATGATTACTTGACCGACCGGGTTGCCCCGAGCCTCCAAGGTCATAGTTCCATGCAATCGACTGGCTGGACATGCAAGTGAGATGCAACAGGCATACAAAGATTAATTAATTCGATTAAAAGGATGCTTTCAAGTCTAATCCTCAAGTGAACCCAAAATCAGAATTCTGGTCTACAAAACCGGAGATTCTGGGTTCGATCCCCAGCAGAGTCGCCAGATTGTGGATATCGCAATTTTCTTACCCACAGCTTTTCTTTTAAAGTTCTTTTAAAAGATTTCAAAACAAATGAGTCGCCACTTAATTTTAACAGGAAAATTAAGAAACCATTTAAAAGCAAACCGATCTTTTAGAAATCAGAGATTAACTAGGTCCGGGGATTATGGAATGAGAGAGGAAGGAGCCCATCGGACTAAAACACCCTCTCTCATCCTATCTTGCAATAGGCCTCTACTCAACATCCTTTTAATCAAATTTATTAATCTAAGCATGTCCTCAACTAATACATATGTACATATACATTACAAAAGCATGTCCAAAGGGGTGTAAAATTTCTAATGACAAAATATCATTCATAAGCCACGCATATCAAGTAGCAAGCAATGTGATATGCAATAGGGAACAAGAGAACTACTCGGGATCCAGCAGCGATATTAAACGTGCAACGCATACAAACATAAGAAAATCCTAAAAAGAGTCTCTAATCACATATACACATAAGGCAAGACCCTAATTCTAATGTGTCGCGCATGAGGTTGAAAAATCAATAAAATCGAGAAATTTAAAATAAACTAAAAAAGGGGTTCTAGAAATCATACCTTAATAGCGCTACAAAACAAAAGGTTAGTCCACATGATATACAAGATATGAAGTTAGAAATAGCAATCCTAGATTTCTAGCTTAAGTCTATTAAATGTAATTAAATCTAAAGCAAATAAATCCTAATTACAAGTGTCGAGCCATACAGATGAATATGTTCATAAACAAGAATAAATCATGAAATACTCAATGATTTAGATCACTTAAACTTTGAATTCAAGCTTAATTAATCATTATTGAAATATGGTTTGACCCTTAACTCACGAAAATATTATGTAAGCCATTATTCATAAGATTGATTAAAACTATTGCAGAACTTCTGAAAATTACTGAGAGCAGATCATAACTTTAAAAAATAAAAAAGCATGGTTCCCGTGGTTTGGTCTTGATGAATTTTGGACACAAGATGCCTCTGTGTGTCTAGTTTTTACCAAAAAAGAAATCAAAATTCCAATGGTTGGATCTCCAGGAATTGGACAAAAACCAGACATCACTCAGCATTTTACAACCTTCTGTCTAGAGTTCTTGCACGATTTTCTAAAAATAGCAAAAAGATCGAAAATGCTTTGTTCTTTTTAGGGTGACTTCCTAACACATTAATCTACTTAGAAAAAATTATATTGGGTCACAAACACTTTATTAAAGCTCTGATTTACTTATTTCAAAAGAATGTTATTGTGCTGAAACTCTGGACAGATTGTAGTGACTTTACAAAACTCATGACCAAACCACTTTAGACATGAAACCTCCTTGAAACAAAAATTACAGTGGTGGAACTTTGAGTTATTGACACTTTGCCATTGGTTTCACTTGATTCCAACGGATAGAGTTCGAACTAAAAATCCTTGATTGAAACCGGTTTATGAACCCACCGTTTTATTGTCAAGTTCAACTTTCATTTGTTAACCCCAACTATTAAACCATGAAATTGGACTTAAACTAAACCATTTTCTCCTACCATTTGATGGTTATTGGAGGCTAAAGACCTTTGTATTTGTAGATTTCAAATGAAGTATGAATATACTTTATGAAATCTTAAGATAATGAATCTTAACCATGGAGATAGGCTTAGACCCAAACTACTTTCTCCTATCATTTGATGGTCATTGGAGATGAAGATATGACTAATATTCATGAGTCTCAAAGGAATATAGAAAGGATTCCATGAAACATCAAGCTAGAGGACCCAAGTCATAAATATGGACTTGGATCCATCTATTTGCTTATAAAATGAAGTGATCAAACTTTGACTCCCATGTGAAGTATAAGCTTACATGAGATTCAAAACATCAAACTCAAGAGCTTTCAAGAGAGATATTGAAGATCTCCAAGAATCTTAAAAGGAAAACATAAACATGAAAAATAGAAGAAGGATCAAAGGATTGGAAATAAGGACTTCCAAGTTTACTTAACAAACTCTAAAACTTAATCAAGAAATACTAAATGACTTGAAGATTAAAGGCTCAAAAGAAAGAAAACACAACTAAGATTCGAGGGTCACCTCCAAACTATCCTCAAAGCTTCTCTCCTTTGAAGATCTTCCAAGCTCTTATCCCTAATTTAAAAATAACTCTCTCTTTTCCCTCTTAAAAATATGTGTTAGTGTAGTGGTAGCTACCTCTTGTATTTTGTATATTTTTTTTGTTATTCTTGTTATCCATTGTCCCAAGGAAGATCCTCCCTCTTTTATAGACAAAATTACCAAGTATTCTCAGTGAATTTGGAGTAAAAGACAGGTGTAAATGTGTCATTTGGTGGTACAATACGTACTTCCTGAAAATACACAGACTGCTGCACAGGGCGACAGTCAAAAGTCCTCTGCGGCAGTCAGTGGATGCCGCTGCGGCACTCTGTGAATGTCGCAGCGGTATTCCATGACTGCTGCGCGGCTCTCAGTAAGTGCCGCGCCAAATTATTGATTGCCGCATTTTTGTCAGCCTTACTTTATCAATTTTTTGTTTTTATCCGCCTACATATATGTATTATACCACAAAATACAGGCTGTTAAAGCAAACGACAGTCAGAAATTGTCGGTGGCACTCAGTAAATGCCGGGCCGGCATTCTGTGACTGCCGTGCGGCACTCACTGAATGCTATTCGGCACTCACTGAGTGCCGCAAAATACTGCCGTGTGCCGGGTTTTGTTGAACTTCCCCTTTTAGGTCTTTTCTTTCCTCCTTTTTCTTAAAGAAACTTATTATCGAAGATTTTTTTTTCCAAAAGTGATGTTTTATACCTGAATTCTCCTAAATACCTGGTATTTCATTCTGTGAAAATTTTACCGCTTTTGGAGAACTTTATGAAGAACTTGGAATACTTCGAATCTTTCGATCCTTATCATCATCGGATGTGGAGGTGACGCTCTCCTAAATTCGACGGTCGGTCAAAATTAGGATGTCTATAGCGCCATCTTCTCAAATTGACTCACCCTTAAATTCAGCTGCTTAATAGTGGTTTGTAGCTTGTTCACTTTCTCTTCCAGAGCTTTGTGGGCCATTGGTGGATCGATGATGGTCTAGCCCTCGATTAAGATAGTGAATTCTGGGAGGTACAATAGTGTCCTTACCCGGGGCTACGTTTTCTACAAATAGAAGTAAAAGTCCAAATTAGCAGAGGCGCAAAAATACTTCTTATGGACTCCTAGTGGGAGGAGATGATCAGAATTTTGAATGATTTAACGATGCGAACCGAGGACGATTGCAGTAAGTATAAGACCTCTATATAATGATTGACACGAGTGAAGATGATGACGTGTATGCATTTGATGTGTAGAGACTGACACATGTGAGACCGACGAGATGTGCGTGTATGTAGACTGACACGAATTGTGTATGCATATGAGACAAGCATGCAGATGCAAGCCCTAATCTATATGACCCCCCTACTTCTAACATGTACCAGTTAAACAAGTAAGGTCCTAGTCATACAAAGTGTGCTAACCTTTCTCTCTAGTACGATCACCAACAGGAGAGAATTAGAATTTTCTAGGAGAAACAAGAATTTCTGGGAATTTAGAGTTTCTGGAAGAAACAAGTATATCCGGGCGAGTTGGACAGAGTTTTGGGGGAAGACTGGGAAATCAGAGTTTATGGGAGAAACTTCTGGGAAAAGCAGGGATTTCAAGGTTTCTGGGAAAAACATGGATTTATGGGAATTTAGAGTTTGGGTGAGTTTCTGAGAAATTGGAATTTCTTGGAAGCTAGGGTAGAGGTTCCAGAGAAACATGGATTTTCTGGAACTTTTAGGTGAAACAAAGATACCTAGGGAGTACGAATAGGACTTTTGGGAGAAACGGGAATATCTGGGTAATTCAGACAAGTATTTTCGGGGAAATCTGGGAGATCTTGGTAGGGTTTCTAGGAAAAAGGGATTTCTGGGAAATCCGGTGGATTTTGGTAGAGTTTTCGGGGAGCAAAGATTTCTAGTAGAGTTCTTGGGAAACGGGAATTTCTAGGAAGTTTTGATGGATTTTGGTAGAGTTTCTGGGAATTAGGAATATGTGGTTAAATATGGACAAGGTTTCTGGGAGAAACAGGTTATGATGGTAATCATACTGTCTAGCTAGTTTTCATACTCCTATGACCTAGGACCAACAAACAATGTTTGCGGTGTATATCTTTGTGAACATGGAGCAGATTTCCTTACCATGGTGCCTAGGCAGGTCACTCAATGTGGTCACATGTAAGTGATTGCCTTAGGAGTCATAAAAAAGAGGTTCTGTTCTATGCCACATAAGCATCTACACTGCGCAGGTAATCCCACCAGGGCATACAACAGTTTATATCACACATTGTCCTATCTAAAAAGATAAATTAACAGTCCTATGAAAGGTTCTATAGAAATCTATATGCAAAGTCTGGGTTTAGTCAAAGAGGGTCCGTTGATGGGAGTTCCAATATACCGTCAGGGAGAGAGTACGAAGGTTTTTACTCTTTTTGATATAACTTGGAAGGTACAGTATCAACGGTGACTTGTGCCCTAGCACAGCAAGACCTGAACAATGTCAGCGCCGTGTTTCAGACACAGTCGGTAGGGGAAATGCAGCGTGCAATTTGGTGAACCAAACACAGTAATAAGATGATTTTAAGGATGCTTCTTATGAGTCAAACCTCTGTATTATTTTTGTTTTGAAAATAAAAAAAACATCCCCAGCAGAGTCGCTAGATTGTGGACATGCAGAGCTCCACTTCTTGTTCGTTTGAAATCATTTTAAAAGGGAAGGAAAAGGCCTATTGAAAACAGATACAGAGTCGCCACTTGGTCTTTAAGGAACCAAGAAACCTAATTTTGACTCACCCAAATGGATAAAGGGCACCGGCCTTTCATAACCAAAGAACTTGGCTCGGGGTTTTGGAACGAGAGAGGAAGGAGCCTTTGTCGTGATTAAAACACCCTCAACTCGCCCCGTCTTTCGACGTGCCTCAATTAGCATCCAAATAATCATCTTATACTTTGTATGGTTCGACAATTAATACTATGATAGTATATGACATCACACAAGAATTTTGAAATGGAAGATCAAAGATAAGATATCATTCATAAGATCTAAGCCAAGTATCACACAATCCAAAGTGAAAGATCACACAAACAAACCTCGGAAAAATCGTCTAATCATATATCAAGTAATAAAATTTCTAAATTTAAAGGGGACATGAATTGTTCTTGAAACAAATAATCAAATAAATCAGAATATGCTTAGCGAGCTAGAATGATGTATGTTAATCTTTGGGAAAAGAAGATTAACTATTCACTATTGAAACATGGTTTAAGCCTTAACTCATGAAAACACCATTTGAGCCATTATTTACAAAATTTACCAAATCTGTCACAAACTTCTAGAAATTCTAGAGAGCAAACCCGGACTTTAAGAATTCGAAAAGTATATTTCCAATGGTTTGATCTTAATGATTTTTGGTCATAATGTACCTTTATGAGTCTAGTTTCTAACCCAAAAAGAAAATCAAACTTCCAACGGTTAGATCTCTGGGAATCAAACAAACACTAGACATCACATAGGAATTTCCAACTCTCTGTCTAGAAAATTAGTATGATTTTCTAAAAATAGTAAAAAAATCTAAACGACTCTAATCTTTTTAGGAGTTCTTATTAACACATTAAACTTTATAGAAAAAATTATTTGGGGCCAAGAAAATTTAACTAAGCTTCTGATTCATTTGTTTTGAAAGAGGTTTTACTATTCTGAAATTCTGGACAGATTGTTGTTCGGCAAAACTCATGACCAAACCACTTTAGACATGAAATCTCTTTAGAACAAAAATTTGAGTGGTAGAAATTTGAGTTATAGACACTTTCTCATTGGTTTCATTCAATTCCAACGGTTCAATGTTTAATGAAAAATCTTTAATGAAAAGTGGTTGATGCACTCACTGCATCTTTGTCTAGTTTATGTTTTACTTACTAATTTTAACTATTAAGTCATTAAACTTGGCTTTAGTTGAACTAATTCTTCTACCATTTGATGGTCATGGAAGACTAATGACTCCTACACTTAATAGACTTTAATGAAGTATGAAGAAGCTTCATAAAGTCCTTGGATAACAAGACCTAATCATGGAAATGAATTTGAACTTGTCAACCAAACATGCTAATTATCAATTCTAATCTTCTTATAAACCATGAACTTATAAGAAGGCCAAGAAGTTTCAAATCAAGAGATTCAAATGAGACATTGAAGGTCTCATCCCAAGAGATGAATACAATAAAAAAAGCAGAGACTCAAAGTTCAAACATTATCCAAGTAACATGTATTTAAAGAATGATTTAGTCTAGAGTCTACCTCTAAATATCCTCAACTTAGTGATTTGGAGGATTTACACAAGTTAATCAAGCTCTTCAACACTAACTCACACACAAACTTCTTCTTGAAGTTACAAAAGCAACTCTTAAGTAAATTTAGAAAATTTCTAGAGGTTTAGAAGAAGAAGAATCAAGGTAAGGTTGGGAGATTCAAAACGCTCATCCTCTTACAATGGGATATTCACCCTCTTTATATAGGTAAATTTAAAAGGGTATTTTAGTCATTTTAGGGGCAAAAATACTGATTTCATAGATCCTTTGGAAGGTACAAAACGTGTTGTATTACAGCTATCTGCCTGAAAATGCGGCACTTACTGGAGATGGAAGCGGTAGTCAGTGACAACCGGAACGCTAGTGACAGCCGGAACGACACTCAATGAGTGTCGCAACGGCATTCACTGATTGCTGCACCGGCATTCATTGAATGCCGCGGATAACTCCAGGAACTACCGTTTCTTAAATTTTGTGGCACTTGAATGAAATTGGCGGCAGTCACTAACTGCCATTGCGGCACTCACTGAACGCCGGGTGGCAGTCAGAGAGTGTTGTACCGTCAAATCGAGAGTGCCATAGAAGCATGCCATGTGCCGTTTTCTCTATTCCATCTTTTCCTTTCTCTTTTGTTCATTCTCTGTATTTTTGTTTGAATTGAAGAGCCTTTTGAATAGCTTGATTAACCTTTGGAACCCCTTTAATTAGTCGGACATTGTTATCATTAGATCTTAGAGGTAGTACTCCCCTTTTCTCGACATTTGGTCAAAATTAGGGTGTTTATAGTAATCCTTCAAGGACTCTCCCTTTCGCTGCTTGATAGCTAGTAGCTGGGTCTCTGGCTTTGGTCGGCCATGCATACCTACGAACTTGCTAACAAAAAGCCTACTGAGTTTCTTGAAGTCACTAACTAATCAGGGCTTAAGTGAGTAGAACCACTGTACGGCTGGCCCCTCGAGAGTGTTAGGAAAGGACAAGCAAAGCAGTTCATCAACATTGGTCACTAGTGCCATATAAGCCTTATAGATTTTGACATGGTCGATCGGACTTCTCGACCCGTCATAAAAGTCGAGATGAGGCTATTTGAATTTACATGGAATGGAAAATCTTGTAACCCAGTTGATGAACGGTGTTTGAGTTGCCATGATTACCAAATGCACCAAGACTTCCTTCTGGACAGTCTTGCACACAAACACAATTGGAAGGGGACTATCATCAACAACAATGGGGTGAAACGTTGTATAGTAATAATGAGGAGAATAACCAAGTTGAGGATAATTGTATGTTAGAATTACTGCTTAGTAAAATGAAAAAGGCTAGATAGTGCAATTAATAAATTAGAAACTAGATATCAACAAGCACTTGCTAGCCAAACTATAGAAGACTACACTAGTTCTTCAACACTACAACCCGAATTTCAAGCCACTAATAATGGAATGGAATTGGAGGATAATGATAGGTTTATAATAATGTCTGAAGTCTAAAACTAAACTGATGAGCATGAAGTTGTAGAGCTATCTTTTCCTCAATATACACTCCCAGATATTAACTCATTCACTGCCTGGATAAAGTTGCACAATCTCTTTGTCCAGAGCACCTCAATAGATGACACATATAGGAGGAGAGTTACAAGGATGAGAGTGAGGATTTAAAAGATAATGAGAGTTTAGGTGATTGCACGCAATTAGGAGAGGAAGAGTCCCATGTTGACTCTACCCCTACCTTTGATAGTGACCCTAGGGAGGACATAATTGAAAAATCTAAATCTGGTTTAGATTCATGTAATATTCATGAACCCTCAGCTCTTTCAGCCGAAGAGGTGGTGTCACCAAGTTGTCCATCACCTATCCACTATCAATTAAAGCTCTCAACTCGAGCTTGAAAGTCATCTGTACCTCACTCTTGAACAAAAAGAATGTGTTGTGGAAGACGATGGTAAGGACTCTAGCACATGCACTTCACAAAATTTTATCTTTCAAAATTCTTTGAGAGAGGACTTAGAAAATATTGAGCCCACATTAGATATTCTTAAACTTCAACAAGAAGTTAGTAATCTTCTAGACTGTTTGACCTTCTTGCGTAATAATCACATTGAGGTCCAAATAGATAGCTTTATCCAAGTCCAGTCCAAAACTATTTATATAGAACAAAAATTAAATTTTTATGATCATATCTCCATAAATTCTGCTCTAGGACAAGAGGAGGGTAATGAAGCTTCATTAGAACATTACTTAGACCCTGCCCCTTTTATCGAACCATGGCCACCTCCTTGTATTAAAATAGAGGCTATTATAGGAAATACCAACACCAAAGATCCTTTCTTGCATATAATTCGTAAAAAGTGTGGTATACCTCTTATAACTGTCCACAAAAAAATTTAGAGGCCATAGGTTTTGCATCATCCCCTCTAACCTTGAGCCTGACATTAGTTGGGGGAGTTAGATTTTTATGAGGATCTCCACATTCTTTTCACTGCAAAATAATTTCATTGGAAAGATCCTCAAAAATTTCGGTTATTACGCTATGATAAAAATCTTGATTAACCGAATTTATTTACTGAGTAGTTGTATTATATTATCTATTTTTCCAAGTTGCTATTAATGATTTTGCAGGTAACTTAACAAAAAAAAAAGGATATTAATGCCTCGAGGTAACATCCTTCCTTCTCTCCCTTTACTTTACATGTCCATGTGCTTAGTTTAGAACATTGAGGACAATGTTTAGTTTTAGTTGGGGGGAGTGAGTCATTGCATGCCTCATATCTTTTTGTTGTGCTTTAATGTTAATATATCTGCATATCAACATGTAACTCAGTAAAGTAAAATTGCAAAATTTAAAAAATATATATAAATTAATTAAATTAATTTTTTTCTTAAATATAATAAAATAGTTCTTGTATTTCTCTCTGAGTTAATATAGTTAGTTATGATGAATTAGTGTTATTTTTTGTATGTTATTAGTATGTGACACATAATGGTAGTTTATTTACTATCTTAGTTATAGTATGTTCTATGCTTTTTAATCTTCAAACAACTTGAGCACGTTGTGACAACCTTGTACTTAGTTAAAATGGATTAGTAAACACAGCTTATGTGTCTTGAGAGATTGTAGTGGAGACCAAGAACCCAAGTGAGCTTTTGAGCCATTATTTGTTTTGAGGATTTAATACAATTACTCTTACTTTTGAAATGCGTTTTAATTCGTTGAAAGTCTCAATTTTCTTCATTTTGACTAATCACTAGAAGGAACGTTCATGATTTATCAAATCTAGAGCTCTTGAATTTACTGAAATGAATTATCTTATTAGCTTAGAAGATGATTTAAGCCATCTTTTGACCATACACGCAACATACAACATTGGCCTATCTCTATGCTATTCTTTTACTTCACCTCTTGAGATTATCATAATCGTCTTGTCCTCACAATCCTAAAGTTCATACCTAACTCAAAATTCGGAGTTCAAGCCTCCGTTCTTTATTTAGGTGTGATTGGGTGTGTTGCGTTGACAAGAAAGTGCTGGTGTGAATAAGGGAAAGTTGGCATTGAAAAAAAAAAGAAAAAAGCACGAAAAGAAAAAAAAATGCCAATGGTTGTTACAAAAGAAAAATAAAAATAAAAATAAAAAAAAGAGTGAAAAAAAAGAAAAATAAAAAGAAAAAAAGAAGAGAGAGATTGGAGATGTGGGGAAGTTTAAAAAGTTATAGTAGATATTCCAATCACGTCCTTTGACCCAATTGAATACCACGAACCTCTTTCTTCTTAATTGGACACCTCTTTTTAAAGTCCTGATGATTTTAAGTAAATTGGATTTGAAGTTAAGGTAATGAGAGAGTTATCCACGGTATCTCGCTCTTCTAGTGAAAAGTATCCTTTCACGAGACTATGCATTTTGCAATTTAGATATGAGAAGCATTAGATTCCATTGACATTTGCTCTTTATAGCTTCCATATCATGAGTGATAATTATTACACCTAATTCGGAGTGATTGAGAGTGTAATCTTGGTGAGAGTTGAGTGTGAGCTTTGAAATTAAAGTTTTGTATTTTGGTTGTCCATTCCTGCACACACTTGATGATTAATAGGTATGGAATATTTTAATGACTTTGACAATGGATTAACTATAATGGTGTATGTTGCATGGCTATGGCATACTAGAAAGTCTCATGAGATTGTTGAGCTTAACCACATTGCTAAATCAGAGGAAAAAAATTCCTTGAAAACAATTAAACGAGGACCATTACCATAAATATGAATTTTATGGGTAGATTACTATAAACCCTCACGAGACAACACTCGTCCACTAGGAGGAATCTAGGGATTTAAAGGCTTGCTGCATACGTTATATGCAATCGTGATTCCTGCGAAAGTGATTTAGAATTTTTACTTTCTTTTGTTTTCAATTTTTATAGTTCAAATAAACATTACTGTAGTTCGCTTTATTGCTAGGGACTAGCAACGAGCTAGTTGGGGGGGTGTGATTATAGGTAGAAACTGCATATTTATAACACATTTTACGATCATTTGTGCATACTTTTATCCCTAAGTCCCTAGATTTAGATTCATATCTGATTTGAGGTAAAAAGTGCATATTTATAGCGTATTACATGGTCCTTTATGCATATTTTTATCCCCAAAGTCCCTACATTAGGTGCATTCTAATAACAATGTTCTTTTTATTGTGTTAATGCTAAAACATATGTTTATGCATTGTTTCATAGGTATTAGGATGTAAATCAATGAAGTGAAGCTAAAGAAAAGTGATTCTGGTGAAGAGAACAATAGAAGCAGCTGAGAAATCGCCAATTTTGACAATAAAGATTTCAGATTTGGAAGATTTTCCTAGAAATATAAAATGTAGATCTTTGAGTTATGGTCGCGTGGCAGCAAACGGGAGGTCAATCCGAGGTCTGAGTGAAAAGTTAGGGCCATTCTCCCATCGGTGTGCAGAGTTGTCAAAATCAGAGAGTTCAAGCGATTGAGGAGAGTTCAATCGATCGAACCTTCAATCGATTGAACTAAGATCGATCGATCGAACTCTATTTTCACCCAAAAGTTGCATAAACTCTGCAGGAACCCTATAAATAAGTCGTTTTGACATCAGACGAAAGGAGGACGCTCCAGAACGCAGAAAACAGCGGTTTTAGGGTAGTTTTAGGGTTAGATTAGGAGTAGATTAGGTTAGATTCTTGTTTTTCTTCCTCTTTTTCATTGATTTATTGAAGATTATTGAAGATTGAAGTTTAGTTCAAGATTATTACAAGTTTATTTGAGATTATTTCCAGGTTTTTCTATTCCTTTATCGTATTTGATATTTATTATTATAGTTGTTATGATTGTTTTGTTTTACTTTTTTGCACTAGTTTTATTATGTTTCCGTAGTTTAGACGTTGGAAATATGTGATGAAATATTGATTTTTAGCCTCTGCCATGTATGATATAGAAAACCTGGGCTCGATTGATCGAAGGTATTTCGATCGATCAAA
Source organism: Hydrangea macrophylla (assembly GCA_033977485.1). Classification (NCBI taxonomy): domain Eukaryota; kingdom Viridiplantae; phylum Streptophyta; class Magnoliopsida; order Cornales; family Hydrangeaceae; genus Hydrangea; species Hydrangea macrophylla. The sequence continues at coordinate 34,289,762 of CM066988.1, forward strand.
CCCGAGCCATAGTCAAGCGATCGAAGATATTTCGATCGATTGAAGGATGACGATGTCCGATCGATCGAAGCGCTTCGATCGATCGTACCTGTTGATTCCTGAGATGATTCTTTTAAGTATTCCATGACTTTCTATTTTAGAAATCTGTCATCAAATTGTCCCTATAAGCTCAGTTTGTCACAATAGTTTTTAGAACTTGAAGCCTTAAGACTATTTTCTTCAATGACTTTTGAAAACCACTTTAAATGCTAACACCATTTAGAGTGCAAGTAATAACCATTGTTTTAAACCGTCTTCTAAGTATTTTAAATCACTTGTGATGATATAGTCCCGGTCATGAAAGGGCTATTGATTCTTTATCTTTAGAAACATACGGAATGCTGAAGAGGAATGAACTCCATAGAACGTTAATGAATGTGTATGGTAGATGGTTAGGATCAATGTGGATTCACGTGTTTCCAACACCTTTAATTTATCTATTTAATTAGTTATGTTTCTATATGCTTAGTTTATTATTTAGTTTAATTCAATTAAGTAGGATTCGTTAGAACCTCCAATCCTTCATTTTTATTTTCTTTTCTTTAGATTGTAACTTAGTATATTTTCTTCCTATTCCTTCCCTGTGGGATTGAGCTGGACTTATCTAGTATTACTTGCACGATCACCTACACTTGGGTGTTGCACAAGAGCGCATAAATTTTTAACCGTGTCAATATCAATGATTAAGTGTTTTCTATGATATTCAGACTCAAACATGTGTTTTTACACTAATTCACAGGTCATGGAAAGTAGTCATCGCATAAAAAGTAATTCTGGTGGAGAGAACAACAGAAGCAGCTGAGAAAATGCCATTTTTGACATTGAAGACCTCAGATTTGGAAGCTTTCCTAAATAATACAAAATGTAGATCTATGAGTTATGGTCGCGTGGCCACAAACCGGAGGTCAATCTGAGGTCCGAGCAAAGAGATATGGACATTCTCCCATTGGTGCGCAGAGCTGTCAAAAGCCGAGAAGTTCAATCGATTGAAGATAGTCCAACCGATTGAAGCTTCAATCGATTGAAAAAGTTCGATCGATCAAAGGTGAATTTTTCTCAAAAGTTACGTACAGTCTGTAGAAGCCCTATAAATAAGCTGTTATGATAGCAAATGCAAGAAGACGCTCCAGAATACGAAAAACATCAGTTTTATGATAGTTTTAGGGTTAGTTTTGGAGTAGATTAGTTAAGTTTAATGTTCTTCTTCATCTTTTCCATTGTTGCATTGAAGATTCAAGTTTCTTACAAGTTATTTTATGATTTATTCTAGGTTTTTCTTTTCCTTTATCTTTATCTCATTATTTATAAATCTAGTTGTTATGACTGCTTTAGTTTATTATTTATGTATTTGTTTATTCATGTTTTTGTAGTATAGAAGTTGAGAATATGTGATTAAACATTGATTCCCAGCCTCTGCCATGTATTATATACAAAACCTATGCTCGATCGATCAAAGTTATTTCGATCGATCGAACCAGAGCCATAATCAAGCGATTGAAGGCATTTCGATCGATTGAGGGATGATGCAATTCGATCGATCAAGAGCGCTTTGATCGATCGAAACTGTTAATTCCTGAGATGATTCTTTTAAGTATTCCAAGACTTTCTGTTTTAGAAATCTGTCATCAAATTGTTCCAATAAGTTTAGTTTGTCATAGCAGTTTTTAGAACTTAAACCTTAAGGCTATTTTCTTCAATGACTGTTGCAAACCACCTTGAATGCTAACACCATTGAGGGTGTGAGTCTCAGCCATTATTTTAAACTGTCTTTTAAGTATTTTAAAACACTTGTGATGATATAGTTCCGGTCATATGAGGGCTATTGATTCTTTATTTTTAGAAAAATACGGAATACTGAAGAAGAATGAACTCCATACAATGTTAATGAATGTGCATGGCAGATGGTTAGGATCAATGTGGATTTACGTGTTTCCAACATCTTTAATTTATCTGTTTAATTAGTTGTTTTTCTATATGCTTTAGTTTATTATTTATTTTAATTTTAGTAATTAGGATTTGTTAGAACCTTCACTCGTACAATTCATCTTTTCTTTTTCTTTTGGTTGTAACTTAGTATATATTCTTCCTATTCCTTCTATGTTGGATCGACTTGAACTTATCTAGTATTAGTTGAATGATCACCTACACTTAGGTGTTGTACAAGAGCGCACAACTTTTTAGTCGTGTCAATTATTGTTGGGTCATATGTTCGCTGGAATAAATGGCACCGCGTGAAGTAAACATAGGGTACGTTCGATTTTCGGATTGTAAGGGACTAGCTCTAAATTATTAGGCCGAACTCCAAACATAAACCGAAAAAGGATTGACTCGGAAAGACTTAACGAAACCTAATTGGCACAGTGAAAAAAAAAAATAAAAAACTACTATGATGCATGCAATTATCCTGTAATGCAGAGTGACTATGCCCTGGATTTCCTAATTTAATTCATGTGAGATTTGGGTCACAAAGCCTAGCGCCCTGGGACAATAGACTAATGCAAGTGATGCGTTACAGTGCCCTGACTTACAGTGATTATACGCAGAATTTTTGCAAATCACTTTTTCTTTTGATTTTTGTTGTTATTTTTATTTTTACTTTTATGCGTATGCTCCTTCCACGTATGCTCTGTGTATGTGCGATTTAGTTTCGCAGCAAGCTCTTACGTTACCTTGATGGATCAACTGCAAAATTGAATAATAACTTAGTACTATGAAAAATAGAATAAACTAAAAATATAATAAAATAAAATAAAATAAAATTGACCTCTAAAATTAACGAAAAATAATGAGACGCTTAGAATAAATTTTTTTCAAAATTGATAAATTCCTTTGACAATCTCTGGCAACGGCGCCAAATCGATGTTGTCAAAATCAATATAAATTACCTTACTAAAAAATGAGTGTAGTGAAAAGCAGGGGTCGATTTCTCAGGGACTGTGCTATGAATTTATCAAGATTCTAAAATAATAATTCTAATTATCAACTTAAAATAAGATTGATTAACCTGTTGAGTGCTTAAAATAAATGAAAAGAGATTTCAATCAAAGAGTTGGAAAATAAATAATTAACTACTAACTGATTAACCAAATAAAGCAATAAATAAAATTGACGAAAATATATGGAAGGAAGAGATTTAGGGTTGCAAATCCACCACTAGCTATATAAAAGATCCATTCATGCATTCTTTTAGATTACTGTATTTGGATTATTATGAGAAACGTGGTTACCAGCCCGATTCCTCCGTCAAGAAAATAACCGTGATCTAATTACTAATAAATCCCATCTTCGGTTAGCATGGAGTGTCCTGCACTAAACTAGGGTTGCAGCATACTCTATCTTACCAAAGCATGGCATATTCAATAATTACAACATTAGTTCCATAAGCACTATTGCATGCACACACCTCATATAATCACTAAAAATATAAGTTGTGGAGCACATTGAATTCAAAATAGATCTAAGATAAGAGTAAACTTTGAAAGCAATGATTTAAACATTAAAGTATGATTTTATATAAAATCCTTAAGCATACAATCATCATCCTTGGGATATAAGTAAAACTAAAGGACTACATAAAAGGAAAACTTTTACATATCTAGGGTTTCATTGAAACCCTAGATCAGGTGATTAGTTGGCCATGGAGGGAGTTGATGTAGGAGTCCATGGAGAACCTTGAACCTTTTCTTCTTCTTCTTCTTCTTCTTCTTCTTCTTCTTCTTGTTTTTGCCTTCTTCTCTCTCTAGGTTTTTCAGAATATATAAGCAAAATTTCTTTATAATGAATATATATAACATATACATATATTTATGTTTTCAAAGTTTAGGATGTTTCCCAAGCCCTAAAAACACTAAGAATAGCCTCCTTTTACGTTCTTTCACATTTCTGCATGTAATTCTCGCAATCAGCATAACAGCCCGGGAGGTCCGCTTGGGTGGAAAACCTTAGTGGCTCCAATTTCTATTTAAATCTTCAGAATTACTCCCAAGTCGATTGTACACTAAAATAACCCAAAATAAAATAAAAAAGCATAATATCTTTCAAATAAACTAAACCTGGGACTTATAAAGGCGAGATAGTCTTAGTGATCGGGTATTATTCATCCCCTGTCAACGATCAAGTCTATTCACAAATCGAGAATATGTTGGTTATCGGTCTTAGGATAACAAGATGATAATGGTTGGTTTATGGTGGGTTTCGAATAAAGAGAAGATACTATCTAGTTGAACTTAACTTGTGCCTTCCATAACTTGTCATTACTTCTTATCTTTGGTACCGTGTTAGTTTTTTTCTCAGTCAGCTTTCAATAAGCTGATAGCCTTTTATGGCTGGACATCCCTGTCCAGACAACCCTATCTCTGACCATGCAGGTAACGAACCCTACGATGATGGCTGCTACCAGGAGGGTGGTTACGCAGAAGAGGATGACCCCACCAATGCTAAGTGTGCTGGGGAGGACTTCTATGCTGACAACAACATTTACACCAATTGAAGATTATGATAGATTATAGTGCTATTCCTGTCTTTTAAATAGTTACCCTATGTTTTGTATTTGGGCATATGTTGTCACGCCCCGAAGTACCAAAAATAGGGAAAAATAAATTTCCTTTATGGGTTCGTAGACACGTGACTGGTTGTGAGTGTCACTTGATTGTCCAAACATGCTTATAACAATAATGTGATATAGGAAAGTGACTAAGTTCAGCGGAAGCAGAAATTTAAAGCATCCAAGTCTTACATCAGTAGTATATTACAGGCCAAAAAGATATCCAAAAGATACATATTACAAGACCAGCTAAACTATTACATTACTAACATAATAATAACAGAACTACAACAAAAGAAAAGCTCCAAAGTCTTCAACTGGCGAACCCGTAGCCTTCCTCGTAGTAGTCTTCACCAGCATAGTCTTCAGTAGTAAAGTCAGCATCTTGATAGCAGTCGGCTCTGTCTGGACCTGCAAAGGCTGGACGTGGAAGGTCCAGCGGCATGAAAAGCCGTTAGCGGTTAAGCTAAGTGAGGGTCCCCTTAAGGTTACCACCACTTAAGGTACATTATTCTTCATCTCTCTTATTTCTCGAAACCATATCTCATTCATCATTTCTTATTCTCGATACTATGCCTTGTTCTCCTTTTCTCATTCTCAAAACCATGTCTTATTTAAACCCAATCATTCCCTTTGAAACTTAACCCAGAACTGAACTGACCAATGACATTGACTGAAAGAAGACTTAACTCCAAACGCATTTATTGGACAAGAAAGAACAACACTCAACAATGAATAGTTAACTGTCGCCCAACTGGCACTCAAACTGTCGCCCAAATGGCATAAGTGTGCGGGACATTAACAATCTCTTGGTCGAACACGTCATGCCGATCCTCAGGTCGCCCGCACGTTACCGAACACGTCATGCCGATCCTCAGACCAAGGGTACGGGAAATTAATAATCACTTGGATGAACACGTCATGCCGATCCTCAGGTCACCCGTACATAACCGAACACTTCATGCCGATCCTCAGTCCAAGGGTGCGGAAAAATAATCAACCACTTGATCGAACACGTCACGATGATCCTCAAGTCATCCGCACTTGACCGAACACGTCATGCCGATCCTCAGATCAAGGAACAAAACATAACTCACCAATCGACTCCACGGAATAATCGAGAGACCAACTTTGCAAGAATTATCCAAACATGACACAAAAGTTCACGAATCAACTTTGACCAGTAGACACACGACTAGAAACGAGGCCCAATATCCCTTATTCACATTAAATCTGTTATCGAAGGTTTTATCATTATTTTACGCGTTCGCACGTTTCGTAGTTTAGTTCATTAATATCATCCATTTATAACCGTTAATATTTCGCTATACGTCCGACATTCCGTTTTCCTCTTAATATACTTATGACGGAAACTTTCCCTATCACTTATTAACGCAATAATCGTGCCATACAATATACTTATAGTTTGGGTATGAACTTTCCAACGGTCATTAAACTACATTCACGTACCTTATGGATTTATAATCATGGATTTAATACCAATAAAACATATAGATGAAACCCATAACATACTCATCTACGCGATAGCACTACCATAGCACAATATTTTTATAACAACACAGGTACCGGAAAACTAGCATCAACAATCAACACCATGCATAACAAAACATCATACAAAAAGCTACACAATCTGCCAGGATACATTTTCACTGTGTTGACTGAATTAACATGATTTATTTGGGCATGATAAATTACTTTGTAGATCAAACTCAAAACTAAAACATTGTAGATAATAGGAATATCTTCATGTACAAAAAAAATCTAGCTTCAATAACATTTTTGAGCTACTCAAACTATTTATTTTACAAGACATTTCTTAAATCTCGGACTGTTCTGTCCCAGATTTATAGTACTGCATTGTACATGGATTTCACCTATTAAGGAGGGGTTTTTAGACTGAGCTATAGAAGGGTTATTTGTCGATAAATGAGTTACCTTTCTTCACAAAAAAACCTAGCTTAATTATCATTTTTGAACTGCACAAAACATTCATTTTACTAAACTATGTTCTGCTGAGAGTTTCAGTTTCTCAGATTTATAACACTGCGTTGTACATGCATTTCACCCATGAAGGAGTGATTTCTAGACTGATCTATAGAAGAGTTATTTGTAGATATATGAGTTAGCTTTTACCACAAAAAAACTAGCTTAATTCGGATTTTGGAGCTCCTCAAAACATCCATTTTACTAAACTACGTTCTGCTGGAAGTTTATGTTTTCCCAGGTTTATAACACTGCGTTGTACATGCATTTCACCCATGAAGGATTGATTTCTAGACTGAGCTATAGAAGAGGTATTTGTAGATATATGAGTTAGCTTTTACCACAAAAAAACCGAGCTTAATTCGGATTTTTGAGCTACACAATACATTCCTTTTACTAAACTGTGTTCTGCTGAGAGTTTTAGTTTCTCAGATTTATGTATTTGTCTTGCATGTCATGGAAACTTCAACACAACAACATCAACTTCTACCAAACATTAGTACATATTATATGTGTTCTAAATTGAGTTAGGTTACTCACAATTACTCACAATTTACTCACAATTTACTCACCAAAGCTTGAAATTAAGCTTGATGTTGTTCTTGAGCTTGATGGAGCTTGAACTTCAACTTCAATGGTGTCACCTTCTTCTTCTCCTATATGAACTTATAACTCCAGCTCTAATTTCTTTACTTAAGTGCAGATTATAAGAGACAAAGTGTGTCAATTGTGTGCATGTGCATGTTATATATAGAAAGTGCATTAGCTTAGGTGTCATTTGCATGTTACATGCATAGGACATGTGTCCATGAAGTGGACATGTGTCCATGAAGTGGACATGTGTCCAAAGGGATGTCATGTGGTTGCCACATGGCCGGCCATGTGGGGCCCACCTCGGATTGTGTGCAACTTTCTCGGTTTACGTGCATAAGTTTCTCGATATGCGTGTCGGTCTCGATTTACGTACAACCGGGTATTATTTCTAATGTCCGGGTACGGGTACGGGACTAAGTTAAATCTTATTATGGTCGAGTCGGTATGGTTACTACAGGCTATATGGTAATAATACAACACGTCCATACCGTCACGTAATTAAAATAATAATATAATAATATAGTGGGTCCAATACAAAAAATTACAGGTGTTACATATGTTGACCTAAGACTTTAAATGTTTCTATTCTAAACTCTGATGTAATGGTTTAGTAAGTGATGATGCCAAAATTTAGTATAATGTAAGACAAAGAAGACAAGAGAATTTTTACGTGGCTTGGCCCTGTTAATGAAGAGACCTACATCCATGTTGTGTGTTTGAGCACTTTTACTATGTTATGGAATAGCCGGTGACCTTTGGTGAACCAACAATAGACTAGAACTATTAGAGGTTGGCTTGGCAGATTACACGAAGCTGTAGTGAGTATTGTGTAGAAGGTGAATGGTTGTCCCTCATGTAGGGGTTGGAGGTCCCTCTTATACTAACAAGAGACCTCCTTATACATGGAAATTGTATTGATAAGGTAACATAATTAGATTGGGTGTGATTAATACTAATTGTGCAAGTTTCCTAATTAGATTAGGAAATAATATTAACATTCTATTAGTCCTCTAGATGGTATAGGAAACACGCCTGGATGAATTTTGATTACGTATTCAGGTTGTCCTGAGCTATCCTACGAGGAACTGGGCCCAAGTGGCATTCTCGACTCGCAGGATAGGATGGTGGTCAGGTCAGGATGGCTGTGCCTCTTGATTGGTGCTACTTGATGTGGTCATTAAGTCTTGCTCTCATTGATTGAATTTTTTTGTACGTATCAGTTGCCCCCCACTTCTAAGGCTAAATTGGTGCTTTATCAAATAAGGCTTAGAAATTGGTACAAGTTGGGATAACTGCTCGGTATTGGACTAGTTGCTTTGGTGATCGGATCAACATCCCACTTTGGTTAGCCCAGGAACTTGGGACTAGACTTGCCACGTGGCAACGGGGGCTGGTCTGGTCAGGATCTAATTAGGTTGGTGCTAGGGCAACCAGACCGTCAGAGCTGAACTGAACCATCATGTTGTCATTAAATGTGTGCGTCTTTTCAGATGGCGCTTTAGTTGCCCGGGGTGCCAGCTATCAGGCACTTAGGAGGGAAGTCTTTCAGGTCGTTGGATCTGGGATCATCTGGACCATTCGTGCAGTCTATATATGAGGCACTTAGGCATTTTTTCACTCCTACTGTCCATAGAGAGGAAATAGCGAGCGGTGCTATAAAAGAAGTTCCTGACTTATCTTCCCGAGCTCCCTTCTACCTACACTTCTTTGTAAGTCCTCACTTTGCCCGTTCTCTGTTCCTTACTCTCTTCTTCCTCCACCCCCTCCCCCTCTTTTTTTTTTTTTTTTTTTTTAATTCTTTCCCTAGCCAGACCAGGGAATAGGAATCTTGTAGGGTTTGTGAGGGAGTGGGACTTCTTTTCCCTTAGGTTCTAATTTTTTTCTTAGGACGGCTGGTTATCCTCTTTTAATAGAATAGTCTGATCAATCAGTGCATTCTAGGCCTGCCCTATCTGAGTACTATTTGACAGTTAGGACTATTTTCTCCCTACCGTTTAAGCTTGTAGATCTTCCTCAATTGTACCTTATGCTAGGGGTTATAGACCCATACTTAAGCCGTCAACTACTTCCCCAACCTATAGCGAGGGCTTTAGATATGCTCTATTCCTCCTTTAACTCTTCCCGATCGGAGGATGTGCAATCGAGATCTGTGAATTTGAGCGTTAGTTTGGATCCCCCCTTCACTAACCCCGTCAGACCACCATAGTGAGGGTAGTATCCTAATTTGAGTGTCTGATGAGGGAACAGGTCAGGAATATTGCGAAGTTTCTGAGTTGAGGGAATCGGGTGGTGAGGCATCGGTCTCGGATAGACCCACCGAGGTTGCCTTTTCTTGCGAGTGGACCCTTAGCAGTCAGCTCATGTCTAACCTGAGCAATCTTGGGGACAAGTATGACATTCCCAGCCAATTTTCACTATTAGTGCCACTTGTCGGGGCTCACCTATACCAGTCGGGTTTTGTAACCCTTTACGAGGACGCGTTCATTGCGGGCCTCCATCTTCCCCTTCACCCACTTGCTCGGGACTTATTGATCTATCTCAGTATTACTCCTGAGCAACTCACCCCCAATGGCTAGAGATTGCTGATGGGGTCCATTCACCTCTGGCCTCAAGTTTGTAAGTGTAAACTTATCCTCCAGGAGTTCCTGTGGACCCATCAATCGTTCCCGTTGCATGGGAAAGTCGGCTTCTTTTCCCTGAGCACTCGGCAAGGGAGAAAGGCACAGGATAAAGCCCTAAGTAACAACAAGGGATGGAAGAAGAAATTCTTCCATGTGTCATCCCTCGGGCTCAGTGAGGAGGCTTCGGCCATTCCACTGAGAACCGCCTGGGCGGGCGAGTTAAGGAGTAAGCTCAAGTCTTAAGTCTACATTTTTTTTGTGCTTCAGTACGGACTGACAATTTTTGTTTTGCAGTGGGTGCTATCGACCCACCGAACCTCCCGAACAATGCCAAGAAAGAATAAGGGCATTGGCCAGGGAACCTGTCAACATTGGTGATGTGCTAACCCGGACGGGAGCCCGGAAGGTTACCTACGAGCCCAAAAAATTTACCTACGCTAGTTTTTCCACCTATCATTCCTAGTATGTTGCTGGTTCTTGTGTCCTCGTTATTGCCTCTTTATCCTCTCCTATATTTTACTAACTCGTCTCTTTTCTTGGTTCTATAGGCATGGCTCCCAGGAAATATCTCAATGCCCTAAGGGAGAAAGAGGCCGCCGCCGCTACCCGGGTGGGGTAGAAAAGAAAGCAGGCAGCTGTAAAGCCTATTGTTGGCGGTCAACAACTCAGGCGGTTAAGGAAGGGACCGAGATAGTACCCGGGCAAGTTGTCCGTTCCTAGGGTCGAGGTAGTTTTGGCTACTGAAACCTCAGTCGCTCATTGGGTGGCTCTACATCCTCTCCCACTTTATAATTAACTTGCCCTCTCCTTTTCCATTTTTTGGATCTTCTTCATTTATGATGGCCGACTAGTTTCTATTTTCCTTTTTCCAGGTTGGTTGTATAGCCGCCAGGGCTGAGTCCTCCCTACTTGGTCTAGCTAAGAGGGCAGCTACCATTGAGGCTGCTCTTTCAAAGGAGAGGGCAGTGCTAGAGTCCAAGAAGTCAGCCCTAGCCTAGAGAAAGACAAGGTAAAAGGGGCTGGGCCTGAGCTTGGGAACAGCTCAGGCAGAGTTGGAGACCATGCAGGCAGAGCTAGAGACCACCCAGGAGGGCTTCAAGGCTATAGAGACTGAGAAAAAGGCCTTGGCTGAAGCAATACCCGCTCGGGAAGAAGCGAAGAAGGTTGCAGTGGACGATTTTGATGCCGATTTCTTCCAGGGTTACGTGGACATAAAGAGAAGGGTGGCCAAAGATCATCCCGAGTGGGATCTCACTACTTACACAAGAGTGGAGTCTGAATTTTGGGACATGGATTCCCCCGCTACGAATGAGGTTGTCGCTCGATAGAAGGCTCCTGTTGAAGAGGTCGGGAAGAATGAGGATGAGATAGTCATCATAGATGATCCTCAGCAATGAACTTGCTAGAAAAACAAGGAGGCATACTGCCAGGCAAAAGAAGGCAGTGAAGATTTTCCAAGGCTTGTTTCTGGACCACTCCCACCTGTTGCTCCCGACCTATTTTTTATTTGTACATATATGAATTTATCTTTTTGTTTTGGGTAGCTACAATAATTGCCCCCTAGACATTGTACTTTTTCTGAGCTAGTAATGATAAAGGCCCCTCGAGGTCACTTTTTGCATTAACTGTTGATCATACTTTGTACTTTTATTACTTGTTTATATGTAATTGCCCGTGTCTGACCAGTTGTTAGCCTCGTTAAGACCCTACTTTGGAAAAAGGTTTGAAGTAGGGAGCACTCAATCTTTTAGGGACTAGTAGAGCCTGAGAATCGTTCGAGCTATTGGCACAGAATGTTCTTAGTCTATAGATCTCAGTTGGGGCAGGGTTTTGAAACTGCCTCAAGGCTTATACCTAGGGAGTTCTTGAGTCCAGTGTGTATTCGCTTCGCATGGTAAGTGCTTTGGGGGAATAACTCAAAGTTTTACTTGGTTAATCCTGACCCTTATAACTGATGTGATTGACACGAATATTTTTCTGTGCGCTCTTGTGCAACACCCAAGTGTAGGTGATCGTGCAAGTAGTAAACTAGATTAAGTCCAGGTCGATCCCACAGGGAAGGATGAGAATTAACTAACCTAGATTAGACTCAAACAGAAAAGAAAATTCAATATTTTGGAAAAAGTGTAGAACACAAAGTTCTACAATTAACAACTATTAAAATTAAAAGCAACTAAGCTAAATTAACTAATGATTACTATTTAACGAAAGCGAAATTTTAAAAATGATTTTACTTAATGAAAGGAAGTGTTGGGATCACGCGAATCCACTGTGACCTAGCCATCTACCATGCAATTGCAATTTCAGCTCAATGAAATACATCTAATACAGAATCCCGTACTTCTCTAAGGATCTAGAATCAATAGCCCTTTCACGACCGGGACTATATCATGTCAATTAAGTTTGAAATACAAGAAAGCGGTATAATTCAATAGTTAAGACTCGCACCTACAATGGTGTTAGCATTGAGGGTGGTTTGCAAAATATATTGAAAGAAAATGCCTTAAGGCCTTAAGTTCAAAGATTGTTTTGACAAACTGAGCATTTGGGGACAGTTTGATAACAAATCCTTAAAATAGAACGTCTTGGAATAATGCATTGGGAGTACTCAAGAATCTGACTGTTCGATCGATCGATGCGCTTTCGATCGATCGACAATCATCTTCCCTCGATCGATCGAAATGTCTTCGATCGATCGACTATATCTCTGCATCGATCGATCGAAATAACTCCGATCGATCGAACACAGGTGTTATTCTGATGCATGGAAGAGGCCTGAAAATCACAGTTTCATCGCGATTTCCCAACCATGGACTACTCAGACATGGTCTGGAGTGTCCCAGATGCGTTCTTAACGTAAAAATTCATTAAGGTGACATTTGGTTTTGAGATTTTCATTAAAACTATGAAAACTTGAGATTTGAATGTATTAAACATGCAAAGCAATAAGATTAACACTAAATCACGATTAACTAATTGCAGTATGTAAGTAAACAATCACTAAGTAACCTGGAACAAAGAACTTGTATATAAACTATGATAATCCAATGCTAGCAATGTGTAACCTTGAGTAATAACCTACAAAACCATAAAGATCTCTCCTCTCTCTATGAAAACTGATAGAAAAACAATTAGGCGTCCCTCTGGACGCTTACAAAATGAGTTTATATAATAAAACCTCATGCTAGGGTTAACAATCCCGTCTTTTGCTGCGTGCGCGTATTCTGCTAAAAGGCATGTTCGATCGATCGAAAAACTCTCGATCGATTGAACTTCTGGGTTATTCGATCGCTTGAGAAAAGTTAGATCGATCGAGACCTCGATCGCTTGAGAGGACCTCGATCGATCGGGCTTCAGTTTTCACTTTGAATTATCTTCATTAAAGCCAATCACTCCCTTTTATCCTGCTCAATCAATTATTCACATAGCGACAGTAATCTGCAAAAATCAAAGCTAAAACACACAACTTATCATAGATTAATCGTAGTGTGTATAACTGATATTGTAACTCAAATCGCAGATAAATGAGAGAATTGTGAACTAAATTAATGTATTTTCTTCTTTTAGCGCGGTTGTATTTTACAAATACCCCCGCTTGTCAGTGATCTCTGGTCATTGTAAGCACTCGGGGTTGTCTAAGGATTTACACTTAGTTGCCCTAAGACCTGTTAATGCTCAGTGTGATTTTTTGTTAGCATATTACTCCCTCCTGCCCCCCAAGCATTTGGTAGAACAAGTGTCATTGGGGTGATTATTGTAGGGAACCGAACTAGAATGCTTGAAGTTCTAGAGTTGATTCCTCTGTTATAGGCCACCTAGGGGATGTATCCCCATTGTAGGTTATGGACCTAAGCAGAGTTAGTGCAGGTGGTGTCGAGGTCTTTTTCCATCTATGGTACGGTGGTCTTAAAGTGCCGAGGGGCTTTGCCCTAGATCTTTACAGCGCCTCGAGTGTGATCTTAGGGTCTTTTTGATGCCTCAGGTGTGAACTCGAGGTCTTTTGGGGTGCCTTGGGTATGATCTGGAGTTCTTTTATTGTTATAAAACATTGGTAAGGAATATTGTTTGCGAGAAAAACAATTCTTTATTTAATTTAAAAAATTAATGTGATTGCTTGGGAAGAGCTACAACTTTTTGAAAAAAACTTAACATCCCTCACCAATCCTGATTTCGAATTACTGATAATACTTTCGCTGATGCTCTACGTTCCAAGGGTGCTGTAGGTCATGTCCTTCTAGTTTTTGTAACCAATAAGTCCCCAGTCGGTTGACTCGGGTGCCTTTATAGGGTCCTTCCCAATCTGGCCCCAACATCCCATAGCTAGTATTCTTGGTGGAATGATTGATTACTTTGAGGACAAGGTCTCCCACTTGGAAGCTGCAGTGCTTTACCCTTTTGTTAAAGTATTGTGAGACTCTCTTTTAGTAGGCTACCATTCTGAGATACGTTTGGTCCCTCTTTTCTTTAACTAAGTCGAGCTTTCCTCTAAAGGCTTCTTCATTTCCCAAGTCGCAGTAGTTTGTCACTCAGTGGGTTGGGAGTTCTAGCTCAGTAGGAACTATTGCCTCGAAGCCATTTATGAGTGAGAATGGAGTCTGCTTGTAGTGGCCCGGGGGGTAATGAGGTAGGCCCATAAGAGGCTCTGTAATTCTTCCTCCTAGAGTCCCTTGGCTTTTTTAAGCCTTATTTTTTTGGATTGTAAAATTGTTCAGTTGGTTACATCTGCTTGTCCATTCGCTTGGGGGTGCTGGGGAGAAGAACAATGATTTGAGATCCCATCGTTCGAACATAATTATTTGAACACCAGTGTGTGGAACTGTCTACCATTATCACTGACCAGAACTCGAGGAACATCGAACCTGCTAAGTATATTCCATTCCACAAAACTTTCCATTTTTCTCTTAGTAATGGTGGCCAATGGCTCGGCCTTGCCCACTTGGTGAAGTAGTCGACTGCTATAACATCAAACTTGACCTAACCCTTGGCGGCCATGGGGAGTGGTCCGACTGTGTTGATACCCCATTGAGCGAACGGCCATGGGCTGAGGATTGTGGTCTATTCTTTCACCGAACAGTGGATCGTGCTTGCGAATCTCTTACATTTATCACACCATCTCATGTAGTCTTTTGAATCCTGGGCTATAGTAGGCCAGTAGTACCCTTGTAGTAGGGCCCTTCTGGACAAGGCCCGACCTCTAATGTGGCTTCCACACACACCCTCGTGAATTTCTTACAGAATTCTCTCAACTTGAGTCAGGTGAATGCATCGGAGGTAGGGAATAGTGAATCCACTCTCGTATAGTACTCTGCTAGCTAGGTGGTACCTTGCCACTCGGTATCTGATTCGTCAGGTATTAGACTTCTCGGGCGGGAGGTTCCTGCTCATGAGGAACGTTACTATTGGGTCCATTTAATTGGGACCTACATCGACAGGGTCTACCTCCATGCCTTCTGAAAGGAACACATTGGGTTCGAGCAGATATTCCACCCTGATTCTCTATAGATTCGATTATGATGATGATGCTAGGTGAGCTAACTGATCGACTTGTGCGTTCTTTTCCCTCGGGATCTGAGTGATAGACATCTCTTTGAGCTCACTGGTAACCTTTCTGATGAAGGACATGTAAGCCACAATACTATCCTCTCTAGCCTCCTATAGCTGCAAGACTTGATTTAGCACCAAATGAGAGTCACTGTGCTCCTTAATATGTCGGGCACCCATTAAGGTAGCCAGTTGCAGCCCAACCAAAAGGGCCTCATACCCTGCCTCGTTGTTGGATGCTTGGAACCCAAACATGAGGTCATACTCGAGCTAGATCCCTACAGGTGTGATTAGGATGATTCCTACCCCGCATCATTTTTTGTTGAAGGTTCCATCTATATAGAGCACCCAGGTCGGTATCCCGGGCTGTAGTTTGGATGATAACTCAGGTAGGGTGGATTCTTCCACCGGGTCCTCTGGGTAGGTAAACTCTGTAAGGAAATCTGCTATGGCCTATCCTTTGATCACTATTCAAGCTTGGTAAAGAACTTCAAATTCTTCTAATTCTAGTGCCCACTTTATGAGTCTCTCGGATGTCTCAGGCCAGCACAGGATTTTGCACAGGGGCTGATCCACGAGGATGACTATGGTGTGAGCCTGAAAATATGGGCGAAGTGACTGGCTTGAAGTAATAACGGTGAAAGTCAGCTTTTCTATGCGCAAATATATGCTTTCTGTGGCTTGAAGTGCTCGATTATTATAGTACACTGGTATTGGATCCTATGTTCTTCTCTGACTAGTGTCGAGCTAACCGCCTGGGGTGATACTGTTAGGTACAAAAAAATTCTTCCTTTGGAATGGGCATTGAGAGTAGAATGGGTAAGGCTCGGTACTTATTGAGTTCCTAAAATGCCTCCTCACACTCTTCTAACCACTCAAAGGTGTTGCGTAGAGTTTTGAAAAATGGCAAACACCGGTTGGTTGCTCGGGATATAAATCTATTTAATGCTACCACCCATCCTATTATATTCTGAACTGCCTTGGTTGATCTGGGTGACTGCATACTAATAATGGCCTGAATTTTCTTCGAGTTAGCCTCGATTCCCCGTCTGCTGACTAAGTGCCCCAGGATCTTCCTGTAGGAGACGCCAAATGCGCACTTCGCTAGATTCAACTTCATTTGAAATCTTCTAAGGATAGTGAATGCCCTAGCCAGGTGTTTGAGATGGTCAGGCTTATCCCAGCTCCTAACTAAGAGGTCATCTATGTATACTTCCATAGTCTTTCCGATCAAGTCCCTGAACATATGATTGACCAAGCGCTGGTAGGTCGCTCCCGTGTTCTTGAGTCTGAAGGGCATTACCTTATAGTAATATGTTCTCTAGTCGGTAATGAAGGAGGACCTTTCTTCATCACCGGGGTATATACAGATCTTGGTATACACTGAGTAAGCATCCATGAAGTAAATGAGTGAGTGGCATGCCGATGCATCTACCAGGAGATCTATCCGGGGTAATGGGTAGCAATCTTTAGGGCAGACATTGTTTACGTTGGTAAAATCTACGCAGAGTCCCCACTTTTCCTTACTCTTCTTGACTAAAACAACATTAGCTAGCCAGTCGGGGTACTGTACTTTACGGACTAACTTTGCTTTAGGGAGTTTCCCAATTTCCTATCGCATCGCTTCCTATCTTTCAGGGGCCATTTCCTTCCTCTTTTGCCTAACTGGACGAAAGCTCGAATCAATATTGAGTCAGTGGGACATGACCCGAGGATTAACTCCAGGCATATCTTTATGGCTCTACGCAAAGACTTCTTGATTCCATCTCAAAAATTGGACTAACTTTTCCCAGAGTTTGGGATCAAGGAGAGAACCCACATTGACATATCAGTCGGGAAGCTGGGGATCTAGGATCACTTGGTTAAGTTCTTCAACCAGGCTAACTTCATCCCTGTTGTCCCTTGGATCTATCTCCTCAACATGCAATGCTTTAGCAATTGCCTCTGTGCGCAAGGAACTATAGAACCCCATTTTGTCGGCTATCAGATTTAGGAGACGCATAGCTTGGTAGTTCACAATGATCGAAAAGACTCAAAAAGGACTCCTGAAAGTTAGTTCTATCTCTCAAAATGCTCAGAATGACCAAAATACCCCTGAAATCCCGAACACTCCCGAATTCGGACCAAATGTTCTAAAAATGAGCTATGTCATAAGAAAAATAATAAAATGAGTTCTAAAGCAAGACCGGAAGAAATCGTCGGCTCTTAGAGACCCCCGGAAGTCCCGAAAGTTCCTAGAAAGTCCCCGTTGACCGGTTTAACCAATGTTTGACCAAGGTTTGACCCAAATCGTCCAAATTCGCCGAAAAGTTTTGGAATCATTCTAGATCATGTGGAAAGTATTAAAATGAGTTTTAAAAGAAAACTGAACGAAAACATCAGCTCCTGGGAGCTCTCAGAGGTTTCCAGAATTTCCCGAGAATCCCAAGTTTGACCAGTTTGACCAAAAGTTGACTTTAAAACCGGAGCACCGTATCATTTTTCAAATATTTTTCATAGATACTAGAGGTCAATAGCTTTCCAACAGTATGTTGCACATAATTTTTGGATTTAAAACGAATTTATTATGAATTTTCGAAGGTGAAAAAGGTGATCAAATCAGCTTTTATCGCGAATACCGCAAAACTTTTCAAGGTGACCTATCTCCGAACTATTTTTTATGTAAATTAGACTCCATTGCCTTTCCAACGGTATATCACAACCTCAATTTGGAGTTTGTATGCATTTTCTGTGAATTTCGGACGAAATAGGGCCTTTTCGCGAATGCCGGAATCTCCGGGGGCCTAAAAAGGATTATTTGGAAGAATGAGGAGCAGTGACGCCGCGGCACTGGCCCACTACCGCGCGGTACAGGTCCAGTGCCGCGGCAGCACTCTCCCCCAGAATGGTCCATTTTTTAATTTCTTGTGGGGGGTTCATTTTGATTAATTGGAAACCAAAACGACGTAGTTCTATGTTCACAGATGTTTGAGACCAATGAGAGTACTTCTAAAATCCTAAAACCACCCCAAATTGGCCTATATAAACCCCCCTTGACTTCTCACTTTGGGGGTGTCAAATGCAAGCTTTGAAAAGTTTTAGAGAGAAAGTTGTAGAGATAAGGTTAGAGTAGAGAGAAAAGAAGCTGCTTCTTTGATTTCCAAACAAGAGAGTGAGTTCTAAACTTTGTTTTTACATCATTACTTCTATTTAATTCATATTCATTACATCCAACCACCATTTTAGTGAGCATTTAAGAGAGAGGAAGCTATTTCCATGTCCAATGTCACCACATATGAGTAAAACACCAAGCTACAAGTCCAATATATCATTGAATATCATCGATTGATTGTTTATATACTTGTTTGCTTACTTTGTTGTTCATCTTCTCCTATCTCATTTCTTTTTTGTTTTCTTTATTTACTTACTAGTCTATCATCATCTAGATGATGACATGAAGTTTGAGGTGAGTGAATCCTTATGGATAGTAGCTCTTGACCTCAAAAACATGTTTGATAGATGATGATTTCAACTCTAATACATTCCTATGATTCATGAAGTTGTCTTTAAAATGGAAATAATACTTTCCAATAATCTTGGAGGTTCTTGATGTGAGTCAAATGTTGACATTTTAAGTGGTTATAATCTTCATTAAGTATTGAAAATATGTTTTCAAAACCCCCATTTCAAAACCCCCCTCTTAAACCCCTCATTTTGATTTCAAGAAATAAACCTTGTTTTCTCATAACCTTCAAAACAGTGAGTCATTTAACTTTAAAGAATTATTTTGAGTTCAATACTCAATATATAAATACAAGACCACTTAGAAAGTCTTTCCAACTCATTATAGAACACCCATAATTTTTGGCTTGACTTGGAAGCACTTGAAAGGGGTCCATTTTTGTTCAAACATTCCGTCTAAACATTCTGCCTTTGCTGTCACAGCAGCTAGGTTGACTTTCAACTTATTTTACAGAAAACCTTTCCAAAACGAGTGGTCCCAACTTATCTTTCCATTGATCTTGAATGTCATAGGGAACTTTGTCTATAATATGGGCCTCTAGATGTTTTGTTTTCATTTTCTAAGATTTTCTAACATTTCAGACTATAGTACGGACTCTGTTTCTGTATTACCTCTATTGTTTATATGATTTCTCTCAATCTGTGATAGTTATTGAGGATTGGCTTTTTGATTTGTGTTCTAGACACACTAAGTATGATCTCCATAAAAAATCATTCATTGAAAACATTCCTAACCCCTCTTTTCAAATTCCAAAAGATCATGTTACTATTCTGTGCACTATTCATAGCAAGCACACTTTTACTTTCATTCTTTGATTTGATGCTTATATAGACTTCAAATTAGTTCATATCTTAGGAAGTGGTTCATAATATATTTGTACATATTCCATGATGATTTCCTCCATGCATTCATTCATGTTTTAGACTTCTAAGTCACTTTAGAAAGTCCATGTACACAAACACACTACAACCTTTGCACATTCTAGGATCATACATTGCATCCATGAAAGATTTGGGGCTTTTGTGGCTCCTTATCTAAGAAGATTATAAGGAATGAGTTGGATCATACTTCCATACTTTCCCTCGATCTAATCTTACTTTCTCATCCGTCCTGGGGATCGAGAGGTCTTCTTTCCTCAAGGATTAACATGCATCATTCTAGTTTTCTAAGCATATTTTGATTTATTTGATTATTTGTTTCAAGAACAACTCATGTCCCCTTAGATTAGGAAAACTTTATTACTTGATATGTGATTAGATGATTTTTCCTAGGTTTGTTCATGTGATCTTTCACTTTGCATTGGCTTGTTCACTTTGCATTGTGTGATACTTAGCTTAGATCTTATGAATGATATTTTATCTTTAGATCTTCCATTTCATATTTTCTTATGTGATGTAATATACTATCATAGTATTAATTGCCGAACCATACATAGTACAAGATGATTATTTGGATGCTAATTGAGGCCCGTTGAAAGACGGGGCAAGTTGAGGGTGTTTTAGTCGCGTCAAAGGCTCCTTCCTCTCTCGTACCAAAACCCCGAGCCAAGTTCTTTGGTTATGAAGGGCGGTGCCCTTTATCCATTTGGGTGAGTCAAAATTAGGTTTCTTGGTTCCTTAAAGACCAAGTGGCGACTCTGTATCTGTTTTCAACAGAACTTTTCTTTTCCTTTCAAAGCAATCTCAAAACAAACTAAAAAGAGTGGATGAGCGATTCAGCATGCCCACAATCTGGCGACTCCACTGGGGATTTTTATTTTAAAAAATATAATATAGAGGTTTGATTCATAAGAAGCATTCTTAAAATCATCATTTTACTGTGTCTGGTTCACCGCATTGCACTCTTGCATTTCCCCCCCTCCGACAATGTCTGAAATGCGGTGTTGACATTGTTCAGGTCTTGCTGTGCCAGGGCATAAGTCACCGTTGATACTGTACCTTCCAAGGTATATCAAAAAGATTAAACACTTCCGTACTGTCTCTCTGACGGTATATTGGAACTCTCGTCAATGGACCCTCTGTGACTAAACCCAGCCTTGGCATATAGATTCCTGTAGAACCTTTCATAGGACTGTTCATTTATCTTTTCAAATAGGATAATATGATATAGCTGTTGTATGCCTTGGTGGGATTACCTGGGCGGTGCAGACGCTTATGTGGCATGAGGCAGAACCTCTTTCTTATGATTCCCAAGGCAATCACTCACATATGATCACATTGAGTTGACCTGCCTAGGCACCATGACAAGGATGTCTGCTCCATGCTCACAAAGATATACACCGCAAACCTTGTCTGTCGGTCCTAAGACATAGGAGTATGAAAACCCGCTAGACAGTATTATCACCATCATCACATATCAACCTGTTTCTCCCAGGAACTCTGCCCAGATATCCCAGATATAACCATATTAACCAATTTCTCTCAGAAACTCTGTCCAGATATCCCAGATATAATTTTATCAACCAATTTCTCCCAGAAACTCAGTCTGAACCAACCAGAAATGCCTTGATATGCCAGTTTCTCTCAGAAACATTGTCCAAACCAACCAGAAATTCCTAGATATGCAAGTTTCTCTCGAAAACTCTATCTAAATCAACCAGAAATGCCCAGTCTCTCCTAGAAGCCTTCATAAAACCCTGGAAACCCCTATTATCCCTTGGTGATCATACTGGAAAGTAAAGTTGGCACACTCTATATTGTTAGGACCTTATTTGTTTAACTACTATCTATTAGAAATATGAGCATCATATAGATTAGGGCTTATATCGGCGTGCTTATCTCATTTGCATGCACCATTCCTATCGATCTGCACGCACTGTTTTAGTCAGGCTGTACACCAGTCAGTCCACATCTGTTAACATTACTATCATTTGTCTATGTAAAGTCATCACTGTCAGAATTTGATACAAATCCTCTCGAATCTGTAGGGTCACTATAGATTCTCAAAGCCAACAGCTGGGATCATCGTCTAGGGTCAGAAATTCAGATAATCGTTTGGTTAGAATTAGCCCAACAAGTTATTTCAGCATGAATAAGGAAGACCTAGAAAACAAGGTCATCGAATTGGGAGATAAGCCAGCAATCTGATAGCATAGCCCAGGTCCTGATGTTTGTGGAAGAACTGAAACAACAACGACATTAGTGTCCCCCTGAGTTCCCACCACCACCGTTCGGATTCATACCGCATCCCGAGAATAATATAGAAGAAGACTGGTTTCAAGGGGCCCCGCCACCCGCATATGAGAAAAAGTTCCAAGAGAAAATGGACAAAGTCGACAAGCTGGAAAGCATATTGAGGAAGAGTAAAGGGGTTGATGATTACATGCTAGACTTGGAAGGACTTTTTGAGTCCGTTAAGCTAAAGCTGCCGGAAAACTTCAAGATGCCTGCCATTGACCGTTTTGATGGAACCGGAAATCCGAAGAGCCATGTAAAGTTGTGTATGAACATTTTTCAATCAATGGGCTGCACTTATGAGCACATTGCAATGATGTTCCCACAAACTCTCTTGAAGTCTGCACTATCATGGTTCCTTACCTTGGAAGCTTCCAAAACTCGGGCATGGGAAGACATATTTCGGGTATTCGTTGATCACTATTCCTACAACCAAGAACTTAATGTCACTATCAGTGATTTGGAAACAACCCGACAGAACAACAATGAATCATTTGCCGCATTTCTGAGCAAATGGAGGAATAAAGTAGCCCAAATGACCCACCGGTCGATTGAAAAGGAACAGGTAAGGATGCTAATCCGGAATCTGAAAAAGGCCCAACTACTCTTGCAATCCTCCGGATGTCAATGCCCTTAGCAGTCAACCTATGGCTTACCCTCCCAGGCCGTACCAACCTCCCAACCAAGCTAACTCCTCCAATCGCCCTTTCCCGAGTCAGTCAAAAAGGCCCAACTACTCTTGTAATCCTCCGAATGTCAATTCCCTTAGCAATCAACCTATGCCTTAGATCGCCTCCTTAAAAAAGTGCACCTCCAACTACTCTAACCTCGAAATACCTTGCTCCCGCCGAACTGCAATATGTCCAAAAAATGCACCTACCACCAAGCCCCTGGCCACAACACCGATGATTGCATGCGCCTTCGCCATGATATCCAAGACCTCATTGACCAGAATATCATTGAGCCACCTCCAAAGAAGCCCCATATCACTTAAAATCCTCTACCAAACCACCAAAATATCAGCCTCATTGAGTCCAACCGTGTATCCTTCAACCCTGCTACTTATGTCACCCCCTTAGGTCAACCTTTACCCTCATTGACATCCCAGAATCTGTGGGAATTCATCTTATTGAAGGAGGCGATGATGAGTGGCAGCAACAGCTAGCTGATGAACAAGATATATTCTTCTTGGAAGAACACGATCTAGGGGTAGTGGACCTCAAATGGTATGATGCCAACAATGAAAGTTATGCTTCTATCTGGAACGAGCTGAAGAAACCATTTGTGGGAACATATTGTGCCTGGTTTGAAGAAGATGGGACTGTAGAAGGGGCTACTCCTGCCGAGGTTGATCATCTGACTAGGTCAGGCCGTCATTATTAGCCTCCACAGCCTACCACTGAAGCAATTGAAAAAAGTCTGGTCAAAGACAAGGGAAAGGGAAAAATGGATGAGTTCATCGAAGAAGACAATGAGTTGATAAAGCAGTTGAAGAAAACCCAAGCAGATCTCTCGATGTGGGACATAATGGTAACATCCTACAAGCATAGGCAAGCTATGTTGAATGCCTTGGCTGAAATTGAGGTCCCCATCGACGCTGCACCTAAAGACATGGTGGCTTTCTTGGGCGCACTCACCCTTGACCCAATCATTACATTTTCTGATAAAGACCTACCGCCAGAAGGGTCTACACATAACAAAGCTTTCTACATAACTATTGGATGTAAGGGACAATAGGTGCCATTCTGTCTAGTCGATACAGGCTCCGCCCTGAATGTTTGTGCTCTAAGGACTGCCACCGCCTTGGGGGTCAATATCCTTGACATCACACCATCTGTGTAATCCGTGAGGGCCTACAATAATACCAAGAGAAATGTGATGGGGACTGTTTCTCTCCAAATCTGAGTAGGATCTTTGGTTAGCACTAAAATCTTTCAAGTTATGGACATACCTGCCTCGTTTAATTTGTTGATCAAAAGGCCCTGGCTGCATGTCAACGAAGCTGTATCATCCACTGTGCATCAAATGATCAAGTACATTCATGAGAAGGAGGTGAAAATCATCCTCGGCAATAGTTGGGGTAATGAAGCTTTTCCAAACTACGCTCCCATCTTTGAAATCCAAATACCTGAGCTCGAAGAAGGAGAAATGGGGGGATTCTTCATTGAAGAAGTCCACATGATCAATGATGAAGCCAGGTTTCCCGAGATTCACTATGCAGTTGTCAACATCGTCTGCAAAATGAACTACTTCCCTGGAATGGGATTGGGCCGACACCAGTAAGGGATTCGTGAGTCCCCTCAGATCAAGGGGCAATAAGGCACTTTTGGGTTGGGGTACAAGCCCACTGAAGAAGACGTCGAGCTATAGAGGCCATGGAAGAAAAGAGTGAGGAGTCTCCCACCATACCTCAAAACCTTGAATGGGCAATTCATCAAAGAAGGGGATGATTTCCCCTATTTTGGGTTCCCAAAACCTTGGATCCACCAGGCCACTGGAAAAAGGTACCTCGGGCTGGAAATCTTCGCTAACTGCGAAAAGCCCCCCTATCAAGATCCGTTCTATCCTGAAGAAATTGAGAAAACCCCAGAGGAAGACTGGTTGGAGTATCTGGACACTGAAGCCATCGAGAAAATGTGGGAAGAGTTCACCGAAGAAAAGGAAGAAAAGAGGGCCAAGAGCCAAGATGATCAGATCAAGCTAACTGAGGAGGGTCTGAGCAACCAGGTTGTAGAGTCATCTGTCTCCCCATCCCCTGTTCCCTCATAGTCTGTACTACCAATTATCGAGTCTATTCCAGAGTCGGTTGATGTAAGCCCACCACTGTCTAATATAATTACTCCACCAGTCATGAATGAAATGAAAGACAATTCTGTTTATTCCTCTGTGTCTAATACTTATGAATGCACAGATCCCTTCGAGATTCTCCCAATTGAACTTAAGTAACTAATTGAAAAATCACCTGCTTATGAAATAATCGAAGATACTTTATCGGTTAACCTAGGTGAAATAGATAATCCATAAATTGTGTAAATTGGCTCAACTCTGAATAAAAAAGAAAAAGAAAAATTGACTCTCTTGCTAAAAGAATTCAAAGATGTTATTGCTTTGCCTGGGGTCGATCTCGACATCGTCCAACATCGCATTTTCCTCCTTCCCAATTCTAAACCCGTCAAGCAGAAACTTAGGCGCATGAGACCAGAATGGGCACTCAAGGTCAAAGGAGAAGTGGAGAAATAATTAAAGGCAGGGTTCATCATTGTTACCGAGTATCCAGAATGGGTTGCCAACATCCTGCCAGTCCCCAAAAAGGATGGAAAAGTTTGTGTGTGCGTCGACTTCCGTGATCTAAACAAAGCCCGTCTTAAGGATGACTTCCCGCTTCCCCAAATTGATGTCTTAGTGGATAACACCTCAGGACATGAGCTACTATCATTTATGGATGGTTTTTCAGGGTACAATCAGATTCTAATGGCGCTAGAAGATCGGAAAAAGATGACATTCACCACACCTTGGGGAACCTATTGTTATAGACTAATGCCTTTTTGACTCAAGAATGCTGGAGCAACCTACCAAAGAGCTGCCACCACTCTGCTACATGACATGATTCACAAGGAAGTAGAAGTGTACATAGATGACATGATCGTGAAGTCCAAGGACAGAGAAGGACACTTAGTGGCACTGGAAATTTTTTTTGAAAGGTTGCACAAATGCAAGATGAGGTTGAATCCAAAGAAATGCACTTTCGGTGTGACCTCCGGTAAGCTCCTGGGTTTTCTCATCACACAAAGGGGGATAAAGGTGGTTCCTTCTAAAATCAAGGCAATCCTAGAAATGGCACCACCACGGAATGAAAAAGAAGTGAGAGGGTTTCTCGGAAGAATCCAATTTATCAGCCGCTTCATCTCCAAACTCACA
This sequence comes from Hydrangea macrophylla, assembly GCA_033977485.1. Taxonomy (NCBI): domain Eukaryota; kingdom Viridiplantae; phylum Streptophyta; class Magnoliopsida; order Cornales; family Hydrangeaceae; genus Hydrangea; species Hydrangea macrophylla. The sequence continues at coordinate 34,315,697 of CM066988.1, forward strand.
ACTACATGTGATCCTTTGTTTCGATTACTGAGAAAAGGAGAGAAGTTCCAATGGGATGACCAATGCCAAGCCGCCTTCGACAAAATAAAAACCTACCTCCAAAAACCACCCGTCCTTTCACCACCAACCCCTCATAAGCCTTTGCTTCTTTACCTATCTATTTTCGAGAATGCCATGGGATGCATGCTAGCCCAAGAAGGAGAAGAAAGCCACTCCAAAAAGCCATATATTACCATAGCAAGAGGATGACTGGGTATGAGCTCAACGACTCTACCCTCGAAAAAACATGTTGGGCCTTGGTTTGGTGTACTCACCGTCTGAGGCACTAAATGCTGGCCTTCCTAGTTGTGCTCATATCCCGCATGGATCCTCTAAAATACCTCCATGAAAAACCCACCCTGACTGGTCGTGTATCCCGTTGGTTACTTCTGCTGTCCGAATTCGATATCAAGTATGTGATAAGCAAATCGGTAAAAGGGAGAACTATAGCTGAACATCTTGCTGAACACACCATTGATTCTGAAGTAAATGGAGATTTTCCGTTCCGGGACGAGAATATCATGGAAATAAAGGAAGAACAGTGAAAGTTGTACTTTGATGGAGCAGCCAACATGAAAGGCTACGGAGTAGGAATGATTCTAGTGTCACTAAATGGGGACCACACCCCACTGGCAGTCAAGCTCAATTATAACTCAACCAACAACATTGCTGAATACAAGGCATGTATTCTGGGGATGGAAGCAGCCATAGAACTAAAAGTTTAGAAGTTGGATGTCTTCGGAGATTCAAACCTCATTATATCACAAGCTAGAGGAGAATGGAAAGTGAAAGAAGAAAGGTTGAAGCCCTATCATGATCATCTCGATGGACTCAAGAGACAGTTTAGGAACATCACATTCTTCTACTTGCCAAGGTAAGAGAACCAGCTAGCAGATTCATTGGCTGCCTTAGCCTCCATGATCAAAATTCCCGTGGGAGTAAAGATGATGCCTTTGGTAATTAAGCAAAGATACAAGCCTTCATTCAATATGGTTGCCGCAATCGGAGAAGAAGAGAACGAAACACCATGGTACTATGATGTTTGGGACTTCATAGAAAAGGGGGCATATCCCATAGAATCTTTTGAGAAAGACAAAAGAGCAATTCGAAGGTTCGCAACACAGTTCATCATTTGTGGGGGAAAATTGTTGAAGAAAGGATACAATGGTCACAATCTAACTTGCCTGTTCGGGAAGTGCGCCGGAAGAATGATGGAAGAAATACACGAAGGGGTGTGCGGTCCACACATGAATGGTCACATGCTACCCAGAAAGAACGTAAGACAAGGGTACTACTGGACGACATTGGACAAAGATTGTTGTGAATACGTGAGAAGGTGCCACAAGTGCCAGATCCACGCAAACATGATGCATGTACCACCATCTCTGCTCTATAGTATAACCTCCCCATGGCCATTCTCGACTTGGGAGTTGATATCGTTGGCGAAATCATCCCGAAGCCCACAAATGGGAACCGATACATTTTGGTGGCCATTGACTACTTCACAAAATGGATAGAAGCCGCATCCTACAGCAAATTCGGAACCAAGGAAGTAGCCAAGTTCATCAAGAAGAACCTCATCTATCGCTATGGAGTCCCCCATGAGATTATTTCAGATAATGGTAGTCATTTCAAAGCTAAAGTCAGGGATCTATTTGAGGAATACAAAATCACTTATCACAGGTCGTCACCATACAAGCTGCAAACTAATGGGGCAGTCGAAGCTGCAAACAAGAATGTCAAGGCCATACTGCAGAAACGGCCCATACCTACAAAGACTGGCACAAAAAGCTACCGTTCGCACTTTGGGGATACAGAACATTGATAAGGACGTCCACAGGAGCAACTCCTTACTCACTAGTATATGGAATGGAAGCAGTACTTCCAGTCGAGATAGAACTACAATCCCTGCGCATGATGGCAGAATGTGAAATTTCGGAATCAGATTGGTTAAGGGAAAGGTACGAAGAATTCCCTCTCATAGATGAAAAGTGTCTAGTGGCAGTTGACCATGTCCGAATCTATCAAAAGAGGATAGCCTGTGCTTTCAACAAAAGGGTTCGTCCGAGGAAAATTGTCAAGGGTGACCTTGACCTTGGAATTACGAGCCCCGATCTTTGATCCAAGCGGAAAGTTCAAACCCAAATGGGTTGGCCCTTATATCATAAAAACTATCCTTTCTAGAGGAACAACCTACCTCATGGACCTCGATGTTGCCGAATTCAAAGAACCAATCAGCATGAATCACCTCAAAAAGTACTATGCTTGACCATTCCCCAAGAACCAATTTTCTTTCAAGCTTTGGCCTGAACTATGCTCGACCTGATTCCCACTCGGGGATACGTAGGCAACTACATCAGTTCAGTCGACACCATCATAATCAACCCCTTTTCTTTCAAGACTTTAGCCCAAACTACGTTGGACCTGATCCCTGTTCGGGGTTACGTAGGCAGACTTTCAAAAAAAAGAAAAGAAAGATGGCTCTCTAGTTCGAAAATCTGAAAGGACGCCTAGACAAAAGTTAGAGTTAAATCCAAAGTAAGCAATAACAAAAGAGAGAAAAGAGCTCGCTAGGTCACCTAACTGGCGCCTAGGCAAAATTATGAGCGTGAGAAAAATAAAGTCACAGTCCTTACCATAACCCAGAAATCACCCTTCACACTAGGGGCAAACTTCGACCACCTACCTTGTTTGCCTGAACCTCTTCTAAACTAGGGGTAAACGTCGGTCATCTACCTCGTTTGCCTCACAACCATACATATCCCAAACTAGGGGCAAACTTTGGCAACCCGCCTCGTTTTCCTCTAATCGTCCTAGCATGCCCAAACAAGTACCAAAAGCAAACATCTGATCAAAATCATACTACGAATGTTTTCAGAAAGCCAAATGCATAAAATAAGATTCTCCAAGTAACCAAGGTTCACTGATAAACAAACTTCGAATATTACATAAGCAGGGATAAACGAAAACACAAAAAGCTCTTTCAGAAAGCAATCCAAATATCAAAGACACTTGGAGGAAATAAGCAGAATCAGTCAAATCTAGTTTTATTTTGTGTCTTATATTTCTTCAAAGGTCTCTAGATATAGGCTCTTGCTCGACCGGCCCAGCCCCTGATGAAAGCAGCAATAGTAGTGGCTTTGACTCTGGAAGCAAAGACCCTCTCAATAAACCCTCGGGGGACCTCTTGGACTCGCCCGTACTGTCTAGCTAATCAGCGAGGATGATAGAAAGAGGTCTCTCTTAGATCCATCAGCCACACTCTCTGGTAATCCCCGAGACTAGTGATCACAGCATGAAGGCCCCAACGCCTCACGATCCAGCAAATGTCGGCCTCAGATAAGGCACCCATCATGCCAACCCAATCGGTAGAAGTGTAATGAGGATGAAGCACAACACTGCAGAAGTAATCTGGTGGCACACTACCAGTCCATAATTGAAGGCGCTCGTAGAGCCAAGCTTGTAACACCAAAGGCACCCCAGAAAGAAGAAGTGTTCCATGATTGAAAGCGTGATCCAAACCATTCAGGGTTTCAACAGAACCATGGCCATGGGATTCCTGCTAAATTTCAGCCCAAGGAAAACGTGCAACAAGTTGATAGAAGCACTCGAGAATAGAAAGTGCGAAGTCATGCACAATATCAAAGCGGCCTCGCGGGTAGCATCATATACGCTAGGATTCCCAGGACTAGCATACCGGGCGATGATGGAAGCAATGTCAAGAACATCACTATGAATTAGCCGGCAGAAAATAGTAGTGGAACAGTTTAGGTATTTAGCTAAGTCTCGTGTGGGACTGGGGGTATCAGCAGAAGGGAGAATCAGGTCAGAGTCAGAATCAAAGCCAAGGATAGTGCAGAACTCCTCAAATAGGGGACATATCTCTAGGCCGTTGAAATTGAAGACATGGTTCACCGGGTCCCAGTGGACAATAGCGGCATGCATGAACTCAGTGTTTAGAGCCATCTGGCAAAGAGAGAATAGCTCAGTCAGACCATAGCTGAAGAGGTTGATCCGCTCCACACCATCCGTGATGTTCAGCCAAGCTGTGAGTTGAGCAGGATCATACAATGCCATATTTTCTGTCCTAGCTCTAGCAAATTTCAAAATTTCGGCAGCACCTCCCCGTTTCACAGACTATTCCACCTGCAAAGCAAACACACTCACTATCACAAGGCTGCTCATCGCAGTAACATAAACAATCACAGAATCACAATACATAACCACCAACCAAAGCAAGCACACAACTGTGCCTTCAAACCGAAAACTATCCAGCTCGAAAGGCAAAACATCATAATACTTTGTCAAGGGTGATAAATCATCCTACACATTATCCTACACATTGTCTTACACATTGTCCATCAGTCACATTATTCACTAGTATAACCCAATTAAAAACATGAAATGGAGATAAAAACAAAAATCCCCGCTTAGGAGGCCTCAGTATTCCTCTTCTTCGTCCTCTATCGGGCCACCCAGAGTGTACATCGGCGATGGCCTCCTCCTGCCACCTCTGTACCTCAGCCCGATCCTCGATGAGCCGACACCACCCCCGCCATACTAAATACACAAATAAAATGAAAACAATCAGTAGAGAAACAACCAAAAGTAAAAAAGCGAACTTGAGTCAGAAACTTACCAAGGACGCCATCTGATTAGTGGCAAACTGCCGCATACTGATCGGGAGAGAACAAATTCTATTTATATGCCTTAACGGGCATTTGTTAGTATCTTTTTATCCTGTTTTTGTATATTTTTACTTTGTTTCTATTTTCTGACAGGTTTTGGAAGAAATCAAGTATATCAGGCTAAACAGGGTGAAAAAGCAGAAGAAAAGAAGCTGAAAAAGCCAATTCGCGCGCGAGAATCCAGAAATCACTGGCGCGATCCGCGCGCGTGAGGTGCCAAATGTCGCGCTTGCGCGGCCCGCTCGCTCGATATGTACAAAAAGCAAAGTTGCATATTTCAGTATACTGAAGACTCCTGTGCAAACGAGACTTCCTAACTGCGTCCAGATTGTAAAATATATCAGTTTCAGTTCATTTCGGGTTAAAAAGCTTCCAAAACTTGCCCAAAATCTATATATACCCTATTTTACTTCAATTGAAGGGTTGTTGACAATTATTATACACACAAAATACAACCATACTTTCAGCCATTGAAGGGAAAGAAGCAAGAAGAAGAAGAAGAAGACCAAGGCTTCCCATGGCCTCCTACATCAACTACTTGCTATCTACCGCTTCCATGGACAGCTAGACCTTAGATCTAGGGTTTCAGTGAAACCCTAGTCGAGTAATGGGGAGTATTTTATGCTTTTATTTTAGTTTTATTATGTATGGATGACAGTCACATGTTCCGAGGATTTTTATAAATAAATCGTACTTCTATTGATTAAATCATTGCTTTCAAAGTTTATTCTTGTCTTAAATCTATTTTGACTGTGATGTGCTCAATGATCTATGCTCGCTGTGATTGTTTAGATTATTTACATGTGATGGTGCTTTATTGGTTTGTGCTATCAAGTATCCGAATAATCCATGCCTAGATTAGATGAATTATATCACAACCCTAGTTTAGTGTGGGATAATTCGTGCTAACCGAAGATGGAATATGTTGGTGCTTGAACCATGATTATTCTCTTGACGGAGGAATTGGGCTTGTAACTACAATTCCCCATATTCATCCAACTTAATAAGCTAATTGTATGCATAAATATTCCTATTGTGAAGCTAGTGGTGGAGTTGCAATCCTAGGTTCCCTTTACATATTTACAAAAACACTTTTAATTGCTTTTATAATTTAGATTTACTTTTATTGTTCTTAGTTTTATTAAATCAAATCAAGATCTGTTTTCTCAATTAATTAGATTTAGGTTTTAAAATTAAAGCGCGATAGTTAATCAATCTCTGTGGGTTCGACCTTTACTTCCACACTGCAAATCTTTAGAAAAGTAAAGTATACCTTTATATCTTGATATTGACAACATCAATTTTTGGCGCCGTTGCCGGGAATTGCATTACTACCTTTAGTTTTATAATTTTAGTTTAGTAAATTCGTAAATATTAGATTAGGTTTTTTTTTTCCTTTTCTTATTTTTTTTCATTTTTGTTTCGAGTTACTAACTTTTTATTTTATTTTTGTAGTTTCTCGAGTCATCAAAATTCTAACGTTTCTGAGTGGATTAGCTAATCACATCAAAGGAGCTTACGCAAATAAAAATTAATTCAAGTAAATTGCTTCTTGTGAAACTCGCTTTAAACCACTGTAAGTCAGGGCACTGTGACGCACTATTTGCATTAGTTCAGGGTTAATTGCACTGCATTAGCTAGGAAACCCGGGGTGCTGGGCTTGACGCGGTCATTGCATTACAGGATAATATTCATGCATCATAGTAGTACTGTGTACTTGCTTGTTGTCTTACTTGCGTGATTATTTTTTGTTTTTATTTTAGTCAGTCTTTATTTTAGTTTGTTTTCTTTTTAAGTTTATGTTCGGTACGCGTTCAAATAAACCAGAATTAAAATCTTTCGATCTTGAACTTGAACGTACCCTTAGAATTAGTAAGTTCACAACCCAAGCTTCTAGAGCTGGTTGCAAGACAACGAATCAACGCCGAAACCGTCGTCGTTGTTTGAGGCCGAAATTCAAAGTACCCTTAAACGGTTAAGGAGAACTCGAACTTTTAAAATCGAACCGATTGAAATGGCTGACGAAAATAATGAAAATAACAATAATAACCCTAATATACCGCCACCTCCTCCACTTAAAGATTATTTTATTCCTACGACTTACACGCCACAAGCAAGTATCGAATTACCAGAGGCGACGGCATCTCACTTTGAGATAAAGTCATCTACTATCTCGCTACTTCCATCATTCCATGGCCGTATAAATGAAGATCCATATCAACACTTAGGGGATTTCCAAGATATATGCTCTACTTTAAAAATCCAACATTTCACTGATGATGAATTAAAACTGCGTCTCTTCCCATTCTATTTAAAGGATAAAGCGAAGTATTGGCTTCAGTCACTTGAGCCAAACACAATTAAATCATGGGAAGCCTTACACAACGTATTTTTACAAAAGTTTTTCCCAATCACAAGAACTAATCAGATAAGAAAATCGATAACAAATTTTGTGATGCAAGATGGGAAAACACTTTATGACACGTGGGAAAAATTTAAAGAATTATTACGCTCGTGTCCACATCATCAGGTTCCTAAGTGGCAGTTGATACAGGTCTTTTACGAGGGACTTATTCCCTCTGTCCGTAATACCGTCGATGCCGTTTGTGCGGGTACCTTCCTACACAAAAGCACCGATGAGGCCTGGAAAATATTTGAAACTTTGAGTGAGAATTCGATGCATTAGGCTGTGTCGGTACGTTCTGAGGGGTACCTTCAACCCAAGCGAGAGGTAAAGTTTGAGTCAAGTCAATCAATTGAAATACAAGAATTAAATAGAAAACTTGACCAACTTATGAGGATGGGAATTTGGTCCACTCCACCTTCTTCAGAAGTATGTGCAATATGTTCCGATCCTTCACATTCTATACTTTCATGTCCATCGGTAAGTCAATTTCTGGAATTAGTGGAACAACACATTAATTATATTCAACAATACCCACGAAATAATTATAATTCAACTACTAATAATCCGGACGCGCCATGGAGAAACCATCCGAACTTCTTATGGAAAAATAATAATAATAATCCTAATGAGGCAACTAATTTTCCAAATGCGTATCGACCTCAGTTTCAACCTAATCAATACCAACAACCACCTCCTAATTCGAATCCTTCAAGGGGTAATGCTTTTGAGGAAAAGGTGTTGGCATCCCTTAAGACTATTGAAATGCAAGTACAGGCACAAGCACAAATAGTGCACTCACACACACAATCCATTGCGAAGCTTGAATCCCAAATGGGACAACTAGCTACTGTAGTGAGTCGTAGAAACGAGGGGACGTTGCCTAGTCAAACAATTCAAAACCCTAAGGGACAGTATGAGACTAAGGGGTCGAATGAGCAAGTAAACGCCGTCTCAACTAGGTTGACTACACGAGAAGAAGAGGTGATAGAAATTCCGAATGAGAGTGTGATAGATATGAACATCAACTCTAATACAAAGAAGGGTGAGGATGCGAGCCAAAATAAGAAAGGAAAAGAAACGGCTCTGACTAATCATATACCGAAGTTACCCTTTCCACCTAACGTTAATGAACCGTCAAATTTTCCAAAGAAAGGGTCAAAGGTTGAAGATATACTCGAGGTATTTAAACAAGTTAAAATCAATATTCCATTCCTCGATGCTATTAAACAAATTCCCGCATACGCTAAATGTCTAAAAAACCTATGCACTCAAAAACGTAAATTGCGTAGTCATACTCCGAAAAAGGTCTTCCTCACGAAAAAAGTAAGTTCTATTTTTCAACACTCACCTCCAAAGTATAAGGATCCTGGTACGCCAACTATTTTATGTGTCATAGGTGACACTATCATCCATAGGGCTCTCCTTGACTTAGGAGCTAGTGTTAATCTCTTACCTTATCACGTCTATAAACAACTAGGACTAGGTGAACTTAAGCCTACGGCCGCTACTATTCAATTAGCGGATCGTTCTGTCAAAATACCTAGAGGAATCATCGAGGACTTCTTAGTTAAAGTTGATCAACGTTTTTATCCCGTTGATTTTATGGTCCTTGATACTGAACCTGTCCTAGATGCTAGGAAGCATACCCCTGTTATTCTTGGTCGTCCATTCTTAGCCACCGCTAATGCGCGTGTCAATTGTCGAACGGGGGTGATGAAAGTGTCATTCGGGAACTTGAACTTAAAATTAAACGTGTTTAACGCTGTTGATCAACCTACCAAAGACGATGATTATCTATATATAGAGGGTAGTGAGGTTATACGACAAAATTGAACCTACTAATGCACTACACATGGGTAAGGAAAATAAGATAGTGAGGAATGAGAGGATGAATGCAAATAACCTGGACCCTAACGATGAATTCACTCGAAAGGTTAGAAATCGAATTAAACATGATAAAGGTGATTCGTCAAATGAATTAATTCATAATGATATTATTTCTGCTTACCACAGGGCTCTTCCAGATATCCTTAGGGGTACACAGTCTGATTTACGGCCTCCTTGAATCTTAAGCTAGAACGGTCGAGCTGAAGACGTAAAAGAAAGCGTTTCTTGGGAGGCAACCCAAGCTTTGTTTCGTTTGTTTCTCTTATTTTTGAGTATTTTTGAGTCAGTTGTGGGTCATTCTGGACAGGTTTGGGGGTCGGAGTAAAATTATTTTGCACTTATTTACATTAAAATAAAGAAAAAGAGGAAAAGACCACAGTCGCGCGCGCGACCCGCTCGTGCGACATGTCGCTCGCGCGGACCGCTCGCGCGAGATTCTCCATAGGCAAATTTTTTCAAGTTTTTTTTATGATATATAGCCTCAGTATCACCTCGCGCCACAATTCGCGCGCGCGAGAGGCTCGCTCGAGCGGCCCGATCGCGCGATCTGGGGACTTAGAAATTTTTCTTTTATAAAACATAAAACAAGCTTCTGCTTAAACTCGCGCAAGGATTCGCGCACGCGAGGCTCGCTCGCGCGAGGTTGGGTTTTCTGGTTTTTTTCTTTTGTTCTCTCCCCTCCTATCTCCATACCTGGTCAGTGGTTTTTATACTTTTTGTTTGTTCTTTTAGCCCTGTTTAGGTTCGTCTGTTTTGTTTTTATAAGCTCTGTTTGTTTCTTTTAGTTTTGTTAAGTCTCTTGATTATAGTTTAGATTCTATTATTTTGTGTAAAAAAAAAAATTTCTATCTAAAAAATAAAAAATCTAAATATTTATATATATATATTAGCTGTTATTGTTATTATTCTGTTCTTTTATTCTCTATTATTAAGAAGTAACAGGTAACATTGAACTTTATTGCCATATTCATTTGTGTTCACCTGTTCTATGCTTGTCAAGATTGAGGTATTATCGTTCCTTCTCTACATACTTTCCTTTCTTTTGTTTTATTGTTTCATTGGGGACAATGAAAGGTTTAGGTTTGGGGGTATGCACTCACATGCACATTATAGTTCAATTTTTCAAAATTTTTCGATACTTGTGTTTAAATAAACGATGTTACCGACGTTTTTGCAATTTTAATCCGATACTTCTTAGTATGTAACGTGATTTATTATAGAATGGTAAACAAGAGAATATGTGATTAAATATTTGCTGAAGTCATGATATGACGTTTTAGGTCATGTATTGTTCGAATCGTAGTTTTATATCATAGTTTTGCACACAAACCTATGCACTGCATGTAGTCGCTTGAATACATGTCTAATGTGAACTATAATATGATTCGGATTTCTAGATAACACAAGGTGGAGACTAGACCCGGTGAGATTTTGAGCCTATCTTTTCTTTTTAGAGGGTTATAAATACATTTTGTGTTTGTCGAATTTCATTGAAATAGCACATCTACTTGTTGTGTAGTCTCATTATTCTTGTTTTGGTTGATAGTCAAGTTAAAATGTTTGTTACCATGCTAAATAATCTTCCATTGTAAACATTAAAGAACCATATGACCATAGGACATGATTATAGGCCCTCTTTGTTTATTACCGACCGATAAAAGATAAAATTTCCTTAGTTCGCCCCTTTGAACCGTTGCAATGCCTCTTTTTCTTTGTTCACAATTATCTTCTTTAAAAGCTCCAACTTGATCTACTTGGAGTATACCACTGGAAGAGTGATCAACTTTTAGTAGTATTAAGGCGATGTATTGATGAAGAAGAAGAAAATAAGATGTTATTGGGGTTGTTGCTTGGTATTCGATGAATAATCATTTGAGAAGCGAGAAAAGAAAAAAGGAAAAGAAACAAAAAAAAGAAGAGGAATGAAGAGAAAGAAAAGATGAAAGTTTCTAGAAGAAATGAATGAAAGAAATCGAACATGCCTTACAGTGCCATTCTAAAACTACCTAACAAATCCTTTCTATCCTTTTTCACTGCCTGAGCCACATTACAACCTTTGAAAAGTCCTATTTGATCCTAGGAAACATGGTTTGGATATATTAACGATGGGAGGGGGATTAAAACATGGTAATGATTAATTTTTCTTGATTGTTGGCATCCTATCCATGAGACTACTATTCTTTCGTGTTATGCATTTTTTTTTTCGTGTCGTATGTGAGCGTTATTCGTTTTGAAAATATATTTCCTTTGCTCCCATATATTAGAAAAATTACACCTGTTTTTGAGTGTTTCATTTGAGAGTGTAATTGACATTGTGAGATTCGTAGTCAAGACATAGTTAGATGGTCATCCGAGTTATATTCCAAGTTCATGACATACGCGTGTTCATTTGACTATCATATCACACACGTGCAATTTTATGAGAAATTCTATTGATTTATACGATGCATGTGCTTGAGATTGTTTTTCATGATGTAGATGGACGTTTGATTCCGTTTCTTCTTGTTAGTTATTCTATTTCAAATCATCGTTCTATGATAAGGAGTATTTAATGTTTTGTTTTTCTTTTTAATAAAACTTTTTAAATTTCTAAGTTAATAAAGATGGTTGTGGGTGACTTATTGACGAGAACCCTCACGAGACTTTACTCGTCCGACTAGGAACACCTAGAGGTTTAAAAGGCTTGATGCATACGCTAAATGCAATCGTGATCCATACGAAAATGGAGTAGTAGTTTATTAGTAGTTAGTTTTTATTTTAGTTTTGCTCGAGGACTAGCAAAATGTAGGTTTGGGGGTGTGATCGGGAGAGAACAAATCCTATTTATACGCCTTAATGAGCATTTGTTAGTATCTTTTTATCCTGTTTTTGTATATTTTTACTTCGTTTTCTATTTTCTGACAGGTTTTGGAAGAAATCAAGTATATCAGGCAAAACAGGGTGAAAAAGCAGAAGAAAAGAAGCTGAAAAAGCCAGTTCGCGCGCGAGAATCCAGAAATCGCTCGCGCGATCCGCGCGCGCGAGGTGCCAAATGTCGCGCTCGCGCAGCCCTCTCACGCGATATGTACAAAAAGCAAAGTTACGTATTTCAGTATACTGAAGACTCCTGTGTAAACGAGACATCCTAACTGCGTCCAGATTGTAAAATATATCAGTTTCAGTTCGTTTCAGGTTAAAAAGCTTCCAAAACTTGCCCAAAATCTATATATACCCTATTTTACTTCAATTGAAGGGTTGTTGACAATTATTATACACACAAAATACAACCATACTTTCAGCCATTGAAGGGAGAGAAGCAAGAAGAAGAAGAAGAAGACCAAGGATTCCCATGGCCTCCTACATCAACTACTTGCCATCTACCGCTTCCATGGACAGCTAGACCTTAGATATAGGGTTTCAATGAAACCCTAGTCGAGTAATAGGGAGTATTTTATGCTTTTATTTTAGTTTTATTATGTATGGATGACAGTCACATGTTCCGAGGATTTTTATAAATAAATCGTACTTCTATTGATTAAATCATTGCTTTCAAAGTTTATTCTTGTCTTAGATCTATTTTGACTGTGATGTGCTCAATGATCTATGCTCGCTATGCTTGTTTAGATTATTTACATGTGATGGTGCTTTATTGGTTTGTGCTATCAAGTATCCGAATAATCCATGCCTAGATTAGATGAATTATATCACAACCCTAGTTTAGTGTGGGATAATTCGTGCTAACCGAAGATGGAATATGTTGGTGCTTGAACCATGATTATTCTCTTGATGGAGGAATTGGGCTTGTAGCTACAATTCCCCATATTCATCCAACTTAATAAGCTAATTGAATGCATAAATATTCCTATTATGAAGCTAGTGGTGGAGTTGCAATCCTAGGTTCCCTTTACACATTTACAAAAACACTTTTAATTGCTTTTATAATTTAGATTTACTTTTATTGTTCTTAGTTTTACTAAAGTGAAATCAAGATATGTTTTTCTTAATTAATTAGATTTAGGTTTTAAAATTAAAGTGCGGTAGTTAATCAATCTCTGTGGGTTCGACCTTTACTTCCACACTGCAAATCTTTAGAAAAGTAAAGTATACTTTTATATCTTGATATTGACAACATCACATACCATCCATCCATCAAGGGCAAAATCAGGGTTAGGACCTCATAACCTTACGGAGCGCAAAATTAGAGACGTACCTGATGGTCTCGCGTGAGGACCGAAGACCGTAAGCTAGCTGCCAAGGCGTGACCCTCCTCAGCATAACTCCAAGGGACGTTGAGGATACCTGCTGGCTGGGTGGGATACCCACATATGACCCGTGGCACCTCCATAACCTGGAAAGAGCCATCTGCACCCAAAACATTAACGGTCTAATCCCAAGGAGGGATAGGATCAGAAATTGGGGGAACCTGTCTCTTGTACATCTCGCAAAGCTATAGGCACAAAACAAGTTAGGGTAAAGATGAGTCAAAAACATAGGCAACGGATAGAGACAAAAATGTAAAAGAAACTCACATCTAGGAGTGGGAAGTTGGGCATTAGGAAGCGGCCACGGTAAGTCTCATAGCCGCTCTCAAAGAGAAAGTGATCCCAAACATCAGTACTAGCTAAGGTCGCCAGCAAAGCATCACCGGAAAGGTCATCAGCATCCATCACAGGAGGATTATAAAGGACGCGATACCTTGGACCGCCAACCACCTGCCGAGACACTCGCTCGCCAAGGAACCATTGCCTGCTTTCAGTACTTTCCATCAGAAGTCAAAAAGAGGCAAGGGGCCTGACCGCCTGTATCTCCTCTGGGGCAGCATAGGCAACACGCTCCCAAGGTGTCCAATCAACGCTAGCAGCTGTCAGCCCAGATAAGAAGTTTCTAAGGAGAACAATTCGATGAGCCCCGCTCTTTACCCCGACAACATCCCTCCGCCATCTGAAGCCCTGGGGGAACAAAGGCACAGGAGCCATGCCGTCCTCATCTTCACCTGATTCATCAGCAAGGGAAGGAGCCAACATCTTCAGGTACTCAAAGCTCTAAAGCTGCACAGATAAAGGAAAATTAGAAAAGACAAGAAGTACGAAAATCAATAAGCCGGAAGATAAAAGAGGTTACAGTACATACCTCCCAAGCTTGCTAGAATCCCCCCGTCAATTTGATATCACCTCGGGAAACCTCACCCATATGCTTGTAAAGGTGGGCCAAGGCAGCACCGCCCCAGTCATAAGAGGGGATCTCACCAATGGTCGCCAGGCAAGAAAGAAGCCTCAAGCTTACCCGGTCATTCCTGTCGCAAAATCGAGCAACTAAGGACATATAGGAGAAATACCCTCAAAAGTTGAGAATTATTCAAGTTGTGATTCCCTCTGCCATAGGCCCGATAAAGCCAGCCACAAGGGAACCAGTGCCTCTCTAGATTAGGAGAAACAGCCCCAATAAGCATCGCTATAGCTTCAGGGTCAATCTCATAGAAGTAATCCAAGACTAGGCACTTCCAGCCAACCCTCAAGCCGGTAATCATGGAAAAATCAAAAGGCGTCATTGTCATCTCATAAAATGGAAGATGGAAGGTATTGGTGGTGTCTCACCATCTCTCAGAAAGAGCGCAAAAATACGCCAGATCGTTGGTATTCTTTGAAACTAGGCGGACAAAGCCGCCAAACTCGGCATCATCTACCATTCTCTTGACGGTAGGCGAGAGTTGGGTGTACCACAAAAAAGCATGAGTAAGGCTACCATGGCCCTTCAATGTCACTTTCAGCACCTGCACACATCAAAAATGACAATAAACGAGCACAAAATCACTATTCACAACCCAAAGTCCAACTTCACAAAATCAACATATGAGCACAAAACAAATTCTAGGTGCACACTACAGTTCATAAAACTAGCATAATGCACAAAATAGTCCTAAACTGTCGAAAGATTCACATACCAGGCTCGCTAGAGCCGAGGCCAAAAGATGACGTTGGGGGTCCTGTAAAATAAAGTCCGGGGTTTGGCTCTCGACTTTCATTCGCTTCTTGGCCTTCTTAGACGGTCTCCTTGAGCTCGAAGCCATGGATCTGCAAAAAAAATGGAAACTGAAACCAAACTTTCTTCTTGAAAAATGGAACGAACCAAAACACCAATCAAAATTCCAATCATGGGGAAAGATTACTCACTTGAGCATGCACAAGCTGCATTTTGACAGATTTTTGCTCCAAAAGCACCCCGAAATGGCCAAAAATAAGCTTGAAATGCTCAAAAACCCAAGATATGCAAACATGAAGTCCGACCACCCAGTGCTGCCGTGACACTGTCCAACTACCGCCGTGGCTGTGGCCCAGTGCCACAGCGGCACTGCTCCCTGCGGGCCCCACTTCACTCCATTTCAACCCATTTTGGCCCACTCTGACCAGTTTTAGCCCATTCGTGATCCCGATTAGCCCAGGTGGCCTATTTTAGTCAAGATTTATGAGGTTTTATCCCCAATAGATCCATTTTATCCCTAGCATATTTAGTTAATCCCCTAAGGATAGAAACAGAAAGATATCAGCTTTCGAAGGCCCGAATCAGCTTTTCAGACAGACTATTGCCAAGATCTGATCAACCGTGAGAGATTCAGAGATGGGTCCTGGTTTCTGATCAAGAAACAGTTAAGAGAGATTCTACAAGAATCCTACATCATCCCCCGAGGACAAAAATAGAAAGATATCAACTTCTGAAGGCCTGAATCGATTTTTTTCTGACTGACCATAGCAAAGACCAGATCAACCGTGAGAGATTCATAGATGGATCCTAGTTCCTGATCAAGAAACTGTTAAGAGAGATTCCCCGAGAGTCCTACATCATCCCCTGAGGACAGAAATAGAAAGATACCAGCTCCCGGAGGCCTCGACCGGCCCTCTTGGATTGAGCACCAGAAGATTTGATCAACCGTGAGAGATTCAGAGATGGGTCCTGGTTCCCGATCAAGAAAAGAGAGATTCTCTGAGTGTCCTACACCATCCCCCGAAGATAAATATGGAAGGATACTAGTTCCCACTATCCCCAGCAGAAAGTAGCAAAAGCAGAACAGACTCCCGAAGATCGATCATCAGGAACATCCAGAACATCACCCGTGTCCAGTTTTCAAAGACGAGCACCGTCGTTCCACGACTCCGTGTCTCCTGATTATCATGATCTTTTTCATTTGTCCATTATCCTAACTTTTCCACTTATCGGTTATCACAAGATCCCTCGGTCACCTTTGGTTGTCATCCTCTAAAACCTTGTGTCTGATCCATTCACTTACAAAGCATGTTTCTTGGAATTTAAGAAGTTTACCCTGAGACCCAGAGTCATCTAAGCCATTATATCTTTATCCGAGTTAGCCACTGCATCACAGTCGGAGACACTAGCACGGCAGAAGTCCACTCAGAGTGGCACACACCCCACAACACCAGCTCATACTAAGATCAGAACACTAAACATGATAGGACTCAGGATGCAATTCATATCACATCCATGCATTGCATATCATCCTCATAACATAGCATTCGCCTATCTTCTTGTGCATATGCGATTTGTTCCTTTGTGCCCCGAACTACGTCCTGGTCTGATTCCCTTTGGGATACGTAGGCAGCTCACGAAGAGCACGACCAGCCCTGACCCCAGCATCATGTTTTCTATCATCACATCTTTTGTAACACTTTTTATCCTAAATCTACAGCCTCCAAAAAGACCTGTCTCTTTAAAGCTTTGGCACTCGCTTGCGACATGCGTTGCCTCGCAAGTTCATGCCAAATAAGGGTAAACTGTAGACACCCCATTTTGTCAGCTATCAGATTTAGGAGACCCATAGCTTGGTAGTTCACAATAATCACAAAGACTCAAAAAGGGCTCCTAGAAGTTAGTTCTATCTCTCAAAATAACCAAAATACCCCTGAAAGCCCGAACGCTCCCGGATTAGGACCAAATGTTCTAGAAATGCACTACGTCATAAGAAAAATAAAAAAAATGAGTTCTAAAGCAAGACCGGATGAAATCGTCGGCTCCCAGAGACCACCGGAAGTCCCAAAAGTTCCCAGAAAGTCCACGTTGACCGGTTTGACCAAGGTTTGATCGAAATCGTCCAAATTTGCCGAAAAGTTCCAGAATCATTCTAAATTATGTGGAAAGTATTAAAATATTTTTTAAAACAAAACCGAATGAAAACATCAACTCCTGCAAGCTCCCAAAGGTTTCCAGAACTTCCCGAGAATCCCAAGTTTGACTAATTTGACCAAAAGTTGACTTTAAAATTGTGTGGACACCGGGCTTCCGCCTCTTTGTTGGGTTTTGAAACTTGTTTGAAATTGATCAAAGAAAGAAAATGGTCTGTTGAAAATAGATACAGAGTCGCCACTTGGTCTTTATGGAACCAAGAAACCTAATTTTGACTCACCCAAACGGATAAAGGGCACCGGCCCTTCATAACCAAAGAACTTGGTTCGGGGTTTCGGTACGAGAGAGGAAGGAGCCTTTGTCACGACTAAAACACCCTCAACTCGCCCCGTCTTTCGACGGGCCTTAATTAGCATCCAAATAATCATCTTATACTATGTATGGGTCCGCAATTAATACTATGGTAGTATATTACATCACATAAGAAATTTTGAAATGGAAGATCTAAAGATAAAATATCGTTCATAAGATCTAAGTCAAGTATCGTGCAATGTAAAGTGAAAGATCACACAAGTAAACCTAAGAAAAATCGTCTAATCATGTATTAAGTAATTAAGTTTCCTTAAACTAAAGGGGACATGAATTGTTCTTGAAACAAATAAACAAAGAAATCAAAGTATGCTTAGCAAGCTAGTATGATGCATGTTATTCTTTGAGAAAAGAAGACCTCTTAATCCCCGGGACGAATGAGAAAGGATGATTAGATCAAGGGGGAGCGTGAACGTGTGATCGAGTTCATTCCTTATAATCTTCTTAGATTAAGAGTTACAAAAACCCCAAATCTTGCATGAATGCAATGTATGTATCTAAAATGTGCAAAGGTTGTAGTGTGTTTTGTGTACATGGATTTCTAGATGGACTTAGAAGTCTAAAAAGTGTATGAATGAATGAATGAATGAAATCATCATGGGATATGTACAAATTTAATATGAACTACTTCCTAATACATGAGCTAATTTGGAATGCATATAAGCATCGAATCAAAGAATGAAAGTTAAAATATGCTTGCTGTAAATAGTGGACAGAATAGTAGCATGATCTTGTAAAAATGGAAAATAGGGGTTAGGATGTTTTCAGGGCATGATTGTTTATGGAGATGTTTCTTATTGTGTCTAGAACACTACCCAAAAAACCAATCTTGGATAACTATCACAGATTGAGAGAAATCATATGAACAATGAAGGTCACTCAGAACAGAGTCCGTACTGTTGACTGATCTGTTGAAATATCTTAGAAAATTAAAAAAAAGATGGTCTAGGGGCCCATTTTATACAGACATTTCCCTAAGACATTGATGTTTAAGGGAAAATAAGTTAGGACCATCCCTTTTGGAAACGTTTTTCTAAAAAAGGAGTTGGAAGTTAGCCAAGCTGCAGTGACAGCAGGGGAAGAATGTCTAGAAGGAATGTTTGGGTCCAAATGGACCATTTTCAAGTACTTCCAAGTCAAACCAAAAATCATGGGTGTTCTCCAATGAGTTAGGGAGACTTTCCAAGTGGCCTTGCATCCATATGTTGAGCATTGAGTTCTAGAGAAATCTTTGAACTCAGCACACTCACTGTTTCGACTCACTGTTTTGAAGATTTTGGGGAAAACAAGGTTTTCTTTCTTGAAATCAAAATGAGGGGGATTGAGGAGGGTTTTGAAATAGAGGTTTTGAGAATATATTTTCAATACTCAATAAAGATTATAGCCACTTAAAATGCCAACATCAAATTCATCATCAAGAATCTCCAAGATTGTTGGAGAGATTTATTTTACTTTGAACATAACTTCAAGAATACCTTGGTGGTATTGAAGTTATGATCATCATCTATCAAACATGTTTTTGAGGTCAAGAGCTACTATCCATAAGGATTCATTCACCCCAAACTTCATGTCATCATTTAGAGATGAACATTATATAAAGAAAGCAAGCAATAGATATCAATCAATAGATGATATTCATGATGTATAGAACTTGTAGTTTGGTGTTTCACTCATATGTAATGACATTGGACATGGAAGAAGCTTCCACTCTCTTAAATGCTCACTAAAATGGTGGTTGGATGTATTGAATGTTGAAGTAAATGGGAGTAATGAAGTAAAAACAAAGTTTAGAACACACTTTTGTTTTGAAAATCAAAGAAGGAAGCTTCTTTTCTCTCTATTCTAACCTTATCTCTACAACTTTTTCTCCCAAACTTTTTCTAAGCTTTCATTTCACCACCCCAAAATTAAAAGCAATGGGGGGGGGGGGGTTTAAATAGGCCAATTTGGGGTGGTTTTGGGGTTTTAGAAGTGTTCCCATTGGTTCCAAACATCTGAAAACATAAAACTATATCATTTTGGTTTTTAATTAATCAAAATGGACCCCCAAAAGAAATTACAAAAATGCACTATTCTGGAGGAGAGTGCCGCTGTGGCACTGCTCTTCCTTCGTCCAGATAATGCTGTTTAGGCCCCCTGAGGTTCCGGTATTCGCGAAAAGGCACTATTTCGTTCAAAATTCACAGAAAATGCGTATGAACTCCAAACCAAGGTTGTGATATACCATTGGAAAGGTATTGGAGTCTACTTTACATAAAAAATAGTTCGGGGAAAGGTCACTTTGAAAAGCTTTGCGGTATTTGCGATAAAGGCCGATTTGATCGCCTTTTTCGCCTTTGGAAATTTATAATAAATTCGTTTTAAATCCAGAAAGTATGTGCGATATGCCATTAGAGAGCTATTGACCTCTAGTATCCATGAAAAATGTTTGAAAATTGTTTAGGTGCCCCGGTTCCAAAGTGAAATTTTGGTCAAACTGGTCAAACCTGGTCAAACCTTGGTCAAACCGGTCAACGGGGACTTTTTGGGAACTTTCGGGACTTCCGCGGGTATCTGGGAGCTGACGATTTCATCTGATTTTTCTTAAAAACTCATTTCATCACTTTTCTTACGACGTAACATGTTTTCAGAACTTTGGGACCAAATCTGGGAGTTTTCGGGCTTTTAGGGGCATTTTGGTCATTCTGAGCATTATGAGCGATAGAGCTGACTTCCGAGAGTCCTTTTGAGTCTTTTACGATCATTGTGAGCCACCAAGCTATGGGTCTCCTAAATCTGATAGCCGACAAAATGGGGTGTCTACAGTTTGCCCCTCTTTGGCATAAACTTGCGAGGCAACGCATGCCGCAAGCGAGTGCCAAAGCTTTGAAGAGACAGGACCTTTTTGGAGGCTATAGATTTAGGATAAAAAGCGTTGCAAAAGATGCAATGATGCTGAGGTCAGTGATGGTCGTGCTCTGCGTGAGCTGCCTACGTATCCCAAGGGGAATCAGACCAGGACGTAGTTCAGGGCACAAAGGAACAAATCACATATGCACAACAAGACATGTGGATGCTATGCTATGAGGATGATATACAACACATGGATGTGATATGAATTGTGTCACGAGTCCTATTATGCCTATTGTTATGATCCTAGTATGAGCAGGTGCTGTAGGGTGCGCCACTCCGAGCGGGCCGGTGTTGTGCTGGTGATTGTGATGTGGTGGATGACTCAGATAAGGACACTAAGGCTTAGGAGGCTCTGGGTCTAGGGGCAAACTTCTGAAACTTGGGAAGTGTGCTTTGCAAACGAGTGAGATAGATCAGATGCGCTTAGTTTAGAAGACGACAACCAAAGGTGACCGAGGGATTTTGTGATGAAAATGGACAGATGAGAAAGCTTGTGATAATCGGGAGATCTGGATGCGGGACATGTTCTGATTGTTCCTGACGGTCGATTTTCGGGAGTCGGTTCCTCTTTTGTTACTTTCTGCTGATGGTAGTGGGAGCTGATATCTTTTGATTTCTGTCCTTGGGGGATAACACAGGGTCCTCGGAGAATCTCTTTTCTTGATCGAAAACAAGGACCCATCTCTGAATCTCTCACGGTTGATCAAATCTTTCAATGCTCAATCCAGGAGGGCTAGTCAGGGCCTCCAGGAGCTGGTATCTTTCGGTTTCTGTCCTCGGGGGATGATGCAGGGTTCTCGAAGAATCTCTTTTCTTGATCGGGCACCAGGACCCATCTCTGAATCTCTCACGGTTAATCAAATCTTTCGATGCTCAATCCAAGAGGGCCGATTAGGGCCTCCGGGAGCTGGTACCTGTCTACTTCTGTCCTCGAGGGATAATGTAGGTGTTCTCGGAGAATCTCTTTTCTTGATCGGGAACCAGGACCCATCTCTGAATCTCTCACGGTTGATCAAATCTTTCTATGCTAAATCCAAGAGGGCCGGTCAGGGCCTCCGGGAGCTGGTACCTGTCTACTTCTGTCCTCGGGGGATGATGTAGGTGTTCTCGGAGAATCTCTTTTCTTGATCGGGAACCAAGATCCATCTCTGAATCTCTCACGGTTGATCAAATCTTTCTATGCTCAATCCAGGAGGGCCAGTCAGGGCCTCCGGGAGCTGGTATCTACCTACTTCTGTCCTCGGGGGATGATGTAGGTGTTCTCGGAGAATCTCTTTTCTTGATCGGAAACTAGGACCCATCTCTGAATCTCTCACGGTTGATCAAATCTTTCGATGCTCAATCCAGAAGGGCTAGTCAGGGCCTCCGGGAGCTGGTATCTGTCTACTTCTGTCCTCGGGGGATGATGTAGGTGTTCTCGGAGAATCTCTTTTCTTTTGCTTCGGTGCATCAGCCAAAATCCAGGATTCGTTATCAGAACTCTCGTGTTTGATCAAAATTTGCGATGGTCGTCCTGAAACAGCCGATTCGGGCCTTCGGAGTCGATTTTTCCCAGTTTCTGCCTACTGGAGGTAACCCTGACAACTTTTGGACTGTTGGGGGTGAAACCCCACAAATCTTGACCGGAGTGGGCCACCGGGGCTGATTGGGGCCAAAAAAGGGCTGAAAAAGGCCCAATGGGTCAAAACGGAACAAAATGGAGCGAAGCAGGGCCCGCGAGGAGCAATGCCGCGGCAGCACTGGGTGGCCGGACTCCATCTTTGTATATCTCGAGTTTTTGAGCTTTTCAAGCTCATTCTTGGCCATTTTGGGGAGTTTTTGGAGCCAAAATTTGTCAAAATGCAGCTTGTGCGCGCTCAGGTGAGTAATCTTTCCCCGTGGTTGGAATTTTGATTGGTGTTTTGGTTTGCTCAAATTTTCAAGAAGAAAGTTTAACTGTGGCTTCCATTTTCCTTGTAGATCCATGGCTTCGAGCTCGAGGAGACTGTCTAAGAAGGCCAAGATGCAAATCCCGGACTTGATTTTATGGGACCTCCAACGCCATCTTTCAGCTGCAGCTCTAGCGAGCTTGGTATGTGAAACTTTCGACGGTTTAGGACTGCTTTCATGTATTGTGTTAGTTTTGTGAGCCTTAGTGTGCACCTAAAGATCGTTAGAAGTCCGATTTGTGCTCAAATGTTGATTTTGTGAATTTGGCTCTCGGATCGTGAATAGTGATTTTGTGCATCTTTTTGTTGTTTTTATTGTGTGCAGGTGTCGGAAGTGGCATTGCTGGGCCATGGTAGCCTCGCTCACGCTTTCTTATGGTATACTTAACTCTCGCCCGCTGTCAAGAGGATGGTAGACGATGCCGGGTTCGGGGGCTTCGTCCGTCTGGTTTCAAAGAGCAGCAACAATTTGGCACATTTCTATGCTCTGGCTGAGAGGTGGTGGGATACCACAAATACTTTCCACCTGCCGTTTGGTGAGATGACCATGACACCCTTTGACTTCTTCATGATTACAGGGTTGAGGGTTGGCGGGAAGCACCTGATTCTGGACTACTTCTATGAGATCGACCTGGAGGCTGTAGAGATGCTGATTGGGGCTGTTCTTCCTAACCTAGAGAGGCACTGGTTTCCTTGCGGCTGGCTTTACCGGGCCTATGGCAGAGGGAATCACAACCTGAACAATTCCCAGCTTTTAAGGGTATATCTTTTATATGTCCTTGGTTGTTCGATCTTTGCGACGCGGAATGACCGGGTGAGCTTGAGGCTCCTTTCTTACCTGGCAACCATTGATGAGATCCCTTCCTATGACTGGGGTGGTGCTGCCCTGGCCATCTTTACAAGCATATGGGCGAGGTCTCTCGGGGCGATGTTAAATCGATAGGGGGATTTTGGCGAGCTTGGGAGGTATGTATTGCAACTTCCTTCATCTTTTAACTTTTTGATTTCTATACTTGTTCTGATTTTCTCCTTTGTCTGTGCAGCTTTGGAGCTTTGAATACCAGAAGATGTTGCCTCCCTCCCCTACGGATGAATCAGGCAAAGACGAGGATGGCATGGCTCCTGTTCCTCTGTTCCCACAAGGCTTGAGATGGCAGAGGGATGTTATCGGGGTGAAGAGTGGGGCCTATCGGATTATTTTGCTCAGAAACTTCTCAACCGAGCTGACGGCTGCTAGTGTTGATTGGATGCCTTGGGAGCGCGTCACCTATGCTGCCCCAAAGGAGATTCAAGCAGTCAAGCCCCTTTCCTCTTGCCGACTACTGATGGAGAGTACCGAGTGTAGGCAGTGGTTCCTTGGCGAGCGGGTGTCCCGGCAGGTGGTTGGCGGTTCCCGGTATTGCGTCCCTCATAATCCCCCTGCAATGGATGCTAGTGACCTTTCTGGTGATGCTTTGCTGGCAGACTTAGCCGACACCGATGTTTGGGATCATTTCCTCTCTGAGACCGGTTATGAGGCTTACCGTGGCCTCTTTTTGATGCCTAACTTCCCGCTCCTGGAGGTAAGTTTCCTTTTACATTTTTGTCTCTATTCGTTGCCTATGTTTTCGATTCATCTTTTCCTAACTTGTTTTGCGCCTACAGCTTCGCGAGATGTACAGGAGACAGGCTCCTCCAGCTTCTGATCCTATCCCTCCTTGAGATTGGACCGTCAATGTTCTAGGCACCGATGGCACTCCCCAAGTGATGGGGGTGGCACGGGTCACATACGGGTACCCTTCTCAGCCAGTGGGCGTCCTCAATGTTCCTTGGAGTTACGCTGAGGAGGGTCACGCCTTGGCGGCTAGCTTACGGTCCTTGGTCCTTACGCGAGACCATCGGGTATGTCTCTAATTTTGTGCTTTCTTAAGGTTATGAGGTTCTAATCCTGGATTTTACCCTTGACAGATGGACGGTATGCGGCAGTTTGCTGCTAATCAGATGGCGTCCATGGTAAGTCTCCGAATTGACTCTGTTTTTGTACTTTTTGTGGTTTCCCTACTAATTGCCTTCATTTTATTTGTGTGTGCAGTACCGCGGAGGCAGAGCTAGCTCATCGAGGACTGGTTCAAGGTGTAGAGGTGGTAGGAGGAGGCTGTCGCCGACATACACTCCGGGCGGTCCGATAGAGGACGAAGAAGAGGAGGACTGAGGCCTCCCAAGCAGGAATTATTATTTTTCTTTTTATGTTGTCGATTTGGTTGTACTGGGGATATGACTATTTGGACAGTGTAGGACGATGTGTGGAACAGTTTGTGACCTTTGACAGAGTATTATGATGTTTCGCCTTTTAGGCCGGATAGCTTCCGGTTTAGAGGCGCAGTTGTGTGCTTATTTTAGTTGATAGTCTTGTGATGATATATGTGCACTGTGATTGTTGGATGTTACTGGCATGGGAAGTTTTGTGATGGTGAGTGTTTTTGCCTTGCAGGTGGGATAGTCCGTGAAATGGGGAGGTGCTGCCGAAATTTCAAATTTTTCTAGAGCCGCGACCGAAAATATGGCTTTGTATGATCCCGCTTAACTCACAGCTTGGCTGAACATCACGGATGGCGTGGAGTGGATCAACCTCTTTAGCTACGGCTTGACTGAGCTGTTCTCTCATTGCCAGATGACCATAAACACCGAGTTCTTGCGTGCTGCCATTGGCCACTGGGACCCGGTGAACCATGTCTTCAACTTCAATGGCCTGGAGATATGCCCCATGTTTGAGGAGTTCTGTGCTATTCTTGGCTATGATTCTGACTCCGACTTGATTCTCCCTTCTGCTGATACCCTCAGTTCTACGCGAGGCTTGGCTGAATATCTGAATTGTTCCATCACTATTTCCCGTCGGCTGATTCAAGGTGAGGTCCTCAACATTGCTTCTGTTATTGCCTGGTACGCCAGTCCTGGGAATCCCAGCGTGTATGATGCTATCCGCGGGGGTGCTTTGATATTGTGCATGACTTCGTATTTCTTATTCTCGAGTACTTCCAGTGACTTAGTGCATGTGTGTCTCGGACTGAAGCTTAGCAGGAATCCCATGGCCATGGGTCTAGCTGAAACCTTGAATGGTTTGGATAATGCCTTCAACCAAGGGACTCCTCTTCTTTCTGGGGCGACTTTGGTGTTACAGGCTTGGTTATACGAGCGCCTCCAACTGTGGACGGGCTGCATAACACCGATTTACTTTCGTCGAGCCATGCTTCACTCTCACTATACTTTTGCCGATTGGGTGGGCATGATGGGTGCCTTATTTGAGGCTGACATTTGCTGGATCGTGAGGCGTTGGGGCCTTTATGCTGTTACCACGAGCCTCAGGGGTCACCAGAGAGTGTGGTTGATGGGTCTGAGAGAGACTTATTTCTACCATCCTCTCCGTTTGGCCAGACAATATGGGCAGGTTCAGGAGGTTCCCTGGGGGTTTACTGAGAGGGTCTTTGCTTCCAGGATCAGGGCTGCCACTATTGCTGCTTTCATTGATGGTTGGACTGACCGAGTAAAGGCCTACTTCTAAAGACCTTTGAAAAAATAAAAGACACAAAGATAAAACTAGACCTGACTGATTCTGCTCATTCCTCCAAGTGTCTTTGAACATGTGTGATTGCTTTTTAAAAGGCTTTTATTTCTTTGATCATTCCTGCTTATGTAATATTCAAAGTTTGTTTATCGGTGAACTCATTTTATGCATTTTAGCTTTCTAAAAACATTTTGTAACTGAGATTTCAATTAGTTATTGCTTTTGGTACTTGCTTGGGCACGCTAGGGCGATTAGAGGCAAACAAGGCGGGTGGCTGAAGTTTGCCCCTAGTTTGGGGTATGTATGGTTGTGAGGCAAACGAGGTAGACGACCGACGTTTGCCCCTAGTTTAGAAAAGGTTTAGGAAAACGAGGCGTGTGGCCGATGTTTGCCCCTAGTGTGGAGGGTGATTTCCGGGTTATGGTAGGGACCGTGTTTATTTTCTCACACGCTCATAATTTTGCCTAGGCACCAAGGAGGTGACCTAGCGAGCTATTTTCTCTTATTTGTTATTGCTCACCTTGGATTTAGCTCTAATTTTTGCCTAGGCGTCCTTTCGGATTTTCAACCTAGCGAGCCATCCTCTTTTTTTTTTTGAAAGTCTGCCTACTTACCCCTGAGCGGGGATCAAGTCCAACGTAGTTTGGGCCAAAGTTTTAAAAGAAAAGGTTATTTTGGTGGGGCGACCGAACCAATGTGGTTGCCTACGTATCCCCGAGTAGGAATCAGGTCGAGCGTAGTTCAAGGCAAGGCTTGAAGAAAATGGTTATTTTTTGTGGGTGGAGCGACCGAACCGATGTGGATGCCTACGTATCCCCAAGTGGGAATCAGGTCGAGCATAGTTCAAGGCAAGGCTTGAAGAAAATGGTTCATGGAATGGTCAAGCATAGTACTTTTTGAGGCGGTCCATGTTGATTGGTTCTTTGAATTCGACACCATCGAGGTCCATGAGATAAGTTGCTCCTAAGGAAAGAATGGTCTTGACAATGTAAGGGCCAACCCATTTAGGTTTAAATTTCCCACGGGGATCAAAGACCGGAGCTCGCAATTCCTTAAGGACAAGGTCGCCCTTGAAAATCTTCCTCGGACGAACCCTTTTGTTGAAAGCACGAGCTATCCTCTTTTGATAGATTCAGACATGGTCGACTGCCGCTAGGCGCTTTTCATCTATGAGAGCCAATTCCTCGTATCTTTCCTTCAACCAATCTGTCTCCGAAATTTCACATTCTGCCATCACGTGTAGGGACGGTAGTTTTATCTCGACCGGAAGTACCGCTTCCATCCCATACACTAGTAAGTAAGGCGTTGCTCCTGTGGATGTCCTTATCGATGTTCTGTATCCCCAAAGTGCGAATGGTAGCTTTTCATGCCAATCTTTGTAGGTATCAGCTGATTTCTACAGTATGGCCTTGACATTCTTATTCGCAGCTTCGACTACCCCATTAGTCTGTGGTCTGTACGGTGATGACTTGTGATAAGTGATTTGGTATTCCTCGAACAGATCCCTGACTTCTGCCTTGAAATGACTTTCGTTATCCGAAATAAACTCATGGGGAACTCCATAACGGCAGATGAGATTTCTCTTGATGAATTTGGCCACTTCCTTGGCCCCCAACTTGGTGTAAGATGCAGCTTCTACCCATTTTGTGAAGTAGTCTATGGCCACCAGGATGTACCGATTTCCATTTGAGGCTTTCGGAATGATTTCACCAATAATATCGATTCCCCAGGTGGAGAATGGCCAAGGCGAGGTCATGCTGTATAGAAGAGATGGTGGTACGTGCATCATGTTTGCATGGATCTGGCACTTGTAACACCTTCTTACGTATGCGCAACAATCTTTCTCCAAAGTTGTCCAGTAGTACCGTTGTCTTATGATTTTCTTAGCCAGCATGTGACCGTTCATGTGCGGGTCACATACCCCCTCGTGTATTTTCTCCATCATTCTCTTGGAGCTCTTTCCGAACAAGCAAGTCAGGTTGTGACCGTTGTATCCTTTCTTCAGCAGTTTTCCACCGTAAATGATGAATTGCACTGCGAATCTTCGAATGACCCTTTTGTCTGTCTCAGTAGATTCTTGGGGGTATGTCCCCTTTTCTATAAAATCCCAGACATCCTGATACCATGGCGTTTCATTCTCTTCTTCTTCGATTGTGGCGATCATATTGAACGAAGGCTCGTACCTCTGCTCAATTACCAAAGGCATCATCTTGACTCCCACAGGAATCTTGATCATGGAGGCTAAGGTAGCCAATGAATCTACTAGCTAGTTTTCTTCCCTAGGCAAGTAGAGGAACGTAACGTTCTTGAACTGCCTCTTGAGTTGGTCGAGATGATCATGATAGGGCTTCAACCTTTCTTCTTTTACTTTCTATTCTCCTCTAGCTTGTGATATGATGAGGTTTGAGTCCCCGAAGACGTCCAACTTCCGAACTTTCAGCTCTATGGCTGCTTCCATTCCTAGAATGCATGCTTCGTATTCAGCAGTGTTATTGGTAGAGTTATAATTGAGTTTGACTGCCAATGGAGTATGGTCCCTGCTTCGTGATACGAGAATCATTCCTACTCCGTATCCTTTCATGTTGGCTGCTCCATCAAAGTACAACTTCCATTGTTCTTCCTTGATTTCCATGATACTTTCGTCTGGAAACGGAAAGTCCCCACTTTCTTCGGAGTCAACGGCATGTTCTGTGAGATGCTCGGCTACGGTTCTCCCTTTTACCGATTTGCTTGTAACATACTTGATATCGAATTCGGATAGTAAGAGTAACCAACGGGATATACGATCGGTCAGGGCGGGTTTTTCGAGAAGGTATTTTAGAGGATCCATACGGGATATGAGCACAACTGGGAAGGCCAGCATGTAGTGCCTCAGTCGGCGAGTGCACCAAACTAAGGCCCAACATGTTTTTTCGAGGGTAGAGTAGTGGAGCTCATACCCAGTCATCCTCTTGCTGAGGTAGTATATGGCTTTTTTGGAGCGGCTTTCTTCTCCTTCCTGGGTTAGCATGCAACCCATGGCATTTTCGGAGACAGACAGGTAAAGGAATAAGGGCTTATGAGGAGTGGGTGGTGAGAGGATAGGCGGATTTTGAAGGCAGGCTTTTATTTTGTCGAATGCGGCTTGGCATTGGTCATCCCATTGGAACTTTTCTACTTTTCTCAACAATCGGAACAAAGGATCGCAAGTAGTCGTGAGCTTGGAAATGAAGCGGCTGATAAATTGGATTCTTCCGAGAAACCCCCTCACTTCTTTTTCGTTCTGCGGTGGTGTCATTTCTAGGATTGCCTTGATCTTAGAGGGATCCACCTCTATTCCCCTTTGTGTGATGAGAAAACCCAGGAGTTTATCGGAGGTCACGCCGAAAGTGCATTTCTTTGGATTCAACCTCATCTTGTATTTGCGCAACCTTTCGAAGAACTTTTCTAGCGCTACCAGATGTCCTTCTCTGTCCCTAGATTTCACAATCATGTCATCTACGTATACTTCTACTTCCTTGTGAATCATGTCGTGCAGCAGAGTGGTGGCAGCTCTTTGGTAGGTTGCCCCATTATTCTTGAGTCTGAAAGGCATTACTCTATAACAGTAGGTCCCCCAAGGGGTGGTGAATGTCGTCTTTTCCCGATCTTCTGGCGCCATTAGAATCTGATTGTACCCTGAGAAGCCATCCATGAATGAAAGTAGCTCATGTCCAGCGGTGTTGTCCACCAAGACATCAATGTGGGGAAGCGGAAAGTCATCCTTGGGACTGGCTTTGTTTAGATCACGAAAGTCAACGCATACACGAACTTTTCCATCCTTCTTCGGGACTGGCACGATATTGGTAACCCATTCCGGATATTCGGTGACAATGATGAACCCTGCCTTGAACTGCTTCTCCACTTCTTCCTTAACCTTGAGTGCCCATTCTGGTCTCATGTGCCTCAGTTTCTGCTTGACAGGTTTAGAATTGGGGAGGAGGGGAATATGATGTTGGACAATGTTGGGATTGACCCCAGGCATGTCTTCGTAAGACCAAGCAAAAACATCTTTGAATTCTTTTAGCAAGAGGGTTAATTTTTCTTTTTCTTCCTTGTTAAGAGTTGAGCCAATTTGCACAATTTGGGGATTATCTATTTCACCTAGATTAACTGATAAAGTATCCTCGATTATTTCATAAGAAGGTGGTTTTTCAATTAGTTGATTAAGTTTAATTGGGAGATCCTCGGAGGGATCTGTACATTCACAAGTGTTAGACACAGAGGAGTAAGCAGAATCGTCTTTCATTTCATTCATGACAGGTGAAGTGATTACATTGGACAGTGGTGGGCTTACAGCAGCCAACTCTGGTACAGACTCGATAATTGGTAGTATAGACTCTGGGGGAACAGGGGATAGGGAGACACGGACAGATGACTCTACAGCCTGGTTTCTCAGACCCTCCTCAGTTGGCTTGATCTGATCATCTTGGCTCTCGGCCCTCTTTTCTTCCTTCTTCTCAGCGGATTCCTCCCACATTTTCTTGATGGCTTCAGTGTCTAGGTATTTCAACCAGTCTTCCTCTGGGGTCTTCTCAACTTCTTCGGGATAGAACGGTTTTGATATGGGGGCCTTTCGCAGTTAGCGAAGATTTCAAGCCCGGGGTGCCTTTTCCCAGTGGTTTGATGGATCCAGGGTTCAGGAAATCCGAAGTAGGGGAAATCATCCCCTTCTTTGATGAATTGTCCATTCAAGGTTTTGCAGTATGGTGGAAGACCCCTTACCCTTTTCTTCCATGGTCTCTATAGCTCGATATCTTCTTCAGTGGGCTTGTACCCCAACCCAAAAGTGCCTTGTTGCCCTTTGATCTGAGGGAACTCACGAATCCCTTACTGGCGTCGGCCCAATCCCATTCCGGGGAAGTAGTTCATCTTGCGGACAATGTTGACAACTGCGGATTGGACCTCGGGGAACCTATCTTCATCATTGATCATGTGGATTTTTTCCATGAAGAATCCCCCGATTTCTCCTTCTTCTAGTTCAGGTATTTGGATTTCAAAGATGGGAGCATAATTTGGAAAAGATTCGTTACCCCAACTATTACCGAGAATGATTTTCACCTCCTTCTCATGAATGTACTTGATCATTTGATGCACAGTGGATGATACGGCTCTGTTGGCATGCAGCTAGGGCCTTCCAATCAGCAAGTTGAACAAGGCAGGCATGTACATGACTTGAAAGACTTCGGTGCTTACCAAAGATCCTACCCGTATTTATAGAGAGACAGTACCCATCACATTTCTCTTGGTGTTATCGTAGGCCCTCACGGATTGCATAGATGGCGTGATGTCAAGGACATCGACCCACAAAGCGGTGGCAGTCCTTAGGGCCCAAACATTTAAGGCAGAACCTGTATCAACCAGACAAAACGGCACCTGCTGCCCCTTACACCCGACAGTGATGTACAATGCTTTGTGCAGATCCTTCTGGTGGCAGGTCCTTATCAGAAAATGTAATGATCGGGTTGGGGGTAAGTGCGCCCAAGAAAGCTACCATGTCCTCCGGTGCGGCATCGATAGGGACTTCAATTCCAGCCAAGGCATCCAACAAGGTTTGCCTATGCTTGTAGGATGTTACCATGATATCCCACATCGAGAGATGTGCTTGGGTTTTCTTTAGCTGTTTTATCAACTCATTATCTTCTTCGATGATCTCATCCATCTTACCCTTCCCCTTCCCCTTGTCTTTGACTGGACCTTTCTGGGTTGCATCGGTGGCAGGCCGTGGAGGCTGATAATGACGGCCTGACCTGGTCAGATGATAAATCTCGACAGGAGTTGGCCTTTTACAGTCCCATCTTCTTTGAACCAATCACAATCCGTTCCCACAAATGGTTTCTCGGGCTCGTCCCAAATAGAAGCATCGCTCTCGTTGTTGGGATCGTACCATTTGAGGTCTACCACCCCTAGATCATGCTCTTCCAGAAAGAACAAGTCTTGCTCATCGTCTAGTTGTTGCTGCCACTCGTTATTCTCCCCTTTAATTAGATGAATTCCCACAAAATTTGGGATGTCAATGAGGGGTAAGGGTTGTCCTAGGGGGGTAATATAGGCAGCGGGGTTGAAGGATATAGGGCTGGACTCAATGAGGCTGATATTTTGGTGGTTTGGTAGAGGATTTTGAGTGATATGGGGTTGCCTCGGAGGCGGCTCGATGATATTCTGGTCAATGAGGTCTTGGATATCATGGCGGAGGCGCATGCAATCATCCGTGTTGTGGCCAGGGGCTTGGTGGTAGGTACATCGCTTGGACATATCGCAGTTAGACGGGGGCGGGGTATTTCGAGGTTGGAGTAGTTTGAGATGGCCCTTTTTGACGAGGCGGCCTAAGGCTGAAGAGAGAGAGATTTCTAACTTGGCGAAGTTGCGAGGAGGCTTTTTCTGGAAAGGGTGATTGGAGGAGTTTTCCTGGTTGGAGGGTTGGTATGGCCTAGGAGGGTACGCCATGGGTTGGCTGCTAAGGGCATTGACATTCGGGGAATTCCGGGGGTAGTTGGGCCTTCTTGACTGACTCGGAGGCTCTTCCTTTTTTTTATCTTTCCTTCTCTAATAGCGTCTTCAATTCGAGTTCCAACTTCAAACAACTCTTCAAAGGTGGAGATGGATTGGTAGAACAATTTCTCATGGTAGAGCGGCTGCAGGTTCCGGATGAGCATCCTTACCTGTTCCTTTTCAATCGGCCGGTGGGTCATTTGGGCCACCTTGCTCCTCTATCTGCTCAGAAACGCAGCGAAGGATTCACTGTTGTTCTGCCGGGTTGTTTCCAAATCCCTGATAGTGACATCTAGATCTTGATTGTAGGAGTAGTGATCGACGAAGACTCAAACAATGTCTTCCCATGCCCGGGTTTTGGAGGCTTCCAAGGTTAGGAACCATGATAGTGCGGACTTTGCGAGAGTTTGTGGAAATAGCATCACAATGTGCTCGTGGGTACAACCCATGGACAGGAAGATACTCATACACAGCTTCACATGACTTTTTAGATTCCCAGTTCCATCAAAGCGGTCGATGGCAGGCATTTTCAAGTTCTCCGGCAGTTTCAGCTTAACGGGCTCAAAGAGGCCTTCCAGGTCTAGCATGTAATCATCGACCCCCTTGCTTTTCCTTAGTACGTTCTCTAGCTTGTCGACCTTATCCATTTTCTCTTGGAGCTTTTTCTCATACGCAAATGGTGGGACCCCTTGAAGCCATTCTTCCTCCCTGTTATTCTCATGTGGGGGTGGTTCAAACCCTGGTGGTGGAAACACGGGCGGAGGTCGCGGCTGCTGCTGCTTCAGTTCTTCCATGAACTTCAGAACTTGGGCTAGGCTGTCGGACTGCTGGCTTATGGTTGCTCCCAACTCAGTAACCTTGTTTTTCAACTCTTCTCTATTAATGCTGAAGTAGGCTGTCGGGCTGATTCTGACCAAACGATTATCTGAACTCCTGACCCACGACGAGGATCCTGGTTGTTGACCTTGGGAATCTATACTGACCTGACAGATTTCGAAAGAAGGCGTGTATCAGATCCTGATAGTGACGACTTTATACAGATAAAGATAGTGACGTGGACTGACTCGAGACAGTGCGTGCAGATTGATGGGAAAGGTGCATGCATGTGAGACAAGCATGCAGATGTAAACCCTAATCTATATGATGCTCCTATTTCTAACGGATAGCAGTTAAACAAATAAGGCCCTAACCATATAGAGTGTGCCAATCTTACTTTCCAGTACGATCACCAAGGGATAATAAGGGTTTCCAAGTTTTTGTGAAGGCTTCTAGGAGAGACTGGGTATTTCCGGTTGATTTGGACAGATTTTCCGGGAGAAACTGGGATATCCGGACATAGTTTCTAGTATTTCTGGGAAATTTGAGCAGGGTTTCTAGGAGAAACTGATTAATATGGTTATACCTGGGATATCTGGGCGGAGTTTCTGGTATTTCTGGGAAATTTGAGCAGGGTTTCTGGGAGAAACTGATTAATATGGTTATATCTGGGATATCTGCGCGAAGTTTCTGGGAGAAATGGGTTAATACGGTTGTATCTGGGATATTTGGGCAGAGTTTCTGGGAGAAACGGGTTAGTACGGTTATATCTGAGATATCTGGGCAGAGTTTCTGGGAAAATCGGGTTAGTATGGTTATAGTGATCGTTCTTTCTAGCAGGTTTTCATACTCCTATGTCTTAGGACCGACAAACAAAGTTTGCGGTGTATATCTTTGTGAGCATGGAGTAGACATCCTTGTCATGGTGCCTAGGCAGTTCAAATCAATGTGATCACATGTGAGTGATTGCCTTGGGAACCATAAGAAAGAGGTTCTATTCTATGCCACATAAGCATCTACACTGTGCAGGTAATCCCATCAGGGCATACAGCAGTTATATCATATTGTCCTATCTGAAAAGATAAATGAATAGTCCTATGAAAGGTTCTATAGGAATCTATATGCAAAGGTTGGGTTTAGTCAAAGAGGGTCCGTTGACGAGAGTTCCAATATACCGTCAGAGAGACAGTACGGAGGTTTTTACTCGTTTTGATATACCTTGGAAGGTACAGTATCAACGGTGACTTATGCCCTGGCACAGCAAGACCTGAACAATGTCAGCGCCGCATTTCTGACACAGACACAGTCGGGAGGGGAAATGCAGCGTGCAATGCGGTGAACTAGACACAGTAAAAAGATGATTTTAAGGATGCTTCTTATGAGTCAAACCTCTGTATTATTTTGTTTTAAAAAATAAATGTCCCCAGCAGAGTCGCCAGATTGTGGACACCGAGCTTCCGCCTCTTTGTTGGGTTTTGAAAATTGTTTGAAATTGATCAAAGAAAGAAAATGGTCTGTTGAAAACAGATACAGAGTCGCCACTTGGTCTTTAAGTAACCAAGAAACCTAATTTTGACTCACCCAAACGGATAAAGGGCACCGGCCCTTCATAACCAAAGAACTTGGTTCGGGGTTTTGGTAAGAGAGAGGAAGGAGCATTTGTCACGACTAAAACACCCTCAACTCGCCTCGTCTTTCGACGGGCCTCAATTAGCATCCAAATAATCATCTTTTACTATGTATGGGTCGGCAATTAATACTATGATAGTATATTACATCACATAAGAAATTTGAAATGGAAGATCTAAAGATAAAATATCGTTCATATGATCTAAGTCAAGTATCATGCAATGTAAAGTGAAAGATCACACAAATAAACCTAAGAAAAATCGTCTAATCATGTATCAAGTAATTAAGTTTCCTTAAACTAAAGGGGACATGAACTGTTCTTGAAACAAATAAACAAAGAAATCAAAGTATGCTTAGCAAGCTAGTATGATACATGTTATTCTTTGAGAAAAGAACTCTCAATCCCCGGGACGGATGAGAAAGGATGATTAGATCAAGGGGGAGCGTGAACGTGTGATCGAGTTCATTCCTTATAATCTTCTTAGATTAAGAGTTACAAAAACCCCAAATCTTGCATGAATGCAATGTATGCATCTAAAATGTGCAAAGGTTGTAGTGTGTTTTGTGTACACGGATTTCTAGAATGATTTAGAAGTCTAAAATGTGTATGAATGAATGAATGAAATCATCATGGGATATGTACAAATGTAGTATGAACTACTTCCTAAGACATGAGCTAATTTGGAATGCATATAAGCATCGAATCAAAGAATGAAAGTTAAAATATGCTTGCTGTGAATAGTGGACAGAACAGTAGCATGATCTTGTAAAAATGGAAACGAGGGGTTAGGAATGTTTTCAGTGCATGATTGTTTCTGGAGATGTTCCTGATTGTGTCTAGAACACTACTCAAAAAACTAATCTTGAATAACTATCATAGATTGAGAGAAATCATATGAACAATGAAGGTCACTCAGAAACAGAGTCCGTACTGTCGACTGATCTGTTGAAAAATCTTAGAAAATGAAAAAAGATGATCTAGGGGCCCATTTTATATAGAACGTTCTCTAAGACATTGAAGTTTAAGGAAAAAATAAGTTAGGACCACTCCTTTTGGAAAAGTGTTTCTGAAAAAGGAGTTGGAAGTTAACCAAGCTGCTATGACAGCAGGGCCAGAATGTCTGGAAGGAATGTTTGGGTTCAAATGGACCATTTTCAAGTACATCCAAGTCAAACCAAAAATTACGGGTATTCTCCAATGAGTTAGGAAGACTTTCCAAGTGGCCTTTCATCTATATGTTGAGTATTGAGTTCTAGAGAAATCTTTGAACTTAGCTCACTCACTGTTTTGACTCACTGTTTTGAAGATTTTGGGGAAAACAAGGTTTTCTTTCTTGAAATCAAAATGAGGGGGATTGAGGAGGGTTTTGAAATAGAGGTTTTGAGAATATATTTTCAATACTCAATAAAGATTATAGCCACTTAAAATTCCAACATCAAATTCATCATCAAGAACCTCCAAGATTGTTGGAGAGATTTATTTTACTTTGAACATAACTTCAAGAATACCTTGGAGGTATTGAAGTTATGATCATCATCTATCAAACATGTTTTTGAGGTCAAGAGCTACTATCCATAAGAATTCACTCACCCCAAACTTCATGTCATCATTTAGAGGATGATGGACTAGTAAGTAAATAAAGAAAATAAAAAAGAAATGAGATGAGAAGAGATGAACATTATATAAACAAGCAAGCAATAAATAGCAATCAATAGTTGATATTCATGATGTATAGAACTTGTAGTTTGGTATTTCACTCATATGTAATGACATTGGACATGGAAGAAGCTTCCACTCTCTTAAATGCTCACTAAAATGGTAGTTGGATGTATTGAATGTTGAAGTAAATGGGAGTAATGAAGTAAAAACAATGTTTAGAACTCACTTTTGTTTTGAAAATCAAAGAAGGAAGCTTCTTTTCTCTTTATTCTAACCTTATCTCTACAACTTTTTCTCCCAAACTTTTTCTAAGCTTTCATTTTACCACCCCAAAATGAAAAGCAATGGGGGGTTTAAATAGGCCAATTTGGGGATGGTTTTGGGGTTTTAGAAGTGTTCCCATTGGTCCAAAACATCTGAAAACATTAAACTATGTCGTTTTGGTTTTTAATTAATCAAAATGGACCCCCAAAAGAAATCACAAAAATACACTATTCTGGAGGAGAGTGCCGCGGCGGCACTGCTCTTCCTTCGTCCAGATAATGCTGTTTAGGCCCCCTGAGGTTCCGGTATTCGCGAAAAGGTCTTATTTCGTTTGAAATTCACAGAAAATGCGTACGAACTCGAAACTGAGGTTGTGATATACCGTTGGAAAGGTATTGGAGTCTACTTTACATAAAAAATAGTTCAGGGATAGGTCACTTTGAAAAGTTTTGCGGTATTTGCGATAAAGGCCGATTTAATCGCCTTTGGAAATTTATAATAAATTCGTTTTAAATCCAGAAATTATGTGCGATATACCGTTGGAGAGCTATTTACCTCTAGTATCCATGAAAATTATTTGAAAATTGTTTCGATGCCCTGGTTCCAAAGTCAAATTTTGGTCAAACTGGTCAAACCTGGTCAAACCTGGGTCAAACCGGTCAACCGGGACTTTCCGGGAACTTCCGGGACTTCCGGGGGTCTCTGGGAGCTGACGATTTCATCCGATTCTTCTTAAAAACTCATTTTATCACTTTTCTTACGACGCAGCATGTTTTCAGAATATTGGGACCAAATCTGGGAGTTTTCGGGCTTTTAGGGGTATTTTGGGAATCTGAGCATTCTGAGAGATAGAGCTGACTTCCGAGAGTCCTTTTGAGTCTTTTACGATCATTGTGAACCACCAAGCTATGGGTCTCTAAATCGGATAGCCGACAAAATGGGGTGTCTACAAATTGGAGCACCGTATCATTTATCGCGAATGCCACAAAACTTTTCAAAGTGACCTATCTCTGAACTATTTTTTTATGTAAACTAAACTCCATTACCTTTCCAACGGTATATCACAACCTCAATTTGGAGTTCGTATGCATTTTCTGTAAATTTCGGACAAAGTAGGGCCTTTTCGCGAGTACCAAAACCTTTGAGGGCCTAAAAGGGATTATCTGGATGAATGAGGAGAAGTGCCACTGCGGGATTGGCCCACTACCGCTGCGGCACTCTCCCCCAGAATAGTCCATTTTTGTAATTTCTTTTGGGGGTCCATTTTGATTAATTGGAAACCAAAATGACGTAGTTCTATATTCACAGATGTTTGGGACCAATGAGAGTACTTCTAAAACCCCAAAACCACCCCCAAGTTGGCCTATATAAACCCCCCTTGACTTCTCATTTTAGAGAGAAAGTTGTAGAGTTAAGGTTAGAGTAGAGAGAAAAGAAGCTTCCTTCTTTGATTTCCAAACAAGAGAGTGAGTTCTAAACTTTGTTTTTACTTCATTACTTCCATTTACTTCATATTCAATACACCCAATCACCATTTTAGTGAGCACTAAAGAGAGATGAAGCTACTTCCATGTCCAATGTCACCACATATGAGTGAAACACCAAGCTACAAGTCCAATACATCATTGAATATCATGTATTGATTGCTTATATACTTGTTTGCTTACTTTGTTGTTCATCTTCTCCTATCTCATTTCTTTTTGTTTTCTTTATTTACTTACTAGTCTATCATCATCTAAATGATGACATGAAGTTTGAGTTGAGTGAATCCTTAGGATAGTAGCTCTTGATCTCAAAAACATGTTTGATAGATGATGATTTCAACTCCAATACATTCCTATGTATTCATGAAGTTGTCTTTATAATGGAAATAACACTTTCCAATAATCTTGGAGGTTCTTGATATGAGTCAAATGTTGACATTTTAAGTGGTTATAATCTTCATTAAGTATTGAAAATATATTTTCAAAACCACCATTTCAAAACCCCCTCTTAAACCCCTCATTTGATTTCAAGAAATAAACCTTGTTTTCTCAAAACCTTCAAAACAGTGAGTCCTTTAACTTCAAAGAATTATTTTGAGTTCAATACTCAATATATGAATGCAAGACCACTTGGAAAGGCTTTCTAACTCATTGTAGAACACCCATGATTTTTGGCTTGACTTGGAAGCACTTGAAAGGGGTCCATTTTTGTCCAAACATTCTTCCTCTACTGTCACAGCAGCTAAGTTGACTTTCAACTTGTTTTACAGAAAACTTTTCTAAAACGAGTGATCCCAACTTATTTTTCCCTTGCACTTCAATGTCTTAGGGAACGTTTTGAATAATATGGGCCTCTAGATGTTTTGTTTTCATTTTTGAAGATTTTCTAATATTTCAGTCGACAGTACGGACTATGTTTCTGAATAACCTCTATTGTTTATATGATTTCTCTCAAACTGTGATAGTTATTGAGGATTGACTTTTTGATTTGTATTCTAGACACACTAAGGATAATATCCATAAAAATCATTCATTGAAAACATTCCTAACCCCTCTTTTTAATTTTCAAAAGATCATGTTACTGTTCTATCCACTATTCACAGCAAGCACACTTTTACTTTCATTCTTTGATTTGATGCTTATATGCACTTCAAATTAGTTCATATCTTAGTAAGTGGTCCATACTATATTTGTACATATTCCATGATGATTTCCTCCATGCAATCATTCATGTTTTAGACTTTTAAGTCACTTTAGAAAGTCCATGTACACAAACACACTACAACCTTTGCACATTCTAGGATCATACATTGCATCCATGCAAGATTTGGGGCTTTTGTGGCTCCTAATCTAAGAAGATTATAAGGAATGAGCTGGATCATACGTCCATGCTTTCCCTCAATCTAATCTTCCTTTCTCATCCGTCCCGGGGGATCGAGGGGTCTTCTTTCCTCAAGGATTAACATGCATCATTCCAGTTTGCTAAGCATATTTTGATTTATTTGATTATTTGTTTCAAGAACAACTCATATCCCCTTAGATTAGGAAAACTTTATTACTTGATATGTGATTAGATGATTTTTCCTAGGTTTGTTCGTGTGATCTTTCACTTTGCATTGTGTGATACTTGGCTTAGATCTTATGAATGATATTTTATCTTTAGATCTTGCATTTCAAGTTTTCTTATGTGATGTAATATACTATCATAGTATTAATTGTCGAACCATACATAGTATAAGATGATTATTTGGATGCTAATTGAGGCCTCTTGAAAGACGGGGCGAGTTGAGGGTGTTTTAGTCCTGACAATGGCTACTTCCTCTCTCGTACCAAAACCCCGAGCCAAGTTCTTTGGTTATGAAGGGCCGGTGCCCTTTATCCATTTTGGTGAGTCAAAATTAGGTTTCTTGGTTCCTTAAATACCATGTGGCGACTATGTATCTGTTTTCAACAGACCTTTTCTTTTTCTTTTAAAACAATCTCAAAACAAAGTAAAAAGAGTGGATGAGCGATTCTGCGTGTCCATAGAAACTAACATAGCAACTCAGGGCAATGGTTTGATCTGCTCTCAAACTCCTTGGTCCCTGTGGAGTTGGGAATTTGACTTTGACGACAAGGATGTAAGTTGACACAACCGCTTTGGCCTTGTTAAGGGTCGGCCTCTCGAGGATGACATTGTAAGCAGAGGGGTCCTCTACCACAACAAAGTTTGTGAGCGTTGTGACCAGCTGTAGATGGGTCCCCATAAGAATCGGTAACTCGATCATCCTAAGCAGTTGTGTGCTGGACCCGTTAAATCCAACCCCCCACTGGTCAGAGCCGATCTCACTGATCAAATGCCGAGGCGAAGAGTATGTCAGAGGAGTTTCTTGTGTCTACAAGTACCCTTTTGACCATGTAATTGGCTATGGAGAGTCTTACCACCAGTGGGTCATTGTAAAGGTAGTGCAGATCTCGAAAATCACTGGATAAGAAGGTGTGGGTGTCAGTCAGAGGACAGTTAACTCAGGATGCCCAGGCATGCCTTTTCCTTGCCAACTGCGAGTCTCCCTGCCCAATGTACCTCTAGACACCACGTTGATGTGACTGAGGGGCTGTTATTGCTGTTGGAAAAACCGGTTTAAAATGAAAGTTTAAACGCGCAGCGGAAATAATCAAGTTATAAAAGTTTATTGGCATTTCCGGATCTACTACTAGTCAACTCTATAGATGCGTACAAGAGGGGACAAGGATTATACCTTACTATCTTGAACCCAATTCTGAAATCTCTGACTTCCAGCAGCCTCCACTAGATTGTCTTCACTCTTATGACTCCTGTGGATGCTCGCAGGAAGGGCTAGGGTTGGTGGGAACCCTAATGGAGAGGATAGAGAAGGTTTTGGGACTCCAAAATAGTTTCTGCAGCTTCTGACGTTCAAAACGACGAACAACCTTTCCAGAACGCAGCTGCCCTATTTATAGATTCCCAGAACCGACCTAGATCTCGAGCGATCGAAGTGGCTTCGATCGATTGAACATTCGATCGATCGAACCATCTTCAATCGATCAAAACTGTCTAGACTTCAATCGATCGAGACAACTTCGATCGATCGAACCTGTCTTGACATCATCTTCATTTGCCTTTCCAAGCATCCTAGCGGAGCTAAGAGTGGGACCTCCTAGGCTCTTT
Organism: Hydrangea macrophylla; assembly: GCA_033977485.1. Classification (NCBI taxonomy): domain Eukaryota; kingdom Viridiplantae; phylum Streptophyta; class Magnoliopsida; order Cornales; family Hydrangeaceae; genus Hydrangea; species Hydrangea macrophylla. The sequence continues at coordinate 34,357,092 of CM066988.1, forward strand.
ATTGTTGGCTCAGATCAGTTGATTAACTCCCATGACCAAACTCTTTGATCAGCAAATTAATCGACTGATCAGTTAACGTTTACTCCACTATAAAACGATAACTGAACTCCAACGCAAAAGAACATATCCGAAGCGATAACTAGACTTGTATGTTGTACTAATGTCCCTCTACCTTTAGCATTCGTAATCATATTCAGGTAGTCGGATAACTGTTACTGTCAACCTGAATCATGATTACTTCTTGTATTCCTTGAGTCCCATTCACCTCTCATGATTACCAAACATGTTGATAACTCTTATCAACAAGACTGCAGTACTCAGTAATCGACTTGGTGACATTCTCAAGGGAATGCTTACTCTGAATCAGAGGGTAGATTCTATCTTGACAATATATGTTCACAACCCTATGAACATGACATACCCAAGATACCCAGGTGTTGATCTTCTATAGACCTCACTGATTGGTAAGTCAAAGCAGCCATATCCACAGTCTGTGTTCATAATCGTCTCAAGATTGAGAACACGTACCTTATACAAGTTATGAGTTCCTATCGACTGATTGACAGCTTTGAGTGTCAATAGGAAAGCTCAGGTCCGTCAATGCACTATAAGCACTAGCATATTAACCAAGAGTCACACTCTAGTGATTGAGATTTATCACTCCATCCAATGGTAGTTAATGATGCTACAGTGTATACCTGATGAGATATCCAGTCTCATCATCCACTGTGACAAGCTTTAAGTATCAAAGAATAGTAATTCGTATCTCATTGTATGTATCTCATACACACACGAAATACTTACTATGATACTTATGGATTAAACAATCATCTCATGAAAGAAACATACATAATGAAATGTAAAGCTGATATCCATATATTAAAATGCTAATGTCTAATACATATAGTAATGGTTTGAGGGCACAAACCCAACAAACTCCCACTTGCAGTCATAACCATTCAGAATTACATCTAAGACCTAGACTATCTAGATGACGATCAAAGACCTTCTGTGGCAAGGCCTTTGTAAACGGATCAGCAAGATTGTCAGCGGTGGCAATCTTGGTGACAGTCACATCTCCACGTTGAACAATATCTCGGATAAGATGATATTTCCGCTCTACGTGCTTTCCCTTTCCGTGGTTCCTTGGCTCCTTGGACTGAGCCACTGCCCCACTATTATCACAATAAAGCGTAATAGGTGACAGCGACGCTGGTACCACCTCGAGCTCCATAAGGAACTTCTTGAGCCAAACAGCTTCCTTTGCGGCTTCACAAGCAGCCACATACTCAGCTTCTGTAGTTGAGTCTGCAATGCATTTCTGCTTAATGCTCCTCCAACTGACAGCACCACCTCCCAAGGTAAAGAGATGACCGGACGTCGACTTTCTCGAATCTTTATCTGACATAAAGTCCGAGTCAGTGTATCCTACTGGAATTAACTCACTACCACCGTACATAAGGATGTAATCTTTAGTCCTTCTCAAGTACACTTAAGAATGTGCTTAACGGCTGTCCAGTGCTCTGGACCTGGATTCGACTGATACCTGCTAACCATGCCAACAGCAAAACAGATATCTGGTCTAGTGCATAACATCGCATACATGAGACTTCCTACTGCCGAAGTATAGGGAATTCTTGTCATGCGATTCCTATCCTCCTGTGTCTTTGGACACTGGTCCTTGGAGAACGCTAAACCATGCCTGAAAGGTAACAAACCTTTCTTCGAATTATCCATTGAAAACCTAGTTAGCACTTTATCGATATAACCTGCTTGAGATAATCCCATTATCTTTCGCTTGCGATCTCGAAAGAGCTTTATCCCAAGAATATAGCTCGCCTCTCCTAAATCTTTCATATCGAAAGTACTAGCTAGCCAAACCTTGACCGTTGACAGCGCCGCTATATCATTTCCAATGAGTAGAATGTCGTCAACTTAAAGCACAAGAAAGGCCACCACTTTCCCTTCACTCTTCTTGTATACACAAGGTTCATCCAGATTCTGCATGAAACCAAACGACTTGACCGCTTGGTCAAATCGGATGTTCCAACTTCTGGATGCTTGCTTAAGCCCATAAATGGACTTTTGCAACTTGCATACCAAGTTACCTTTCCGACCAGCTATGAACCCTTCTGGTTGTTGCATATAGATGTCCTCATCAAGATTGCCATTCAAGAATGCAGTCTTGACGTCCATCTGCCAGATCTCATAATCTAGGCATGCAGCAATGGATAAGAGTATTCTGATGGACTTCAGCATGGCTACCGGTGAGAAGGTTTCCTTATAGTCAATGCCCTCCCTTTGAGTATAACCTTTCGCTACAAGCCTAGCCTTAAAGGTTTCAACCTTTCCATCAGATCCTCTTTTCCTCTTGTAGACCCACTTACAGCCAATGGGTTTAATATTGGCTGGAAGCTCTACAAGATTCCAGACCTGATTAGAATCCATAGATTCCAATTAAGCCTTTATAGCTTTAATCCAATGAGCCGAGTCTACATCAGCCATTGCCTCTTCGTATGTGGCAGGATTAGATTCAGATTCTATGGAGACAGCTTCAAAAACTTCTCCTAAGAACATGTATCTATCAGGCTGGCTGATAATCCTCCCACTACGACGAGGTACCGGTGCGGAAATGGGTGAAGAAGTGGTATTTTCTTGATTTATATCGTTATCAACTACAGGTTGGACTGAGGGCTCTCCTTCTATCTCTCTAAGATCTATTCTTCCCTTAGGTTTATGGTTCATGATATAGTCATCCTCCAAGAAAACAGCATTCGTACTAACAAACACTTTCTGCTCTCTTAGATCATAAAAATACCATCCATAAGTACCCTTTGGATACCCTACGAAGTAACATACTTCCGATCTAGAATCCAACTTGCTCATCTTTCCTTTCAGCACATGTGCCGGACACCCCCATATCCGGAGATGTTGCAAAGAAGGCTTGCGCCCAATCCACATCTCTCATGGTGTCCTGGGAACAGATTTGCTTGGTACTAGATTTAGTATGTACGCAGCGGTTTCCAAAGCATAACCCCAAAGGAATAATGGCAACTCCGAGTAACTCATCATCGACCTAGTCATGTCTAAAAGAGTCCGATTCCTTCTCTCCGCTACACCGTTTTGCTGAGGCGTACCAGGTGCAGTCAACTGTGACAGAATCCCATTCTATACAAGGTGATCAATAAACTCATTAGAGAGGTACTCGCTACCTCGATCAGATCGAATGGCCTTGATATGTGTGCCCAATTGCTTCTCCACTTCAGCCACAAACTCTTTGAACTTTTCAAAGGTTTCAGACTTGTGCTGCATTAGGTACACATATCCATACCTGGAGTGGTCATCAATAGATGTTATGAAATACTCATAACCACCCCTTGCTCTAATATTTATTGGTCCACACACATAAGTATGAACTAATTCCAACAATGCATCGGTTCTATTTCCCTTTGTAGGAAAGGGCCTTTTGGTCATCTTACCCTCTAAACAAGACCCGCAGACTTCCATTGGTTCAAGAACCAAATCGTCTAAGATCCCTTCTTTGACTAGTCTGCCAATCTTATTTAGATTGATATGGCCAAGCCTCATATGCCAAAGCCTTGTTGGATTAGTGGAAGGTCTCTTTCTTTTAGATGGTACAGTAACCACTGAGTTATTAAGTTCCATGCAAGTGTCTTTAGAAATATTGGGAGTAATCACATACAAACCATTTGATTTAACACCAGAACATATAAAAGAACTATTTCTTTTAATCACAACTTCAGTTCCAAAATGAAAAGAATAACCATTATTCGATAAATTAGAAACTGAAATTAAATTACGTCTCATTGAAGGGACGTAAAGTACATCTGATAAAATCAAAATTTTATTGTCTAGAAATTCTAAAACTACGACTCCTATAGCAACCGCAGAAACGGTTGCGCTAGAACCTAGAGTAAGTACGATTTCCCCATCACTGCACCTCCTGGTTGATCTGAACCCCTGCAATGAATTACAGATATGGTTAGTCGCACCAGAATCAATGCACCAAGTGTTTGAAGTATCCGTTATAAAACTTACTTCAATCACATGTGATTCAATCATACCTTGAACTCTTGTAGCTAAGAATTCTGGATAGTTCCTCTTCCAGTGGCCCTTCTCACCGCATTGGAAACACTTTCCTTTGCCTTGGCCACCCACCTTCCCTTTGCCCTTACCTTTTCCCTTAGATTTTGCAATCTTAGGGACTGGTCCAACACTTGAACCACCAGTGCTAGCTTTCTTCTTCCCTTTCTTTCCTTTCGGCACAGATCGGGAAGAGGAAGCGCTTTTCTCAACGTTCAAAACATTGACCCCAGGTTTGATCACCCCTTCCGCTGCCAAAAGAGAACTCATCAATTAGCTCATTGAAAAATTCATTTGATTCATATTATAGTTAAGTTTAAATTGAGCGAATGAAGGCGACAGCGAATTAAGGATCATATCAACTTGGGTCTGTGCATCGATGTTGGCACCTAGGGTCTCCAGCTCATTTAAATAACCAATCATTTTTAAAACATGTTCCTTGACTAGAGTCCCTTCCGACATCTTTGCACTCATTATCTTTTGCATGGCTACCTGCCTGGCAGGCCTGCCATGCTCCCCAAACATCTTTTTCAGGGATGTGATAATGTCACTGGCAGAATCATTCGATTGGAATTGGTGTTGCAACACACCAGCCATTGAGGCTAGAATATAGCAACGAGCCATTCCATTCGACTTCTTCCATTTATCGAACTCGCGTCTGGCAGCTGCCGAAGCATTTATCGCGGGTTCTTCAGGGCTAGGGGTGGTGAGGACATATATGTGATCCTCCGCAGTTAACACGATATCAAGGTTACGTTTCCATTCAGTGTAGTTATTTCCAGTTAACTTGTTTTGAGTGAGTATGGTGGCAGGTGGACTAAATGCAGATCCAGACATTATGATTACTGAAAATCAAAGAAACAAAATAAATATGGATATCAGAATTTGACAGTTTGAAATAAAAGAATCCTTTTAAAACTCTTATTTTAAAACAAAGTCGCCGGAATATCAGAACGAAAGAGCAAAGCCTCCGTGTGGTGGTCAATGCTCGATCTTTTGATTTATCATGACTTGTCCGCTATGCAACTCTTGCAAAACAAGTTATGACTCCCGAACCTATTTGATCACTAAGTTTCTGAATAATGCCCCGTGCGGGATCCCTTATCCATAGCTTAGCTAGTGTATACCATTAACTAGGATCCAATCACAACCGTCTCAAGTAGCGCCTCCGTATGGTGGTCACCCTCTAACACGTCTGATTGATCCTATCCTTAGGAAGTTCACATCTAGTAACCAATGAGTAGTGTACCCTCCGTATGGAATGATCACCCCTAGCGAGGTGACACAGAATGCACTACTCATCTTACAATGAACCGTTAATGGAAGATCGTGGGTGTTATAAATAAGACCCTCTCCCACTAGATTTAGTAATTAAGGATTTTGCTTTTGAAAAAAAAAAATAAAATTGTTTCCATGCATTACCCATAAACATCCAATGTTTACTAATGCGTTGAAACGGTTTTTGAACTTTATTTTAGAAAACTTGTTTTACGTGCATGCGAGTAGTAACAATATAATTAAATGCCAATCACAAACCAAGCACATAAAACAAAAAACTAAAATTGAAAATAAAGACATCCAAACGATGTCGCTATCTCCCATGGCTCTATCTCCATAGAACCTGCATCTTGGTTTGATCGCCTCCACCTCCATCTTCATGGATAACGGCCCCTTGCTCCATCTTCATGGATTTTTCTAATTCTATTACATTTGTCCTATGCTTCTTACGAAGCTTACAATTTTTCTAGAAATAGAAATAGCAACAAATAAAATAAAAAGATAGGGAAACCGGTGCGACTTTCCTTTTCATAGGATTGAAGTCGCAGCGCCCTTTACATATGCCTTAAAACCAAACCAAAATTAAAACAACACACCAATCTCAAAACATTCAAACACAAAAATAAATGCTCTTGCTGCCATGGGAGATAGCGACTAACTTTTGCTGCAAAAGGGTTAGTCGAACACACATCCACGCATATATATAACAAATATATAACTATTGGAACCCCTAATTGATTCACACAGTATATAAACTCTGTACATACTGAATTAGAACTCAAAACAACATCTATCTTCTCTGTCACAGTTCGATCGATCGAAGACCGTTCGATCGCTCGAACCTACGATCGATTGAACATTGTTTAATCGCTTGAACATTCTGTTTCACATAATAATTTGAAAATTTTACAGAATATTTTAAAATTAAAGTTTTTAATTTCAAAAGTCTTAAAACTGTGAAACAGAGAACTTGACAAAGAGTCTGTCTCGATCGATCTAACTTTATTCGATCGATCGAATACCAGAAGGTTTCGATCGATCGAAAACTGTTCGATCGATTGAGTACAGAGAATGTTCGATCGATCGAGACTACTTCGATCGATCGAACCTACCTTGCATCCAATGCAATCACAGATTTATACTCTGCTGCGATAACACTACAGAAACAGATCTGTGACAATGCAGTTTCGAAAACAGTTCTAAAATCAACATGCAAATCAAAACTAGTGTTCCAAAAACGCATCTATAGATCCAAACGAACGTGGCTCTGATACCAATTGTTGGAAAAACTGGTTTAAAATGAAAGTTTAAACGCGCAGCGGAAATAATCAAGTTATAAAAGTTTATTGGCATTTCCGGATCTACTACTAGTCAACTCTATAGATGCATACAAGAGGGGACAAGGATTATACCTTACTATCTTGAACCCAATTATGAAATCTCTGACTTCCAGCAGCCTCCACTAGATTGTCTTCACTCTTATGACTCCTGTGGATGCTCGCAGGAAGGGCTAGGGTTGGTGGGAACCCTAATGGAGAGGATAGAGAAGGTTTGGGACTCCAAAATAGTTTCTGCAGCTTCTGACGTTCAAAACGACGAACAACCTTTCCAGAACGCAGCTGCCCTATTTATAGATTCCCAGAACCGACCTAGATCTCGAGCGATCGAAGTGGCTTCGATCGATCGATCATTCGATCGATCGAACCATCTTCAATCGATCGAAACTGTCTAGACTTCAATCGATCGAGACAACTTCGATCGATCGAACCTGTCTTGACATCATCCTCATTTGCCTTTCCAAGCATCCTAGCGGAGCTAAGAGTGGGACCTCCTAGGCTCTTTATTGTTGGCTCAGATCAGTTGATTAACTCCCATGACCAAACTCTTTGATCAGCAAATTAATCGACTGATCAGTTAACGTTTACTCCACTATAAAACGATAACTGAACTCCAACGCAAAAGAACATATCCGAAGCGATAACTAGACTTGTATGTTGTACTAATGTCCCTCTACCTTTAGCATTCGTAATCATATTCAGGTAGTCGGATAACTGTTACTGTCAACCTGAATCATGATTACTTCTTGTATTCCTTGAGTCCCATTCACCTCTGATGATTACCAAACATGTTGATAACTCTTATCAACAAGACTGCAGTACTCAGTAATCGACTTGGTGACATTCTCAAGGGAATGCTTACTCTGAATCAGAGGGTAGATTCTATCTTAACAATATATGTTCACAACCCTATGAACATGACATACCCAAGATACCCAGGTGTTGATCTTCTATAGACCTCACTGATTGGTAAGTCAAAGCAGCCATATCCACAGTCTGTGTTCATAATCGTCTCAAGATTGAGAACACGTACCTTATACAAGTTATGAGTTCCTATCGACTGATTGACAGCTTTGAGTGTCAATAGGAAAGCTCAGGTCCGTCAATGCACTATAAACACTAGCATATTAACCAAGAGTCACACTCTAGTGATTGAGATTTATCACTCCATCCAATGGTAGTTAATGATGCTACAGTGTATACCTGATGAGATATCCAGTCTCATCATCCACTGTGATAAGCTTTAAGTATCAAAGAATAGTAATTTGTATCTCATTGTATGTATCTCATACACACACGAAATACTTACTATGATACTTATGGATTAAACAATCATCTCATGAAAGAAACATACATAATGAAATGTAAAGCTGATATCCATATATTAAAATGCTAATGTCTAATACATATAGTAATGGTTTGAGGGCACAAACCCAACAAACCCAGTGGCCTGAGTATCTTACTGCTGCTGTCTGTCTTTGGTGACAAACATAGCTAGATGGCCCTTCTTAATGAGCTTTTCTATAGCCATTTTAAGTTTAAAACAATCCTTGGTGTCATGGTTGTGGTCTTTATGGTATCGGCAGTTCTTGTCCCAGTTTGTTTTCTCGGGCGGGCTTTTTAACTTGGTTCATATTTTGAGCAGCTTCTGGGCATCGGCGGCTGCCATGATTTATGGGATGGGCTGGAAAAGTGGTATGAAATCAATCAGGGTCTGATCTCGACCACCCCTTTGCTGATCATGCTTTTGCTTCTTTCCTTAACTCTTCTTGGAGCCTTCCCGTTTCCGTTTGGCTCTTGGACACTCATCTTCTGTAGATTTTGAACGCTTGGACTTTAGGAACTATTCGGCATCGATGTACTTCCCAACCCTCTCTGAGAGTACAACCAAGGTTCTCAATCATTGTCGGTGGAACAACATAACGATCTTGGTGTTATGAACCCTCGAGCAGAAGGTCGTGATTGCAACTGTCTTGTTTAGGTTATAAACCTGAACCTTTTATTGGTTGAACCAATCGACATAATCCTTCAAGGATTCACCCTTTCGGTGCATGATAGTCAGTAGCTGGATGTTAGGTTGAGGTCGACCGAGTATACCCACGAACTAGCTGACGAATAACTTGTTAAGGTCCATGAAATCGTCAACTGATCTGGGTTTCAAAGAGAGGAACCACTGGGCAGCTAGCCCTTTTAGAGTGCTAGAAAAAACCAAGTAATGTAGTTCATCGGCATTGGTTGCTGTGCCATCTGAGTCTTGTAGGTCCGGATGTGATCACTGGACTTCACGAGCTGTTGTAGGAGTTGAGATGAGGTTGTTTAAACTTACATGGAATGGCAAACCCCATGATTTGATCGGAGAATAGCGACTTGGTCTCAGTGTTGGCATGATCATGGCTTGGTTTTTAGCCTAGCTTCTCGATCTACTTTTCCAAGTCCTTGATACGAGCTTCCACGTCTTCCCGACCAGTATCCGTACAGTACGTCAGGTCGGAGGAAGAAGCTTTCTCCTCAAAGAGTGTTTTCCTCACTGATAAGGCTCGACTTTGACTCTAGTTAATCGTGTGCCTAAGGTCACTTTAGCTCCTGACCGGGTGATCCTGGGATGATTCCCGAGTCAAGCACTCTAGCCTCTCTACTCTAGTAGTGCGCCTATCATTGATCATGATCCGTATTAGATCCTGACCATGCTGATCATTCCTAGGCCGTCCTATAATTGAAGACACCCTATTTTGGTTCGTCCGTTCGGTAGAAGGAACCTCGCCTCAAGAACTGCCTGATGACTAGAATCAGGATTTATTGACTGTATGAAGCAAAATTCTATGAAGCACCGTGAACTCTTAGGTACAATAGAATATCCTCTAGGAAGACTTAGGTTCGTTAAAAACTCAATCTAGAGACAAAAACCCAAGTTAGGATAGTTAATTTAATTAAAAGGACAAAATCTTCTTTTACTGAGCAAATTTTGGTCCTCGGGGTTAGATCCCGAGAGCTCCCTTTATGAAATATTCCCAAATTAGCTTAAAACAATGCCCTGAGCCCTCACGTTGGCCAAAAAATTGCTTATGAGAATTTTTGTGCCAAAATAGACCTTCTACTCATCTCCGGCTAACTCCTTTCCAGAGTCAGCCTCACCTTTTTCATCATAACTCAAAATTAACAATCTTTTTTTTAAATAAGACCAAAAGCATTGAAAACTAGACTTCTATACCTTTCCAATGATATATCACAAGCCCAAAAAGATAAGCGAGGTGAGAGAACGAAGTCCAGGAAACTAGGGTAGAAAACACAACCTTCTGAGGTTGAGTGCCGTAGTGGCACTCTGCGAGGGCTGCACAGCTTTCAGAGAGGGCCACAATGGCACTCAACCCAAGATCAATTTTTAGACATTGATTAGGTCCCAATCCGTGTGAATTAATACAAATTTGACTAATTAGATGCAAGTACGACCTAAACCTCTTAGGTACACCTTAAAGAGCATAGGTACAAGCCTTTAAAGCTTGTATTTTCATCCCACATCACTTAAACATAGAAACACAACCTAGATTTGTAATGATAAATAGGGGCCTCTCCATCCAAGGAACCAAAAAATCCTGAGAACTTGAGAGCTCAAGGATACCCATTGGAGGATTCCGAAGCACTCATCAAAGTTCTTGGGAACAGTTCAATATTTTAGTTTTAGTTTTATGATCTTAGAGATCGTGGTGCTAGTGGAGCTCTGCCAGAGGAAGATTCTGAGGGAAGTTCTTGGGGTAAGCTTTCTTCTTCTTGTTTTCTTTCTTTTCTTTTATTGTTTTCCTTAGTTTTGATCTTCATAGTTCATTTTTTAGGTTTCTTTCATTGTTTGTTCTTTGTAATTCTTCGCTTCTTATTAGTTTAGATCTTCTAAGCTTCTAGGTTAGCCTTCTATCCTATTTGTGGATAGGCTATCCCTTGTGGTCCCTATTCCAACCATGGAATATCTACCACTAGTGGGATTGGTTGCCAAACCATGGCTAATCCAATCTCACTAGGGTCCATAAAACCCTAATTTTATAGTTTTCTTATCTAACCTAGTTTAATCTTACTCATGTTTATCCATGCATCTTTGCATACACATAAACACTAACCACACGTAGAATAGTAGGATATCTTGATTAAGGGTAACATATGCACATCTGCATGTAGTGTTCATGTTTGGTTATTATGTTGCTATTATCCTAACCTTTGTTAATTAGGAAGCTATAATTGGAATGTAGTGCTATCCCGGGTAAGTCCTTATACCTTCCTTATTTGCTGCTTTCCTAGATCACCTAGAAGGAGGATTAGGTTGATAAAACCAGTTTAATTCCCTTACATGATATTTGTGCATAGAGTTCCTTTTTTCTAGGGTTTGAATGTGATTTGCACGTTTACGTCCTTTTCATTTCCTTTTGCATGCATAGGAGAGTGTAATAATACGTTTAGTCCTCGAATTACTGCTTTAGCATATGCATTGTGTGATATATGTATAGTCTCTTGCACGATTTTATTTCTTTATCTGTTTATAACTTGAATTAGGATTGCATTAGTATAATTGAAATGGTCCACATAATCTCTCGTCAAACACCTTGAAATCTGATTTAGTGGCCCATCTCACGATGGGGCGAGTGGGGGTGTTTTAGTATGATCTAGCTCCTTCCCCCCTCGTACCTTAACCACCGAATTGAGCTATTTGATGATGATGGGGCGGTGCTCTCTATCCATTACACTTGATAGATTTAGTGTTCTTAGTTTCCTTTATCAAACCAAGTGGCGACTCTATTAGTAAGGATCTCTCCAGATTTAGCCTTGTAGGATATAAATATGTATTACTCACTTGTGTAGCCTCAGATGTGGATCATGGGCATCGATTGTTGCCTCAGGTGGGATGTAAAGCCCCGTGGTATCCAAAATATAAGTAATCCAAATCAGTTGGATCGGATAAAAGGCTAATGAAGGGTGGTGAACCTCACTCGTGGTTATTGACATGAGGAATGTAATGGGATTAATCAAGTGGGCTTAATCCTTCTAGGCCCTAAACTTAGTTTGTGTACCTACAATTGGAGACTCTACTAGGGATAGACTAAGAGGGTTAGACTCCAAAACTTTCAAGGTTCTTTCACTCTATATTATGAGGAACGCACGTGCATTAGTTTTAGGAAGCTTGGGCGGACCAAAGCCGTGGCCTATAACATTGCTAGATCACCCCCGTGGAGGACTTCCCTTCCATAGTATGTACCTACAGGTATAAAACGCATGTCCACATACCATACCAAACCCTGTAATGGGGGGAATATAGCACATCTCACTGGGGGACTGATGCATATAGTAGCCATAGATCCCCATCCTTTAGGGCTTGACCTATTATGACAATGTGTGCACACATGCCTTACTTGCTGTTGGGATTATGTATCATGATGAAGAAGCCTACACAGTATGTGATATATAGCCTTGTCTAACACTGAAAGTACTATGCCAAAATAAAATGCTCGCCACATGGCATGACGATGGTGTGCTTAGGTGTTATGCTCGGATCACGTGCCATGAGTTTGTAGGAAGACGAATCATAACATTATTTGTGTCCTATTTGCTATAGCTAGCCTTGATTCGAACTACGCTATCATGAGCCTTGTCACATAAGAAGTTCCAAGCATGGAATAACTAATGTGCATTTATTATGGTAGCCATGGAATAAGAAGGAATACTCAATGATGCGACTAAGACTTATATGGCTATATGTAATTAGGTGGTTGTACAATCTGCTTCCTTTCTCATTAGCATACATAGCACTGAGAGAACCTAAAACAATAATTGAAAAGATGAAAATGTTTTTCTTAAATCGGGCACGTATAGGTATGCGGACTGTCTAGATATAGCTCTAAAGAAGTCCGTAAGCATCCTTCTTAAGTTCGCCCCCCTGGTTCAGGAAGATTAATCCGAGTTACAAGTATTGGGATACCTATGGCTGGTGAACAAAAAAGAATGAAATAGCTAGAGGAAACCTTGGCCCGTTAGAGGCAATAGGTATAGTTGATTATAGACCATTTGGGGCAAGCCAACATTGATCCGTAGGTAGTGCCTGTTGTTGACCCACTCATACCACCTCCTCTACGTATTGCACCTAAGAATCTCGTTGATCAAAATCCTATCAAGGAGGAGGAATGGTTCAATGATGTTGTTCTTAGGGATTTTGGAAAAATGATGAAAGATAAGTTGGACCACCTAGAAAGTACAGTGAGGAAATCTCATGGAGTTGATGATTACCTGTTGGACCTTGAGGGTTTCTTCGAGCCTTTAAAGCTTAAGATGCCTGATAAGTTTAAGATACCCAAGCTAGAGAAGTTTGATGGGATCAGGAATCCCAAGAGCCATTTAAAGATGTATGTCAGTGCCCTCAGATTTATGGGATTAAGGAATGAGCATTTGACCCAATTATTTTCAAGTTACTTGTCCGGAGGAGCTTTGGAGTGGTTCCTAGCCCTAGAATCCTCTAAGACCTATTTATGGGAGGATGTTGTGACTGAATTTGTGAAGCAGTATACCTACAACACCGAACTCGATGTTACAATCCAAGACCTTGGGACCACTAGGCAAGACAACCAAAAATCCTTTGCTACATTCTTGACCCATTGGAGGAAGAAGGCTGCTGAGATGGTGAATAGGCCAACCGAGAAGGAACAAGTCCATATGATCATTAAGAATTTGCAACCTACCTACAATGAGTGCACGTGTTTCATGCGAATCACTACTTTTGAACAGCTATTCTATGTAGGAACCAAGATAGAGGATGCCTTGAGGGATGGGAAGATAAAGAAAGAAGAGAACAACCCAAGGAGGAGAACCACGGGAGGAAACTACTCAAATAACCACATTGCACACGATGTCAATGTCCTAAGTAATAACCAAAATACCGACCCATCCTACCCAAGAAATAACATTTTTGAACCAAGAAAATTCACAATACTCAGCCTACCATTATCCTCCATATTGACTCGCCTCATTCAAAAAGGCCATCTTAAGCCCTTGAACCCAAGACCAACCCTGCATCCTCTCCCACTAAGATATGACCCTGCCAAATACTATACCTTCCACTAAGAAGATGGCTATGATACCAACTGCTATACCTGTCTTCACCATGAGATCCAAGACATCCTTGATAACAGGATCATTATACCCCCACCTCCATCAAATATTACCCGCAACCTATTGCCTAATCACCATGCCATTCCCCTGCCACAAAAAATCAACCACCTTAGACTCACCCCACTCTCCTATGACCCAACCATATACATCATTGCCTTGACCGAACCTGAACCTGTGGTGGTCCTCCCGGAAGAATTCAAGACTTGCTTTTTAGATGATGATGAGAAATTTTGGGTGGATGAAAACCCTAAGATTGATGACCTATTCTACCTAGAAGAGTTGGACCTTGGCCTTGGAGAGGTGAAACGGTGGGATGGACAGTCGTCTGATGACTCAATTTAGGATGACATTGAGATCAACGAGGGAGTTTTGGAATACATATGGGGAGAAGGGGATGTTCAACACTTGACTAGGGAAGGTAGACATTTCAAGCCACTCTAACTACAGGAAGATCACCCGAGGAGAGAAATAGATAAAGGAAAAAGAAAGGCAGCGAGTGTACCACAAGAAGAAGATGAAGTGCTAAAGCAACTCAAGAAGACTCTGGCTAACATATCCATTTGGAGCATGCTCATGGCTTCTACAAACCACAGGCAGGCAGTGCTTAAAGCTTTGAACCATCGTAATGTGCCTATTGATACTACTCTTAAAGTAATTGGTAGCTCTGATCAAGCCTATGGTGGAGACTGTAATCATATCCTTCACTAATGAGGACCTTCTCCCTGAAGGTCCTTGTCACAACATGTCACTCCACATCACTGCCCAGAATTTGGGGATGAGAGTTCTGGTGGTTTTGGTTGATAATCGTTTCCCTCTTAATGCCTTTCCATTGCAAACCTTACAAGATTTGGGTATTCCAATAAACAAGATGCAAACCTCGGGTCAGTCTGTCTGTGCCTATGATAAAACTCAGAGGAAGTTAGTTAGGTTGTTGAATCTATAAGTTGTTGATAGACCTGCGTGTGGAAATGTGGACCATTGCAAACCTTACAAGCTTTGGGCATTCCAATAAACAAGATGCAAACCTTGGGTCAGTCTATCTGTGCCTATGATAATACTCAAAGAAAGTTAGTTGGGGTGTTGAATCTACAAGTTGCTATTAGACCCGTGAGTGGAAATGTGGAATTTTAAGTGATTGACATAGATACTTCTTTTAACTTACTGTTAGGGAGGCCCTGGTTGCATGACATGTGGGATATGCCCTCGACCCCTCACCAAAAGGCCAAGATGGTTGTAAAGTATTAAATAGTGGTTCTATTTGGAGATTCTAGGATCTACACTGCACAAGATGGAGTTGCCTTGGAGATAAAGTTGCCTAAGCAAGATCCTACTCTTAGGGGATTCGAGCTTGATAAGATCAACGCCTTGGGAATAGAAGAGCCGTTAGGGAAAGTTGCACCATACTTTGATGATTATGCAAATCCCATGGTAGCTCCGATTATGAATAAGATGAAATTCTTTTCATGCATGGGTCTAGGTCGAAGGCAATAAGGGATAGCCAAATTTCCAAATTTTGCTGAACAAAAGAACAAGAATGGCCTAGGCTATACACCAAAGAAAGGAGGAACAAACAAATCCAAGAATGTCAGATCTTTTAAGAAGACTCTCAATGGCTCTTTCGTTAAAACAAGAGGAGGATTTTTACTACAGTGGCTTCTTAGAGCCTTGGAATGACCATGATATGAAGAAGAGGATCCTCGATTTTGAAATTTTCTTTGATTGGGAGCTAGTGGGAGAGGAACAATGGTGCCAAGCTATGGAAGAGGGACAAGCCAAGAAGACCGTTCAAGAAGACTGGGTTGAGAACATGGACCAGGGATCTATGAAGCTGCTATTGGGGGATGGACCTAGTGAAGGGACCCAGAGTTGATGGCATTGCAAAGTGAGAAGATGGATGTCTCCAAATTCATTGGCAAGGACAAGGAAGAGCTCAATTGGATGTATGAGGATGTACTGCACCCAAAAGGGGACTTTTCTCTGTTATTTGAGTTTGTAATCGGATCCACACCTATTAGTGGGTCGAAGGTTATCTTTCATTCTGTTTATGAGTCAGTTACTAGGGGTAAGAAGTCTGGTGTCAAGTTTGCTATCGAGTCTATTGAAAATTTCCCAATTACTAATAAAATGAACTTCAATTTTGCTTACTCCAATTTGTCTACTTTTCAATGCATAGATCCTAATGAAAATGATAAAATTCCCAATGATTTAAAATGCTTAATCAAAAAGGATGAAATTGAACCAGCTCAAAAAGTGGTTGAAGATACTTTATTGTTAAATCTAGGTACTGAGGAGGATCCCCAAATGGTCCAAATCGGTTCAACACTTAACCAATGTGAAAGCCAAGAATTGACTGTTTTACTTAGAGATTTTAAAGATGTTTTTGCTTGGTCCTATGCGGACATGCCTAGAACCGACCCTGAAATTGTCCAACACAAAATCCCACTTCTTCCTAAATCCAAACCATAAAAAAGAAGTTGAGGCGAATGAGACTCGAGCTAGCGCTCAAAATTAAAGAAGAGGTTGAGAAACACTTGCAAGTAGGCTTCCTAACAGTAACTGATTATCCAGAGTGGGTAGCCGATATAGTTCCTATTCTTAAAAAAGATGGAAGGGTGCAAGTGTGTGTAGACTTTCAAGACTTTAACAAGGCTAGTCCCAAAGACGACTTCCCACTCTCGTATATAGATGTCTTAGTTGACAATACTGTTAGGCATGCACTACTATCATTTATGGATGGGTTTTTAGGGTACAATCAGATAGTCATGGCACCAAAGAATAGAAAAAGACCACCTTTATCACATATTGGGGCACATTCTGCTATAGAGTGATGCCATTCGGGCTCAAGAATGCCTAGGCCACATATCAAAAGCTGCAACTAGACAGTTACATGATATGATTCATAAGGAGGTAGAAGTATACGTGGATGACGTAATAGTAAAAGCGAAAGAGATAGGGGAACTAGAGGACTTACCCGGGATCCCACCGTGAATATTAATTGTGTGATGCATGCAAGGAAATAAAACCTAAGAAGAGGTCTCTAATCACATATACACATAAGGAAAAACCTAATTCTAAGGTGTCGCGCATGTAATACCTGTATTTTTGTACTACATTATGTGAATAAGACCCTGTATGTTTCCTTTCAATAGTTGTATGAACTTGGCCTTACCCTTGGTATAATTTGGATACCAATCGATTGATAAGTTTTCCAATCGATTTGCCTCATTTCGGGTACCAATCGATTGACAAGTATACCAATCGATTGCTTATGTCAATTGATTGACCTCTATACCAATCGATTGGAGGCAGCTGGGCAGATTCTTTTGCTCTGGCTGGGGTCTGTCCACGTGAACACCTTCTCCCTATATATACCAGCCCATTTTGGGCGGATTTCTGTTTACAGAAATCAGAGAGAGTGAGAGGGAGAGTCTTGTGTGTGTATTATCTATATATATACACTCATATATATATACACACATATATACACCCATTCACTCACACACACACAGATGGATTGAAGAGAAAGAAGAAGAAGACCAGAAAGAAGAAGAAAAGAAGGAGAAAGAGAAGAGAGAAGACAGAAAACTAGAGAGAGAGGGAGGAAGACCGCCATTGAAGCTTCCAAGCTTCAATACACATTCCCAAACACACCCTATAATCCCAAGGTGAGTTTTAAACTCACTTGGTAGCTTTACATTGGTGTTAGAACATGCTTGAATGAAGAAATGGAGTGTAAACCATGTATTCCCATTTATATGTGTTGGACAGTCTTCACTGTGAAGAAGACGAAGTGTCAATCGATTGATACTCTTACCAATCGATTGACATCTTTCAGGTTCCAATCGATTGACACTTTATGCAATCGATTAGCATGGATTGTGAGGCAATCGATTGAATCTTCTACCAATCTATTGAATCTTCTACCAATCGATTGACACCAGTTTTTACCAATCGATTGAATCTTTTACCAATCGATTGACACCACTTTTATACCAATTGATTGACCTCTATACCAATCGATTGGAAGTTTCAGAATACTGCTTTCCTTATAAAAACTGTTTAGTTGTTTATTTACTGTTCAGTATTTCCCAATATGCTTTATTATTGTAATACATACATGATAATGAGTTAATGCGGCGTAGGATCGTAGTAACAACAAGATTAACGAGTAATGTTTATGATGTTAGATAAACGGAATAGTCGTGAATCCTTTGGAGTTAATGTTCATTTCATTCAGAGTAGTCGGACAACATTGGGATTGTCATGTATCGGTAATAGAGTTGAACTTAAGTAGGTTTGCTAAGATTCGGGAACCTTGCGTGGGCGGGCTTTGGTCGATCATATGTTCTTAAAAGCGGTAGACAGACGAAGGTGTCTATGACTTGCGGTGAACCGGACCATTTGCCCTAAGATAGCCAAATGATTTAATCATACGTTCTTAAAAGCGGTAGACAGACGAAGGTGTCTATGACATGTGGTGGACCGTGATCACTGGTAGACATCGCTAAGTCGTGGCATAGAATGATGTACTGTTGCTTAAAGCGTTATATCCCTGACATGCGATGGACTGTGCATATATTCTTAAAAGCGGGGGATGGACTAACGTGGTATCCATGACATGCGGTGAACTGTGCATATGTTCTTAAAAGCGGTGGACAGAGCAATGGTGTTATAGAGTTGAACTACTGTCGAGTCTGTTCCCCTATCAAGACGTGTTATCGGTCTTAAAATGAGTAAGACGTTAGTAATCGGATAATCAGTTTGATCTAGAGGAGTTACCCTCACTGAACTCTAACTTGTTTACTGTTTATGACTTGTAATAACTTAAATAGTTGATACCCTGTTAGTATCTAACTCACTCAGCTTTCATTAAGCTGACGGCGTTTATGCCGCTGGACATTTTATGTTCCAGCGCACCTTGATTATGACTATACAGGTGAAGGGCCCGCAGGAGAAGACTACCATGCTAGTGACGACGTCCCCGTGGAGAATTTTCCCGACGGAGGCCAGTCCGAAGAAGACTACTACGCCGAGGACTACCTTTATGCCAACTGAAGACTAGACTATAATTGTAGCTAATTGTCTTTATCATTTTAGAACCTTTTTGTAGTCAGGCATATGTTATCTTGGCATTTGTACTTCCGCTGTCTTATATTTGATTCGAGACTCTGATGTGTAATAGTTGGTAACTTCTGTTGACTTTGTGTTACATTGTGATCAGAACCTAGACTTCATTCTTGTTACACTATTACTTCTTGTTTCTTAGTACTGCGTGGTGTGGACAATCATGTGACTTCACCCGTCGCTGCCTTTGGACCCAAAAAGGAAATTTATTTTTCTCCATTTTTGCCATTCCAGGGCGTGACAGGATTTTTGGTATCAGAGCCTAGGTTTTATACCTTTTTCGCTCACAGATTGTCCCACACCATCTGGTCCTAGAACCTTGAGATCCTATAGATGAGTATTAAGATTAGTTCTGACTTAAGGTAGTCCCTTTTCAGGTAGCATGGCACCGCCGCTGTTCGTTCCAGACGAGTTCGGAGGACACTATGTGTATGAGAGGAGTATTGCGCCAGCAGATCCACAGTACTATGCCTGGAAGGTTAGATAGAGAGCTATTGCAGAGACAGAGCGAGACATGCAGATCGAGCAGCAGAGATTTGGGACCCATGACCCAGAAGTGATACGTCAGGAGATGATCTATCGTAAGGAAACATTCAAACGCATCGAGGAGGATTCTCTACTGATGTTATGAGACCGTTCTTCGTACCAGGCTCTACTTGCAGAGGTTAGAGCAGCACTTCCACCACCCCAGACACCTCCACCCCCACCAGAGGAGGACATGGCTGATGTGCCCCCGGCAGATGAAGAGATGGAGGATGAAGAGGACGAGGACACCGATGACGAGGAGCCGGAGCATGATCCAGAGGAGGAGGACCCCGAGGACCCAGCTGGTATGGACGTGCCAGTTGGCGTAGATATTGTAGTTACAGAGGGTTATCCGATAGGGGAGGATGAGGTAGCCGCAGATGATGATGCAGGTGATAATGCAGTAGTACCAGTCTTACCAGGAGGAGTTATAGCACAGCTGGCAGCTGAGTGGGTTGCAGAGATGGCTGCACATCTCCAGGGATTTGAGATTGGAGCACCGGAGTTGGCACAAGCTATGGTACAGGCTGAGGCGCTTGCAGCCGCATTTGACGCAGTCCAGGCTGACGTGGCCGCTGATGCAGGAGATTTGGGAGCTGTTGTGGAGCATGATGGACCCGAGCTGATCGAGGATGTTGTGATAGAGGATGAGGACATGATGGATGACGATGATATGGATGAGGATGATGTTTTGTCTGAGGTTGCCCCAGAGGACGAGGCTTCCATCTATGGATCTGATGTGGACAACTTTTGAGTCCAGTACCTTTAGGACTTAGACTTTTACGTTTGACTTTAGGACATGTTGTCCACTTACTTTGACGCTTGCATGGACAGCTATTGACCGTAGCCTTTTTGTATAGGTAGCCACCAGTAGTGGTCTTGTGTATATCTTCCTTTTGTTTAGATCTTGTATAGGACCATGTACTACGCGGTACACAGATGATCTATTGTGTACTCCACTGTACATCTTTTGGGTATATATATGGCAGATCGTTTCTCTTGGTTATTTCTGTTATCATCTCATTATTATGTTATGGTTGTGATTTTGATTCATGTTATGCTGTCTGTTATTTAATTATGGTCATTTCCCCGAGAATATTGTCAGCTAATCGTTAGATCCTTCATAGGTACACCTCACACGGATCACTATGGTGGGACCCACAAGGAACCAAGCACGACTGGGAGCACCCATTCCCGAGGGTATGGACCCAACTGGAGTCTTCGAAGCTTTCATGCAACGGATGGAGCATATCGGCGATACCTACAATCATGCCACCAACAACAATGGCAACAACCATGTTGTCCTTCCAAGGCAGACAGGCGATAAACTGTTGGAACGATTTCGTGGCCTGCGACCCGAAAAGTTCGACGGCATGTCAGAGTCCTGGAAAGCAGAGCAATGGATACGAGAGTTGGAGCTAATCTTTGAAGCCCTGGAGTGCAGTGAGCTTGACAAGAGACGTCTAGCCACATTTCAACTAACTTACTCTGCCGCGGACTGGTGGGAGGCCGAGAGAGCCACGATTGGGATTGATGCTGCAAGGAGAATGCCTTGGGAAGCATTCAAGACTCTATTTCTCGAGAAGTATTTCCCTGAGGACGAAAGAGACCAACAAGAGAGGAATTTCCTAAGTCTAACCTAAGGAAACTGGACAGTCAGGGAGTATACCACACAATTTGAGCGACTTTCCCGTTTCACTCCGCATATGATAGACACCTCCGCCAAGAAGGTCAAGCGATTCCACCAAGGACTCAACCCACACCTCCGGCACATGATAATAGGCCATCTGGGCCAGTCGTTTGAAGGGATTGTCAGTCTTGCTTCAAGTTTGTAAAAGGATGCTTACCCTGTGCAAGGACCACAAACGAATTGACCTCAACCCAGGACCTTCCAACCAAGGAACTTTCCAGTTCAATCATCAAGGAATAATCAGGGATGGAAACCCCAGACCAACAATTATCAGGGAACCAAGCGCACATGGGATGGGACAAGGAAGCCCCAAGCTAATTTTCCTCGATAACAGAATCAACAGCGAGGACCACCTCAGGCACAGCCCTTCGCCCAGCGACAGAACACTGATGTATATTTCAACTGTGGAGTACCCGGACATATTGCAAGGTATTGCACGGCCCCCAAGACCAACCGCCGTAATGACCTCGTCTGCCGCAACTGTAACAAGCCTGCTCAAGGATAGCAAGGATAGCAAGGACAGGTTAGGGTGAATGCCATCATCCCTGACAATGTAGGGTATAATGCTGAGGAGCAGAAAAACTTGGAAGGTACACTCATTTTATTTCACTGTCAAGTTAGAGCTTTGTTTGATACCGGTGCCGCCCGTTCTTTCATAGCTATTAAGATGGTGCGTGATTTGGGTTTGCTACCACTAGCACTTGAATTGACCCTTAATGCCGTTTCGCCCTTGGGAGTATCCGTTAAGCTAGGAAAGGTGTGCAAGGATTGTCCCTTGACACTAGAGGATAGAAATCTTCTGGAAGACTTGATGGTCTTGTCAATGTCTGAGTTTGACGTGATCCTAGGAATGGATTGGCTTACTAAGTATGGTGCTAACCTGGATTGTGTTAGTCGGACCATTGTCTTTTCGATGCCTGGTTGCCCACAGATCAGATTTCGGTGCCAACCGTTGAGCGACATGTTTACCACGAGCTGCCTAGCCACGATTAAGACTTCAAGCACGGAGCTTACTATCAACCAGATCCCCATTATTCAAGACTTTGAAGATGTGTTCCGAAGTATCTCAGGACTTCCGCTGAAGAGGGAGGTAGACTTCTGCATTGAGTTAGCACCCAGAACGTTGCCGATTTCCAAGACCCCGTATCGGATGGCGCCAACAGAAATGCTAGAATTGAAGAAGCAAGTTCAGGAACTCGAAGATTTAGGTTTTGTTCGCCCGAGTACATCACCTTGGGGAGCACCAGTTCTATTTGTAAAGAAGAAGGATGGAGAGCTACGACTCTGTATCGACTACAGGGAGCTGAATAAGGTCACGATCAAGAATAGGTATCCACTTCCTCGGATAGACGACCTGTTCGATCAACTACAAGGATCAAGGATATTCTCAAAAATTGATTTGCGTTCAGGATACCATCAATTGCTAGTTCGACCGAAAGACATACAGAAAACTGCCTTCAGGACAAGATATGGACACTACGAATTTCTAGTGATGTCTTTTGGATTGACTAATGCCCCGGCAGTATTCATGGACCTAATGAATAGAGTATTTAGACCCTATCTGGATCAATTCATTATAGTATTCATCGACGACATTCTAATTTATTCAAGGACGGAAGAGGAACATAAGAAGCATCTACAAATTGCTCTACAGACTCTCAGAGACAATAGTCTGTATGCGAAACTCAGCAAATGTGAATTCTGGCTTCGGGAAGTTAAATTCCTGGGACATGTGATATCACAGGATGGGATTTCCGTAGACTCATCTAAGATCGATGCAGTCTTGAGATGGAACAGACCAACCAACGCAACCGAAGTTAGGAGTTTTCTTGGATTGGCTGGGTATTACCGGAAATTTGTGGAAGGATTCTCTAGAATCGCAGGACCGTTGACAAGCCTGACTAGGAAGGAGACGAAGTACGAATGGACTGATAAACATGAGGATGCATTTCGGGAATTGAAAGAGAGACTAACCTCAGCACCCGTGCTTGCGATACCTAAGAGTGGTGAATAATTCATAATCTATAGTGATGCATCACACCAAGGACTTGGTTGTGTGCTAATGCAAGAGGGGAATGTCATCGCATACGGATCAAGACAATTGAAGCCGCATGAGAAGAACTATCCGACGCACGACTTGGAACTAGCCGCAATCGTGTTCGCCCTGAAGATTTGGAGACACTATTTGTATGGAGAAAAGTTCGACTTGTTCTCAGATCACAAGAGTTTAAGGTACCTGTTCTCTCAGAAGGAGTTGAACATGCGACAACGGAGATGGATGGAATTACTCAAGGACTACGACTTCTCTTTGCAATACCACCCGGGTAAAGCAAATATTGTAGCCGACGCTCTGAGCCGGAGGCCACGCCTTTTGGTTTCTTCGATTTTGATTAGGGAATGACGAGCATTGGAGACGTTAGTTGAATTCGACCTTCAACCAGTGGGAGCAGGAGAAGGACAACGCTTTGGATGTCTTATCGTGCAACCAACTCTCATCAGCCGTATCTTGGAAGCTCAACAGTCGAACGAGGATTTAAAGTTATGGTTTGCCAAGATATCTGTAAAGGAACCAGAAATATGGAGTATTAGTACGGACGGAGCACTGAGATGCAAAGGTAGACTCTGCGTGCCAAATGACAATGGTCTCAGGAAGAACATTCTGGACGAAGCACACAAGTCAAGGATGACTATCCACCCAGGAGGAAACAAGATGTATAAGGACTTGAAGAGAAACTTCTGGTGGCAAGGAATGAAGCGAGAAGTGGCCGAGTATGTATCGCAATGTCTTATTTGCAAACAAGTGAAGGCAGAGCATCAGAAACCACCTGGACTCCTACAACCGCTACCGATTCCCCAATGGAAATGGGAGCACATCACCATGGATTTTGTGGTTGGATTACCAAAGTCTTAACAAAACCACGATGCTATTTGGGTGATAGTGGATCGACTCACCAAGTCAGCACATTTTATCCCCTACAGCATGACGCACCCTGTTGAAAGATTGAGCCGGATGTATCTACAGCAAGTTGTGCGACTGCACGGTGTACCTGTCTCAATAGTTTCAGATCGAGATTCACGCTTTACCGCAGAATTCTGGAAAAGCCTTCAGACAGCAATGGGAACTTCTTTGAATTTGAGTTCAGCCTTCCATCCACAGACAGATGGTCAGACAGAACGAGTCAATCAAGTGATGGAAGATATGTTGCGAGCCTGTGTCATTGAATTCGAGAGTTCATGGGAGACGCATCTACCTTTGATCGAGTTTTCCTACAACAACAACTACCACGCGAGCATAGGGATGGCACCGTTTGAAGCTTTGTATGGAAGACCTTGCCGATCGCCGCTGTGTTGGGCCGAAGTCGGAGATACTCAACTACTTGGGCCCGAGATGATTCGAGAAACCAACGAGAAGATCCAGATTGTACGAGGGAAGATGAAGATAGCGCAATCCAGATACAAGAGCTATGCCGACAAGCGACGGAAAGATCTAGAGTTTGCAGTTGGAGATCATGTACTACTCAAAGTCTCACCAGTTCGAGGTATCGTCAGATTCGGACAGAAGAAAGGCAAGCTATCGCCGCGATTCATCGGACCGTTCGAGATCCTAGAACGTGTTGGGAAGGTTGCTTATCGACTTGCGTTGCCGCCAAAGATGTCAGGAGTACACAACGTTTTCCACATCAGCATGTTGAGGACGTGTGCCGACAACCCAGCGCACGAGATCAGTTTTGAAGATATCGAAGTGAATGAGAATGTGACCTACAACGAAGGACCAGTGCGTATTCTAGACCGAGGAGTGAAGAAGCTCAGAAACAAGGATATTCCGCTAGTGAAGGTTCAGTGGAAGCACCACGACGAAGGAGAAGCTTCATGGGAATTGGAGTCGGAGAAGCAAGAGAAGTTTTCATTTTTGTTTTAACCCTACTTATTTTGGATTTTGGGGACGAAATCTTTAATGAGTGGTGAATGATGTAATACCTGTATTTTTGTAATACATTATGTGAATAAGACCCTGTATGTTTCCTTTCAATACTTGCATGAGCTTGGCCTTACCCTTGGTATAATTTGGATACCAATCGATTGATAAGCTTTCCAATCGATTGCCTCATTTCGGGTACCAATCGATTGACAAGTATACCAATCGATTGCTTATGTCAATCGATTGACCTCTATACCAATCGATTGGAGGCAGCTGGGTAGATTCTTTTGCTCTGGCTGGGGTCTGTCCATGTGAACACCTTCTCCCTATATATACCAGCCCATTTTCGGCGGATTTCTGTTTACAGAAATCAGAGAGAGTGAGAGGGAGAGTCTTGTGTGTGTATTTTATATATATACACTCATATATATATACACACATATATACACCCATTCACTCACACACACACAGATGGATTGAAGAGAAAGAAGAAGAAGACCAGAAAGAAGATGAAAAGAAGGAGAAAGATAAGAGAGAAGACAGAAAACTAGAGAGAGAGGGAGGAAGACCACCATTGAAGCTTTCAAGCTTCAATACACATTCCCAAACACACCCTCTAATCCCAAGGTGAGTTTTAAACTCACTTGGTAGCTTTATATTGGTGTTAGAACATGCTTAAATGAAGAAATGGAGTGTAAACCATGTATTCCCGTTTATATGTGTTGGACAGTCTTCATTGTGAAGAAGACGAAGTGTCAATCGATTGATACTCTTACCAATCGATTGACATCTTTCAGGTTCCAATCGATTGACACTTTATGCAATCGATTGGCATGGATTGTGAGCCAATCGATTGAATCTTCTACCAATCGATTGACACCACTTTTTACCAATCGATTGAATCTTTTACCAATCGATTGACACCACTTTTATACGAATCGATTGATCTCTATACCAATCGATTGGAAGTTTTAGAATACTGCTTTCCTTATAAAAATTGTTTAGTTGTTTATTTACTGTTCAGTATTTCCCAGTATGCTTTATTATTGTAATACAAACATGATAATGATTTAATGCGGCGTAGGATCGTAGTAACAACAAGATTAACGAATAATGTTTATGATGTTAGATAAACGGAATAGTCGTGAATCCTTTGGAGTTAATGTTCATTTCATTCAGAGTAGTCGGGCCACATTGGGATTGTCATGTATCAGTAATAGAGTTGAACTTAAGTAGGTTTGCTAAGATTCGGGAACCTTGCGTGGGCGGGCTTTGGTCGATCATATGTTCTTAAAAGCGGTAGACAGACGAAGGTGTCTATGACTTGCTATGAACCGGACCATTTGCCCTAAGATAGCCAGATGATTTAATCATATGTTCTTAAAAGCGGTAGATAGACGAAGGTGTCTATGACATGCAGTGGACCGTGATCACTGGTAGACGTCGCTAAGTCGTGGCATAGAATGATGTACTGTTGCTTAAAGCGTTATATCCCTGACATGCGGTGGACTGTGCATATGTTCTTAAAAGCGGGGGATGGACTAACGTGGTATCCATGACATGCGGTGAACTGCGCATATGTTCTTAAAAGCGGTGGACAGAGCAATGGTGTGTTATAGAGTTGAACTACTGTCGAGTCTGTTCCCCTATCAAGACGTGTTATCGGTCTTAAAATGAGTAAGACGTTAGTAATCGGATAATCAGTTTGATCTAGAGGAGTTACCCTCACTGAACTCTAACTTGTTTACTGTTTATGACTTGTAATAACATCAATAGTTGATACCCTGTTAGTATCTAACTCACTCAGCTTTCATTAAGCTGACGGCGTTTATGCCGCTGGACATTTTATGTTCCAGCGCACCTTGATTATGACTATACAGGTGAAGGGCCCGCAGGAGAAGACTACCATGCTAGTGACGACGTCCCCGTGGAGAATTTCCCCGACGGAGGCCAGACCGAAGAAGACTACTACGCCGAGGACTACCTTATGCCAACTGAAGACTAGACTAGAATTGTAGCTAATTGTCTTTATCATTTTAGAACCTTTTTGTAGTCAGGCATATGTTGTCTTGGCATTTGTACTTCTGCTGTCTTATATTTGATTCGAGACTCTGATGTGTAATAGTTGGTAACTTCTGTTGACTTTGTGTTACATTGTGATCAGAACCTAGACTTCATTCTTTTTACACTATTACTTCTTGTTTCTTAGTACTGCGTGGTGTGGACAATCATGTGACTTCACCTGTCGCAGCCTTTGGACCCAAAAAGGAAATTTATTTTTCTCTATTTTTGCCATTCCGGGGCGTGACAGCGCATGAAGTTGAAAATCAATTAAAATCAAACAAGTAAATTAAACTAGAGAAGGAGTTGAGGAATTGTACCTCAAATGCGCTACAAAACAAAGGTTAGTACACATGCCTTGATCAAAGGATATCAAACAAACGAACCTAAACTTCTAGCTTAAATCTATCATGCATAGAAAGAATTGACCTATTTATGGATTCCTTCTAATTAGTTGAGAACACATCACCTTTATAGATATGCAAGTCTCAACTAGGAGTCAATACAATGTCCATATAGAGGTAGTATAATCCCAACATGATTATAAGGAACTCATAACTAGGTCCAATTGGGGACAAAACAACCTAGAGCTAGATCCTAGCTACAAGTATCAATATACATGGATGAATGCATGGATATGTACAAGGACAAGCTATGAATTATTCACTAACTTGGACCACTTAGCCTCTGGATTTAGAATTAATCATCATTATTCAAAACATGATTTGGGTCCCATGGCATTACGAAACAATTTAAGTTAAAACCAATAAGATTGGACAAAAACAGTGACTGTTTCTCATGAACTACAGAGAGCAGACCAGACTTTCAAAGATAGAAACACCATGCTTCCATCGATTGGATCTTAATGATTTTTGGATATGATATACCTCTGTGAGTCTACTTTCTAACCCAAAATAAAAATCAAGATTTGAACTGTTAGATCTCTAAGAATAAGGAAAACACTAGACATCACTCAGGAATCTGCAACTCTCTGTCCAGAGTTTTTGTATGATTTTCTAAAAATAGTAAAAAAAATGAGAAACACTTAGATCATTTTAGGGTATCTTCCTAACACATTAAACTACCTAGAAAGAATTATTGGAGGCCTAGAATGTTTGGTTAAGGTTTTGATTTATTAGTTTTAAAATGGACTTACTACTCTGAAATTTTGGACAGAGAGTTGCTTGCTTTGAAATCATAAGACCAAACCATCTTCAACATGGAATTTCGCCAAGACAAAAATCACAGGGGTACTTAAGTGAGTTATGAACATCCTCCAATTGGTCTCATCCCATTTCCACAGACCATGAGTTTATGAAAAATCTTTGATCATAGTGAGTTTAAGGATTCACTGCACCATTGTTAGATTAGTGTTCATATTTTGAAACCAACTTGATCCATGATTCTAGAGAGGACTAGGATCAAGTATGATTATGATTATTTAGAAAGGAATGATAAAGAGATCCATAGATTTAGCCTTAACGGATTTCCATCATAGATTTCATAATTGGAGACTTACCAAGAGAATCCTAAGGTCTTATTCAATCTTATGGACTCTTGAACATTCAAGTTCCCTAGATTTCAACAAACAAACTATGAAAACTTACATTTAAATCCTCCCTCAAACCTGCTATCCTTGAGGGAATTAGAGCTATGATATCTTATTCTTTGCTCAAATCAATGGTCTTTGGAGACTAGATAAGACCCAAATCTATTCAAATCTCTATGGAATATAGTATGAATTCCATAAGATTCTCAATATGGAGATCCAAGTCATGTGTCAAGACTTGGATCTCACCAACTATGTGTTGATATGACCATGATCCATCTTAATCTCCATATGAATCATAGGATCGTAGGAAACTAATAAATCAAACTTAAAGGGACTCAAAGGGATACATAAAACCTTATGAATTTCAAAAAAAGGAAAATAGAAATTTAAAATCAAAATTCACTTAAGAAAGTTCAAAAGAGCCAATTCTTCAATATCAACTCAAATTTTATAAACCCAAGGCTCATTTAGATCCAAGCTAATGAATTACCATGAGATTCAATCACAAATTCTATGTGGTGTGTGATGAAATGGGGTGGGAAGTGAGTTTTTGAAAATGTGCAAAAGACCCTAGAACTATGAATTTGTGATTGAATTTGCCTAATTCTACAAAAGGTTGAGAGGTTACCTGTATGACCTCAAGGATTTCATCTATCTCTTGTGAAGTTCTTCCAAAATCTTCAAATTCTTCTTTAATTCTTCCAATTCTTCAAGAAAAATCTTTTCTCTTCCCCCAATTCTCTCTCTTGTATATATATATATAACTCTTATCTATATTAATTTGATTCAAAAGTTCAAAAGTCCCTAATAATTGAGATAAAAGTCTGTTTATATAGACTAACATTACAAGGTTAAATGGGTAAATTTGGGTGAAAACCTATGTGCAAAGTTTTCTTCTAGAACATATGAGAAAAATAGACTGTTACAGTGAGCGACACTCGACGACTTGTCTGCGACACTCATTGAGTGTCGTTCTGACACTCACTGACTGCCGAGCGGCACTTAGTGAATGTCGGCGCGGCACTCTCTGAGTGGTGCCGGCTTTGCCGCGTGCTGCAAATAATAGAATTCCTGCCTTCTTTTTTTAATTTTCAAAAAATATATTAACACAAACTTAATTATTAGTAAAATATATACTAATGTACTTATATTTGTAATGTACTTTATTAGGATACATCCATATGCATAGTATATACTTTAATATATCATTTTGTTTCTTTCTTTTTTTTTTTTTTAAATTTTTTTGTATCCTTTTCTCTTTTCTTTTCAAAACTACTTTTCATTTTCTCTATTTATTTTCTTTTCAAAAACTTCTTCCATATTCTATTTTTCAGGATGAATTCCCAGACTGACTTTCTCATACGTTCTTCAACGTTCGGGTTTCTCCCGAACACC
This sequence comes from Hydrangea macrophylla, assembly GCA_033977485.1. Classification (NCBI taxonomy): domain Eukaryota; kingdom Viridiplantae; phylum Streptophyta; class Magnoliopsida; order Cornales; family Hydrangeaceae; genus Hydrangea; species Hydrangea macrophylla. The sequence continues at coordinate 34,387,217 of CM066988.1, forward strand.
CAATTTTCTTTCTTTTATTTCCAATTTTGAAACTTAATTTGGAGAATCTTTGAAGAATTTGAATTTTTTGGAATATCTTCGAATTTCATCGATCATCATCATCATCATCGATCTTTAGAGGTAACCAATCCCTGGATTTGACGTCTGGTCAAAATCGGGGTGTCTATAGTTTACCGCTCTTCGACAGAGCTTGTAAAGCAACGTGTATCACAAGTTAATGTCAAAGCCTGTGTGAGAGACAAGCCTTTGACCAACCATCGAATCCAGATATTAAACAAAGTGCTTTGCGAAATCGGGCGCGCTAAGAGTCAGTGCTGCTCATGCTCAATGGTGAGCTGCCTACGTATCCCTGACGGGGAATCAGACCAGGACGTAGTTCGATCAAGGGACAGCATACGAACGTAAATAACCACACGGATGAATGCTCCTATCTCATCGTGATGCATATGCTCAATCATTTTCATGTCCTATGCTCCTAAACGTGATGATCCTGAGTTAATGTTGTTTTTTCTATTATCAAAAGTGCACCCTATACTTCGAATTCTCCTATTATGATATCGTCCCACTCTAGGAACATCATGACTGATGTACACATGCTTCACATGTGTTTTCAAGAATCGTCTGATTGACTTAGACTCTTCATGCCTTACATCCCATAGCCAAATCAGGTAGCGAGCTGAAAGATTGAGTCGCTTCACGCCTTACACTCCATAGCCGAATCAGGTAGCACGCTAAAAGATAGAGTCGCTTCACTTCTTACACTCCATAATCTTCCAAAAAATCATCTAATCGATGGAGACGCTTCATGCCTTACACTCCAGAGCCGAATCAGGTAGCACGCTGAAAGAATGAGTCGCTTCACGCCTTACACTCCATGATCTTAAAAAAAATCATCTGATCAACTAAGACGCTTCATGCCTTACACTCCAAAGCCGAATCAGGTAGCACGCTGAAAGATTGATTCGCTTCACGCCTTATACTCTGTAATCTTCAAAAAAATCATCTGATCGACTGAGACACTTCATGCCTTACACTCCATAGCCGAATCAGGTAGTACGCTGAAAGATTGAGTCGCTTCACGCCTTACACTCCGTAATCTTCAAAAAAATCATCTAATCGACTGAGACGCTCCATGTTTTACATTCCATAGCTGAATCAGTTAGCAACATCAGGGTCAGTATAGATTCATTTGCTGAAGCCAAAGATGCGAAAGTATTACTTCATGAGGTAAAGTCAATGCCAACTTGGTTTAATTCATAATTCCTAATTTTTAGGAGCTACTTTTCTCGAGATTTAATTTCGAATTAATTTTCCTAAATCTGGAAGCACTCAGATTTGTATCTGCTTTTAATTTTTGAAATTGAGGATCAATCAAATCTAAATCGGCTTAATTTTCTCATAATCTAGAGTCCACCGGTCCCAAAGTCAAATCAAATTTTCATAAATCGAGAGTCAATCAGACTTTAATCAAATCAATATTTCAAAAATTCGGAGTCCTGTGGACTCAAATAAAAATTTTCAAAATTCGAAGTCAGTTAGACACCAAATTATTCAATTTTCAGAATCCGGAGTCAATCAGACCCCAATCAAATCAAACTTTCAAAATTCGGAGCCAGCTAGACTTTAATCAAATCAATTTTTAAAATTCCAGAGTCAATAAGTCTCCAATTAAATCAAACTTTCAAAATCCGGAGCCAATTAGACTCTAATCAAATCAAATTTTCAAAAATCGGGAGTCATTCAGACTCAAATTAAATTAAATTTTCCAAATCTGGAGTCAATCAAACTCCACTTTATTCAGTTTTCTAAAATCAGAGTCAATTAGACTCCAATCAAATCCATTTCCAAAAAATTCGGAGTCGATTAGACTCTAATTTATTCAAATTTCCAAAATTCTGGAGTCAATTAGACTCCAAATAAATCAAACTTCAAAATCTGAAGTCAATCAGACTCTAATCAAATCAAATGTTGAAAATCCAGAGTCACTCAGACTCTAATCAAATCAAACTTTCAAAATCTGGAGTCAATCAGACTCCAATCAAATCAAATTCCAAAAAAAATTCGGAGTCAATCAGACTCCTAATCAGGTTTATTTGCCAAAACTGGGTGTTTTTTTTGACAAAATTCCTCATGATCAAGGGCTAATTCCAATTTGCAAAAGAGCTTAAGTACTTATTTTTCAAACTCCGGGGGTCCTTTCGAAACGAGGGAAAATCTTTAGGGACATAGGAGCAAAATTCGGTGGTCCTTATTATAAATATGGAATATTTGGAGAAAAAAGGGCCACTTAGCACACGCGACGACACTCAGTGATGCTTACTGGCAGTCCATTAAATGCCGCACGACACTCACTGAGTGCCAGCGACTTTTCGTCGAATGCCAGCCTGACCAGCAATATGTTTAAAACTTGTCTTCTTTCTTTTTCATTCTCTTCCTCCTCTATTTTGGATTTCTCTCCAAAACTCTCTTCCTCTTGATTCTTTACTCAAGAATCAAACAATCATCACGGTATGTTCACTTTCCTAACCATCAAGATTGCATCTTTGCTTGATTTGTGCTTGAAATCATTATTTTTTCATGTTATTTGGTTTTATTTCCAAGGCTTCTTCATATAAATATTGATTTCTACCCTTTTTGATTGTAGATTCTACAATGGCTAGTGGTTCAGGGTCTTATGGTCCCTCTAAGAAGAAGTATAAGCCCAACCCCGGCCACAACTCATCCATTTTACTTGCCGACCCTGGGGTGCACCTCTCGGCACGAGCCTTCAACAGATTGGTATACTCCCAAACCCCCCTTTTTATGTGCTTATGATGAAATAATGCAATGCAATGCAGCGCATGATGAATAATGCAATGTATGAATGCCCCTATGGTTTTGTGTATTTGGGAGTATTCAATCTTATTTGTGATACCCACTTTCTCTTTTTTATTTATTTATCTTGGGTGGAACACCATGATTGGGTTTTATGCTAGGTATTGTGCCTTTGCTTATTGCCCTTATTTGGATTCATTAATTTTCCATGCTTATGAATTCCATTGTTCTATTTGTCCACTGCTAAATGAGGGGTTACTATGCTTTGATGAACCTAAAGTCTATGGCTGCACAACCAAGTACTTTATCTTCTCTTAACAATGAGTCGCTTAGACTCAAAAACCTTTGTTATTATTTTCTTCAAAACACTGAATTGCTTAGACTAAGGAATTCCTTTTTTCAAATCATGGAGTCGCGTAGACTCAAGAGTTCTTTTCTTATTTTCAAAACGTCGAGTCGCTTAGACTCAAAATTTCTCTCTTTTTTTTCTTATTTCCGAAACGCCGAGTCGCTTAGACTCAAGAATCCTCTTTTTTTTTTCTTTTCAAAACATCGTTCCTCTAGCTTCTCTTCTCTCTTTTTTTTTTAACGAGAATCATTCTTTTAAGAATCATCATAATTTTTTCTTTTTCAAAGAATTGAGTCATTTAGACTCGAAAATCATTCACTTGTTTTTTCACAGAATCGAGTCACTTAGACTTGGAAATCATTCACTTATTTTTCTTTTTTCAAAGAATCGAGTCGCTTAGACTCGAAAATCATTCACTTATTTTTTTCAAAGAATCAAGTCGCTTAGACTCGAAAATCATTCACTTATTATTTTTTTTCAAAGAATCGAGTCGCTTAGACTTGAAAATCATTCACTTATTTTCTTTTTCAAAGAATCGAGTTGATTTGACTCTGAATCCATTTACTTATTTTTTCTTTTTCAAAGAATCGAGTCGCTTAGATTCTGAAATCATTTACTTTGATTTTTTTTCAACGAATTTGAGTCGCTTAGACTCAGAATTTATTCCATCTCCTTGTTTTCTTATTTTTATTTTTTTTCCTTTTCTTGCAGACATACGAGGTTGCCCTAAAAGGTCATGGGAGCCTGGCTCACGGCCGAAGGTGGCATGAGGAGCTCTCTGATGGAATTCAAACTGTGATCAACAATGCTGGATTTGGGCTCTTTGTGTTGCTTTGAGAGAAGAGTTCGAACGATATGACCCATATCCAGGCCTTAGCAGAGAGATGGTGGGATACAACAAACACTTTCCACATGCCGTTTGGAGAGATGACAATGACTCCCCTAGACTTTGCTATGATCACAGTCATTCCGTTTAGTAGCATTCCCGTCATTCGTTAAGACGATCTCCTGACTCGTCATGAACAGATTATTGACCTGCTTGGGGCTCATCCAGGAGAGTTCATAGTGCCCGCAAAATGGTTCATGGACACTTTCAGGGGCCAGGCCTTTAATGACGACCAGATGGCTAGGGCTTTCATTATGTATGTGTTGGGTTGCTCATTGATGAGCCCAAAAGGAGACTGGATCAATTTTGGTACTTAGCCTCCCTTGCGGACATTGGCCACATATCCTAGTATAACTGGGGAGGGACAGGGCTGGCTACTCTTTACAACCACATGAGTAAGATCGCTAGGAGAAACTCCCCTTCCACCGATGGGTACTGGAGAGCCTAGGAGGTAAAAAAAAGTTTTTATTATTGTATTGCATTGCTTCCCTTTCTTTCCATTTCATTCTTCTCCTCTAATTTTTTTATTTCGAATGATAGAACAATTTTTTTTCTTTTGCTCTTTTTTTCTTTTACAGATATGGTCTCATGAGTACCTTTCCATGAGGGCTCCCAGTGCCAGAGATGGTGAGGCCGTTATCATGCCTTAGGGCCTGAAATGGAGAAGAGGAGCGACAGGCCGGAAGGTTAGAGCCCATGACTTCATTGGCTACAGAAATCTCCTCACCAATTTATGGGAGGTCCATGTGGTGTGGAATCCTTGGGAGGCGGCCCTTCCAGAGTCCAGCGAAGAAATCCAAGCTACTGTAGGTTTTTCTACGATGAGGATCCTGCTGGTGGGAGATGCGTGTCAGGAGTGGTACCTCAACGAGAGGGTGACTAGGCAGTCACTTGCCGCCACAGCCTTTTATGTGCCTAGGGCTCCTTCTGCTACCATGAGGATTACCGAGACGTTGGACCACAAGGACTTCGTCGCTGCTGTAGGTGGAGAGAACATTGCAAATCATTTGGATGGTCCAAACGGCTACCCAAAGTTTAGATTGAATTCCCTCATGCACAACTTTCCTCTTATGGATGTTACCCGGGTAACAAATATTTCATTCCTTTTTATCCTCTTTTTTTATTTTTTATTTTCCGTTTATTTTTGCAATAATACTCACATAGACTTAAATTTCCTTTTACAGCTAGTCCCCGGGGTTGCTGATCCTCCAGCTCTCCCATAGTGGAACTGGAACGTTCCCATGGTCCATATGGGTCAGGAGACCATGTACTAGCTGACCCCTTATACTCAGAATGTACCGTCCATCCCTCTACAATATGATACAGTCCCCAAATATTGTGCGGAAGAGGGTCTATCATATGTACATACTATTCAGCATTGGATTCATGGACGCGAATGAGGGTAAGTCTCAATACCACTACATTTATTTATTTCCTTCAACTGTTTTACTTATTAATGTTTATTGACTCTCAATTTTTAGGCTGATGGAGCAAGAGCTAATGCAGATCTCCAATTCAGAGCCATGGTATATCTTCCTGACCCCCCTTTTTTCATTTTATTCTTTCATTTCTTTTCCCCTTTTCTTTTTTTTTTTTAAAAAAAGAAAATTTATTTATTTTCCTTCAAAGAAGGAAACAACTCCCCCAAAAAAATATTTTAGAAGAATTGAAATCTAGAGATTCAAAAGAATTTTATCATCCTTCTTCTGTGCAGGAAGAGGAGCTCAATGCTATGAGGAGACAAATGCAAGGGCTCCAAATGGGCCAGGGGGATGGTTATCCTAGAGCTGCTGGCAGCAGTGGTCAAGGTGGTGGTGGCGGCGGTGATGGCGGAGATTGCGGAGACGCTGGAGATGGCGGCGATGGTGGAGCCGGGGGAAGTCAGACAGCTCCACAGGCACCCAGAAGGAATCCTCGTCGCTGACAAAGATGATCATCCTCTTCTCATCTTTTATTACGTCCCTGTGAGGACGAGAACTCTAAACTCTTTCTCTCTTTTTTTCTAGGTGGATTGGATAGTATTCATGCATGGCGGCCTGCGTACCAATTTTGAATTTTTTTTTTTATATTCATGCTTGATTATCATTTTAGTATTAGGCTCATTCTCCCTGCTTATCCAAAATGTGGATGCCTTTATTACTTATTGATGAATGGTGCAAGAGAATTAGTGCTTGAATGATGAATGATGATATTCTATTCAAATCTTTATGCAGGCTTGGGTTGATTCAAGTTATAAACTGACCCATGAAGCTTTTAAACTCTGGCCAGCACTCAGAGAGGCTGATCGGCACTTATTGACTACCGTAAGGCACTCAGAGACTTTCGGCCAGCACTCAGTGAGTGCCGTCGCTTTTCATCGAGTGCCGGTTTGGGTTCTTTTCCTTATACAAGGTGCCATTTTGCTTATTTTATGCTCATTTGAAATTCTTAAGGCTTCTTTCCTCTTTCTTACTCAAACTCTTCTCCCATATTTATTCTCATTCACCATGACTCCCGTAAGTTCCAACATCTTATACCTGTGGATGGATTCTCTTTCTAGTATCGACCGACTCAACTTCGAGTCCCACAGATTGACGGACCTTTTTGCTTTCCACCATATGGCTCTAGACGAGAGCTTACTCTGGGCTGCTATCACATGTTGGGATCCCACTTTTCATGTCTTCAGGTTCAGTCATGAGGAGGTTTGTCTACTCTTCGAGGAATTTAGCGCCATTCTCCATACCAGTCCTTATGCTGACTTAATTGTCCCACATATACAGGCAAGGTATGTTCAAGATCTAGCAGCTCTTCTTCATGTTTCCCGCAGTGCAGCCAGCTCTTTTATTTGAGATCGTCATATTGATTTTGACTGCCTCTCCTTCGTCTATGCTCCTATTGGAGATCCAGCTGATGGAGGGTTTCAGGCCATCAAATGCAGTGCCCTTTCTCTGGCTATGCTATCCCATTTCCTTTTTCATTCCTCCACGGACATCCTCATCCCTATTGTCTGTGGTCGTTGTGAGATGAGGAGTGCGGTTATGCTAGTCCTCGGGGAAACTTTGTTGGGTCTCGATCATGCTCATGCTATCGGGGTCATGCTTTCTCATAGGGCTCCCCATGTCCTTTAGGTTTGGTTTTTTTGGAGTGTTTGAGCTTATTCAATCACCCTTCTCACATCGGGAGATAGCTACCTTACGATTGCCTGGAGATCTGCTACCCATCTCATACAGTCGACGGCTGGCTTGTTTGGCTTTGGGGCCTTTATTATGAGGATATATGCTGGGTCTGCCCTCGATGGTCTTATTATTTTGTCACAGTACGACTTCCTAGATGCCTAGGGGTTTTCCTGCATGGTCTGTGTGCCACCACTTTTTACATCCCCGGTTGGGTAATTCGTCAGTTTGAGTTGCTTCAAGATGTTCCGAATGCTATCACTGCAGATTTCTCAAGGATTTCTGCCTTACACCCTTCTACCATGAGGCTCTTTGTTGATGTTTGGCATGATAGAGTGTTTGCTCCCTTCTGAAGGGTCCCTGCCTCGATTGTTCCTACTACTGAGTACCTCTTCGAGATTCAGACCTTGGTTGGGAGATAGTTTCACAACTAGACAGACAGAAGTAACGAAACAACAGCAAGATTCTAATTCCTGGAAAACTTTGACAGATCCTACTTACTCTGACTGCGCTTTGATTATGTGATGCATTCTCCTTTAAACGATTTTTCCTTGTATCCAGAAAATGTTCTAAAATAGGTTAAATCGAAGTTTGCACTTTTCCAATATTTTTAGATTACGAAAATTTTCCTCTTAATGTTTCTTTTACCTTTTATTACTTTGCTTTTGAGTTTTGCTTTAGAGTTTTAATCATCTATACCATGAATCCTCATTTGCTTCCTCATAATACATATTTTGACAGTTAGTAGATCTAGAAATGAATTTAGATATTATCTGGGTTCTTCAGTTTAGCAAAAGAAGTTTGCCCATAGTATGGGGTTTTGATTCTAGTTCTGGGCAAATGCAGTTTGCCCCTAGTTCAGCATAGGGAAACTCAGGATATTAGATTATATCTCGAGTTAGATTTTATTTGGACCGAGGGCCTTGTGGGCCCACCTACTTATCCCCGAATGGGTATCAGGTCCGTAGTAGTTCAGTTCAAGCCAGAAGGGAAGTGCCTTTTAGGCAAGATATTATATGTGACCGAACTGAGCAGGTTACCTACGTATCCCCTAACGGGAATCATGTCAAGCGTAGTTCATCAACTCTAGAGATTTTGACAGATAAGGTTTCAAGCAAAATCTTTCTTGAGGCGATTGAGGTTGATTGGTTGATAAACTCAACTCCGTCTAGGTCCATGAAATAGGCAGCTCCTCCGGAGAGGAGTGTCTTAATGATATATAGTCTGACCCAGTTAGGTTTAAATTTTCCTCGGGGGTTATAAATGGGCGCTTTAATTTCTTTGAGGACCAGGTCACCCTCAGCAAGCTTCCTTGGGCGAACCTTTTTGTTGAAAGCCCGAGCTATCCTTTTCTGATATCCCCGAGTGTGATTTATAGCAGCCAATCTCTTTTCATCAAGTAACATCAATTCCTCATATCTCCCCCGTAGCCACTCAAGTTCGGTTATCTCGCATTTTGCCAAAACTCTCAAAGATGGTATTTCAATCTCAACTGGGAGAACAACTTCCATCCCATAGACTAATGAATATGGCATAGCCCATGTTGAGGTTCTTATAGAAGTTTCGTATCCTCACAAAGCAAATGGTAGCTTCCCGTGCCAATCTTTGTATGTATCTGTCATCTTTCCCAAGATCGCCTTTATATTTTTATTTACGGCTTCTACTGCTTCATTTGTCTGGGATTTGTATGGTAAGGATTGATGCTGGATAATCCTATACTTCTCTAAGAGTGGGATAACTTCTCCCTGGAAATGGCTACCATGATCAGAAATGAATTCATTTAGAACCCCATATCTGCATATTATATTCTTCTCGATAAAACTCACCACATCTTTAGCTTTCAATGTTGCATACAACACTGCTTCCACCCACTTGGTAAAATAATCTATCACCACAATTATGTACCGGTGTCTATTGGAATTACTTCACCGATGATATCAATGCCCCATATGGAGAATGGCCAAGGGGTGGTCATGCTATAAAGTTGGGAAGGTGGGGTATGCATAAGATTTGCATGGATCTGACACTTATGGCATCTCTTAACATACTCACAACAATCCTTATCCAAATTTATTCAAAAGTATCCTTGCCGGATTATCTTTTTGGCTAATATGTGTCCGTTCATGTGTGGCCCGTAAACTCCCTCGTATATTTCTACCATCATCCTTCTTGCTTCTCTCTCATGCAGACATTCTAGGTTATAACCAGTATAGGACTTCTTCCATAATTTTCCCACATAAATCACAAACTGAGCTAAAAACCTCTGAATCACCTTCTTATCCTTTTCTGAAGCGCCTTTAGGGTACTCTCCTCTTTCATTGAAACTCTAAACATCTACAAACCACGGTATCTTGGCCTCTCCTCGTTCTTTGATGGTGGCGATTATTTCAAATGAGGGTCGGGTTCTCTCCTCTATGGATAGGGGAATCATGGTTACTCCTATAGGGATTTGGATCATCGAGGCTAAGGTTGCTAAAGAATCGGCTAGTTGGTTCTCCTCCAGGGGAAGGTAATAGAACGAGATTTTTCTTAACAGCACTTTTAGGCTCTCCAGGTATTCATAGCAAGGTCTTAATTTCTATTTATTTATTCTCCAATCACCCCTCACTTGTGATATTATTAGATTTGAGTCCCCAAAAACATCAATCTTCTCAATTTTTAAGGCTAAGGCCACTTCCATCCCAATTATGATTGCTTCGTATTCTGTCGTCTTGTTGGTTGAGTTATACTTAAGTTTAACGGCCAACGGGGTGGGGGCTACACTAGGTGATATGAGGATGATTCCAATCTCGTATCCTATCTGATTGGCTGCAACATTGAAGTATATTCTCCATAGATCTTCTTTTACTACCATCAGCCCCTCATCAGGAAACTTAAATTCTCCTTTTTCTTCGAATTCTATGGCAAGGTCGGCTAAGTATTCGGTGATGGCTCTCCCTTTGACAGATTTGGAAGTGACATATCTAATATCAAATTTGGCTAGCATCATGGTCAAGCGAGAGATCCTACTGGTTAAGGCAGGTTTTCAAAGAGGTATTTGAGTGGGTCCATTTGGGATATTAGGGTGATAGGGAAGGCTAACATGTAATGCCTAAGACGACGGGTACACCACACCAAGGCCCAATATGCTTTCTCCAACTGCGAATAGTTCAACTCATACCCGGTCATCCTTTTACTTAGATAGTAGATTACTTTCTCCGTACGCCCCTCTTCCTCTTCTTGGGCCAGCATGCACCCCATGGAATTCTCGGTCATAGAAAGATACAGTAATAAAGGCTTTTAGGGTTAGGAGGTGATAGGACAAGAGGGTTTTGGAGGTAAGTTTTGATCTTTTCGAAGGCTTTTTGGCATTGACTATCCCATTCAAACTTTTCCTCCTTTCTCAACAATTTGAATAACGGATCATGAGTCATGGTGAGCTTGGATATAAAGCGGCTGATGAAATATATTCTTCCTAACAATCCCCTCAACTCCTTATCATATTTGGGTGACGACATTTCGATTATGGCTTGAATTTTGGTCGGATCTACCTCGATCCCCCTCTATGTAATCAGAAACCCCAATAATTTCCCCGTGGTGATAAAAAATACATTTATGCAGGTTTAATCTCATTTTGAATTTTCTTAACCTCTCAAAGAATTTCCTTAAAGCCTTTAAGTGCCCTTTCCTCTCTTTGGACTTTACTATCATGTCATCCACATACACCTCCACTTCTTTATGGATCATATCATGTAGTAGGGTGGTGGCGGCTCTTTGATAAGTTGCCCCCACATTCTTAAGCCCAAATGGCATAACCTTATAATAATAAGTCCCCCAGGGTGTGATAAAGGTAGTCTTTTCCCTATCTTCTGGTGCCATTAAAATTTGATTATACCCTGAGAACCCATCCATAAAAGATAAGAGTTCATGTCCCGCTGTATTGTCTACTAACACATCAATGTGGGGTAAAGGGAAATCGTCCTTAGGGCTGGCTTTATTCAAATCCCGGAAATTCACACAAATCCTAATGTGACCATCCTTTTTTGAGACTGGTACAATGTTAGCGACCCATTCTGGATACTCGGTGACAATCGAGAATCCAGCTCCTAACTCCTTTACAACTTCCTCCACTTTTAGCGCCCATTCAGGCCTCATTCGCCTCAATTTTTGTTTTACAGGTTTTTAGTTTGGGAAGAGAGGAATATGATGTTGGACTATTTTTGGATCAATTCCTAGCATATCATCATAGGACCATGCAAAGACATCTTTAAATTCATTTAATAAATTGATTAACTCTTTGATCTGCTCATTACTAAGCGTGGAGCCAATGGAAACATTTTGTGGATTATCTTCATTTCCCAAATTAATCGTTAAAGTGCCTTCATTGATTTTACATGCAGATTCATTTTCTTATTCAATTAATTTTTGCAATTCATCTGGTAATTCACTACATTCATCATATGCATCACAACTATTATGCGTAATCGAGTAAACAGAATTAGTCATATTCTCATTAACTTTCTTGGGAGCGATTGTAATAGACATAGAAATTGAAAGACGCCTCGTTTGGACCAATACAGACTCTGGGTGAAGGGGATACCTATCACTAGACTCAAAGACCCATTCCTTCTTGCTTTCTCTTCCCAAATTAGCAATGAAATGATCTTCCCAATCCTCTGTCCGAATAATTTATCCCATTTCCTCTTCCTCTGGTTCTTCTTCTTCTTCATCTCTATTTTTCCCATCTTTATTCACACTTTCCCCAGTACTACCTTTTTTGATTCCTCTGTGTTCCTCTTCTAGCAGGTCTTTCATTGCCAAGACATCCAAAGTATACACCCAATCCTGAATGGTGGTGGACTTCGCAAGTATTTGAAGGTAAGGGTCCTCATATTCAGAAAAGTCATGTGCAAAGAAAATCTTGAATCCCGACTTCATATATTTTTCCATGTTATCCAACCACGGCTCTGGGAAATCTCAGAACGGAAAATCCTCCCCTTGACAAAGTATCCATTGAGAGTCTTCAAGTAAGATTCTATTGGCGTATCGACTACTTTCTTCTTTTTCCTTAATTCTTCCTTTGTTGTTTGATATCCTATCCCACGAGTATGAGTTTGTGAGATGATTTTTGGAAATTTTGGTAATCCTTGGTAGTTTTTACCCAAACCCATTCCCTAGAAGAATCCCATCCTTCTCATAATTCCAACTATCAACAGACTTGCATACTGATCAAAGTAAAGCAGTAAAAACTCTTTCGGCTTGCTATCTTCTATCACATTGATGAACTCAAACCTGCACAAGCTTGTCTCTTCCTCTTGAATTTGTACTTCCAAAATTGGGGCACTAGATGAAGCCTCAGACACATGCATTCAACTATCCCCTAGAGTATCACAAATTTTATTCTTCCAAATGTACTTTACTTTTTGATGGATGGTTGATGGGATGGCACCCAAACTATCCAGCCATGGCCTTCCCAGAAGTAGATTGAATACTGTAGGAATGTCAATGATTTGAAATTTGGCCTCATTTTCCCCCGTTCCAATAGAGAGATTTAGAAAGATGATCCCCATAACTACTCCCTGAGTATTGTCATAAGCCCATACCTTTTGCTCTGATGGTATAAGCATAGATTCATCAAGCCCCATCCTTTTAGCTGTTCAAAATGGGCTTACATTTAATGTAGACCGTTGTCAATTAGATAAGTGGGCAAAGAATTTCCTAGGCACTCAATAGTATTGTGCAATGGCCTATTGTGAGCAGGTCCCCTAGGAGGTAAGTCAGCTTCGGTAAATGAGATAGAAAGAGTTGAGTTTTTTTTTATCATGCCGACGAGATTCTCTGGGGTCATGTCGATGGAGACATCCGACCGATTGAGAGCATCGAGGACTTTTTGCCTATGACGCATAAAGGCTATTAGTAACCCCTAAATGGTGACATTCGCCTATGTCTTCTTCATCTGTCTTAAGACCCTATCTTCATCTTCTTCCTCATTTATTTTCCCTTTTCCCTTTTCCAATTCCTCGCCCGGGTGATCTTCTTCAAGTTTGTGTGGTTTGAAATGCCTTCCTGACCGTGTTAAATGACGGCCTCTTTTTTAAAACAAAGATCAGCCTGTGCTTTGGTGAGTTAAGGATTTTCTTCTTCTTTTTTACTTTCATACCAAAGATCCTCCTTAACTTTATTGACACTCTGGCTGTCGTCCCTTTTGTACCAAATAGAGCTATCGACTTTAGGCGCCCACCAATCATCAATAGCAGCCTTTTCTATTACTTTTCCCTCGTTTCCATTTGCCAGCTTAACCAAGGTGCAGACTTCCAAATCCCCCAGCATCTGATAATACTTTCTCGGGTACCCCAACTTAGTGATCAATGTTGATGGATCAAAAGAGCTTCCTTCACTTTCTAAATAGTAAATTCCGGGTGATAGCACCGTATGATGATTTGGGAGTAGAGTCTTGGTGACGTTCAGCAGATTGGCAGGCGGTTTAAATATTACCTTTTTAACTATCAGATCTTAGATTTCATGTCTCAACCTTAAGCATCAATCAGTTGAGTGTCCCTGCTCTTGATGAAATTTGCAGTATAGATCAGCTTTAAAATTTGGGGGTGGTGGGTTTGGCCTTAGTCGCGATTCTAATAGGTGGAGGTATCCCTTTGCTAATAGCCTATCTAGAGCAGTGGTCAATAATACTCCCAAGTCTGAAAACTTTCTCAAAGGCTTATCCCCTCCCCTCTTTGGGTAACTCATGGCTGTATCGAACTTCTTCTCCGGTTCGCTTAACGCGTTCACGTTTGTATGTCCTGAATGACCTCCTCCTGTCCCATAATTTGGACGCCTATACCTGTTTACTGGTTCCTCTTTCTTGATTAACCCCTCTTGTATCGCATCTTCGATCCTTGTTCCCATATCAAATACTTCGGCAAAGGTGTTAATGGATTGAAACCTCATTCTTTCTTAGTAGACGGGCTAGAGATTTTTCATTAGCATCCAAATTTTTTCTTTCTTGGTTGGCCTCTATACCATTTTAGCTGCTTTCCCTTTCTAACAGCTCAGATATTCAGCAAAAGATTCCTTCTTCCCCTGCTGGGTAGTCTCTAGATCTCTGAAGATAACATTCAAATCCTGATTATACTCGTACTAGACTACGAATGACTTAACCAAATTCTGGTCTTACCAAGCTCTAATGTAAGGTACCATGATAAGGCAGCTCCAGTTAATGTCTGTTGAAACAAAACAACCATCATGGTTATGCTAAAGCCGCTTGGCTAAAAAGCCCCTATGCACATCCTGATATGGCTACGGGGGTTACCAGTCCCATTAAACTTATCGAATATAGGTATTTTAAATCCTGCAGGTAATACTCCATAAACCCCTTCATATAACCCTTCCAGTTCTAGCAAGTAAGTGTCTACTCCGTGGGCCTTTTGGACTACCCTTTCCAGTTTATCTACTTTCTCGGTCATTAGCTTCTCTCTCACAGGCTTTTCTTTCTCTATCCTTTCTTTTTTTGCCCTTGGCATTTCAGGTCTTTCTGGATCATCGAACCAATCATCCTCCCTAACAGGTAGAGGAGGATTGATAACTGGTGGCTGTCGTGCTAGTGTTTCCATCATGGTCATCATCCTTGTCATCTGACCTACCTGCTGTTCAAATATGGCCCTCAATTCTGCTATCTCTCTTGCGTTTGCTTCTTGTGCTATCTTGCTTCTTATAAACCTTGTAGTAGAATCTCTGTACCAGGCTGTGCTTGTAGCTGATTCTATCTTTTACCTACAACCACATCTTATTCTTTTACTTATTTGTTTAAATTTCAAAATCAAAGAAATTTTCTTTATTTTGTTATTTGCTTGCAAATGCTTTTTAAGAAATTTTTCATGAATGGCCCATATGTCATGCGGATGCAAATGGATGTGTGTGTGTGTGCCTACTCTATATACCAAAAAAAAGGGAAATTCTAATTCTAGCACATAAGCCCATAAGCATATAAAATCCTCACCCATGTCAAGTGCGCTAATTTCTCCTTTCATTGTGATCCTCATTATCCCTTTAAAGTTTGAAAAGTTTTTATTTTTGAAATTCATGTGACAAGCATTTCCCTAGATGATGGGATCTTTCAAATTCTTAAGAAGCTTTCCTTTAAAGGCAACAACATTTTTTAACAAAAGATTATTGGGTTGAAACTTTGCTTTGAAATTCATTTGAAAAGCATTTCTTTAATTGGGGAGATCTCTTAAATACAATTCTCAGGAATTTTGGATTATATTCCTCAAGCAAAAGGTGATTGGGTCAAAATTTTGCTTTGAAGAGTGTTTCTTCAGTTGGTGAAACTTTTCAAAATCTTTCAAGAATTTTGCGTTCTTCCTTCAAAGATGGTTGACTTGAAATTTTAATCAAAAAGTGAACTCCAAAGATTTTTGAAAGAGCGATTGAACACCTTGGAATAAAGATGGCAAAAATCTGTTTGCTTTCAAAGATGGATTTAAAATTCTTTGGGTAGAAGGATCACATGATTGGATTATCACCGTACTTTTCATGAATTCAGATGCATACGCGGTCAATGATACTTAGCTAACAAGATATAAGAAATGTAATCTTATAATCATAGTTCGGCATGTTCCCAAATGTCATGGGACATCAAGAGGAATTGCTCTAAAGTGATTAAGAGGTTACACATCTTTCATCAAGCAAGTATCGTCATCATCACAAGTAATCCCTTCCGGGTATAAAAAACTCCCTATCACATAATCCTAATCAAGAATTAATTTCCTAAGATTGAAAGGTTCTATAGAAGTTATCATGCAAAGGCCGGGTTTTGGTCAAATAAGGGACCATTGACACACATCCAATAGGATGCTTCATATACCAACTCATGTTATGAGATCAAGGGTGATCACACAGTCCCATGATGGCTTGACCGACTGGGTTTCCCCGAGCCTCCAAGGTCATAGTTCCATGCAATCGACTAGCTAGACATGCAAGTGCATTGCAACGGGCACACAAAAATTAATTAATTCGATTAAAGGATGCTTTTAAGTCTAATCCTTGAATGAACCCAAAATTAGGAATTTTGGTCTGCAAAACCAGAGATTCTGGGTTCGATTCCCAGCAGAGTCGCCAGATTGTGGATACAGGCATTTGGGCCCACTTTTTTTTAAAGCAATTTCTTTCAAATTCAAATACAAAGAGTCGCAACTTAATTTTTCAAAGGAAAATTAAGAAACCATTTTAAGAGCAAACAGATCTTTTACGAAACCAAAGATAAACTAGGTTCGGGGATTATGGAATGAAAGGGGAAGGAGCTTGGAGGACTAAAACACCCCCTTTCATCCTATCTCATGATAGGCCTCTACTCAACATCCTTTTTAATCGAATTATTAATCTAAGTATGCCCTCAACCAATACATATATACATATACATTACAAAAGCATGTCTAAAAGGGTGTAAGATTGCTAACGATAAAACATCATTCAAAATCATGTAATTCAAATAGCAAGCAATATTATATGCAATAGGGAACTAGAGAACTTACCCGGGATCCCGCCGCGAATATTAAACGTGTGATGCATGCAAGCAAATAAAATCTAAGAAAAGGTCTCTAATCACATATACACATAAGGAAAAACCTAATTCTGAGGTGTCACACATGAAGTCGAAAATCAATTAAAATGAAAGAAGTAAATTAAACTAGAGAAGGAGTTGAGGAATTGTACCTCAAATGCGCTACAAAACAAAGGTTAGTACACATGCCTTGATCAAAAGATATCAAATAATTGAACCTAAACTTTTAGCCTAAATCTATCATGCATAGAAAGAATTAACTACAAGTATCAATATACATAGATGAATGCATGGATATGTACAAGGACAAGCTATGAATTATTCACTAACTTGGACCACTTAGCATCTAGATTTAGACTTAATTATCATTATTCAAAACATGATTTGGGTCCCATGGCATTACAAAACAATTTAAGTTAAAACCAATAAGATTGGACAAAAACAGTGACAGTTTCTCATGAATTACAGAGAACAGACCAGACTTTCAAAGATTAAAAAACCATGCTTCTAACAATAGGATCTTAATGATTTTTGGATATGATATACCTTTGTGATTCTAGTTTCTAACCTAAAAAGAAAATCAAGGTTTGAATAGTTGGATCTCTAGGAATAAGGAAAACACTAGACATCACTTAGGAATCTACAACTCTTTGTCTAGTGTTTTTGCATGATTTTCTAAAAATAGTAAACAAATGAGAAACACTTATATCGTTTTAGGGTATCTTCCTAACACATTGAACTACCTAGAAAAAATTATTGGAGGCCAAGAGTGTTCGGTTAAGGTTCTGATTTATTAGTTTTAAAACGGACTAACTGTTTTGGAATTTTGGACAGAGAGTTGCTTCCTTTGAAATCATAAGACCAAACCATCTTAAATATGGAATTTTGTCAAGACAAAAATCACAGAGGTACTTAATTGAGTTATGAACATCCTCCAATTGGTCTCATCCCATTCCCATGGACCATGAGTTTATGAAAAATCTTTGATCATAGTGGATTTAAGGATTCACTGCACCATTGTTAGATTAGTGTTCAAATTTTGAAACCAACTTGATCCCTGATCCTAGAGAGGACTAGGATCAAGTATGATTATGATTATTTAGAAAGGAATGATCAAGAGATCCATAGATTTAGCCTTAAAGGATTTACATCATAGATCTCATCATTGGAGACCTAGCAAGAGAATCCTAAGGTCTTATTCAATCTTATGGACTCTTAAACATTCAAGTTCCCTAGATTTCAACAAATGAACTATGAAAACTTACATTTAAATCCTCCCTCAAACATGTGATCCTTGAGGGAATTAGAGCTATGATATCTTATTTTCCTCTCAAATCAATGGTCCTTGGAGACAAGATAAGACCCAAATCTATTCAAATTTCTATGGAATATAGTATGAATTCCATAAGATTCTCAATATGGAGATCCAAGTCACGAGTCAAGACTTGGATCTCACCAACTATGTGTAGATATGACCATGATCCATCTTAATCTCCATATGAATCATAGGATCTGATGATGCCAAAATTTGGTTAAAGTAAATTAAAGCAATTTAAGGAGAGAGAGATAGAGAAAGAGAGAAAGAGACTGATTTTTTGTATGTAGTTCGGCCCTGTTAATGAAGGAACCTACGTCCACATGTATGTCTAAGCACATTCACTATATTGTAAAAAGTCGGGGACCTGTGGTGAACCAATAATATTTTGGAGCTACCATAGGTCAGCCGGGCGTGTTGATGTCTGCTATAGAGGTGCTGTAGAGATTGAAAAGTCGATCCCTTTCTATGGGGGTGAGTGGTCTCTTTTATAGATGCAAGAGACCTACTCATACATGGATAAGGAAAATATAATCTAATTGAGCTTGATTGGCATTAATTGTGGGGGTTTTCTAATTGGATTAAGAAATAATGTGCTCTTTCCATAAGTCTTCTATCTTTAGTAGGAAACTGCCTGGAATATTCTGGGGTATGTGTTGTGGGTCCATTTGCCTGTGCCTATACGGACCGTGCCAATGTGGTCTTCCCGACCTGTTGGTCTGGTCGTTAATGAACCGCTCAGGATGGTAAGTCTTGGGTAGACTAGACTGCTCGGGCTGATGCTTGTCCGAGAAGTTGCGTATAATTTGAGTGGGATAGGGACTGACTATTGAGTTGAACCGCTCGGTCATAGGATAGAGCCAATTTTGGGTGTATCGCTTGCCCTCCATTTCAAGGGTTGGCTTGATGCTATATCGGGGCAAGTTTAGAAATCTGTTTGATGCCACCTGCCACTGTCTGAGTGCTCGGGAAAGCTACCTTGGAGCTTTTGAGTTTTACGAGTGCTCGAGAACTGGCTAAGAGGTGAGACGTAGCCCAGCTCAGAGTCTTTAAGTGCTCGAGAATTGGCCGAGAGTTGAGACTCTGCCTAATTCGGAGTCTTTTGCTTAAGTTATCTCCCAGGATGGTTATCTTTAACCCGTAAACCTTCGTCAAGGTTGTGGGCAAAAGGATTTGACCATGTTGGAAAAGCCGACCTAAGCGTATTGCTTTAGGGTCCTTTTATGTTAACTCCCCAGGATGGTTATCTTTTGCCCGGTCAGCCTTCGTCAAGACTGTTGGGAGAAGAGTTTGACCATGTTGGTGGAGCCGACCTAAATCACGTTACTTTAGGGTCTTTTGCTTCTCTATCATCGGCCAACCTAAGAGATTTTAGTCACCTCTCTCATCGATTTGGACCTAAGTGGATTTATTGCCGCTGAGTACTGTGGGCGCCTGGATTGTCTAAGAGTTGGACTTAGTTACCGCAAGGCCTGTAAGTACCCGGTGTGATTGCCTGTTTAGTCCATCGTGCCTTTCTGCCCCCAAGCTTTCGCTAAGATGAGGGTCTTGTGGATGCTAGGACTGTAGGCAACCGACCTGGAACATGGTGGTTGCAGAGCCTTTTAAAGCTTGCCATCATTAGCCACCTAGGGGATTTGCGCCCATCGTAGGTTGGACCTAAGCGACGCAGATGCCTTGGGCGTGACCCCGACGTCTTTTGCCTCGGATGCTATCCTGAGGTCTCTAGTGCCTGAGTTTGGAGCCCGAGGTCTTTTTAGTGCTTGGGTTTAGAGCCTGAGGTCTTTTTAGTGCCTGGGTTCGGAGCCTGAGGTCTTTTTAGTGCATGGGTTTGGAGCCCGAGGTCTTTTTAAGAGCTCTCTGACAGTTTACAGAGCCTCATCTGATGATCGAGCAAGTACCACTCTAGTTGGATTGGTCGAGACTGTTAGAGACAAGAGGTTGGGTCGGGATCACCAGGCTCCCGATTACTCTGAGCTGGATTCAAGGTCGGGATCACTGAATCCTAACTACTGCGAACTAAAGGTCGGGTCGGGGCTATCGGACTTAAACCGCTGTGAACTAAAGGTCGAGATGGGACTGCCGGACCCTGCCTGCTATGAGCTCGAGGTCGGGTCAAGACTGTCGGACCCTGATTGCTGTGAACTGGAAGAACTGTCAGAACTCTCGGGCTGATCTCACTTTCGCTTACTTCTAGAAGACTCGTTGCTTACACGCCCGGGGTCTTTGGTCTTTAAGAATTCTTCAGTGCTAATGTATTCTCCAACCCTCTCAGTGAGTTCAACTAAGGTTTCCAGTTTTTCTGTGAAACGACGCGACGTACTTGGTGTGTTGAACTCCCGAGCAGAAGGCTATGATAGCGACAGTTTCATCAAGATCATAGATTCTGAGCTTCTCTTGATTAAACCGGTCAGTAAATTCCAGTAGTTACATGTCAGGCTTTGGCCGTTCATGCATACCGATGAACTGGTCGATGAACTGCTTGCTGAGTTGCTTGAAACTACAAACCGATCGGGGCTTCAAGGAGAAGAACCATTGGGCGGCTGGGCCTTTCAAAGTGCTGGGAAAAGCCAGGCAGCTCAGTTTGTCGGCTTTGGTGGCCAGAGCCATCTGAGCCTTATAGGTCCAGAGATTGTCGACTGGGTTTCCCAAGCAATTATAAGAATCTAGGCGGGCTGTTTAAATTTACGCGGGATGGGGAACCTCGTGATCTGGCTAGAGAATGGTGACTCTGTCTCGGAATGAGCGTGATTTTGAGTAGGGTTCTGGCCCAACCTTTTGGCCACTCCATCAATCTATTTCTGCAAGTCCTTGATACGTGCCACCACACCTTCCCGACCGGTATCCGGGCCGCAGGTCGGGTTAGTGGAGGAGGCTTCCTTCTCATGGTGGTGTTCTGACCCCTGGGATCGGGCTTGGCTCTGACTCCGGTTCATCATGTGCCTAGGGACACCTCGGCTCTTGACCGAGTGACCCTGGACTGATTCCCAGGCCATATGCTCCTACCTTTACTCTCGGGCAGTATGCCTACTATTGATGTCTCTGGCATCCTCAACGTGGGACGGGTTAGCTCGGGCACGTTGTCTGGTCAAGATCGATTCTCGACCATGCGCAACGTTCCCGGGTCGTTTCCCAGCCACTAGAGGATTGCTTTGCTGGGCCAGCAGGGCTTCGATCTGTTGCTGGATTTGACGTTGGCCCACTAATAGTTATGTGAGGGTCGCGGTGATCTATTCAGATGTCATGACTGCTGCAGTCGGTGTCGAGGCTGGCGAAACATCCCGGTTGGCCTACTGTGTAGTCTTCTCACTCTTCTTCGGAGGCATGGCTATCAGCCAAGAGATTTGTTGATGAAGAACTTATCGTTCCCACAGACGGTGCCAAGCTGATGATGTCAAAATTTGGTTAAAGTAAATTAAAGAAATTTAAGGAGAGAGAGAGAGAGAGAGAGAGAGAGAGAGAGAGACTGGTTTTTTGTATGTGGTTCGGCCCTGTTAATGAAGGAACCTACGTTCACGTGTGTGTCTGAGCACGTTCACTATACTGTAAAAAGCCGGGGACCTGTGGTGAACCAACAATATTTTGGAGCTACCGTAGGTCGGCCGGGTGTGTTGGTGACTGCAATAGAGGTGCTGTAGAGACTAAAAAGTCGGTCCCTTTCTATGGGGGTGAGTGGTCTCTTTTATAGATGTAAGAGACCTAATCATACATGGATAAGGAAAATGTTATCCAATTGAGCTTGATTGGCATTAATTGTGGGGGTTTCCTAATTGGATTAGGAAACAATATGCTCATTCCATAAGTCTTCTATCTTGAGTAGGAAACTACCCGGAATATTCTGGGGCATGTGTTGTGGGCCCAACTGGTCTGCACCTGTACGGACCGCGCCAGTGTGGTCTTCCTGACCTGTTGGTCTGGTCGTGAATGAACCACTCGGGATGGTAAGTCTCGGGTAGACTAGACAGCTCGGGTTGATGCTTGTTTGAGACATTGTGTATAATTTGACCGGGATAGGGACTGACTGCTGAGTTGAACCCCTCGGTCATAGGATAGAGCCAATTTTGGGTGTATCAGGATCATAGGAAACTAATAAATCAAACTCAAAGGGACTTAAAGGGACACATAAAACCTTATGAATTTCAAAAAAAGGAAAATAGAAATTTAAAATCAAAATTCACTTAAGAATGTTCAAAAGAGCCAATTCCTTAATATCAACTCAAATTTTATAAACCCAAGGCTCATTTAGATCCAAGCTAATGAACTACCATGAGATTCAATCACAAATTCTATGTGGTGTGTGATGAAATGGGGTGGGAAGAGAGTTTTTGAAAATGTGCAAAAGACCCTAGAACTATGAATTTGTGATTGAATTTGCCTAATTCTACAAAAGGTTGAGAGGTTACCTCTATGACCTCAAGGATTTCTTCTATCACTTGTGAAGTTCTTCCAAAATCTTCAAATTCTTCTTCAATTCTTCCAATTCTTCAAGAAAAATCTATTCTCTTCCCCCAATTCTCTCTCTTGTATATATATATAACTCTTGTCTATATTAATTTGATTCAAAAGTTCAAAAGTCCCTTATAATGGAGATGAAAGTCTGCTTATATAGACTAAAATTACAAAGTTAAATGGTTAAATTCGGGTGAAAACTCATGTGCAAAGTTTTCTTCTAGAACATATGAGAAAAATAGACTATTACAAAGCGCGGCACTCGACGAATTGTCTGTGGCATTTGGCACTCACCGAATGCCAAGCGGCACTCAGTGAATGCCGGTGCGATAAGTGCTGGCTTCGCCGCGTGCCGCAGCTAACAGAATTCCTGCCTTCTTTTTTTAATTTTCAAAATACATATTAACACAAACTTAATTATTAGTAAAATATACTAATGTGCTTATATTTGTAATGTACTTTATTAGGATACATCTATATGCATAGTATATACTTTAATATATCATTTTGTTTCTTTCTTTTTTTTTTTTTAATTTTCTTCTATCCTTTTCTTTTTTCTTTTCAAAACTCCTTTTCATTTTCTCTTTTTATTTTCTTTTCAAAAACTTCTTTCATATCCTATTTTTCAGGATGAATTCCCAGACTGACTTTCTCATATGTTCTTCAACGTTCGGGTTTCTCTCGAACACCCAATTTTCTTTCTTTTATTTCCAATTTTGAAACTTAATTTGAAGAATCTTTGAAGAATTTGAATTTTCTAGAACATCTTCCAATTTCATCGGTCATCGACATCATCGGTCTTTAGAGGTAACCAATCCTTGGATTTGATGTCTGGTCAAAATTGGGGTGTCTATAGAAACTCGCGTTGATAGGAAGAGTGGCCTGTTGGACCTTGATGCTTCCTGAATTTGATTTGAAGTATGTCATAAGGAAGTCTGTCATAGGGAGAGCGATAGCAGAATTCCTAGCTGACCAGGCAATAGATGGGGATGACATTAGAGAATTCTCGTTCCCTGGTGAGGACCTAACGACTATTACTCAAGATGCGTAGAAGTTGTACTTTGATGGAACCATTAATCAAAAGGGATATATAGTCAGGATAGTGCTAGTATCTCTAGATGGTGCTCATGCACTATTTTCTATCAAGCTAAATTTTACTGTCACCAACAATGTTAGTGAATACGAAACCTGCACGATTGGATTAGAGATGGCCCTAGGACTAAATGCAAGGAGAGTCGAGGTGTTCGAGGATTTTAATTTGATAATCTCATAAGTTAGAGGAGATTGGAAGGTAAGAGGGGAGAGATTAAAGCCTTACCATGAGTACCTGGAAAGTTTATAAGCAAAATTCTAGGAGATCACCTTCTTCTACCTACCCTGAGACAAAAATCAATTTGTTGATGCCTTAGCCACCCTAGCCTCAATGATTGAGATACCTATAGGAGTAGCAATGAGACCGTTGGTCATAGAAAGGAGAAAGAAGCCTTTACATTATTACACCATTGCCAACCTTGAAGATGAAGGAGAGCTACCTCGGTATAGTGATATGTAGAAATTCACAAGTGAGCAGAAATTCCCTGAGGGAGCCACAGACAAGGATAAAAGAGCGATAAGGAGGTTGTCAGCCCAATTTTTCATCCATGGAGAAGAATTGTATAGGAGATCACACATAGGGAAGAACATGCTATTCCTTGACAAGGTCAAGGCTAAAAATATGATGGAGGAGATTCACGCTAGGGTGTGTGGTCCCTATATGAATGGACATATGCTAGCTAAAAAGATAGTGAGACAAGGGTACTATTAGTCAACCATGGAGCACGATTATTGCATGTATGTGAGGAGATGTCACCTTTGTCAAATCCACGCGAACCTTATGCATATTGCACCATTAGAACTCTACAATCTCACTACACCATGGCCATTCTCAGTCTGGGGAATTGATATAATTGGAGAGGTGACACCAAAGTCTTCGAATGGGAATAGATACATTGTGGTGGTTATTGATTATTTCACAAAATGGGTAGAGGCGGCATCCTACATCAAGTTAGAAGCCAAGGACGTAGCCAGATTCATCAAGCATAACATCATTTGTAGGTATGGTGTTCCTCATCAGATCATTTCCAATAATGGGTCACACTTTAAAGCTGAGGTACTAGCACTATTGGAGGAGTACAAAATCACCCACCACAAGTCGTCACCCTATAGGCCACAGACCAATGGGGCAATAGAAGCTGCAAACAAGAACGTGAAGGCGATAGTGCAGAAGATGGCAGACACATATAAGGATTGGCATGAGAAGCTACCATTCGTATTGTAGGGTTATAAAACATCCGTGAGGACATCCACTGGAGCCACACCATATTCACTGGTGTACGGAATGGAGTCAGTTTTACTGATAGAGCTTAAGATACCATCCTTAAGAGTAATGGACAAATGTGAAGTGAAGTAGTCCCAATGGTTAAGAGAGAGGTATGAGGAGCTAGCATTGATAAATGAGAAGAGATTGGAGGCACTGAACCATGTCAGGGAATACAAATAGAAGATTGCTAGAGCCTATAACAAAAAAGTTCACCCAAGGAAGATTGCTGGGGTACTTGGCCTTAAAAGAATTGAGAGCATCAATCTTCAATTCAAGAGGGAAGTTTAAGCCCAATTTGGTTGGATGCTACCTAGTCAAAACCATTCTCAAAGAGGGAGCAGCCTACCTAACGGACCTTGATGGCCTTGAATTCAAAGAACCTATTAATCTTGATCACCTTAAGAAGTACTATGCTTAACCTGCCCATGCACATCTCACCCAAACTAATAAACCTAACCCTTCTTTTAAAAAGGGCTAGCCCCGCTTTTGAACCAAATATTAATGTATATTTCATTCAAAAGATTCAGGCATGCATTTAAAAGAGTAAAATGAAACAATATTTAATCAATGAGTTATGCAGGATAAGAAAGTCATAACAAAGGGCAAGTGAAGAATTAAAAGTAGATAAAATAAGGTGAATTCTCAGAACTAAAAATTTTATTGATAAACTCTTATTCGCTATAATAAAGAGCCGGAAAATAAAAATCCTAAAATATGAAAAAAGAATATGCTATCTTAAAGATTATTGGTGTAAAGCAAAGTTGGAGTTTCTTTCATTCTCTTTGTCGCTTCTTCCACTGTCTCTTCTCTTTCTGCATGGCTTTGGTTAAATACTTGGATGGAATAAGATATGAGGCTCTCTTGTTGTGATCTATGAAGTGCCATTCTTCCCATCATTTCTTTAAGTAGGGCATATTCGAAGCCTTATGAGCACCTTTCGCGAGAATCCTATGATGCATTGGCACCTCTTGAGGATGATTGAACTGACATAGGACCCAACTAGGAAGATAAAATGTCCACATATGAAGACTAGGAAGGCTAACACAAGAAATTGAGCCCGTGATAAAAGAAGAGGAGTCGATCACCCACCATTGAATATTCCATTAAATATCCTCGTGAGTAAGGCCATTAAACCAGATAGTCTAGTCTTGCAAAGAATCAGAGTGACAATGAACTGCCCGAGCATGGTAGAGAGAAGTGTACATGGAAGGATTCTTAGGAGGGATCATTAGTTATGTTCGCTTGAATAGCCATACCAGTACCACAATCATAGATCCACATAAGCTTTCAAGAGAACCTGTTGAGGCATTGTCTAAGCTAATTAATGTCTCAGCCAGGCACATCATCATAGGATTCTTGCCCATGCCTACATCTTGAGCCATAGTGATGAGTTGCACATCTGCAGTGGTAGTCTTGTCATAGAATAAGAAAAAGGCCATCATACACAGAGCAAGAATGCCTCGTTTGTGTTCATGAGCGAGAGTTGGGTCATCCGAAGAAACGAGACTAATTAGAGGAAGTAGCATGACATAATTCCCTACGATGAATTCACTACACTTGATTAGAGGCAGTTCATTTAACATTGAAAGAAAGAGGTATACCTAGAGTGGTGAGAAGGCAGTACAAGTTCAGATTTTGGGTTGTAGCCAAGCATAGTTGAAAATTCTTCAAAGGTTGGGCATAGTTCTTCATAGTTGAATCGGAACACATTGTACTTAGAATCCCAACATGAGATTGCAACCGCTAGGAAATAATTATTTAGTCTTACTTGACAAAGAGAGAAGAGACTATTCAAGCTATAGTGTTGAAAGTAGACCCGATCCAAGTCATGGAACGCATCCATCCACAGAAAGAGAGTTTTCTTTGAGGTTATGGAAGAGTTGTGGGAGATTTCGGAGTATCAATAAGGTCTTAGGTCAGTTTTAGGCCGTCTTAGGAAGTTTAAAGTCAAATAGGTGTCAAAAACATCGAAAATTTGTCAAAATTTTCAAAAATGGTCCGAGTGCCATAGTGGCACTCCCCTAATAGCAGTGTGCCACTTCCGAGGCCTATGCCCCTCCTTTTGAGTGCCACTATGGCCCTCGATAATTATTTCCTATTTTTGTTCATTTTTGGTTACATTTTCGTTGGTTTTTAGGCCCCTGATCAAGCCAAATGGATTGTATTCCCTCTTGAAAAGTGTTTTTTAGTAGGTTAAAATGTCATAAAGTGAATCAAATCTATCTAGTCTCATACATAATAGAGTCATAAGTGTTATAAAAGTCCCCTGAAGGGTACAGACAAACTTATACGAGCCAAATAGATGTTCAAATGAAAAATAATAACGAAAAGGAGTGTCCGTGAATCAAATCCAATTAAATGTCATAGAGTCATCCATACGAGTGTTTACAAATATGAGGAAATGTAGTCTTTTAGACATCTATTCTCCCTCTGTGCCTGATGGAATCTCCTCGGAGGTGCCAGATTCGAATTGGTGGCATCATCCTCCTCAATGATCATCCGGTGAAAGGTGGAACGCCTCTTGGGCATTTGTACTGCCCTAGTACTAGTGCAACGAGATGATGATGCATGTGTGAACTCAAGCCATACCACACAAATCTCACTAGCCTATAATTCGGCACGCTGAAAGAGATAAGAAAACCATTTTTTTAAAAAAAGGCAAGAAAATAAGTGTTGAATGAATGCATATTTTGTTGTTTTTAGCACAAGAATTCGTAGAAATTCTTAGCTTCTAGGCCTACCTCCTGAGCACCAGATTGGGCAGTGCATGCCTGAAGGGAATGAGTTGTCATCTTGAGCTATTGAAGAAGAGAGGAAGAGAAGAAGTTAGAGGTAAGGAACTCAGAAACAAGGGGCGAGGTACGGGGTTACCTTGACATTAAACCGACGGATATAAGAGCTCATGCTAGCTACTAGTCGCCTGTGCTCCTCGATATACCTTCTAGACACTGTATCCATGCCTAGAGGAAGATATTGGAAGTCTTGAGAGAGTGACTCTAGGAAGCGAATAGGGACCTCGCCATCATTTTAATCCAAGAAGGGTACAGTCTAATCAACCGGAGGAAGATGAGCGTCAAGAGTTTCAGGAGGATTATCATCACGGACACCGAATCCACTCATATGAAAATAAGTACTCGAACTCCCAGCACTGCCCATGGAGAGGCCACTTTGTCAAGAATAAGTTACTTAGGAGAGAAAGCACATGAAAAAAGGTTAAAGGTATAAAAGAAGATAAATCTATATAGGATTTACCTCAGGAGTTCCTATCGGAGGGAAGTTGGGCATCAAGAATTAAATCCTGAAGCCATTGTAATCCTCTCCTAGTTGCAACCATTCCATGGCAAGAGTCCCAGCAAGTGCCCCCTAAAAGCAGTACCTGTAAGGTCCTCGAATGATAGCATTGTAGTAGGAGGATGGTTTGGAACAACAAAGTGATCTCAAAGACCAATCTGCCATACGACCTTCTCTCCCAGATACCAAGCAGACCAGTAAGGCCCAGAGAGTAGAAATCAATTTTGGGATAGGTGAGTCGGCGCCCTGAGGAATGCTACAATAGAAGGAACAAATTCAGACCAAGGATCCTTATTGACAACATCTGCTATAATGTTTGAGAGGAAATACCTGCATTTATTGAAGTTGTGAGCCCCAACCTTCAC
Organism: Hydrangea macrophylla; assembly: GCA_033977485.1. Lineage (NCBI taxonomy): Eukaryota > Viridiplantae > Streptophyta > Magnoliopsida > Cornales > Hydrangeaceae > Hydrangea > Hydrangea macrophylla. The sequence goes on from CM066988.1 coordinate 34,415,735, forward strand.
CCCCACATTCTCTTTTTGTCACTTTAATCCACGTGGGAAGGTAGTTGCATAGGAATTATTGGTATGGGGGCTAGTATCCTGAAGTACTCGTAGCTCCAAATCTTGCAAGAGCAAAGGAGAACTATTAGAAGGAATAAATGATAAAAGAGGAATCCACTAATTAAAAGATTAAATAAAATGCTTACCTCCCAATCCCTCCAAAACCCACACACTGATGAGGAATCCATTTTGGAAACCTTCCCCATTTAAGCATAAAGAAGGGCTAGGCCGGCATCGCCCCAATCCCATTTTTGGATTTCTAATATTGTAAACAGGCACTCAAGGATGGAAAGATGAATCCGGTCAGCCTGAGTTCTAAGGAGGGAGCACCCAAGGAATACATCAAGAAGGCTCATGTAAGTTGCTCCGTTGTAAAAAATGTCATGTCATTTGAATGCTCTATGGAACCATGTATATACAACGATTCCTCTTACTATTTTTGTTGGATATATCCCTAAGAGCTCGATGACCCGTTATTAAGGAATGAAGGATTTGACTACAATGACCTCCCCTCCAACTCAGAGGCTTGTGATTGCGCTAAAATCTTTTGGGGTCATGTTCATCTCCCCAAATGGCAAATGGAAGGTATTGGTGGAATCCCACCACACTATGACAAGCTAAGAAGTTGAGCATTATCATTGATTCCCGGAACTACCAATTTCATGAATTCAATGAATCTGACATTTTTAACATTACTTTTCATGACTGGTGGAAGGTTCTTGTACCATTCATATCCATAGGTAAGACATCCATGGCCTTTGAGGGACTTTTCGGGATCCTAGTTACAAGCGGGGGTATTTGTAAAATACAACCGCGCTAAAAGAAGAAAATGTATTGATTTAGTTTACAATTCCTTCATTTATCTGCAATTTGAATCACAACGCCAGTTTGTACACAATTTGATTAATCTATGATAAGTTGTGTGTTTTAGCTGTAATTTGTGCAGACTATAGTTGATGTGTGAAGAATTGAAAGATAATGATAAAAGGAAGTGCTGAATTCTATTGAAGACAATTAAAAGCTGAAATATAGAGCTCGATCGATTGAAGACCATTCGACCGATTGAAGGTTCGATCGGTCGAGAGAAGCACAAGTGATCGAAGACCCAGAAGTTCAATCAATCGAAGGATGTTCGATCGATCGAACATGGCTTTTATCAGAATATACACGCACACAGCAGTTAACGGGATTTTAACCCTAGCATTAGGTCTCTGCTATATATATTCATATTGTAAACGTCCATAAGGACGCCCACACTACTTTTATCAGTTTTTAGAGAGAGATAGATAGAGGTTTTATATGTTTTTGTAGGTTTATAAGCTTGGATATTGCTTTTGGATTGGTTTTTCTCTTGCTTAATCAAAGTTTATCTTTCCAGGTTACTTCTTTATTGTTTATTTATATTCTGCACTTAGTTTATAGTAGTATAATCCGTCAAACTCGTAGTTTTGAATGCTAGATAAGTTCACACCATTATTTTACATAGATTTCATGTTAAAATCGTAACCAAACGCATCTTTAATGAATCTTAACGTTAAAAACACATCTGTGACACTCCAAACCATGTCTGAGTAGTCCCCAGGTTGGGAGATCACGATGAAACCGTGATCTCAGGCCTCTGCCATGCAGCAGATTAATTTATGTGTTCGATCGATCGAAGTTAGTTCGATCGATCGAACTAGAGACATTGTCGAGCGATCGAAGATAGTTCGATCGATCGAAAGCGCGTCGATCGATCGAACACCCTTTTTCTTGAGGACATTCTATACAGTATTTCTAGACTTTCTACTTTATTGATTCGTTATCAAACTGTCCCCAAACTCTCAATTTGTCAAAACAGTCTGTAAACTTTAAGCCTTGAGGCATTTTTCTTCAATATATTTTGCAAACCACCCTCAATGCTAATACCATTGTAGGTGAGAGTCTAAACTATTGTTTTAAACCGCTTTTGTGTATTTCAAACTCCATTGTGATGATATAGTCCCGGCCATGAAAGGACTATAGATTCTTTATCCTAAGAGAAATACGGAATACTGTAGAGGGTGTACTCCATTGAGCTTCAACGTAATTGCATGGTAGATGGCTAGGTCATGGTGGATTCGTGTAATCCCAACATTCCTTTTTAATTAAGAAAACCACATTTCAAATCATTGCTTTAATTAATTAGTTAGTAATTAGTTTAATCTAGTTTAATTATTTTAATTTTAGTAGTTGATAAACTATGGAACTTTGTGTTCTACACTCCTTTAAAAGATTGATTTTTATTTTCTTGTTTGAGATTAATCTAAGTAATTAGTTTAACACCTTCCTGTGGGATCGACCTGGTCTTAACCTGTAACTACTTGCACGATTACCTACACTTGGGTATAGCACACAAGCGCACACATAAAAATTCTCGTGCCAAGTTTTTGGCGCCGTTGCCGGGGAAGGCGACAAGCTAACGCTTCGATTACCTCAATCTTTCCTTATCTTTTTCTGTTTTTCTTTTTCTTTCGTTCTTTAGATTAAAAATTTCTTAGGATCTTTCCCTTTATGTCCGATAATTCCATCGAAGGAATTTACGGATACCCATTCTATTCATCCAGTTCTTCTAGTTCTATTAACCCCATAGTTATACCGATCGATTCAATGGCTGATAATCAAAGCAAAAACGGTGATAATGTGGTCGTACCAATTGACGATTCACTGCGCCCTTTGTGTGATCTCATGACACCCGAACACGCGCCTATGCCATCTTGTATTCTCATTCTACCTCATGCAGGCGAATTCCTATTTCGCAATGGAATGATTCAACTCCTTCCTACTTTTCATGGAATGGAGAGCGAGAAGGCGTATCTACATGTCAAGGACTTTGAGGATGTTTGTAAAACTTTCTCACAGAATTTTCCTGTAGACGTAACACGTCTAATGCTATTTCCTTTTACTCTGAAGGATAAAGCAAAAGCGTGGTTACTCACCTTGAGCCAAACTCCATCTACACCTGGCATGCGATGAACACTGCTTTCCTGAAGAAATTCTTTCCACCTCGCATGACCACCGAGCTTAAACGACAAATAAATTCTTACAAACAAAAGAGCAATGAAACATTCACCCAAACTTAGGAACGTTTCAAGGATTTGCTACTTTCATGCCCACATCACGGGTATGAGAAATGGCAAACCATTAGCTACTTTTATGAAGGATTAAATGGTGAAACTAAGAAATTGGTCGAGACCATGAGTTTAGGGCCGTTTCTTCACAAAAACACAGAGGAAGCTGAAGCTCATTTTGAGTGGCTAGCTGAACACGCTCATGAGTGGTCAAATTCAGATGATGTCCCATGCTCACAAATATCCTGTGTAGAAGAGAAGAGTTTATATCAACTAAAAAGTGAGGATCATCTGATGAATAAGTATGAAGAACTAGCAAAGAAAGTGGAAGAATTGGGAATGAAAGGAGAGAGTTCTAGGTAATTTTTGCTTGAAGAACCATGCGGCACATGCAACATGATGGGACACACTACTCAATACTGTCCCAATGTGCCGTATTTTCAAGAACAACCCCCCATGGAAATGAATGCCATGCAAGGGTATAGGGGGGCGGGGAATTCCTACAACAATTACAATTCGCAAAATAACAGCAATAGATGGGATCACCCTGGGTTCGATTGAAAAAACAATGCTGGGACCCAAAACCAATATCAACAACAACAGCCCTACAATAACAATAATCAATATCAAGGGCAATACAACAGGCAGTCCCAGCCATTCCATCAAAATAGAACAAATAACTATAATAATGCTCAACCCCCTAATAATCAATAAGCAAATGTCTATGTGCCACCTCACAAGAAGGTGCAAGAGGAAGATCCACTATCTAACGCGAATTTAACACAATAGTTAATTCAAATGATGAGCAAAATGTCCACAACATTAGAGAGGATGGATGCACGACAAGAGGGTTCGAGTGGCACGTTTCCCGCTCAACCACTTCCAAACCCTAAGGGATACAACAATGGTCCCCTTAATCATAACAAGCAAAAGCCGTGACTACACTAAGAAGCGGCAAAGTCATAGGTAAAAACATGCCTCATTCTACTCCCGAGGAGTATGAAGAGAAGGAAGTGGTGACTAGGAGCAAACCATCTACTCAAGTAGAAGAGTCATCCACTAATGACAAACCATTAGAACTAAATAAGGACGCCCCTAAAGAAGTAGAAGAAGTTGAGAGAAGGCCTCGAAAGGAGCCCGTCACTGACGAATTACCTAAATGCCCTTTCCCTGCGCCTTACCCTCAAAGGATCAAGAAATCCCAAAATGAGGCAAAGAATCAGGAGTTCTTGGAGTTGTTCAAACAAGTTAAAATCAATCTCCCACTCCTTGATGCAATCAAACAAGTGCCAGCTTATGCTAAGTACCTAAAAGACTTATGCACGGTCAAAAGGAGGCAAAGTGTAAAGAAACATGCCTATGTTGCTTGCCAAGCAAGTGCAATCATTCAAAATGAATTGCCTCCGAAGCTAAAAGACCCTGGCACCCCAACTGTCTCGTGTCGGATTGGGAATCAAAGGATAGACAATGCACTCCTTGATCTAGGAGCTAGCGTAAACCTATTGCCATACTCAGTCTATAAACAACTAGGGTTGGGGGAACTCAAATTCACCCGAGTTACGTTATAATTGGCAGACAGGTCAGTCAAATATCCTAGAGGGATACTGGAGGATGTTCTAGTACAAATAGATTCATTTGTCTTCCCAGTCGATTTTGTGATCTTGGACACTGAACCTGTGTTTAATCCAGGTGCACAAATCACGGTGATTTTTGAACGTCCATTCCTCAACACCATTGATGCCATAATTAAAATAAGGAGTGGTATCATGACCATTGTATTCGGGAACATGACCTTAAATGTCAAGATATTCTCAAATCCCCGACTTGACGAATACGAGGATGAAGAAGAAGTTAACTTCATTGAAACGGTCATCGAAGAGGAGGCTGATTTTGTAGATTACAAAGATCCTTTGGAGGTAGTTGTGTCACAATTCGACGCTACTTATCAATCTAATGATTCTACTCCATTGGACGCTGCCTTAAATCATGCCTGCCTCATGATGGAAATAAAAGAGGAAGATAGAGCTGAATGCATGTGGGTCACACCATATAAACCCTTACCTCCAAAAATGAAGTTAACTATGCTGTCGAACTTTCAGTTTCCCAATTTAGAATTAAAGGAGCTTCCAAAAGAGCTCAAATACGCTTTTCTGGGAACTGAAAAGACTTATCCTGTTATAATCTCAGCCACGTTGAATTCTGAACAAGAGGATAAATTAATTCAAATTCTCAAACTACATAGGGGAGCATTGGGATGGACTATTACCGATCTCAAAGGCATAAGCCCATCTATTTGCACCCATAGGATTTATCTGGAGGAAGACACTAAACCTTCACGACAAATGCAGAGGCATCTGAATCCCAATATGCAAGAAGTCATCAAAAAGGAAGTCTTAAAACTTCTTGACGTTGGGATTATAGATCCTATATCTGATAGCCCTTGGGTGAGTCCAACCCAGGTGGTGCCCAAAAAGGCAGGGATAACAGTTATCCCAAACAAAGACGGTGAGTTAGTATCAATACGCGTCCCCACCGGATGGCGGATGTGTATTGATTATCAAAAGTTGAATACCGTGACCCGGAAAGACCACTTTCCATTGCCATTCATGCATCAAATGATAGAAAGAGTGGCGGGTCATAAATATTATTGCTTCTTGGACGGGTATAGTGGGTACAACCAAATTGAAATTTCTCCTGAAGATCAGGAGAAAACTACCTTTACGTGTCCGTTCGGTACATTCGCCTACAGACGTATGCCCTTCGGCTTATGCAACGCACCTGCTACCTTTCAGCGGTGCATGTTAAGCATATTCAGTGACATGGTCGAACAGATACTTGAGGTTTTCATGGATGATTTCTCAATGTTCGACCATAGTTTCAATAACTGCCTGGAAAACCTTTAGAAAGTGTTAGCGAGATGCGAGGATAAACACCTAGTACTAAACTGGGAAAAATGTCACTTCATGATGACCAAGGGAATTGTCCTCGGCCACATTATTTCTGACAAAGGTATCCAAGTCGATAAAGCAAAAATTGATATTATCTCAAACTTACAGGTCCCCCGTACAGTTAAAGACATCCGCTCTTTTCTGGGACACGCAGGATTTTATCGACGCTTTATCCAAAACTTTAGTGCGATCTTCCGACCACTGTGCCAACTCTTAGTCAAAGACGCACCTTTTGAGTGGTCAGATAAATGTCAAACATCTTTTGACGCACTAAAGGAACACCTTACCTCTACACCGATAATACAGGCACCCGACTGGGGTTTGCCATTCGAACTAATGTGCGATGCTAATGACTACACCATTGGTGCAGTCCCAGGATAGAGGAAGGACGACAAGCCTTATGTTATATCCTATGCCAGCCGAACACTCAACGAAGCCCAAATGAACTATGCAACTACTAAAAAAGAGCTTCTGGCAATAGTCTTCGTGCTGCACAAATTTAGGTCTTATCTGATAGGGTCCCTAATAGTCTGTTTTACAGACCACTCGGCCCTCAAGTACCTGTTATCTAAGATAGACATGAAACAGAGGCTTATCTGCTAGATACTCCTACTCCAGGAATTTGATATCACTATAAAGGATAAAATGGGAGTAGAGAATGTGGTTGCTGACCACTTATCTCGGTTAACATTTACTGACAATACTGAGCCCATACCAATCAAAGATGAATTCCCAGACGAGCAACTTATGGCAGTCTTGGGTTTACCCAGGTATGCAGATATAGTGAACTACTTGGCCGCGGGAGAAACTCCTAGACATTGGTCAAATCACGACAAGAAGTGGTTCATCTCGTTTACACGCCATTTCTTTTTTGATGACCGTTACTTATTCAAGTATTGTGCTGATCAGGTCATCAGGCGTTGCGTCCCTAATGAGGATATAACCATAATTTTAGCCTCATGCCACTCTGAAGCCTGCAGTGGCCATTTTTCTTCCCAAGATCGCACAAAAAGTCCTACACAGTGAATTTTATTGGCCCACCATATTTAAGGACGCCTATTCTTTTTGCAAATCGTGCCAATGCTGTCAAAAGCTAGGTACCATTTCAAAAAAAAATTCTATGCCCTTAACTCCCATCATTATAATTGAAATATTTGATTATTATGGGCCCGTTTCCCAAAACTAATAATTGTGAATACATACTCCTAGCTATGGAGTATATATCAAAATGGGTGGAAGCGATACCAACGAGACGCAATGACCACAAAACGGTAATGTCCTTCCTTAAGGAACATATCCTGTCGCATTTCAGAACCCCAAAAGCATTAATAAGTGACCAAGGAAAGCACTTTTGCAATAGACCCTTGGAATCACTACTTAAGAAATACAGGGTACACCATAAGATCGCTCTAGCCTACCACCCCCAAACAAACGGGCAGGCAGATTTGGCTAACCGTGAAATCAATATACTAGAAAAGACGGTTAGCTTCAACAGAAAAGACTGGGCCTACAAATTGACTAATGCTTTATGGGCCTATCGCACGGCCTTTAAGATAAATCTGGGGATGTCCCCATATAGGTTAGTATACGGTAAGCCATGTCACCTTCCTGTCGAAATAAAGCACAAAGCATATTGGGCGACACACTCACTAAACTTCGACATTAAAGAGGGAGGTCATCTCCAGAAACTCCAGTTGGCTGAACTGGAAGAAATTCGTCGAGATGCCTACGACAATGCCAAACTCCACAAGGAAAGGTTGAAGGCGTGCCATGACAGAACGATTTTTCAAAAATCTTTCGAGCCAGGGCAAAATGTTTTATTATATGAGTCGCGCCTTCATCTTTTCCTAGGAAAACTCCGATCTCGGTGGACAGGATCCTTCATAGTCAAATTTGTCTTTCTACATGGGGTCATTGAGTTATTTACTCCTAAGAATGACGGAAGTTTCAAGGTCAATGGCCAAAGGTTGAAACCGTTCTTAGAGAATTTCCAACCAGAGGTCGAGCACATCCAACTGGATGAGCCCGACTATTCCTCGACTTAAAACGCGCGAGTGCGTTTTCACTTTGTTGTTGTACCCTTTCTTTTACTGCATTTCGTTTTGTTTTATCCTTTTCTGTCTTTTTGAATGTGACTTCGATTCTTAATCTATTTTTCCTTGCTGTCTTTCCTTTGTAGGATATCAAAATGAGGGATGACGATGTTCATTCCATAGGGTCATGGGCTGATTCGGAATATCCTAACCCCCCTTGGACCGCCGATGAGATAGCATTCTGCTTTTCTCCCTATCAAGGACCAGGGGCGGATGATGTAGTGGACCTGACCTATGGGTACATCCCTTACGATCCTGCCCTCCTCCAAATTAACCCTTTTGAGCATATGGACCTCTCTGGAGAGGAAGGTGAACCTGAAGGGTATTTTGTTAGAGAAGTGGATGACGCACTATTGGAATAATGGGAAAATGACTCAATGTGGGAACCGTGGGAAGAAGAGGACTTACAAGATATGGTGCCCGAATGCCACAATGCTGTTTTCACATATGTTGACAACTTCATGGTCATCCATGTGGTTCCCTACATCTATGAGTATTTCAGTTACTTGTTGTTCAGGCTTCAATGCCCTCTACCTGCTAGTGCACCTAGGAATATCTGGCTAATAGTGAGGTTAACTCTGAGTTACATTCCTTTCTTTTTCTTTTTGTCTTTGCTTTGTTTAATTCTTCCTATTCGTTTCTTCTTTTGCTCTAGTTAATTTTTTCCTCCGTTTCGTTTTTGTTTCCCTTTGTCAGGAATATCACTATGAATCCACCATTTCCACCGTTGTTCCTTCCACATCAACTATTTCATGGAGTTAGACCATACATAAGGTCCCCGGGAACTCCGCCGCAAGAGGAAAGTGCGATGCAAAATTATACTCCGTTATCCTTGTCTCCATCCGGATCACCTTTTGCCTGTGAAATCAATTCCTTAGTGAGTTCAGACTTGCTCGATGATGTCCTCGCTACTTTTCGACTATTCTGGGAAAGGGAATCATCATGTTTAGACTCTACATTTGATGTTCTGGCGGAGATAGAAGATGTGGAAGAAGAAATCTTCATTCTTGAAGAGTAGTGTTTAACTTCAATTGTTTTCTACCATTTCATATTTCTTTCATCAATTAAAGTGTATTCCTAGATGAAGTTTTATTAATTTTAGCTTTATTTTAGTTTTCTTTTTCACTAAGGTGTTAAATACCATGTTGGGGGCAATAAAGTTGCAAATGGATGCTATTTTAAGGATTTATTTATATAAATTTGTAATTTTCTACTATGAGGATGATGTTTTTGGCTTACATGTTCTGTCAATGCACTGGTTTATCACTATTTTGTATGTCCAGACCAATGTTGGTTAGTTGGGGGTGTGTAATTTCTCAAATCAGGGATATTGTAGAATTTCTTTGTTCAATCGATCGAACGTATTTCGATCGATCGAGAATATCGGAACCTCGAGCGCTTGAGGAGGGATCAATCGATCGAAGGTTCGATTGATCGAAACACTTCGATCGATCGAGACCTGTTTTTTTAAACGAGGCGTCATTCAGAATCTTCATCAGTCTCTCTTTCTCTCCCATACGCTCAATCGCTCGAAGACAGAAGGAGTCACACAATTTTTCAAACCACATCAATTGAGGAGCACCTGGTCTCCATGATCATCAGCGGCATCACTGTTATCCTTTACTCGACACGTCTCTTGAGGTGAGGCTCCGAGAACCCCCTCGTTGTTCTTTCCATTTCAAATTCGAATGGGGGTGCCCCCCATTGGTAATGTAACTCTTTTTCTTTGTTTTCTTGATGTATTTGTTGTTTTCGAGCTCTTCCTATTCTGAATCGTCGATGCTGCCACTTCGCTGTGTTCGATCGATCGAATTGGTTTTGAGCGATCAAACCCACGATTTTCTCAATCGATTAAACATGCTTCGATCGATCGAAGTGTGGCAGTTTCTTTTTCTTTATTATTTGCCCTGTTTTAATGTTTTTCTCTTTGTTTCTTCCATTTCAGGGCTTTATCATGAACTTGATCACTGGCTACCACAAATCCAAGCCGTTCCACCTCGCTATACCCAACCCTATTCCAGATCACGGGTTCCGAAACGAGGAAGACCGTGTTTGGTTCACTCAATACTTCCAATCGCGGAAGGTCATGATCGAGCGACCCCTAGAGACTGCTTGGCTCTATACTCCGTGGCATCTTTCCCGGATACGAGCCATGCCCCAGTGGTACGCACTACTCTCACAGGCAAAGCATGTAAATCTATCCTGGATACGGGACGCGTGTGCGACGATGATCCGGGACCCGGTTGCTCTGTTTACTCTTCGATCATTTTTCTGTGGCTGAGAGATCATCTTCAGTCTGGCCACCATCTCTGCTGCTCTTAGGGTACCTGAGGTACCTAATTGTGTTTGCCCACATCTCCCCGACACACCACAGTTATCACCGACCATTATTATCCGTGAGATCACCGGGGGTGCTATTCCAGGATGGGATGGCGAGGCCCTCACTCCCGACGTCCACCTCACAGACAATTACCATATGCTCCACCTCGCTCTGAGTAATTTCCTATTGGTTACTTCCTACAGAGAAAAGATTGCGGCGTGGTATGCTCGTGTCTTATACGCAATCGGGACAGGGTAGCCAGTCTGTCTACCCAGCCTATACATCGATTTTATGCGACACCCTACACACTACATTCAGGCCAAGAAGCACCTGAAGGGTGCTTGGGCTATTCATAGGGTGATTGAGCATACGAGTCTCATTCCTGTGGCAGGTGATGCGACTGCCCAGTCTCATAGTCATTTTGGTGAGATAGCTTCCCGCCGGTCCGATGCGCAGAAGAGGAAGAGAAAAGGTAAAGGCAAGGCGAAGGTTGGCGAGAAGAGGAGACGTGGAGGAGGGACAAATACTGAGGGAGCTGCTTCTGGGATGCCCACAGAGGCTGAGGAGCGTGATTCTGATGAGGAGGGTGATCCGGTAGAGGAGGTTGCACATTTTGAGTTGAGACAGTGATCTCAGGCTCCCGCCCAGGGAGAGTCTTCTTCTGCGCCTCTCCCGACTATTCATGAGTTGTTATTAGAGGAGAGAGAGGCCCGGATTAGACTCGAGGGCAAGGTTGACCAGATGACAACTTTGCTGGAGGCTATCCTGATCCAGATTGGCGTCGATCAGTCAGTCCACGCAGCTGCTGCACCACCCCCTGCTGGTGGTCCTTCTTCTTCGGCTCCTCCGGTTGATCCTTCTGCGCCATCTACATTAGCAGCACCATCTATTCTCGATCCTCCTTCTTCTGTACCACCTACTGACCCGTCATCATCAACGATACCACCTGCTGCGGAGACACCGCTTCCACCACCTCCAGTCGTGGCTGACACATCACTATCTACTCCAGCTACCACGATTGTGAGTGACCCGGCAACGACTACGACTGTTGCTAAGGGTGGAGTTATGGATGCTCCGGATTTATTGATCAAGATTTTATCTGATGTTCCCGATGATGGGTAGTCTTTTTGTTCAATTTTATGGATTTTTGGATATCATTGGTTGGTTTGGTATGTTCTTGGTTGGTTGTTGGATATTGTTGGACACTGTTAGGATATTTATTTTTTTATTTTGTTGGTTGGTTTGGATAGTTAGGATTTTTGTTTGTATGGCATATATATTATTATCACTGTTCTGTTCGTTTACTTTATTATATTTCCAGTGATTAGTTCTACGTTATGTATGGATCCTATGCTCTGTATTTCATATCTTTTTGATCTTTGCTGTTTGGAGTTTGTGTGTTGTCCAGGTTGTTAGACTTGCGATTCTTATGATACTATCTCAGGTGATATCTCTCTATCTATTTTTGAAAATCACCTGCTGAGGACATTGTAATTTTCAATTGGGGTGGGATGTAGATAGATAATCACCTATGCATATTTTAACTTAGCAATCTGGATCACTCTATCTATTGCAAATGTCATACAATCTCCATTAGAAGTTTAAATAAATAGAAGTTTAAACAAATAAATTAAATTACAAAAATTTTGAAAAATCCAATAAATTTTCAAATTAACCAAGTTTTTGGACTAAATTGGTAGAATAATTTTGAATTTCCACTTCTATTAAGCTGTTATCAAGCAATGACACAATCATTTTATTCTCATCCTTTTATGAATTAAATTCACGCATTTTTCTAGTTTCTCTAGGATGAATGCATATATTGATTATTCTTGTATCCAAATCATTTGCACGTATTAATAGCTATGCAAAAAACTTAAAATAAGAGTTAATACGACTTTCGTACTTTAAAGAATGAAGTAGTGAAAACTAGTTACCCTTAGTGAGTTTTTGAATCCAATCTTTAATTCTGAGGGAATTATCACATTAAAATTCAAATTATTTTTCTTGAATATACCGATTCAATTCATTGAATAGTCTCTAATTCTTATATTTTGGCTTCTTAGTAGAGGAGAAAGTTTAGGATTTACCAACTAAACTCAATGAACATTGACGTGTAAAAATTAAGAAGTTGAGAAAATGATTTAAGCCATTGTATTTGCTCATTACCTTCTCCATTTACCCATATCGACATCTCTGAATATGCATTGTTCTTAACCCCACACCTAATAAATAATGCCGAATCTATTATGCAATTCTAAATCCCTAACTTCATACCTTCACCTCCATATACCCCATTGCACACCCAATGTGATTAAATTGTTGAAGTATGAGGAGGGAATAATGGTGAGAAGGGCTGCATAAATATATATATATATATATATAAAAAGAAAAAGGAGAAGAAGTTAAGAAGTTAAAAAAAAATAATATATATATATATATATTTATATGTATGGAGAGGATGGTTGGAATAAAGTGAAGAAATTACTAGACACAGCCACATGCTGAAAATGTGCAATTTCTTACCCCTCTAATTTCTACCCTACTAAATAAAAACCGAAAAGTCAAAGCCTTAATGATTCTCAATAACTTAATTGAAACATGGAAGTGTAATTTGAGTTATCCACGGTATTTCGCTCCTCTAGTAAGTAGTATTGCTTTCATGAGACTATACACTCTAAATGTTCGTCTCTTATAGAGTCGAGTATGAAAGCATTAGTATCCGAAAAATCATTCCTATCAAAGCTTTCATACCATGTGCAATCATTACTAGCCAAGTTTCTGTGGGATGTTCATTTTTTAGTGTAATAACTGTGTGAGGATTGAGTTGAAACTACAAGTTCGGAGAGTATGTGATGTTGTCAATATCAAGATATAAAAGTATACTTTACTTTTCTAAAAATTTGCAGTGTGGAAGTAAAGGTCGAACCCACAGAGATTGATTAACTACCATGGTTTAATTTTAAAACCTAAATTTAATTAATTAAAAGAACGAGATTTTGATTTGATTTTAATTAAACTAATAATAATAAAAATAAATCTAAACTATGAAAGCAATTAAAAGTGTTTTTGTAAATATTGTTTAAGGGAACCTAGGATTGCAAATCCACCACTAGCTTCATAATAAGGAATATTTATGAATTACTTTTGCTTATTACATTGGATGATAATGGGGAGTTGTAGCTACAAGCCCAATTCCTCCGTCAAGAAAATAACTATGGTTCAAGCACCAACATAATCCATCTTCGGTTAGAACGGATTATCCCACACTAAACTAGGGTTGTGGTATAATCCGTCTAATCTAGGCATGGACTATTCGGATACTTGATAGCACAATTCAATAAAGCACCATTACATGTAAATAATCTAAACAAGCACAGCAAGTATAGATCATTGAGCACATCACAGTCAAAATAGATCTAAGACAAGAATAAACTTTGAAAGTGATGATTTAATCAATTAGAAGCACGATTTATTTATAAAAATCCTCGGAACATGTAACTGTCATCCATACATAATAAAACTAAAATAAAAACATAAAATACACCCTATTACTTGGCTAGGGTTTCATTGAAACCCTAGATCTAAGGTCTAGCTGTCCATGGAAGTGGTAGATGGCAAGTAGTTGATGGAGGAGGCCATGGAAACCCTTGGTCTTCTTCTTCTTCTCCTTGCTTCCCTCCCTTCAATGGCTGGAAGTATGGTTGTAGAATGTATGTATATTGATGTGTAACAATGTCTCCCCCTTTAATTGAAGTAAAATAGGGTATATATAGATTTACAACAAGTTTTGGAAGCTCCCCTAACTCGAGACGAACTGAAACTGATATAATTTACAATCTGGACGCAGTTAGGATGTCTCGTTTGCACAGGAGTCTTCAGTATACTGAAATACGCAACTTTGATTTTTACACATATCGCGCGAGCAGGTCGCGCGAGCGCGACTTTTGGCACTTCGCGCGCGCGGATCGCGCGAGCGATTTCTGGGTTTTCGCGGGAGCGGATCGCGCGAGCGATTCTCTGGTTTTCGCGCCCGCGGCTCGCGCGCGCGACTTGGCTTTTTCAGCTTCTTTTCTTCTGCTTTTTCACCCTGTTTAGCTTGATATACTTGATTTCTTCCAAAACCTGTCAGAAAATAGAAAACAAAGTAAAAATATACAAAAACAGGATAAAAAGGTACTAACAAATGCTCGTTAAGGCGTATAAATAGGATTTGTTCTCTCCCGATCACACCCCCAAACCTACATTTTGCTAGTCCTCGAGCAAAACTAAAATAAAAACTAACTACTAATAAAATACTACTCCATTTTTGCATGGATTACGATTGCATTTAACGTATGCAACAAGCCTTTTAAACCCCTAGGTGTCCCTAGTCGGACGAGTGAAGTCTCGTGAGGGTTCTCATCAACAAGTTACCCACAACCATCTTTATTAACTTGTAAATTTAAAAACTTTTATTAAAACAAAGAACATAATATTCAATACTCCTTATTATACAACAAAGATTTGAAAGAGAATAATGAACAAGAAGAAACGGAATCAAATGTCTACTTACATCATGAAAAGCAATCTCAAGCACATGCATCGTATAAATCAATAGAGTTCCTCATACAATTGCACGTGTGTGATATGGTAGTCAAATGAACACACGCATGTCATGAACTTGGAATATAACTCAGATAACCGATTAACTATGCTTCAACTACGAATCCCACAATGAATTACACTCTAAAATGAAACACTCAAAAACAGGTGTAATTTTTCTAAAATATGTGAGTAAAGAAAATATGTTTTCAAAACGAGAAATGCTCACATATGACTCGAAAAAGACGCATGACACGAAAGAACAATAGTCTCATGGATAGGATGCCAATCAATCAAGAAAAATTAATCATTACCATGTTTTAATCCCCCTCCCATCGTTTACATATCAAAACCATGTTTCATAGGATCAAATAGGACTTTTCAAAGGTTGTAAAGTGGCTCAGGTAATGAAAAATGATAGAATGGATATATTAAGTAGTTTTAGAATGGCATTGTAAGGCATGTAAGATTTCTTTCATTCGTCTCTTCTATCAACTTCATCATTTCATTCTCTTCATTCCTTTTCATTCATTTTTCTTCTTTTCTTTCATTTTTTTTTCAACCTTCCTCTTCTTTATTTTGTTTCTTTTCCTTTTTCTTTTTTCTTTCCTTCTCGTTGCTTTCGAAACGAATATTCAATAAAGAATCAAGGCAACCACCCCAAATATCATCTTATTTACTTATTCTTCTCAATCACACATCGCCTTAACACCACTAAAAGTTGACAAATCTCTCAATGGTGAACTCCAAGTTTGTCAAATCGGAGCAAAAACAAGGATAATGGTAATCAAAGAAAAAGGCATTTTAATGGCTCAAAGGGCGAACTAAGGAAATTTTTCATTTATCGGTCGGTAATAAACAAAGAGGGCCTAAAATCATTTCCTAGGGTAATACGGTTCTTCAATGTTTACAATGGAAGATTATTTAGCATGGTAACAAATATTTTAACTTGACTATCAACCAAAACAAGAATAATGAAACTAAACAACAAGCTAATGCGCTATTTCAATGAAATTCGACAAACACAATGTATTTATAACCCTCAATAAAGAAAAGACAGGCTCAAAAGCTCATTGGGCTTAGTCTCCACCATGTGTTATCTAGAAATCCGAATCATATTATAGTTCATATCAAACATGTATTCAAGCGACTACGTGCAGTGCATAGGTTTGTGTGCAAATTTATGATATAAAACTACGATTCGAATGATACATATCTTAAAACATTACATTATAACTTCAGCAAATATTTAATTACATCTTCTCTTGTTTATCATTCTATAACAATCCAAGTTATCTAACAAGAAGTATCGACTCGAGATTGCAAAAATGTCGGTAGCATCGTTTATTTAAACACACTTATTGAAAAATTTTAAAATTAGTGCATAATAATGTGCATGTGTGTGCATACCCCCAAACCTAAACCTTTCATTGTCCCCAATGAAACAATAAAACGAAATAACAGAGAATATGTAAGAAAGGAACGATAGTACCTTGGTCTTGACAAGCAGAAAACAGGTGAACACAAAGAAATATAGCAATAAAGTTCAATGTACCTGTTAATACTAGAGAAACAAAAAGAAACTAACACAAGAATATTAAAAATAAATGAAACCTAAATATAAAATATAAATCGATAAACTAATCAAAACTAAACTAAACTAGCAAATGGAAAAGAAATAAACGACAAAGTATAAATGTAACAAATAAAACAACGAACACGAACTAAACAGAAAAGAAACACACATAAAATAGGTAAGGGGAAGGATATAGAAAACAAAATGGAAAAAAACAGAAAATGGGGAATTCGCGCAAGCGGTCCGCGCGAGCGGCCGTCGCGCGCGCGAATCATAAATTTTTTTTTTTTTTTTTTTTTTTTTTTTTTTTACGAACGGGACTCCTCGCGCCCGCGAGCTATCTCGCGCCCGCGAGATCAGGCGCGAGAAGAACCCGAGGCTCTTATAAAGAAAAACAAAGGAAAAACGTCTACGGCACATTCTCGCGCCAGCGGGCCGCGCGAGCGATGTCTCGCGCGAGCGAGCCGCGCGCGCGAGAATGGGGTTTTCTCTTGGTTCACTTATTTTATGCATATAAATTAAAAATAATTTTACTCCAACCCCCAAACCTATCCAGAACCTCAAAAACAGACTAAAATCACCAAAAAACAAAGAAAAATGAACGAAATAAAGCTTGGGTTGCCTCCCAAGAAGCGCTAACTTTTACGTCTTCAGCTAGACCGTTCTAGCTCAATATTCAAGGAGGTCGTAAATCAGAGTTTGTACCTCGTAAGGCCATAGGGAGATTTTGGTGAAACGTCGAAACAAGGTCGTTATGTGTTAATTTATTTGACGGCTCACCATTATCGTTATTACATCGATTCTTTACCTTTCGAGTAAATTCTTCATTATTGGTCGCGGGATTAGAATTCATCCACTCATCATCCTCTATATTATTCCCCTCTCTCATAGTTATTACGTTAGTAAGTTCAATATTCCGTTTAACCTCACTACCCTCCACACCTAGATACTCATCGTCTTTGGGAGGTTGATTAACAGTATTAAAAACATTTAATTTTAATTTTATATTCCCGAATGACACTTTCATCACCCCTGTTCTACAATTGACACGTGCATTGGCCGTGGCTAAGAATGGACGACCAAGAATAACTGGAGTGTACTTTCTAGCATCTAGCACCGGTTCGGTGTCAAGGACCATAAAATCAACGGGATAGAAACATTGATCAACTTTACTAGGACGTCTTCGACGATTCCTCTAGGTACTTTGACAGAACGATCCGCTAATTGAATAGTAGCGGCCGTAGGTTTAAGTTCACCTAGACCTAATTGTTTATAGACATGATAGGGTAAGAGATTAACACTAGCTCCTAAGTCAAGGAGAGCCCTATGAATGATAGTGTCACCTATGACACATGAAATCGTAGGCGTACCAGGATCCTTATACTTCGGAGGAGCGTGTTGGAATATAGAGCTTACTTTTTCCGTGAGGAAGACCTTTTTAAGAGTATGACTGCGTATTTTGCGCTTTTGTGTACAAAGATCTTTTAAACATTTAGCATACGCGGGAATTTGTTTAATAGCATCGAGGAAAGGGATATTAATTTTAACTTGTTTAAATACCTCGAGTATATCTTCCATTTTTGACCCTTTCTTGGGCAAATGTGACGGTCTCTCAACGTTAGGCGGATACGGCATTCTCGGAATATGATTAGTTGGGACCGGTTCATTTTCTTTTCTATTATGATTCACATCCTCACCTCTCTCTTTATTAGAGTTGATATTCATATCTATCACATTCTCATTTGGAATTTCTATTACCTCTTCCTCTCATGTAGTCAACCTAGTTGAGACGGCATTTACTTGTTCATTCGACCCCTTAACCTCATATTGTCCCTTAGGGTTTTGAATTGTTTGACTAGGCAATGTCCCCTCGTTTCTACGACTCACTACAGTAGCTAGTTGTCCCACTTGGGATTCAAGCTTCGCAATGGATTGTGTGTGAGAGTGCACTATTTGTGCTTGTGCCTGTACTTGTGTTTCAATTTTATTAAGAGACGCCAACACCTTTTCCTCAAAAACATTACCCCTTGAAGGATTCGAATTAGGAGGCGGTTGTTGGTATTGATTAGGTTGAAACTGAGGTCGATACGCATTAGGAAAATTAGTCCCCTCATTAGGATTATTAGTATTATTTTTCCACGAGAAGTTAGGATGGTTTCTCCATGGCGCATCCGGATTATTAGTAGTCGAATTATAATTATTTCGTGGGTATTGTTGAATAGAATTAATGTGTTGCTCCACGAATTCCGGAAATTGACTTGCCGATGGACATAAAAGGATAGAATGTGAAGGATCGGAACATAATGCACATATTTCTGAAGAAGGTGGGGCTGTCACTTGATTCATTGTCATAAGTCGGTCAAGTTTTTTAGATAATTCTTGAAATTCAATAGAATGACTCGACTCAAACTTCACCTCTCGTTTGGGTGGAGGAAGATATCCTTCCGAACGTACCGACACAGCCTGATGCATCGAATTCTCGCTTAAAGTTTCAAAAATTTTCCAGGCCTCGTCGGCGCTTTTGTGTAGGAAAGTTCCCGCACAAACAGCATCGACGGTATTACGGACTGAGGGAATAAGTCCCTCATAGAAGACTTGAACTAATTGCCACTTAGGAACCTGATGATGTGGACACGAACGTAGTAATTCTTTAAATTTTTCCCACGTGTCGTAAAGTGATTCCCCATCTTGCATCACAAAATTAGTTATAGATTTCCTTATCTGATTCGTACGCATAATAGGGAAAAACTTTTGTAAAAATGCAGTGTGTAAGGCTTCCCATGTTCTAATTGTGTTTGGCTCCAAAGATTGGAGCCAGTATTTAGCTTTATCTTTTAACGAGAATGGAAAGAGCCGCAATTTTAATTCATCGTCAGTAAGATTTTGAATTTTCAAAGTAGAGCATATATCTTGGAAATCTCCTAAGTGTTGATATGGATCTTCATTTAGACGGCCATGGAAAGACGGAACTAGCGAGATCGTAGACGACTTTATCTCAAAATGAGATGCCGTCGCCTCCGGTAATTCGATACCAGCTTGTGGCGTGTACGTCGTAGGAATAAAATAATTTATAAGTGGAGGAGGTGGTGGTATATTAGGGTTATTCATATTATCTCCGTTATTATTTTGGTTGTTATTGTTATTTCCAATGTCTGCCATTTTAATCGGTTCTATGTTATGAAAGCGTGGTTTCTTTAGTCTTGTAAGAGTACTACGTATTTCGGATTCAAATAAAGACGTTGGTTTTGGTGTCAAATCGTCGTCTATTAAAAACCTTGTTCTAGAAGTTAAGTTTGAAGACTTGTTGAGTCTTAGGGTACGTTCAAGTTCAGAGTCAAAAGGTTTTAATTCCGGTTTATTTGAACGTGTACCTAACATAAACTAAAAGAAAGTAAAAGAAACTAAAAACAAAGACTGGCTAAACAAAAGAAACAAATAGCAATCATGCAACTAAGATAACAAGCACTCAACTACTGTGATGAATGAATATTATCCTGTAATGCAATGACCGCGTCAAGCCCTGCGCCCCGGGTTTCCTAGCTAATGCAGTGCAATTAACCCTAAACTAATGCAAATAGTGCGTCACAGCGCCCTGACTTACAGTGGTTTAAAGCGAGTTTCACAAGAAGCAATTTATTTTATTTTCTTTCTATTTTTACTTGCGTATGCTCCTTTGATGTAATTAGCTACTCCACTCGGAAACGTTGGAATTCGATGACTCGAAAGCCTATAAAATAAAAGAATAAGTTAGTAATTTAAAACAAAAACGGAAAAAAAAGAAGAATAAAAACTAATCTAATATTTACGAATTAACTAAACTAAGATTATAAAACTAAAAGTAGTAATGCAATCCCCGGCAGCGGCGCCAAAAATTGATGTTGTCAATATCAAGATATAAAAGTATACTTTACTTTTCTAAAAATTTGCAGTGTGGAAGTAAAGGTCGAACCCACAGAGATTGATTCACTACCGCGGTTTAATTTTAAAACCTAAATTTAATTAATTAAAAGAACGAGATTTTGATTTGATTTTAATTAAACTAATAACAATAAAAATAAATCTAAACTATGAAAGCAATTAAAAGTGTTTTTGTAAATATTGTTTAAGGGAACCTAGGATTGCAAATCCACCACTAGCTTCATAATAAGGAATATTTATGAATTACTTTTGCTTATTACATTGGATGATAATGGGGAGTTGTAGCTACAAGCCCAATTCCTCCGTCAAGAAAATAACTATGGTTCAAGCACCAACATAATCCATCTTCGGTTAGCACGGATTATCCCACACTAAACTAGGGTTGTGGTATAATCCGTCTAATCTAGGCATGGACTATTCGGATACTTGATAGCACAATTCAATAAAGCACCATTACATGTAAATAATCTAAACAAGCACAGCAAGTATAGATCATTGAGCACATCACAGTCAAAATAGATCTAAGACAAGAATAAACTTTGAAAGTGATGATTTAATCAATTAGAAGCACGATTTATTTATAAAAATCCTCGGAACATGTAACTGTCATCCATACATAATAAAACTAAAATAAAAACATAAAATACACCCTATTACTTGGCTAGGGTTTCATTGAAACCCTAGATCTAAGGTCTAGCTGTCCATGGAAATGGTAGATGGCAAGTAGTTGATGGAGGAGGCCATGGAAACCCTTGGTCTTCTTCTTCTTCTCCTTGCTTCCCTCCCTTCAATGGCTGGAAGTATGGTTGTAGAATGTATGTATATTGATGTGTAACAATGTCTCCCCCTTTAATTGAAGTAAAATAGGGTATATATAGATTTACAACAAGTTTTGGAAGCTCCCCTAACTCGAGACGAACTGAAACTGATATAATTTACAATCTGGACGCAGTTAGGATGTCTCGTTTTCACAGGAGTCTTCAGTATACTGAAATACGCAACTTTGATTTTTACACATATCGCGCGAGCGGGTCGCGCGAGCGCGACTTTTGGCACTTCGCGCGCGCGGATCGCGCGAGCGATTTCTGGGTTTTCGCGCGAGCGGATCACGCGAGCGATTCTCTGGTTTTCGCGCCCGCGGCTCGCGCGCGCGACTTGGCTTTTTCAGCTTCTTTTCTTCTGCTTTTTCACCCTGTTTAGCTTGATATACTTGATTTCTTCCAAAACCTGTCAGAAAATAGAAAACAAAGTAAAAATATACAAAAACAGGATAAAAAGGTACTAACAAATGCTCGTTAAGGCGTATAAATAGGATTTGTTCTCTCCCGATCAGTATGATAGTTTAAACAACTCTAAATAAAGTCGATGTATAGCTGTTAATTTCACACACGCACGGATACATGGATGTGACGCTTATGTTATTTTTATCTTGGTGACTTGTGGAACATGTGCATTTCTTTTATGGTTTGAATGAGGATCTAAATCAATAGTTGAATGAAAGGGGAATGTTTAAAAGTTATTTTATATCTTTTTGAGCTTAATCAGAGAATTTTGTGGGTATATTCACTGCAAACCCTCACGAGACAACACTCGCCCATTAGGGGGAACCTAGGGGTTTAACGGCTTGTTGCATTTGCTAAGTGCAACCGCGATTCCTGCGAAAGTGAGTTAGATAGTTTCTTTCTAGTTCTTTCAGTTTAGTTTACCTTAGTTTAATTTAATTTATTTTATTATTAGTCATTGTAGTATTAGTGTAGCTTGTTTTTATTTTCGCTCTATTGCTAGGGACTAGCAACTCGCTAGTTGGGGGTTGTGACAAGCGGGGGTATTTGTAAAATACAACTGCGCTAAAAGAAGAAAATGTATTTATTTAGTTTATAATTCCTTCATTTATCTGCAATTTGAATTACAATGCGAGTTTGTACACAATTTGATTAATCTATGATATGTTGTGTGTTTTAGCTATAATTTGTGCAGACTACAGTTGCTTAAACCCACAAATCCCTCCTAAATCTCACTACCTAGATTCCCACAATCCCCAAGATCCCCACAAATCCCTCACCTTAGTATACTAACCTACCACCCTCATTTACCCGACAAACACAAGCACACAAGCACACACACCCACACATTGATATATTGTATATATGCATATTATATTTTATATATGTGTATATATTATATATTATGTAAGTTTGTGTGAGTGTCAAGTATATGCATATATAGATAGACTGATTGGAAGAGAATTAGGAAGAGAGAGACCCAAGAGGTTAGAGAGAGAGAAAAGAAAGAAAATAAAACCCACATCAAACCTAAACTATCCCCAAACCCTCTCTGTCTCACACCCACACCCCTCTCTGTATTTTCTGTATACATAGAGTAACACATACACACCCACATGCACCCTGAACAGACCCGAGACATCCCACCATAGCCGATAGCCGTTAAAGCTCGTACGAAGCTTGGTTTTCGGACTGTCACCAAAACACACAATACCAACGCCAAAATAATCCTAACGACCCCCTTAAGCTTCCCTATGTGTAGCTCGAAGTTTAGACTGTGATTGCTCATCCAACGATTCAATTATTCTTTATTTGACGAATCTGTTTTTTCCCCCGTACGTGCAGACCGTTAAGAGCTAGGCTTCGAGACTTATACCGTTAGATCGGACTCATCGAGGCACTCAATTTCGACTTACTGTTGGCTAATTTTCGTTAAGAAATGAAGAGTTTTGGTCATTTAAAGTTTTGTGTATACAATAAATATATATATACGAGTTATATATATATACAGAGTCAAAATCGTGACAATGAAGAAGAAGACATGGGCTTTTGCCCTATTTGGCAAAACAGTTTTTTGTTCAGCTTTCGTGGGATACAAATTTAATTTTCCAAACAAAGCTCTAATCCTTAGTTGTTAATTTAATTATTAGTTAATCCTTCTTATTAGTCTTAACATTGATTATTAGTATATTACATTATTAGTTATTCTGTTAATGATGATTAGTGAATAATTAAGGGTAAAATGCATTTTGCACCCTCAAACTATATCACGTTTCGCACTTTGATCCCTGAACTATCATTTTTTGCATTTTAATCCCTTAACTATTATTTTGTGGCAGTTTGCCCCCTCTATCACTTTTAGTGACGAAAAAGGCCACTTGTTAGTGACACCAAAAGTGATGCTAAAAGTGATAGAGGGGGCAAACTGCCACAAAATGATAGTTGAGAGATCAAAATGCAAAAAATAATAGTTTAGGGATCAAAGTGCAAAACATGGTATAGTTTAAGGGTGCAAAATGCACTTAACCCAATAATTAATTTTACTTAGTAATTCAATAATCTAATTTATTAAATTAGTATTTATATACTGTATTATGCTTATTATATTACTTAAATATAAAAATGGTTTAAATGATTTGAAAATAGTTTTAAATGTGCTATTAAACTTTTAAAATTCTAAAATATTATTTTATAATATTTCTTATATTCTAAAATAATTATACTTATTTGTATATTTCGATTAATATTTAGTTGGGTTCAAATAAATAATAAATGTTAGTTTGAATCATAATAATTAAGTATTAAATACCTAATGACAAAAAATTATGTTATTTTATTCCAAGGTCTAATGCCTTTGTTTTATAAATTATTTATTTATAGAACCCATACTTTAGTATTTTATTTAATTACAAGGACTTGTTGGTTTATCATTTAATTACTTTAAATACAAAACGAGTTCTGAAAATTATGAGAAAAATACCACTACCCTATTTTAATATCTATTATTTAGTAAAAATGATTCTAAGGATTGTTTGTCCTTCTAAGTTATATTTTGAAATTATACGACTCTGAAGTCTATAAATATATAAATAAGACTTCAATAATTCGTAATAAATAAACCATAGCTCATAAAACACGTGGTCAGTTCCCCGAGTCTTAGAATAATGTCTTAAACTATCCCCTTGAGTTTGGAGAACTTTCGATGTAACAACCTTATTTTTTTTTTTGGTTATTTATTAACTTTTTATCTATTTTATTGCTTTATATTTTAATAAGTGACGTGTGTGGGCAATGGGTATGTGTAGTGTTGGTAGATGTGTGACGGGTGTGTGTGTTAATATATCAAGGTGTTATGGGTGCATCCTGTATATATATATATAGTAAAATATAAGGGATACTTTTATTAACGAAACAGATTGAGAGAAAGAGGTAGAAAGTTGCGCAGAGAGAGAGAGAGAGAGAGAGAGAGAGAGAGAGAGAGAGAGAGAGAGAGAGAGAGAGCTTGTCCAACCACCACCGCCGCCGTTGTCACCAATCCTGTCCGATTGTCACAGCGTCACCATCATCGTTGACTCGCCATCTAAGGTGAGTTAAACTGTTTAGATATATTTATTGGGATATATATTTATTGTCATCTGTACATGTACATAGGTGGGAGTAAATTATGTATATAGATACGTGGGGGTGTGCATGGCCGTGAGTTGTCTAGGGCCATTAGAAAAGGCCCCTGTGTTGTGTTTGTGTAAATATTTATATCTATATAACAGTGATTGTATATATAAGAAAGAGAGACCAGAAGAGCTCTTGAGGTTTTTCCTAAAAACCCCACTATAATGGCACATTTAGGTATCTATATGTATTTGTTAGTGAAGAATTAAGTAGCTATGGTCGAAGTAGAGAATGTAGCATATTAGGACGTGTTGGTTTCTTTCCATACCCACATTTTAAATTATGCAATACCATTGGACATTAGCTAACTAGAATTTTTTATTTTATTTTATTTGTTGTAGTCAACAATGGATTTGATCATGATACTTTTATTTTTATATTTGATTGTTGTAGTCAATGATGGGTTTGTTCATGACAGTTTAGTAAGGTGCTAATAGTAGCAAGGGCCTGTTTGGCTATCATTAATAAAATTAAAAATAAACGTAAAAATATTTGGAGGGATAAAGTGTATTGTAGCTTAATATTATGAGGTTTGCACAATGGTTTCAAGCTCCTTCGTGTTCACCGCTCTCAGTTGTGCTATTTTTTTGGTAGCTCAACTTGTTGATTGTACCTTTGTCTAGTGGCTTCGTGATCAAGCTACCCTAAGGCTTATGCCCGGCTTATTTGTTAGACGTCTAGACATATTGACCAGCCTTCTGTGTGTATACCTAGTTTGGTTGATACCCCAACCAAACTGGCACAAGAGTTGATGTTGGTAGTATGTCCGGGCACACATGGGATATATGTGTGGGTGTACCATGGAGGGTAGCCTAGTGGTGAACCTAGAAAATTGAATAATGAATCGTTCATAAAAGTTAGAGGATTATTGTCAATAAAATTCTTGATGAGTTAATGGATCTAAAATGTTAATTTTCTCGACCTCTGTTCTTTTCTTATCTATTTATTTTGGACGTGTAGTGAGTAAATTGTGATGATAATTTGTGCGATATGTTAGTACAAGTAGTTCTGCATAATTTTGTGGTATTTTGTTATTATAAATCTTGTGGTTACAGGATGGTAGGTCCACTAACATTTTGCAAATATTGACTCACCATTTGACGGAAGGTAAGTATCATTTTATTTAAATTCGGGTGAGAACTGCATGACCACCACATAAAGGGATAGTACTGCTCGTCCCGATATGTGAAGTGGAACTACTCTCTTGCCCGAGTTAATGTTATGAGTGGTAGTTAAAGGGTCAATGTGTGATCTCGAAGCTGTGTGTGTGGTTTAACTCATACCAGTCATGTGACTAACCCGATGAGTTTTTCTCGCGGGTGCCTTCTTGTTGGAGCGTAGCCGATCAAAATATATAGGGCTAGTAGGGAGTTCTTGGCACCTGGTAGTTGGAGGCTTGTGGAGTCTTTGTGCTATTTCTCTTTATTCGCTTTTAATTCATTTTAGAGAGTTCAGTAATCAATTCTGGCATTGTGGGCCATTTGACAATTTAAGATATTATTTTCGTGAAGTGTTCTTTTTAGACATTTATTATGTTTTGGAGTTGGATTTTATTCTTGGTTTGATTTTTATGGTTGGATGTTGACCGTTACTTCTACACAAGTGAGTTATGATTTATCCTGTACAAACTGTGTGATGTTTTTTTATATTACAATCACCTCTGATGATTTGATAGCTGGATATTGGTTGAAGGCTCTCACTTGATTAATGATTCGCTATCTAAAAAAATTGGGGTGTGATAGTTTTGTATCAGAGCTCGTGGGTGCCCTCGACTAGAGAGTGTCTAGGTGATCTGCGGATCATGGCAAATGGGTTAGCTAAAGTTTTACTGTGGTCAATTTATGTATAGTGTTCTTATGGTGTTTTGTGTATTTGAAGGTTATGGCACCTAAGGGAAAAGGGAAGAACACAGTTGAAGCTAGTGTTGGGACAAGAGCAGGAAACCCAAATCTTGTTCAAGTGGATGTGGGACCAATGATGAATCAGATTCTACAAGCACTGCAGAATAACCAACAGCATCACCAGGGTGATCCATTTGCGAAGAGGAATAAGGATTTTATTTCTATTGGCGGGCAAACATTCGATGGAGAAAAGGGTCTGTTGGCAGGAGATGCTTGGATACAGAAGTACAAGTTTGTGTTCGAGAGGATGTAGATCACAGAGGTGCAGAAACAGGAGTTGGCATCTCAACAGCTTGAGGGTGCAACTTTGCTTTGGTAGGAATCATTGAGGGCTACTTATGAAGTGGCAGAGATGACGTGGGAGGAGTTCAAGGTTTTATTTGAGGAGAATTTCATTCCCAGTACAGTGAAGTCACAATTGTTTAGGGAATTCAAAGACCTCACTCAGGGCACTATGACTGTATAGGAATATGTGAAGAAGTTCAATGAGCTATCTCAGTATGCTCCTCATCTAATTGATACGGAGGAGAAGAAGAACGAGAAATTTATTGATGGATTGGGACATCACTTGTCCAAGGCAGTTTTCTGCAGAGAGTGAGCCTTTCAATAAAGTGGTGGATTTAGCATTGAAGTTCGAGCAAAAGGAGCAGAAATTTTAGCCTAAGAGGTTAGCAAGGGTAAAGACAATTGAGAATTCTAGAGACACTCGACCTCAAACTCAGCAAAAAGATGCAGGATGGAGTGAGAACAGATTTAAGCCTTATGATCAGGGACGGAGAGGTCTGTAGTATCAAAGATAAGGATATGGCGGTCAGTAATTCCTGAGAAATCAGGGAAACATCAGGCAGCAAAACCAGCAGTTGAATGGTCAGGGTGGTCAGCGTAACCAGGGCTTCCAGGGTCAACGTCAACAGGCCCCGCAGCCACAGATTGGTTTCCATCCACTAGTGCCTCAGATTGGAGCACCACTAGTAAGGGACGAGATGGTTGTAGCTCCTAAAGTGTGTTTCAATTGTCAGTTACACGGACATATTGCTAGGGAATGTCTCTACCCTCCTAGGAATAATCAGGCCGCGAGACCGAGTCAGGCAGCTCTAGCCAGTAAATTTGCAGTAATGCCAGGCAACGAGAATGTGCAAGGTAGCCTCAAGCTTTTTCATTCTGATGCTCGTGTTTTGTTTGATTCGGGTGCATCCCACTCTTTTATTTCTCGTCAGTTTTTTTGGTTATTTATTCACTTTTTATTTATTTAATTGCTTTTTATTTAATAAGTGAAGTGTGTGGGCAATGGGTGTGTGTAGTGTTGGTAGATGTGTGACGGGTGTGTCTCTTAATATATCAAGGTGTTATGTGTGCATCCTGTATATATATTGTAAAATATTAGAGTTACTTTTATTAACAAGAAACAGATTGAGAGAAAGAGGTAGAAAGCTGCGCAGAGAGAGAGAGAGGGAGAGAGCTTGGACATTAGCTAACTAGAATTTTTTATTTTATTTTATTTGTTGTAGTCAACAATGGATTTGATCGTGATATTTTTATTTTTATAATTGATTGTAGTAGTCAATGCTGGGTTTGTTCATGACAGTTTAGTATGGTGCTAATAGTAGCAAGGGCCTGTTTGGCTATTATTAATAAAATAAAATATAAAAATAAAAATATTTGGAGGGCTAAAGTCTATTATAACTTAATATTCTGAGATTTCCACAATGGTTTCAAGCTCCTTAGTGTTCACCACTCCCAGTTATGTTATTTTTTTGGTAGCTCGACTTGCTAAGTGTACGTTTTTGCCAATGTCTTCGTGATCAAGCTGGCCTAAGCCATATGCCCATCTTATTTGTTAGACGTCTAGGCATATTGACCGACCTTCTGTGTGTATACCTGGTTTGGTTGATACCCCAACCAAACTGGCACCAGAGTGGATGTTGGTAGTATGTCCGGGCACACATGGGATATATGTGTGGGTGTACCATGGAGGGTAGCCAAGTGGTGAACATAGGAAATTGAATAAGGAATAGTTCATAAAAGTAAGAGGATTATCGTCAATAAAATTTCCGATGAGTTAATGGGTCTAAAATGTTGATTTCATCGACCTCTGTTCTTTTCTTATATATTTATTTTGGACGTGTAGTGAGTAAATTGTGATGATAATTTGTGCGATATGTTAGTACAAGTAGTTCTGCATAATCTTGTGGTATTTTGTTATTATAAATCTTGTGGTTACAGGATAGTAGGTCCAGTAACATTTTGCAGGTATTGACTCACCATTTGACGGAAGGTAAGTATTTTTTTATTTAAATTCGGGTGAGAACTGCATGGCCACCACATAAAGGGATAGTACCACTCGTCCCGATATGTGAAGTGGAACTACTCTCTTGCCCGAGTTAATGTTATGAGTGGTAGTTAAAGGGTCAATGTGTGATCCCAAAGCTGTGTGTGCGGTTTAACTCATACCAGTCATGTGACTGACCCGATGAGTTTTTCTCGCGGGTGCATTCTTGTTGGAGCGTAGCCGATCAAAATATGTAGGGCTAGTAGGGAGTTCTTGGCACCTGGTAGCAAGAGGCTTGTGGAGTCTTTGTGCTATTTCTCCTTATTCGTTTTTAATTCATTTTAGAGAGTTCCGTATTAAATTCTAGCATTGTGGGCCATTTAACAATTTAAGATATTGTTTTCGTGAAGTGCTCTTTTTAGACATTTATTATATTTTGGAGTTGGATTTTATTCGTGGTTTGATTTTTATGGTTGGATGTTGACCGTTACTTCTGCACGAGTGAGTTATGATTTATCCTGTACAGACTGTGTTATGTTTTTTTATATTCCAACCACCTCTGATGATTTGACAGCTGGATATTGGTTGAGGGTTCTCCCTTGATTAATAATTCACTGTCTAAAAAACTGGGGTGTGACATTCGACGCGGTCAAAAATATAGCTCGCCTTTAGAGCCCACATTGGTATAAAAAACCCAGCCTTTTATGTGACAGACTTCGATTTGAGTCTAGTCAATGACGTTAGACTTAGAATGACATGAGGATCATCACCTTGAGGTTTAGACACAAATTTATTATGATTATTATTATGCCCCTATCATTAACACATACGTTCATCACTGTTATTCTATTATACATTGTAGGACTGTGACTTATCCGTTGTTCGGAGAGTCCAAAGCTTGACAAAACATCCAGGTGAGTTTTTATAACCTCGCTCTTAACAAGCATAATGACTACTAGAGTATTTGTATGTGATATATATAAGTTATAATTATGATTGTTACGCTATGACTATACATGATATACTTGGATATGTATGTGAAGTACATTGTTAGATCATTGGCCACGAGACAAGTATGTTAGATGCTAATATGATTTATTTATAAGAAGTAAAAGAGAAAACTGTATGTGAAAGATTGTATAGCTATATGTACGTTGTGATGGATAATCGATTAGGGAATGTTAGTTTGTACGTTTCATATATCAATGTTAATTTTATGACCACGTTATTATTATTGCTTTGATAACTATGTCTAAAGGTGCAAATGAGAATGAAAAGCATGTTAAGGGATTCATTTACATGTCTTACCTAGTAAAGTTATATTAACAAGATTCATGTAACTGAATATCACATCACGGTGTCAGTACACGTAGTCAGTGTCAATGACTTTGGCTAAATAAGGTCATGAGTTGAAGTGTTTGGTTAACTTAGGAATTCAGAGTTGATACAATAGAGATTCTTGTATCATGAGTCAGGGGTCGTTATGATTTGGAAACCTTTTGAGATGATAAAGACAAGTGATAACAAGACAGTATGCTTGAGATACTGAATATTGTGATTATAATAGTAAGAGAACAGTTAGAGCTGCTATTGTGCCAGTCATCCGTGTAAAATGCTAGAGATGGTACATGCGTCTGGGTTTACCGTCGTACTACTTAGCCGTTAGTTCTCTAATGTACTGGTCATCTATGGGAGTTTACCGAAGAAAGTACACACGTTGTGTGAGTTTGTCGTTGTGCTGTATATCCTGAGCTAGTTAGTTACTAATGTGCCATCCGCTTTGGTGAGTGTGCCGGGATGGTACACTTAGTGTGTGCGCTTTGCTGCCATGCTTGCCTATTCACAGTTAGTATTCTAATGTGTAGCTTGTCCAGTGGTGATTCACCAGCGAGGGTATAGGGCTATTTTGGATTAAGTGGAAATACACATTGTAATGTCATTACCCATGGGTCGTGACAAAACGAAGTAAGAAATAAACAATAGAGTTCCCAGTGGAAGCATGGTTGTATTGTGATAGCATGTTCAGAGTAAGTTGTCATTGTGGGTTCTATAACCCGACGTTATTGAGTAGCATTGGTTGTGGCATTTCATATCCCAGAGTTTGGGTTTGGGGGTTCATTAGGGACACATTTACACGCACGATCATAACGGAGATGAGAAATGAAATGATACAAGATAAGTTGTT
Organism: Hydrangea macrophylla; assembly: GCA_033977485.1. NCBI lineage: Eukaryota > Viridiplantae > Streptophyta > Magnoliopsida > Cornales > Hydrangeaceae > Hydrangea > Hydrangea macrophylla. The sequence continues at coordinate 34,447,108 of CM066988.1, forward strand.
GTTAATTGTGTTTTAATCGAATGAACTATGATCCATCAGAAAAAAAAATCGATATGTATCTGATGGTTGCACGGAAATTACCTGCCGGACAGTTTACCAAAACCAGACGATCATGCTATGAATTATATTAATCCTGCTAATTGGTGAATGGTGGATGTTTGGTAATTGCATTATATGATTGATTGATACCTTTGCTATGTCCGTGTAACTGACGTCTATTGATAAGAGACTAATAAGATGAAAGTAATGACGTGAGATGAGTAGTTGGATTATGCATATTGGTAGTGAATATAGTTATGAACGCCCACTCAGCCTTGTTGGAAAGCTGACGGCAAGTTACGTTTAGACATCCGATGTCCAGAGTTCCTTGTAAGTTGGTCAGGGGACAATTCAGTCTTGAGAGTAAGATTCTAAGAAACACAGAAAGTGTAGAGCTAGACTGACGACCAAGGATAGCTGTCAGAATCGTGTATTTATAATAGTCTATTGTATTAGTATTGGGACCGATGTTTTGTAATCGTTTTAAATTATTCAGATTAAAGTTTAATTTACAATTTGCTCTCTCCCCTTTATTTTTATGTTGTTTATAGTGTTAGAGTACATGATAGCTTTCAATCAAGTCATTCCCTATGAGTCTAAAAAGGAAGTTTTAAATTTTCCCTATTTTTGCTACTCTGGGGCGTATCAGGATTTTTGGTATCAGAGCTAATATTTAGGAGTTCACCGTCTGTCCAACACTCTTAAGTTGAAAACCTTAAGATATTATGGCGATAGCACTGAAGCTAAGACAGTTTCCTTTCAAACAGGTAGTATGGAGTACCAAAGAGAGCATGACGCTGAAAATGGAGAGCACAGGACCACCATTGACAGGAAGGTCACTTCCCAAGGTTCAGCCCGTATTGGTGCCACCATCAGGCACAGTGCCAGTAAGAAGATAGGAAGGTTGATGCAATGTTTCTCTTGTGAGAGACATGTTCCTAAAATTGCGTATCATAGATTTGTAGGACCGCGCACGATGTCAATAGAGATGGACGGAACATCCAGCGCAATTGATAACCTTATGATAGTTGATCAGGGAGAATCATAGACCGAGATTGTACCTTTTGTGATCTGCGCCAGCCCAATAGAAAGTTTGGATGAGAGAGATGTAGATCTAGTTGAGGAAGATCTGATAAATAATGGGACGTTGTACTTGTATGATCTCGATTGGCCAATTGGTTGGGATAACGAACGATGGATGTCATGGAACCCCCCCAGAAGAGATCGTGACTTCAAGAGGAATACCGCAGCTACAAGACTTGATGCCTTTGTTAGATTTTTCTTTTAATTAGCATTGCATTGGGATTGTAATCCCACATTTTGGCGAAAGTATGTGCTTAGAATCTAGTAGAATTTGTATTAGGATCCATCTTATGTAATATCTTGATTATTAATAAAAACCTATTTCAATCGTTTTTTTTACTTGTGATAACTGAGATGTCTACCGGTATTCGTATTATTCGCCAATCGTACACTTTGTATATGTTTCTGATTAATGAGAATATAAGATTGACCACTAGAAAATAGGAGATTAGTATACGTATATAGTCAGCCTATATAACTTAGCTGAAACGACTAGTCATATCAACGAAAAGATTAGACATTGACGAACTTCTTGAGATGGAACTCGTAACAGTCAGCATAGCCTAGAGTCTAGAAGAGATTAAGAATAAGACCACCTTGTCCTTTGAGTTGCATCATAGACGTGACGTAACCTTAGTCTTGGAAATAGAGATGTATTAGTGGACCTTATTCATAGAACAACCCCTTGTATGTTAAGATTGTATGGTATTGATATGATTACTTGCATCTGTTATATGCTATGCATTACTTAAGAATGAGATAGGTTATGATTAACCAATTAGACACTGATTCGTATGTAGGAAACCATGAACACCCCCTACATACACCATGGTCAGATCAACCCGAGCAATCCAATACCAAGCAAGTGGATCTATTGCCTCTTGGAATAGACCCAATCGGCATATTTGGAGCATTTCTTCAAAGCTTCGAACACATCGGCAACAACCACAATAGCAGCAACAGGAATAATCATAACAATGGCAATGAAGTACTAGTATGCTAAACATGAGTTAAACTGTTAAAAGTATTTCATTCGCTCCAACCAAAAACCTTTAACGGATTAGAGGGAGCATGGCAAGCCGAACAATGGATTCGCTAGATGAATTTGCTATTTGAAATGATCAATTACAGTGACAATGAGAAATGATGCTTAGCCGTTTTCCAACTGACATTCGCAGCAGCCGACTGGTAGGAATCAAATAAGGCAACCCTTGGACAAGATGCCATCTGAAGAATGACCTAGACAGAATTCAGGGAATTATTCCTAGAGAACTATTTTTCCCAGACTGAGACGAATAGAAAGGAGAAAGAATTCATTGAGCTAGTCCAAAGAAACCAGACTGTAAGAGAATACACTATACAATTTGACGACTATCCCAATTCTTATGTCATATGATCGATACCCTAGAGAACAAAAATCGAAACTACCACCTAGGCCTTTCCCTACAACTTCAACGATCGACACTTAGCCATTTGAAGTAATCATTCAAAGCCCTAGTAAGAATGGAAAATGGTTTCGAAGAAATCATTAGCCAAGAACAAAGGACGATTTGAGAACCGATCACCCCCACTGAGACTCAACCAAGGATTAAAGCAAACCCCTGATTAAGAATTTCCAAAGAGCGATCGAATTACCCGAACGAATCCAAGAAAGAGGCAAAAGAATAATCACCATGAGCACAACGGACATAAAGATGCTGAAAGGAAAGCCGACACAATAATAGCATCCGTTCAATGCAAAACACACCAACGCTGTTTCAACTGTAGAAATTGTGGACATCACTTCAACGAATGCCCAACACCGAAACATATCAAAAGACAAGGATCACAATGTTACAAGTGTGTTAGGATAGACCACATCTACATGAATTGTCCAACACAAGGAATGAGCAACATCACTCAGAATCAGTCAAAACAAACCGCCGAATGAGCAAACCTTCAACAAGGACGGATTAAGCAGAAAGACACTGAGGATAGAAAGTACAATGCTCCAGCATCTCAACCATGTAATATGGATGCTTCTATTTCCTCAGAAGGATGGGGACCATTTGTAGTAGTACTAAGAATAATAGACTCAACTAGTAGTATTTGTAGAGGCTTCGCAACCTTAGAATTTGATATAAGGTCAGAACTTTTGTAAGTTGATAAGACTAGCCACTTCTAGATTTCAAGATGAAATCTCTTATAAGTTGGGTAGATTGTAGTACCTAAAAAATTTTGTATGGCCTTATTAATGCAATTTCCTAATTTCTGAGCCAACCTTGTTTATTAATATCATGTTTTAATAATTGGTTGTCGCTTGATCTATAACTATAGATTATATTATATTCATTCAAATTTAAGAATTATAGCTGTAAAATATGTTATATTTTCATTGTCACCTAAATTTAGACCCCGTGTATTAACATATCATATTTTAATATTAGTAGTCATTTAGAAGTTATAACCATAGACTAATGGCGTTTGATTTTCGTAGACCATGAGTTATGCTATATTCACTATGGTTTAAATTATAAACTATAGACTACATTGCTCGTTTGTCACTAGATATTATAATTTTAGGTAATATTATATTTGGACCCAAAGGTCCCGAGAATATAGTCGTAATTATGATTATAATCGATATTTTTATTTTAACCCCAGACGTTAAGTTAGACTAGACTGCTATATATTACACCCGAACTTAGTTGATAGACTTAGACCGTTAAATACAGACCTGGACTGACTTTGTCACACAAACCTTAAAATCTGTATAAAACCTGGGCTGTAAAACACGTGGACCTAGGATGTTTGATTTACAACCTAACCTACCCAAGTGGTAACCACCTTGTTCCCATTGTACAAAACCCCGCTCAAATCCCTCCATCACCTCATATTACTTTCACCACTCTTACACTCAACCCCCAAATCCCTCCTAAATCTCACTACCAAGATTCCCACAATCCCCCAAGATCCCCGCAAATCCCTCACCTTAGTACACTAACCTACCCCCTCATTTACTCGCCAAACACAAGCACGCACACACACACACACTGATATATTATATATATGTGTATTATATGTTATATGTGTATATATATTACATGTTATGTAAGTGTGTGTGAGTGTCAAGTATATATATAGATAGAATGATTGCGAGAGAATTAGGGGGAGGGACCACAGTAAAGAGAGAGACCCAAGAGGTTAGAGAGAGAAAAAAAAGAAAATAAACCCACAAACCTAAACTCTCCCCAACCCCTCTCTGTCTCACACCCACACCCCTCTCTGTTTTTTTGTATACACGGACTCACACACATATACACATACACACGCACCCCCGAACAGACCCAAGACTCCCTACCATGGCCAACAACCATTAAAGCTTATACGAAGCTTGATTTTCGGACTGTCACCAAAACACACAAAACTAATGCCAAAATGACCCTAACGACCCCCTTAAGCTTCCCTATGAGTGGCTCGAAGTTTAGACCGCGATTGGTTGTCCAACGATTCGATTATTCTTTATTGGACAAATCTACTTTTCTCCCTGTATGTGTAGACCGTTAAGAGTTAGGCTTCGATACTTATACCGTTACATCGGGCTCGTCGAGGTACTCGATTTTGACTTAAAGTTTGCTAATTTTTGTTATGAAACAAAAGAGTTTGGTCATTTGAAGTTTTGTGTATAAAATATATATACGAATTATATATACATAGTCAAAATCGTGACAATGAAGAAGAAGACATGGGCTTATGCTCTATTTGGCAAAATATCTTTTGGTTCAGCTTTCGTGGGTTGCGAATTTCATTTTCCAAACAGAGCTCTACTCCTTAGTTGTTAATTGATTTATTAGTTAATCCTTCTTAATTAGTCTTAACCTTGATTATTAGTATATCACATTATTAATTATTCTATTAATGATGATTAGTGAATAATTAATTATACTTAGTAATTTAATAATCTGATTTATTAAATTAGTATTTACACATTATATTTGTTATATTACTTAAATTGATTAATGGTTTAAATGAATTCAAAATACTTTTATATGTCTTATTAAACTGTTGATATTCTAAAAAATTATTGTATAACATTTATATTCTAAAATTATTATTAATCTTTATATGTTTCACTTATTATTTATTTGGGTTCAAATAAATAATGAATGTTAGTTTGAATTATAATAATTAAGTATTAAGTACCTAATGACCATTTTAAATTTCAGAAAATTATACTATTTATCCCAAGGCCTAATGCCTTTGTTTCATAAATTACTTAATTATAAAAGCCAAACTTTAGTATTTTATTTAAGGGTAAATTGCATTTTGCACCCTCAAACTATACCCTATTTTGCACTTTGGTCCTTAAACTATTATTTTTCGCATTTTGGTCCCTCAACTATCATTTTGTGGCAGTTTGCCCCCTCCGTCACTTTCAGCGTCACTTTTGGTGTCACTAAAAAGTGACTTTTTTCGTCACTAAAAGCGACGGAGGGGTCAAACTGCCACAAAATGATAGCTGAGGGACCAAAATGCAAAAAATAATAGTTTAGGGATCAAAGTGCAAAACATGGTATAGTTTGAGGGTGCAAAATGCAATTTACCCTTTATTTAATTATAAGGACCCGTTGGTTTATCATTTAATTACTTTAAATACCAAACGAGTTCTGAAAATTATGAGAAAATACCACTACCCTATTTTAATATCTATTATTTAATAAAAATGATTCTTAGGATCGTTTGTCCGTCTAAGTTATATTTTGAAATTATACGACTCTAAAGTCTATAAATATATAAATAAGACTTCAATAATTCGTAATAAATAAACCATAGCTCAGAAAATTACGCGGTCAGTTCCCCGAGTCTTAGAATAATGTCTTAAACTATTTCCTTGAGTTTGGAGATCTTTTGACGTGGTAAAAAATACACCTTGCCTTTAGGGCCCACGGGTAAAGAAAACCCAGCCTTTTATGTGACGGACTCCGATTTGAGTCTAGTCAATGATGTTAGACTTAGAATGACACGAGGATCATCACCTTGAGGTTTAGACACGCATTTGTTATAATTACCATTATGCCCCTATCAATAACACATACGTTCATCACCGTTATTCTATTAGACATTGTAGGACTGTGACTTATCCACTGTTCGGAGAGTCCAAAGCTTGACAAGAAATCCAGGTGAGTTCTTATAACCTCACTCTCCACATGCATAATGACTACTAGAGTATTTGTATATGATAGATATAAGTTGTAATTATGATTGTTATACTGTGAGAGTATATGATATACTTGGATATATATATGTGTGAAGTACGTTGTTAAATCAATTGCTACGAGACACGTATGTTAGATGCCAATATGATGTATTTACAAGAAGTAAAAGAGAAGAACTATATGTGAAAGACTGTATCACTATGTCTACGTTGTGATGGATAATCGATTATGGAATGATAGTTTGTACGTTTCATATATTAGTGTTGATTTATGAGCACATTATTATTGCTTGATACCATGTCTAAAGGTGCAAATGAGAATAAAGAGCGTGTTAAGTGTTTCATTTATATGTCATGCCTAGTAATGTTATATTATCAAGATTCATGTAACTGAATATCACATCACGGTGTCAGTAATCGCAGTCACTGTCAGTGACAGTGAGTCCAGCCAAGTAATGTCGTAAGTTAAAGTGTTTGCGAGTCTTGGGAATTAGGAATTGATACAATAGAGATTCTTACATCGTGAGTTAGGAGTCGTTATGATTCGAAAACCTTTCGAGATGATAAAGACAAGTGATAACGGGATAGTTTGTTTGAAATACTCTATTTTGTGATTATAATAGTAATAAAATAGTTAGAGCTGCTATTGTGCCAGTTGTCCATGTAAAATGGCGGAGATGGTACATGAGTTTGGGTTTACAGTCGTACTACTTAGCAGTTTGTGCTCTAATATACTGGTCAACTGAGGGAGTTTGGTAGAGATAGTACACATGTTGTGTAAGTTTGTCGTTGTGCTGTATATCCTGTGCTAGTTATTTACTAACATACCATCTGCCTTGGTGAGCTTGCAGAGATGGTACACATGGTTTGTGCGCTTTGCCGCTATGCTTGCCTATTCATAGTTAGTATTCTGATGTGCAGCTCGTCTAATGGTGATTCACCAGCGAGGGTATAGATGATTGATCCAATTCCGCCATCATGCTATTTTGGATTAAGTGGAGATACAGATCATAGTGCCATTGCCCATGGGTCTTGACAATAGGAAGTATGAAATAAATAATATAGTTCCCAGTGGAAGCATGGTTGTATTGTGATAGCAAGTTCAAAGTAAGTTGTCATTGTGGTTTCTATAACCCGAAGTTATTGAGTTGCATTGGTTATGGGATTTCATATCCCAGAGTTTGGGCTTAGGTTCATTGGGTACACATTTACATGCACAAGCATAACGGAGGTGAGAAATGAAATGACACGAGATAAGTTGTTATGATTACTAGAACTAGATGATCATGTTATGAGTTACGTTAATCCTGTTAATTGGTTAATGGTGGATGTTTGATAATTGTATTATACGATTAATTGATACCTTTTCTATGTTCGTGTAAGCGGCGTCATTCGATAAGAGACTAACCGCATAATAAGATGTAAAGTAATGACGTGAGATAAGTAATTGGTTTATGCATACTAGTAGTGGATGTAGTTATGAACGCCCACTCAGCTTTGTTGTAAAGCTGACATTATGTTACGTATGGACATACGATGTCTAGATTTCCTTGCTAGTTGGTCAGGAGAAAATTCAAGCAAGATGCTAAGGAACACTGGAAGTGTAAAGCTAGACTGAAGACCAAATATAGCCGCCAGCATCATGTAATTATAATAATCTATTGTATAAGTATTGGTATTGATGTTTTGTAATCGTTTTAATTTGTTTAGATTAAAGTTTATGTTACGATTCTCTCCCCTTTATTGTCATGTTGTTTATAGTGTTAGAGGACAGGACGGCTTTTAATCAAGTCATTCCCTGTAAGTCCGAAAAGAAAATTTTAAATTTTTCCAATTTTCGGTACTCTAGGGTGTGACAGGATTGACACTGCTGGGTATGACACTGACCCTCCAGAAGTCAAGCGATAGCTGCAGTGATTTGTTCTGGAGTCATGCGAGCAGCTGGCTTTGGGGCCGCTGGATCCACATAACCAGGTTGTGGAGTAGCCTTCTTAGTTTTACGAGGAGCCATAGCGACTAGTAAAGAATTTTTAAATCTAGAAAACTTTCGTTTCCCATAGGCAGAGCCAAACTGATGATGCCAAAATTTGGCATATCATAGGAGAAAGAAGATAAGAGAATTTGCATGTGGTTCGGCCCTGTTAATGAAGAGACCTACGTCCATATTATGTGTCTAAGCACTTTCACTATGTTATGGAATAGCAGGTGACCTTTGGTGAACCAACAATAGAGTAAAACTATCAGAGGTCAGGCAGGCAGATTACACGATGCTATAGTAAGTATTGTGTAGAAGGTGAATGATCGTCCCTCATGTAGGGGGTGGGAGGTCCCTCTTATACTTCCAAGAGACCTCATTATACATGGAAATTGTATTGATAAGGTAACATAATCATATTAGGTGTGATCAACACTAATTGTGTGAGTTTCCTAATTAGATTAGGAAACAATATTAACATTCAATTAGTACTCTAGCTAGTATAGGAAACATGTCTAGATGAATTCTGATTGCGTATCCAGACTGGGCCCAAGTGGCATTCCCGACTGGTAGGCCAGGTCGGTGGTCCAATGGGGATGACTGTGCCTCCTGATGGGGGTGCTACGCGGTGTGTTCATCGAGTCTTTCTCTCATTGGTTGAATGTTTTTGTACGCATCACTAAGTTTATATTATGATCAGTTTGGTTTCTCTTTACCCTCTGCTTTATTTATAGCTGCTTAGAACTGTGTGGTGTGGATAATTTAGTGACTTCACCAGTCATGGCCTACGAACCCAAAAAGAAATTTTGTTTTCTCTATTTTGCTACTCCGGGGCATGACAAAATTTGCGATATCGTAAACATTAAAATTGAATTCTATGAATGAAATACAATAAATTAGAGTCGATAGAAGCATAGCTTCAAGTCTTGAACATTAAATCATAATGGTTGCGACAAACGATTGATTTTAAGTTTTGGTGACATTAAATTTCTCCCATATAAGTAGAGCTACGATAAAATTTGAGACTCCAAACGTATATATCCATAATCGACGCAGAAAGAGGAAGAGAATGATATATTACAAGCCTCATTTAGTTTAGATTTGAAAATCCCAAATTATCATAGTAATCCAATTGAGGAATGAGGAAGATGATGAAGTGGAGTGCTCAAGAGAATGGGAGAGCTCTGAGTGCGAGCGCACGAGTGGAGCGTGAGCGTTTGGGAGCGGAGAGCTCGAGGTTCAAGCACTACTTGAGCTGGTTAGAGCGCTTTAATTAAGCAGCTACATGAAATTCTTTTTGCTTCTTTAATTAGTTGTACTTTTGGCCCGCAACTATTGTACCTTATTGCTATACTGTTTTAAATAGAATTGAAATCAATTTCTAAAATCACATTAGGATACGTTAGTATAATTGGTTATAACGACATGTTTAATCAAATATAACTATTGGTGATGCCAAAATTTGGTTAGCGGTAAGAAGGATTAAACAAGAGAGATTTGAGTGTGGTTCGGCTCTGTTAATGAAGAAGCCTATGTCCACGTGCGTGTCTGAGCACCTACACTATAGAAAATCGGGGGACCTTTGGTGAACCAATAGTAGGGATGGAGCTACCAGAGATTGGCCGGGTATACATGTGTGAATGGTGTATAGTCTCTATTCTGGAAAATAAGAATGCGATCCCCCTTGAAGGGGGTGAGTGGGCACTTTTATAGATTCAAGAGTCCACTCATACAAAGTAAGTAATTTGATATGGCAATACAATCAAATAGGGATTAATTATCACAAATCATGGGAGTTCCCTAATGTAGTTAAGAAACTATCTAGGCTTCCCATTAGTCTTTTAGCTGAGATAGGAAACTGTACGGAACCTTTGTGGAGTAGGTCACGGGATGTGCCCAGGCTGCACCCACCGCGGGGTGAGCCCTCTTCGTGTACCTGACCTATGGGTCGAACCCGGGTGGTCCTAGACAAACAACTATGGGTGGTTGCGTGGTGAGCGCAATTAGTGAATGATTCTGGCTTTCTGTGCGGATGTTATAGAGACTAACCCTTGATGACTATTTTTATACATGTCAGCTGACCCCATTTCCAAGGCTAATGTGATGCCTCATACATGAGCATTGGAAATCAGTATAACTCGTCGAACCATTCGGGACCCTACCTGGGACATTACTCGGGACCGGGCATGTCGCCTTGGTTAGCCAGGGGTTGGACCGAGCGGTGGCCTCGGGAACTTGGGGTCGGTAGTGTTAGGAAACTGCGTTCCCAGAATCCGATGATAGTGCGTATAAGTTGGTACTGCAAATAATTTCGTGAAATCTATAATAACCCTACAAGGACGGAACTAGGGTTACTTTGAACTACAAAAAAGGATTGCTGTAGTAGACGAATTGAGAACACGGGCTCGATAACAGCTCACGATCTTCTACCGTATTCCTCCACTGCCAGAATATCGAACTGAGTATGGGCTCTTTCGAAATCCTTTCTGTTTTCTGTTCTCTCTCTTTTACGCTCTCTTTTCTATTCCGAGTTGTAATACTCTATACGGAAAAACGTAAATTGAGAAGAGAGCCAAAGCAGCATATATATAGGCTAAGATAGGGATCATAAGAAGTCAATAAGGAATAGGCTTCCTTATGGAATTAGAAAACCCTAATTCGAACTGAATCAGATTCATATTTCCATAAATTATAATTCAAACCACTAAAGAATTATAATTGCACTCCTACCCTTATCTCAAAAATATATTTCGAGCTCCATGTTATTAAATGCTTATTATCTCCCCACATTAAGATTACAAATATCCATTAATTAAATATAACTACTGACAATCAGATTTAATTAATTTCTTAAAATTCCTTGAGATCCGCTGCTTAACTTATCTGATATGTCGGATACAAAATCCACCTGCAGGGTTTGACATTATCAAAACTTATAAGCTTTCTCAAGGGGATATCATCAATCCCAAAATTGAGACATGGATTCCATCATTAATTAATATCCACCACACAATTAATATTGCCACCCAATCCAATGAGATATTGACCCATTTAAGGATCTCACCCTTTTAGGGATCAAAGTGTGAATATCAAATATACGTGTCTACAAATTAACTTAGGATTTAAAGCATAAGCACTCATAATAGCCATGACGTATTAATTATCTTATAAGTTAGTATAAAGATAATTACCCCAAGTCAGTCCCGTTTAATACACAAAGTGTACCAGCATAGTGAGTTGAAACTATACCGTTTTCCGTAGGCAAGACAAACCTACTACAACACCATGCTGCAGTCCTACCGATGGTGTGTCCAATCCCATCTAAGACTGCAAACCAAAATCTTACATTCTATAATATCTGATGGCTTGATCTTCCGTGTGGAAGCCAAACTCTACACACCAAACCACCTACTATATAGAATGAGAGACACACATGCATAATATTAAAAAAAAAATAATATAATACAAACATTGCCCACACAGATTCTCATAAAAATGGAATAACTGATTTTATTGAATGAATAATAAATCAACTACATAAAGCATGGCTTTTAGTACATATCCCTAATAGGTAGTTACCACGTGTCAAGGAGTGATTGGTCTGGTCAGGATCCACCGAGGTCGGTATGAATGTAACGAATAGTTGCATCATAACTGAACCTTCATGTCGTGCATTTAATGCGTGTACCTTTTGAGGCACCGCTTGGTCTGCCCGAGACGACAGTTAGCACTGGTTTAGGTAGGAGCTTTGTTGGGTTATTGGATCTGAAATGATCTAGGTTGTTCGTACATTCTATATATGAAGCACTTGTTCATTTTTGTTGCTCCTTCTGTCCAGAGAAAGAGATTACCGTGCAATTTAAGAGATAAAGCATCCGGTCTAGCTTCCTAGGCTCTTTTTGGCGCTTAACTTTTGTATGTCTTTGCCTTTCCAGCCTTAGAATTCACTATTTTTATTTTCTCTCCTTCATTTTTCTTCATTCCCGAGTGAGGCTGGAGAATAGAAACCTGCTAGGTCTTGCGAAGGAGTGGGATTTATTCTTTCTGAGGTTCTTCTTCCTTAGATCAGGTAGTGTAGCTGAGCAGTTGAACTAGTCAAGGTGTCCAACGCTGGTTTTGACCGAGTGTTGCTTAACACCGAAAACATTGTACCTCTTGCCTTTCAGCCACTTAGTACTGTCCCCCTTATATCTTAGGCTTGGACTCCTTGACCTTACTTAGGTCGCCAATTACTCCCTCGCCCAGCTGTAGGAACCTTAAAGATGTGCCATGCAAGCTTTGATTCATCTTCCAGGTCGGAGGATGAACAATTACGGTCGAAAACACCGGACACAAGTTTAGATCCTCCTTCTGTGACACCGTTTGATCAACATAGTGAGGGCAGACTACCTATCCTGGTATCGGCTATGAGGCGGATTTGGAGCCCCAGTGGCCTTTGAGTCTCGCGGCTCAGGCGATGAGGTACTAAACCCGAGCAATCCAGAGGTAGTGTACGCTTACGAGTTTATTTCTACCAATTTGGTCGCCACTGACCTGTAGCGAATCAGGGGTAAATATGGTATTCCTATCCATTGCTCCCTGTCCGCACTTGTTGGAGGAGCCCAGATATACTGATATGGTTCGTAACCCTTTACAAAGATGCCTTCACAGCTGGCCTTCGTATCTGCTCCATCCAGTCGCCCAGGACATCTTGATCTATGTCGGGATTCCTAATGGTTAGAAGTTCTTGATGGGGTTTATTTCTCTCTGGCCCCAAGTCTTCGGGTACGAACTCACCCTGTTAGAGTTTTTGTGGACCCGTCGGCCATTCCTGGTACATAGGGAGACCGAGTTCTTTTCTCTGGGAGCTCAGCATGGGAGAAAGATCATTGTCAACTGCTCGAGCAACAACAAAAGGGTGGAAGAAATTCTTACAAGTTTCCACCCCCAAGTTCTATGAGAAGGCCTCAGGGATTCAACTGAAAACTTCCTGGGTGGGGAAGTTGAGGAGTAAACCCCTATTCTGTGCCCATTTTATTTTCTTTTTGCTTTCATTACAATTATGGAGCTAACTGTTAGGGGTATCAATCCGGTTGGGTTGGCCCAGCCCGGCCCAAGCCTGGCCCGCTTTTTTCTGGCTAAAAGCTCAGCCCGGCCTGTTTGACTCCACTACTAATTGTTTCTCATTCTGTTTTGCAATGGGGTCGACTGATCCGTCAAGCCTTCTGGATGAGTTCCAGGATAGGATCTGGGCCTTGGCAGTCCTGCCCACAAACATCTAGAATGTGTTGACCCAGTCGGGAAAACGGAAAGTTACCTACGAGCCAGACTAGCTCTTCAAAGCACCTGTACTTCCCCCAATCATCCCCGGTGAGCTTTTTTCGCTAGGGTGAATTTTTTGCCTCAGTTACTTTTCCATTGCTTTCCCTGATCACTTATCTCATGCCCTTCTTTTTTTTTCTTTTTTTTTATAGAAATGGGTCCCAGGAGAGATCCCGAGGTGTTGAGGGCCAGACAAGTTGCTGCTGCCGCTCGGATGGTGAAGAAGAGGAAGAGACTGGCCATTGATCCCGCAGGCGATGATCAGCCATTCAGGCGGCTAAGGCATGGCCTGGAGGTTCATTGGGAACTGGGGGAGACGTCGATTCCCCGAGTGGACGTAGTGTAAGACACTGCTCCAGGGGCGGATTTGTTGTCCGGAACACCGTTGGGGGTGTCTGCGGAGATCTATGAGAGGGTTAAGCCGGGCGTTCTCCCGAGCCAGGTTGAGATGTGGGTAACATGTCTCCCCCCATTTTCTAGGGATGGATGTACAGCTTCTCTCACTTTATGAGTAACCCTATCACCTTGTTCTTTGTTTATTCTTCCCTTTATTGTAATAATTGACTGGTTTATGCTTACTTTTCACAAGTCAGCTGCATGGCTGTTGGAGCCGAGTCCTTCCTGCCTACCTCGACTAGGAGAGCTATTACCGCTAAAGCCGCCTTATGGGGAAGGAGAGGGCAGCTTTAAGGGCCAAGAAAACTGCCCTCGTCGTAGAGAAGGACAAGGTAAATGGCCTGGCTTTAGGACCGGGTGCAGTGCAGGCAGAGATGGCGACTGCGGAGCTAGATACCACCCGGGCAAGTCTGGCAACTGCAGAGGCTCAGGGGAAGGCTCTATCCTAGGCGATGGCCGAAAGGTCTTATGAGGAGGCCTTTAATGATGGCTTCTTCTAGGGCTACGAAGACCTGAAGAGGAGGCTGACCCGAGATCATCTAGAGTGGGAGATCTTATCTTACAAGGGAATGGACTCTAACTTCTAGGATGTGCAGCTCTGTCGTCGATGAGGGCACTACCGCTGAGGGCACACCGGGTGAGGAAGCTGCACCTAACGGGAAGGTCAGGGAGACTGAAGGGATAGTGGTTGTGGATGACTCATAGTTCTCGACCTGTAGATATCTTGTATGTGTATTTCTACTGCTATTTTTTTTAGAAAGGCTGCTATAATTGCCCCCAAGCCTTGTAATGTTGAACTTTTAATGACAAAGGCCATCTGAGGCTACCTTTTACACCAACTATTTGTGTGCTTGTACATACTCTTGCCTGTGTTTGTTCATAATTGCCTATGTCCAACCGATTGTTAGTCCATGCCAAAATCTTGCCTTAGCGAAAGGTTTTAGACCATGACTGGTAGGGAATACTTGGTCTTTAGGGGACCTATACTTACAAACCTCTTTGAGCCATTGATGACTAGGGGGTTGTAGTTCCCATCTTGGATAGTGATGGGTTTGAATCCTGTTGCCGCCCGGTCGGTTTGCTCTGGGCATCGTAGTTACTTAGGAATGTTTTAGGGGTTAATTCTAAGTCCTGTTAGTGCTTGGTGTGGTTCCCTTTTTGGTTCAATTCCCCCTACCCCCAAGCTTTTGCTAAGGCAGGTGTCTGTGGGAGAAGTTACTGTAGGGAATCGACCTAGAATGTTGGTAGTTCCAGGGTGTTTTTAAGTTTGCTATCATTAGCCACTTAGGGGGATTTACCCCCATTGTAGGTTATGGACCTAAGCAAAACTGATGCCTTAGGAATGGTCCCGAGGTCTTGTTGGTGCCACGGATGTGACTCCAAAGTCTTTTTGTGCCCTGAGAGTGATCCCGGGGTCTTTCTGGTGCCTCAGGTTGATCCCGAGGTCTTTTTGATGTCACGGGACTCTGGTGAGGAACACTTTGTAGAGGAAAAATCTTTTATTCGAAAGGGAATTACAAAGTTATTTTTTTAAAAAGTCTAAATCTCTAACATAGATCCATAATTTACTGAAAGTATTTTCGTAGGTACTCCACGTTCCAGGGGAGTGATAGCTCTTGTCCTTCTAGGGTCTGTAACTAGTATGTTCCCAGATGGTTAATTCGGGCAACCTGGTAGGGCCCTTCCCAATTTGGCCCCAACTTTCCATGGCTGGGGATTTTAGTTGATTGATTCACAGCTTTTAGGACGAGGCCCCAAACCTAGAAACTGCGCTATTTGACTTTACTGTTAAAGTACCGTGAGACCTATTGCTTGTAGGCTGCAAATTTTAGATACTCCCCATCGCTTTTCTCTAATATTAGGCCGAGTTCCCCTTTGAGGGCTTCCTCGTTGCCTTGTTCGCTGAAATTTGCCACCCGGTATGTTGGCAATCCGAGACAGTGGGTGACACTGCCTCAAAGCCATAGGTAAGTGAAAATGGTGCTTCTCCTGTTACTACTCGGGGAGAAGTACGGTAGGCCCATAGAAGTGTCGGTAGTTCATCGGCCCAAAGCACCTTAGCATGTTCAAGCCTAGTTTTGATGGACTGCAGAATTGTCCGGTTTGTCACCTCGACTTGGCCATTGGCTTGAGGATGCTGAGGAGAAGAGTACTGATTCAATATAGCAAAATTGCCAAAATACCGTGGTGTCCAACTGCTTGCCATTGTCGCTAACTAGTACCCAGGGGATGCCGAACCTACTAAGGATGTTCTTCTCAATAAAACTCTCCATGTTCTTCTCGGTTATAGTTGCCAAGGGCTCGGTCTTTGTCCACTTTGTAAAGTAGTCCACTGCAATGACGATAAACTTGACCTGCCCCCTTGCCAAGGGGAGGCGTCCGACTATGTTAATGCCCCACTGAGCAAATGGGCAAGGGCTTAGGATTGGAGTTTGGAGCTCCACCTGGCGCTTGATCATGTTGGAATGCCTTTGACACTTGTCACATAGTTTTACATAATCTTTAGAGTCTCGGACCTTGGTGGGCTAGTAGTAACCTTGCAGTAGGACCCTCCGGGAAAGCGCTTGGCCTCCTATGTGGTTTCCACACACTCCTTCATGGATCTCGTATAAGATTGCTTGGACCTAGGACAGGTGGATGTATCGAAGGAAGAGGAGGGCAAATCTCCTTTTGTAGAGTATGTCGTCGATAAGGTGGTACCTAGCTGCCTGGTATTTTATTCGTCGGGCTTCATCCCTCCTGTTTGAAAGGATTTCATTCGTGAGGAATTGCACTATAAGGTCCATCCAGTTGGGACCTAAATTGATCTGGTCAACATCCATGCCGTCTAAGTTGGACACACTGGGCTAGAGCAGATATTCCACCCTTATCCTGGGGAGGTCCAACTCGAAAGATGATGCTAGTCGTGCTAACCGGTCTGCCCTTGTGTTCTCCTCCCTCAGGATCTGTTTAATTACTAAACCCTTAAGCTATCTAGTAACAGATCTGACTAGGGCCAAACAGACCACCATGTTCTTCTCCCGCGCCTCATACTCTTGATTGACTTGGTTGACAACCAGCTACGAGTCACTATATCTTTTAATTTATTGTGCACCCATTGAGGCTGCCAATTGTACTTGGCTTCGTTGTCAGAGGCCTGAAATCCAAACCTTAATGCGTACTCCAGTTGGATCCCGTCAGGCGAGGTCAGGATAATCCCCGCCTCGCTACCTTATTTGCTGGAGGATTCATCCACATAGAGTACCCAGGTCGGGGTGTCAGGGAGTAGGCTGAATGGCCCGTCGGGCCAGAATGACACCTCCACTGGGTCCTCTGGATATGTGAATTCTACGAGGAAGTCTATCACCCTTGATTGTTATACGGGGTCGGTAGATCACTTCGAAGTCTTCCAGTTCCAATGCCCACTTCATAAGCCTCCCGGACATTTCAAGTCAACCAAGGATCAGGCGGAGTGGTTGATCTGTGAGGACCACAATGATATGGGCTTGAAAGTACAGACAAAGCCTTCAGGCGAAGTGATTACTGCGAAGGCGAACTTCTCGATGCGGGAATATCTTCTTTTTGCATCTTATAGTGCCTGACTCGTGTAGTAGACCTAGTACTGGATCTTGTGCTCTTCTCTGACGAGTGCTGAGCTTACTGCTGAGGTGATATTGCCAGGTAAAGAAACAATCCATCCATTTGTACGGGCATCAAGAGCAGAGAAAGAGATGTTAGGTACTTCTTAAGTTCTTGAAACGCTTCTTCGCACTCTTCTAATCATTGCAAAGTCTTGCAAAGGATCTTGAAGAACGGTAGTCACCAATTAGCTGCCTGGGAAATAAATCTGTTCAAGGCAGCTACCCGTCCGACCAAACTTTGTACTTTCTTCGTTGACCAGGGTGACCGCATGTTTATGATGGCTTAAATTTTTTTGGGGTTGGCCTCGATTCCCCGCCTGGTGACCAGATGCCCTAAGAACTTCCAGGACAAGACTCCAAATGTGCACTTGGCCGAGTTCAACCTCATCTAGAATTTTTTAAAAATCCCTGGTCAATTACTTGAGATGGTTGGCCTCGTCCTGGCTTTTAGCCAGGAGGTTGTCAGTATAGACTTCCATCATTTTCTCGATCAGATCTTTGAACATATAGTTGACCAGGCATTGGCATGTTGCCGCGGTGTTCTTGAGGCCGAAGGGCATTACCTTGTAGCAATACGCCCCCAGGTCATTGATGAAAGAGGCATTCTCTTTGTCCCCGGGATACATGCTGATCTGGTTGTACACCGAGTATGCATCCAAGGAGAGAAATGAGTGGCCAGCCGTGGAGTCCACAAGGATAGTAGTCCTTGGGGTAGGCCTAGTTCGGGTCGGTGAAGTCCACGCACATTCTCCACACTCCGTTGCTCTTCTTGACCAGTACCACATTGGCTAATCAGTCAGGATATTGCACTTCCCCGACAGACCCTACTTAAAGAAGCTTTTCAATTTTTTCACGTACTGCCTCCTGCCTCTCAGTTGCCATACCCTTCCTTTTTTGCTTGACTGATCGGCAGCTCGGGTCAATGTTGAGTCGGTGGGACATAACTCGGGGATCAATTCCAGGCATGTCCTCATGGCTCTTGACAAGCGGGGGTATTTGTAAAATACAACCGCGCTAAAATAAGGAAATATACTGATATAGTTTGCAATTCCCTATTCTATCTGCAATTTGCTTTATAATGCCAGGTTTTAGACAACGTGACGAATATATGATCAGTTGTGTTGTTTTAGCTGTTGTTTTGTGCAGATATGCTACTGTGTTGTGTACAAAAATGAATAACAGGATAAAAGGAAAGCTTGATTACAAGCAAGGTAATTCAAAGATGAAAACTGGAGTTCAAGCGATTAAAGAACTCTCAAGCGATCTAGGGTTCGATCGATCGAAAGGTGTTCAAGCGTTCGAGTAATTCAAATGTTCAAGTGATCGAGTAAAGTTCGATCGATCGAACATTCCTTTTATCAGAATTTACGCGCACGCAGCAAAGATGTATTTTTGTAACCTTAGCCTTAGGTTTTTCTATATACACAAGTTATAAACACGTTCCAAAGGACGCCCAACTTTAGTTTCACAGTTTACATAGAGAGAGATAGAGAGTTTGCTTGTTTTGTAGGTTAATCTCAGATTTTACATTGGTTGCTTGGTGATTTCAGTTTTTATACAAGTGTTCCTTCCATTTAGGTTTTGTTTCATTGATTGCTTACAATTGGCTAATAGTTTTTCATAGTCAAAATAGTAGTAATCGTAGTATTGCTTGTTAGTTTATTATTAATCCATAGCTTCCATAAGTTTTATGTTAAAATCGCAAACAAACAAGATCTTAATGAACTTTGACGTTAAAAATAAATCCGCAACACTTCAGACCATGTCTGAGTAGTCCCAGAGTTGGGAGATCATGATGAAACAGTGATCTCCAGCCACTGCCATGTAGCAGAATAAAATCGCGTTCGATTGATCAATTTATTTCGATCGATCGAACTAAAGATATAGTCAAGCGATCAAAGACATTTTGATCGATTGAAAGATGATGATGTTCGATCGATCGAAAGCGCATCGATCGATCGAACCTTTAGATACTTGGGTTGATTCTTTGCAGTATTCCTAGACTTTTGGTTTTTGAGATTTGTTATCAAATTGTCCCCATATGCTCAGTTTGTCAAAATCGTTTCTTAACTTTAAGCCTTAAGGCATTTTTCTTCAATAACTTTTGTAAACCACTTTGAATGCTAACACCATTCAGAGTGCGAGTCTTGACTATTATTTTAAACCGCCTTCATGTATTTTTAAATCAAGTGTGATGATATAGTCCCAGTAATGAAAGGACTTTTGAATCATTATCATTAGAAAATACAGAATACTGTAGAGAGACGTACTCCATAGAGTTTTTATGTAACTGCATGGTAGATGTTCAGGTCACTGTGAATTCGTGTGATCCCAACGTTTCCCTTTTATAAAGAAAAATCAATTTTAATATCACTTTAGTCAATTAGCTAATCATTAGTTTAATTTAATTGTTTTAATTTTAGTAGTTGTTAATTGTGGAACTTTGTATTCTACATCCTATTCAAATATCAAATTTTCACTTTCTTTTTGAGTATAATCTAAGTAACTAGTTTAAAACCTTCCCTATGGGATCGACCTGGTCTTATCCAGTACTACTTGCACGTCCACCTACACTGGGGTATTGCACAAGAGCACATTTGATCGATCGAACGCAGGTTTTATTCTGATGCATGGCAGAGGTGGAGATCACTGTTTCATCGTGATCTCCCAACTTTGGGACTACTTAGACATGGTCTGGAGTGTTGCGGATTTATTTTTAAAGTAAAAGTTCATTAAGGTCTTGTTTGTTTGCGATTTTAACATAAAACTTATGGAAACTATGGATTAATAATAAACTAACAAGCAACACTACGCTTACTACTATTAAGACTATGAAAAACTACTCGCAGAATGTAAACAATCAATGAAACAAAACCTGAATGGAAGGAACAATTGTATTAAAACTGAAATCACCAAGTGATGTTGTCAATATCAAGATATAAAAAGTATACTTTACTTTTCTAAAGAATTGCAGTGTGAAGTAAAGGTCGAACCCACAGAGATTGATTAACTACCGTGCTTTAATTTTAAAACCTAAATCTAATTAATTAAGAAAAATAGATTTTGATTTGATTTTAATAAAACTAAGAACAATAAAAGTAAATCTAAATTATGAAAGCAATTAAAGTTGTTTTAAAGATATTTAAAGGGAACCTAGGATTGCAAATCCACCACTAGCTTCATAATAGGAATATTTATGAATTATTTTAGCCTATTAAGTTGGATGATAATGGGGAATTGTAGCTACAAGTCCAATTCCTCCGTCAAGAAAATAACCATGGTTCAAGCACCAACATAATCCATCTTCGGTTAGCACGAATTATCCCACACTAAACTAGGGTTGTGGTATAATCCGTCTAATCTAGGCATGGACTATTCGGATACTTGATAGCACAATTCAATTTAAGCACCATTACATGTAAATAATCTAAACAAGCACAGCAAGTATAGATCATTGAGCACATCACAGTCAAAATAGATCTAAGACAAGAATAAACTTTGAAAGTAATGATTTAATCAATAGAAGTACGATTTATTTATAAAAATCCTCTAAACATGTAATCATCATCCATACATAATAAAACTAAAATAAAAACATAACAAAAACCCTATTACTTGGCTAGGGTTTCATTGAAACCCTAGATCTAGGTTTAGTTGGCCATAGAATTGATGAACAGCAAGAGGTTGATGGAGGAGGCCATGGGAATCCTTGGTCTTCTTCTTCTCCTCCTTGCTTTTCTCTCTTCAATGGCTGAATGTATGTATGTATATTTTTTTATAATAATGTGTAACCCCTAATTGAAGTGAAAATAAGATATATATAGAATTACAACAAGTTTTGGAAGCTTTCCCAACTCGAAACGCACTAAAACTGCTGTAATTTACAATCTGGACGCAGTTAGGACATCTCGTTTGCACAGGAGTCTTCAGTATACTGAAATACGCAACTTTGATTTTTACACATATCGCGCGAGCGGGTCGCGCGAGCGCGACATTTGCCCCTTCGCGCGCGCGGATCGCGCGAGCGATTATGGGGATCTCGCGCGAGCGGATCGCGCGAGCGATTCTCGGATTTCGCGGGCACGGGTCGCGCGCGCGACTTGGCTTTTTCAGCTTCTTTCTTTCTGCTTTTTCACCCTGTTTAGCCTGGTTTACTTGATTTCTTCCAAAACCTGTCAGAAAATAGAAAACGAAGTAAAAAGATACAAAAACAGGATAAAAAGGTACTAACAAATGCTCGCTAAGGCGTATGAATAGGATTTGTTCTCTCCCGATCACCAAGCAACTAGTGTAAAATCCAAGATTAACCTACAAAACAAGCAAACTCTCTATCTCTCTATGTAAACTGTATCAAGCACACAACACAGCAGCATATCTGTATAAAACAACAGCTAAAATAACACAACTTATCATAGATTCGTCACATTGTCTATAAGCTGGCATTCTAAAACAAATTGCAAATATAACAGGTAATTGTAAACTATATCAGTACATTTCCTTATTTTAGCGCGGTTGTATTTTACAAATACCCCAGCTTGTCAGCTCCAGGCAAAGACGTCTTGGTTCTCTTTTAGGAACCGGATAAATTTTTCTCTGAGACTTGGTTCCAGGAGGGCACCAATGCTTATGGACCAATGGAAAAATTGTGGGTCCAACACCACTTGATCTAGTTCCTCTATCGAGCCTACTTCGCCCCATGCGTCCCGGATCCATCTCCTGAACTTTTGACATTTGGTTATCATCTCTCTCCGAGCAGTTGCTTGATCTCCGCACAGACTTACCGGACCCTGGGGGGATGGGAACTTGATCACCAAGCTATAGGTTGATATAACTGCCTTGGCATTATTGAGTGTGGGCCTGTCGAGGATGACATTATAAGCGGAGGGTACTTCCACTGCAACAAAGTTTACGAGTACGAAAACCTGCTGCGGGTAGTTTCCCATAAGAACTGGCAATTCGATCACCGTGAGCAGTTGTGTGCTTGATCAGTTGAATCCTACCAAGGGAGTGGCCACTGGTCGGAGCTGATCCCTTGATATCCCGAATTGATCAAAAGCTGAGGTGAATAGAATATCAGAGGAGTATTTGGTGTCCACTAACAACCTTTTAACTATGTTATTAGCTATAGACAGCGTCACTGCCAGCGGATCATTATGAGGGCAATGCAGCATCATCGGGTGAGAAAGTTAGTAGATCAGTCGATGGAAAGTTGGCTGATTGGACATGCAGGACATCCGTTCGGGATGCCAGAGCGTGCCATTTCCTTGCCAACTGTGAATCCCCTCTGCCTAACGTTCCTCTGGATACCACATTGATGTGACCGAGGAGTTATGGTTGCTCAGGAGCTCGGGTATCTTGTCTAGGCCGTTTATCCACGGTGACGAACTCGGCTAGATGACCCTGCTCGATCAGCTTCTCAATGGCATTTTGAGCTTAAAGTAGTCTTTTGTATCGTGGCCATGATCTTTGTAGTACCAGCAGTACTTGTCTCAATTTCTCTTCTCGGGCGGGCTCTTCAACTTGGTCAGTTGTTTGAGCAATCTCTGAGCCTTGGCAGCGGCTATGACTTCCTGGATAGGCGGGGAAAGAGGTGTGAAGGTGATGGGGGCTTGTTCCCGACCGCTTCATTGCTGATCCTACTTCGGCTTCTTTTCCGAGCCCTTCTCAAAACCGTCGCATTTTTGTTTAGATTTTGTGGACTCATCTCCTGTAAAGCTGGCGTGCTTAGACTTCAAGAACTCTTTTGGGTAAATGTATTTCCCAACCCTCTCCGAGAGTTTTACCGTCTGGCCAGCCGGTCGTGGTTGAACGACGTGGCAACCTTAGTGTGCTGAACCCCTGAGCAGAAGGCCGTGATTGCGACTGTTTTGTTCAGGTTGCAAATCTGAATCTTTTGCTAATTGAAACGATTGACATAATCCTTTAGGGATTCTTCCTTGCGGTGCTTGATGGCCAGCAATTGAGTGTTTGGCTGTGATCGATTGAGCAACCAACAAACTGGCTGATAAAGAGCTTGCTGAGTACCTTAAAATTATCGACCATTCGGGGTTTGAGCGCATGGAACCACTATGCATCTGGCCCTTTAAGGGTGTTGGAAAAGGCCAGGCAGAGCAGTTCGTTGTCATTGGTAACTACTGCCATCTGAGCCTTGTAAGTCCGAACATGATCGACCAGACTCCCCGAACCGTCATAAGAATCAAGATGTGGTTGCTTGAACTTGTGAGGAATGGGAAATCCTGAGATCCTAACAGTGAAGGGTGACTCTGTTTCAATATTGGTGTAGTCGAGACCTGGCCTGTGACTCAACTTCTCAATCTGTTTTTGCAGGTCATTGACACGGGCTTCAACGTCCTCTCGATCGGTCCTCCGTTCCGTATCTGTGCGGTAGGTCGAGTCGAACGATGAAGCCTCTTCATTGAAATATGTTGTCCTTTGGGATGGGGCACGGCTTCGACTCTAAGTAATCGTGTGCCTAAGATCATCACGGCTCCTGGCTGGGCGTTCTTGGGCTGATTCCTAGGTCATTTGCTCTTGCCCCTCTCTTCTGGTAACGCTTCTACTGTTGATGATCTCTCTGGCATCCCTCGCCCGATGTGGGTTGGTACGGACACGCTGTCGGATCTGCTCGGGACCACGGCTATGCTCATCTTTCCTGGATCGCCCCAAAGTCGGGGGGCATACTGGTGCAGTATGGGAATGCCACCGAGTCCACACTGGCATGCAATCGCGTACATCATTCCCGAGCTGATCCTCGGCTTGAGGGGGTTTGTCCTGTTGGGCCAGTAATGCTTCGATTTGCTATTAAGTTTGATGCTAGCACTCCAAGAGTTGCGTAAGAGTTGTGGTGATTTGCTCAGAGGTCATGGAGGCAACCGGTTGCCCGGCCTGTGAATCCACCTGACCTGTGGGGGCAGTGGTCTTCTTACCCTTCTTTGGTGGCATGTTAATTAGTCACAGATTTGTTTTGAAAAAAGCATGTCGCTTCCCATAAATGGTGCCAAACTAATGATGCCAAAATTTGGTTAGCGGTAAGAAGGATTAAACAAGAGAGATTTGAGTGTGGTCCGGCTCTGTTAATGAAGAAGCCTATGTCTACGTGCGTGTCTGAGCACCTGTACTACAGAAAATCAGGGGCCTTTTGTGAACCAATAGCAGGGATGGAGCTACCAGAGACCGACTGGGTATACATGCATGAATGGTGTATAGTCACTATTCTGGAAAATAAGAATGTGATCTCCCTTCAAGGGGGTGAGTGGGCTCTTTTATAGATACAAGAGTTCACTTGTACAAGGTAAGTAAGTTGATATGGCAATATAATAAAATAGGGATTGATTAGCAATAATCATGGGAGTTCCCTAATGTAGTTAGGAAACTATCTAGGCTTCCCATTAGTCTTTTAGCTGAGATAGGAAATTGTATGGAACCTTTGTAGAATAAGTCACTGGACATGCCCGGGCTGCACCCACCACGGGGTGAGCTCGCATCGTGTACCTGACCTGTGGGTCGAACCCGGGCAGACCTAGATAAACAGCTCGGGGTGGTTGCTTGGTGAGTGCAATTAGTGGATGATTCTGGCTTTCCGTGCAGATATGGTAGATATTAACCCTTGATGACTATTTTTGTGCATGTCAACAATGTTGAAAAAATCCTTAAGTGAAATATGATATACATTTGCACAATCGAGTTGGTGATGTGAGGGGTCGAAGTTGGTTCAGCATGTGTATTTTGAGAGAAAGAGAAAGAGAAAGAGATATTGGTTTGGCCTATGTGGACTTGGTTAGTTGGTTTGCCCTTTACAGGCTTGGTTATCGGAATTGATCAACTTTTATGGGCGATGATACTATCTTGGTGAATAAGATTTGACCAAGTGACTTTTATGGGCGACGATAGTATATAAATCATGATAAATGCAGGTTATTGCAACCATGAATATTTTGCTGGGTTTTACCAACATCATATCGATTGAAAACGGTAATCCTATCAAGTGACTTTTATAGGCGACAGTGTTCTAAATTAATAGCCTTGAGCTGGAGGTTCTGGTGAACAGATTGAGTCGAGAGATTGTTGTTGAAGTAGAAGAGATGGATGTATTGTTCATGCACAGTCGTATAATTTACCTATGATTATGAATGACAACTTGGATAAATGATTAACCATGCTTCAAGGTGCTAAACCACTATAGCGTTAAATATGTTTTTATATACATTGCGTGTGTTGTTTATTATATTCACTCAGCTTTCATTAGCTGACAGTGTTTTATGCCCTGGACATCCAAATTGTCCAGACTTCTCAAGTAATGATTTCGCAGGGCAGTATAACTATGCTAGCTAGAGAGAAGAAGTTCCGCGGAGAAGATATTTACCTGCTTTTTATGAAAAGTTTGTAACAGGATAATACATTGGAATAAGATTTACAAAGACGGTGTGTGCCTTAAAGATATTAGTACTGAAGATGTAATAACCTTTATTTGGATCATGTTTATTGAAATGGGAAAACTATTACTATTATTATTATAATAATAATAATAATAATTATTATTATTATCATTATTATTATTGCTGCATTTTACTTTGTTTATTATTACTATTTCAGCTAAGTACAGGACATTGTGATCCTCTCTCCTATCATGACCTACAGGTCCAAAAAGGAAATGAAATTTTTTTCTTATTTTTGCCACGTCGGGGCGTGACAAATAACCCATTCACCCGATAACCTTCTCGGCTGATTTTATGACTACGTTGTTCGGTAAACAAATAATTTTAAGGGATCTTCTATAATATAGCCTAGTCGTACGTTTTGGATGTTTCATACATTCCAACTTGGTGCCAAAATATTGTAAAATGGTTTCAAAATGATATCAGTTGGCAATATTAAACCAAAGTTGTTTTCAAATTTACAATATTTTGAGACTTACTTGCATGATTTTGTGAAACTGATTCCAAAATTTTGGAACCAAAACCCAGTGAATATACCTATTTGTAATTATCAGTCTTCAACCATGAAGGATATGGCTGATTTTCACTGTTTTACCTGTTTTGAGTACTCATTAATCTTGAATAATCCTGTGGTTACCAAAAATTTTTTTCTTTTTTTTTTTAAAAAAAAAATTAGTTCTAGAAGGGCTATATATATAAAGTTTTTGCGTGACCTTTAAGTTTTTCATTGTAAGTTCTTTATTAAGTGTGGTTCCACTGTTTTATTATTTATTTTTGTTGGAATTTGTATGGAAAACTTGGTTCCCAAAAAGCTACATTAGCTGTTGTTTTAGGTGTGATCTCAATCCCACATTAGCATTATAGCATTACTCATCTTTCTTTTCTATTTACAACCAAATGTAGTAATCACTACACCATATGGCCTCATTACTAACGGATATACTCGTTAGAATAAATGTTACTAACGGATATATCCGTTAGTATTTTAGCGTTAGTAATATTACTAACGCTAAAATACTAATGGATATATATGTTAGTAAAATTAGATTTACTAACGCTAAAATACTAATGGATATATCTGTTAGTAAAATTAAATTTACAAACGGATATATCCGTTAGAATGCTACTTACTAACGGTTTTTTTTCAACTAATTTTAAAATATTTATATTGATTACTATCAGTTTGTCAAGAATTACTAACGGATATATCAGTTAGTAATTTACAAAAAATATAAAAAAACCTAACGGATATATCCGTTAGAAATATGCATAATTCTAAAAAAAAATATAATTTATTTATATGATTCCCAAAATTTAAATTTTTTTTGTACCTAATTCACATGCATATTAATCTATACCAAACACAAAAAATAAAAAGATTAATCTATATCCAACACAACAAAAAATAATATAAAGTAACTATAACAAGTATAGCATTTATCCATGTCTAACCAACATCTCTATACCCAACACAACAAATATAATCCAAATTAATTATAACAAGTAAAGAGTTCGTACAAGTCTAACAAAGTCTGAAATTTAAAGAGTTCATCCATTTAAACCTTAACTAACAAACAATGCATGTCTTCAAGAATCTTCACTTCTCCTCTCTCTTTGACTTCTTAATCCGATGGCCGGAGTTCAAAGAGACCATTTCTCTATTAACCTGAGCTATTTTTTTACCATACTCGTCAATTTCTACTCTTAGCTTCTCTATGCTTCTAATACTCCTACAGAATTATCACTTAAAATGAGGAGAGAAGAAGGGAAAAAAAATTGGAGCAATTTTCCACAACAATTGCTTTCTATGTTAGAAACGAATTTTTTTTTCTCCAAATGCCTAAGGCACCAAGTTTAGAATTCAAACCTGTTGGTGTGCGAGTGCAATAAATCTTTCGAATCTATCCAACCAACTAACTGACACTTCATGTATGTGTTGGTGTCAAGGATCCATCTATATGGAGTATCTCTTCGTCGAAACTACAAGGGTAGGTCCACATCAAGTAATATAAGTTGTTACATTTAAATTCAAAACACAACCGCTTCTAATTTTGTAATGAGGGAGAAAGACGACAGTAGTTGGATTAGCTTAATTTGGGACTACCATTCACTGAAGGTTTAAACTATATAATTGGTCAAATAGTGAAAGCTAAAATTTGCAGTCAGCCATTCTGTGAGACTGAATAAATTGAGGGACGTTTGGAGTAAAGCAAAAGCAAGGATCAATGGGAATGCAACAAAAATCGTAGTTAATAAGTTAAAAAGACCAAAAGGGATTAATACCTTTGTGAGGTTGATATCCTACTTAGTCCCACATTTTGAGTCACAAAGCTCTAGTTTGATAGCTGCAAATCTATGTTAACATAGAGCTGAAATGAGTTATTCTTCATTACTCAAGCAGTAAGAAGATTTATAGAGGAGTAAACTGTGGAGAGAGAGAGAGAGAGAGAGAGAGAGAGAGAGAGAGAGAGAGAGATACCATGAGCGGTGGACTGGCGACAGGTTCTTACCCGGTACTAACCCAGGTTCTTAGTGGATGTCCTGACTAAATTATGGAGGCTCCACAAGGTGATTAGAAATTCTTCCACCGTATGGTTTCTTACTACCCAAACAAAAATAATTACAATTCAAATTCTACTACAGTGCTAAGATTTCCCCCACTTCAATCCTCATACTTAATAGACCAATCCTCAATCATACCAGACAGAGAAAACCTTGAAAGCGAGGAAAGAAGATGTTACATAAAATCCTAAATCCAGTCTCAACTTAAGACATCTAGAATAGTAAACAACAATTTACCATCGAATCTGAGAAGCTTATTAAAAAAAACTTTCTAGAATGTATTGCATCAGATGAACTATGTTGGAGTTTGTCCACCTCAATGATATAGCTTAGAGTCCAAGTATTTATTTTTCCTTTAGCAGACCCATTAATTTTTTATGCTATATTACTCTACGTGATTTTGTACACATTTTGAAACTCTTATCCTGCAAGCTCACAAACAAAGTAATAGAAAAAGCTTGTCCATATTTATACGAGAAAAGTAAACTTCGCCACCATAATAAAGCATTTAAGTAAACAATCTGATACATGCATACCCGCCCTTAAACAAGTTTGGGAGAATTCAATTTCAAATTTCAAATTGTTTACCTGTTTTATTGCAAATAAAAATCTTGCCTTTGTTTTAACAAACCAAACATTTTCTCAAATTCCCAAACAGTTTTACATTTGTTCCAAAAGCAATTTGGCAAAGCAAGTACTTCTCATATTCAAATTAATTTAAACATAGCAGGTTTTCCAATACATATATTCAAATTAATTTAAACACAATAGGTTTTCCAAATTATGAAAAACAATAAGTCAAAATCATATAAAGCACATGTTTGCTAACAAATTAGATGTAATTAAGTTAGTTACTTGAACAAAAGTTAAAGACACAACATATCTACATCTAGGTTTCCATACCCAAAAGAATTTAAACTTTATGTATTAGAATAACCAACTGTTCAATAGCCATTTGTATATGCATGTGTACACACACACATACACAAATATACATGTGCAAAGCACTATGTATTGAAATAACTAGTCGCTGGAAAACAACTTCTAAAATGGAGTGTTATTACTATCAAAAAGAAACTTTAAATTTAGATTAAAACCCATAAGAACACCGAGTACAGAGGAAGTGACATATAGATCCCTACAAAAAAAATATTATGCACGTATATAACCAGGTTGAATACTTTGTGAAATGGGTGGAGTGTCAAAAGATATGGGCAGAAATGCTATATACAAAAACAACTCCAATTCATCTCAAATTGAGAATGAAAAAACATCCCATCTTTACCTGATCAGGAAATTTCTTGCTTTCTACTACCATATAAGACACCCAGACATGTTGAAGTACCAGAATAGTCAGGGTTCAGACACAGTCCAGTAAAGACCATACTTAGCCTAAAATGCTGTCATAATTGGGCATAGGTTAGTTACAGTTAGCCTAAAATGCTGTCATAATTGGGCATAGGTGAGTTACAGGATATGCTCTTGCTTCATATCCACAACTACTTTACAAGGTTAGGAAATCTGCCACATGCTGAATGAGGCTGGGCAGTCTAATCATCTTGGATGGAATCTGTGTGAGTTCTTTTATGGTGTAGATGATGTGTAAAGAGAAGTATAACACGTAGGTCAGTGCTATAGTTATAGGTTAATTGATCACTTTGTACAATGGTTAGTATTTAGCATGAATGTATATGAAAAGGAAAAATTACCTTAGTTAAGCAAAGTCCCCTTTGAGCTTTAACTAAAGCTGTTGATACCACCTACAAAGTTGTAATCAAGAGAACATTAAAATATCAAGGTCTTGGTGATTTAACAAATCCCACATAGTAAAGTGTTTTAATTCAAACTTGGCAGGGATAAATAAACTTATGGAAGACATAGCACAACAAATAAACAGAAATTCACAAAAAAAAAAAAAAAAAATGGAGCCATTTTGATATATGTTGATAAGATGAAGTTATGTTGAATGTTGAAGCACAATAATCTTCATGGTAGCAAGTCGAACAATGGAAGAGGATAAAAAACCTAGTTGCTAGTTTTTAAAATCTTGTTTGAAGTGGAAAAAAGAAAATCAAGGGTCTAATTTCTCCTTCTTGATCGAGGGAAATATAGAAGCATTGACATGACTATTGTCACCTTCCCTTTAAGATTGTACCTTGTTAGTTTGGTGAAGATATTGTAGATTATGATGAATCGTTGATCAATTCCAAAACGTATGCAAACCTGTACAAAACACTCTTAGTTCTCACGGAACAGAAAACAAGAATAATGGAGTCCCAAAGTACTACCAGTACAAGTGAGCTGCTAGATCGAAAGGCATAATCACATGGTTAGTCATGTTTGGACAACCTATTAGTCTATTACTATGCTCTAAAATACAATTTTACTCTTAAAGACTGACTTTTAAGACACTCTTATTAGAGGTTTTAAATCGGACTAGCATTTGAAAGTTTAATATTCTAACTTGCTAAGTATATTACTGTGGTCACTATAGAATCCATTTATTGCATGTGATAAATTTTTGAACTGATTCTCCCCAATGATCATGTTCGTCTTGTTCTTCATCCATTGATTCTATGTGAAACATTCTTTCTTTTCATAGTTATAGTTATTAAAAGCGGTTGGTTTGTAATGTCATAGTTATTTGGGTGGAAACTGGTGAAGATTGGTTGATTTTTTTTTCCCGTTGCACATAAAGTCAAATATCTTATCTGCTCATGGTTGGAATTTTGCAGCAAAAAATAGAGAGCCTATTTATTTGCGGCCACAATGTGTTTTATCAACTACATCACCACCAAGGTTAACATCAACATCCTCAACTACATTACATGATATGGAAAATCTGCAGCTGTCTTCTTTAGAAGTTCATTCAAATTTAGTCGCTACAACTAGACCATGGACATATATAGGTGAAGCTGGTCTACCCACACAGGTCAGAATAGTTCTATTCACATAAAAAAATAACTACTAATGCTTTTGGGCAGAGGTGATATTTATTTATTTCATTTTTTTTCTTAAAGTTCTATTGAGAATACTTTTCTCCCATCTGACTTCTCTTTTCATTCTGGTTATTTTTTACTCATTTTGACAACGAGAATGTAATGACATGGCCCAATGAGATTTTACTCATGCAAGTAATATGTATGGGCCATTTTGATAATCTTGCAGATTTTAACAAACCATAAAAGATAAATTCTGACATGTTCAAAGAATCATGAGAGAGAGAATGACATGAAAAATGGAGCTCAGATATGAATCTTTCAACAGAAAAGAATTGCCTTAGCACAACTGGATGCATATAGCAACAACAAAAGAGAGAACAGCAGTACCTCTCATTGCCAAGACCTTCAAGAATAAGTGAGACAAACTCCCAAAACTTGATTGCTTCATTAGTTATAGAGTACGCCTATAAAACCAAGAGATGCCACAAATATAGATTAAAATTGTTAGCCTTTAGATTCCTTATGGTGTGCTCATGTGTTTTGTTGATAAGAAACATAGGAAATTTTTGTATACCATTATATGTTGATATCTCACTCATGGTTTATATCCTTTTAGTGCTAAGCATTTGTTTGCATGAAAATCGTTGGTGAGGGAGCAAAAGTTAAGCAAAGGGAAAGACTTTGGAGCATTTAATCATTATTAATTTATTACTATCATCTATGGACCTTACATACCTTAATGATTATTTACTATAAAATATTGATCAATCAAAAGATAAAGTTGATTTGTTTACTTACCTAAACTTATCCACAACCAAAAGCAACACAAAATAATCGAGAGGGGCTAAATTGAAAAGCAAGAACAAAAAGGGATTTGTAAAAAAATCCTAAAAAAGATCTTACGTAAGGGGAATAAGATCTTACTTGTAAAAAAATCCAAGTAATTGATTAGATAGAAAGAAATTAAAAAAAAATCAAAGCAATGGATAAGATTTTGCAAACAAAGAAAGAAAGAAAATGACAATGTCCACATCATAGTATTTCCCTTGTTTCTACAATTTTGAAAAAAAAAAAAGATAAAAAAAAAAAAAGGCACTTTCATTTAAATGTCAAATTATTTCCATTGGTACTACGAATTATCTTGAAATATGAGATAGAGTAAAACAATAATTATAGACCAAGCATTTGCTGAACTAAAAAGAATTAATGTAGCTGAACCAAAACAATAACAACAAATCTTGATTCAAAAGATAAGACCAAAACATCCATAGGTAGGTGTCTCTCACCTACTCCATGTCTAGCAAAATAATAGCGCAGAAAAGGGCTGGTTACCTTTCTCTGCATAATAAGTGGTTGCTAATCTGCATAACTTTTTGTGTTCCTCTTTTTGGGTTAGTTTGTTGCTCCATCATGATGAGTTGTTACTAGTGTTTCAAATTCAGCGCCTAATACAAAAGAAAAGAACATATTGCAATAAAACATTAAAGAAAGCTATTGGAATCACAGAATAACTCTTTCACTAGAAAGTGATGCTTCCCACATTTGGCTCCCAAAGTTGTATGTACGCAAACATACATGTGATTTTCTCAATGATCATCCAACAAAATAGGATCAAGTAGGCTAAATTAGTACAGTATATAGTGTGCATATAAAGGATAGTAAATACAAATTGAGAGAATTTGAAGGAAATTGAAGGAAATTTGTTAACATTCTGCAATCCAAAAGGCAGGTCTAATGCTTGGTAAAAATACAATATTAGATTATCAAAATGCAAACCTAAAATGTGCGTACTTATAAGATCTGAAAAATCTAAGAGTCAAAAATAGCTTATTTCAAAATTTCTATTGACCATGTAACTTTATGAGGCTTAGGTTTGTACAAAATTTAATCACTTAACCAACACCATTTGAACAAGATTTCACTTATACATACAAAATTTCAAAGAGTTCACCTATACACACATACTGATACACATTACACACACAAGCCCTAGAAGGCAAAAAAATTAGTTCAAACCGTGTATAGTGTATACACATATACAAGAGAAAGAGAACCAGCTTATTTCAAAATTTGTTTTTTTTTTTAACTTGATAGAACCAGATCTGGGATCCTCAACCATGAACACACACACACACACACACACACACACACACACACTATCACATGATTCACAGACACACATACACAGATTAAATGGATTTAGGGTTTCTACAGAGGAGAAGAAGAAGAAGCAAATACCTTTTCCGGCAGACAGTTCAGGCGGCGGCGGCAAGGGGGCGGCCAGGGGCGCCGATCTGGTCTCTTTCTCTCATCTCTCTATCTCTCTTCATAGACCTCTAAAGTGGTGTGGGGGCGGGGAGGGGGCGGCGGCGAGCTGCAGCAAGATGGTGGCGGCGAAGGGGGGGCCAGGGCGCCGATCTCTTCTCTTCTCTCTTTCTCTTTCTCTCTCTTCTCTTATCTCTCTCTCTCTCTTCTCTCTTTTATGTTTGAAACCTAATACAGTCTCTTTTTTTTTCTCCTTTTTTGTATTAATTTTTATTTCTTTAAATTTTATTGACGGTTATATCTGTTAGTATTATTTTCCAATCCATTAGAAATAAAATGTCACAATATGGAGAGTCATTACTAACGGAAATATAGCTATACTAACGGATATATCCGTTAGAAAGCATAAAAGTTTTCCGTTAGAAATATGGTCATATGGTGTAGTGAATATCCGTCACCTTGATTGGTTTAGTGCAAAGAGAAGAAAATAGGCAAATTTCCCTTTTTCCCCCCAATATCGGCTTTAAAGAATAAGTGTTCATTCGGCAACCAAGTGCTTGAGTTTATTGAAAATGAATTTCGTGAGATTATTGAAAAAGTTGAGTCGGATTAGCAACAAACTTATACATCTTTTTCAAAAATTAGACTTTTCAAAAAGCTTACAAAAAATGAAAGTATTATTGGAAAAAAAAATGTTTGTATTGCATGGTTCACGATTGTCTAGATTGTCAATTTACCTATCTATAGAAAAATCTAAAAGCATCTTTTTAAGAATGTTTTATAGAAAAAGTCTATTTTAAAAAATCTCTTAAGAAAAAATATTTTATTCTCACTGAAATTCCAAACGGGCATAAAAAAGCAAAAAAAAAAAAAAAAAACCAACACTAGCAGAAAAAGGCAAGCCTACTAATCTGATTAAGCTTTTATAAGACATGATGATGTCCTACGTACTTCTAATAAAAAGGTACTAATTTGATGTGAGGCTAAGGATTTGAAATTCCATAGTGAGAGATCATTATTTCCTTATCGGAAACAACACACCAATATGAACAGGCAATTCCTACTCTAGATCCCTACAATGACGGTCCCGAATTAAAGTAGTTGTTACATTCAAAGATCTCGGAAATACCTCAACCAAGGTATGAAGAACAAACCGAGAATTAAACACATATTTCATTCATTCATATTATCTCCTACTCATGCTAACTTTTAATGTGTAGTTAATTTTGACACTTCAATTTTGTTATTTGGCTAATTATAACATTTATTCACATGTACACCTATTTTGAGAGAATTGTTAGTAGTTTAACGTTACTATGAAATCATAGGGGGTTAATTGTCTACTCTTGAAGCATATGAGATAAAGTAAAAATTAATGGGCCTAACTACTATGGGAAAAAATATAATTAGCGCTAATAAAAATTATTGCACAACTAAACCTGATTCTATTTTATGAGTTCCAAATGTGCCTCTCTCTGTCTTAAAAAAATCAAAATAAAAATAACCCTATAATAGCAGTACCTATGTCTGTTGGAAAATTGAATTTTATATAACTAGTTTTATGTAAACTTTGACTCCAATTTAAGGTGGGTCCCACACGCTCTTAGTGACGGGACCACATTGGAATCCGTTCTCCTCCTTGAGGAAATGAACACTGTATATTTACATATTGAAATCCAATAAAGGATGAATGAGAAATTGCCATCCAAAGTGGCCCTTGTGAAACATTGGTAAAGGAGGAAAATGTGAGAAACTTTGATTGTCTTACATAGGAAAAACATCAAAGAACTTAAGGGTGTAATTAATAAGGAAGTCTTGTAAGGGGCATGCCCCTTTGGGGTACCCACTTTTGTTAAGGGGGGAGGACCTAGGCCTTTGTGGGATTTATCCACCGACCAATCGGATGGGCTTGGGCGCGGGCCGTGGATCCGTGGTCCTGGGCTTGGGCTTCTTTAAAAATCAACTAATCTTTTTGGAGAAAATTTAATTGAATTTTCCTCCAATTTTTTCCAAACAGTCATGTCCTTCCAGAATAATAAGGCTCATTTGAATTTCCCTCCAGTTTTTTTCCAAACAGTCATGTCCTTCCAGAATAATAAGGCCCTGTTTGGATGTGTTTTTTCGTACAGTCACCACTCCAACAGTTGCAATCCTCTGTTTGGATGTGTTGATTTGAACAGTCACCACACTGTCTATATATTCTCCTCTGGTTTCATTTCGTAAGTACGGAAATTAATCTCTCTTCTCAATGCATATTCATATCATTGTTGTTCGAGTATCATACTGTTTTGTGTTTGCTGTATTCTTGACATTGAAGTGCAACTTCTGTAGAATTGAAAATCCGTTCTATCTTGGGAGACGACTGTTCATCAATTTTGTGCACGGAGAGGGAGCAAATTCGTCTTAAAGAGACAGTTCGCTGGGCTCGGACTCTTTCTCAAATTTTTTTATTTCTGTTCATCTTAATCTCTGTGAGTTTGATTTAATAACAATTTTATTTATGCAAATTGTCTTTAGGAATAACAATGTCTATGTTGATGTTGAAACTTCATCCACCAGATAATCAGATAACAAAAGAAAGCACTTTCCGCTTTTTGCAAAACCTTTTTTAATGTCGGTGGGAGACACCTAAGCGGTTAACACGGTGAATAATTTAAGGCCATTGTGTTTATAATCTACCCAACAATATGTTCTCCCATGCGGACAATTCAGCTATTTGAATACACATAAACCGTGTTCTTTTCCATTTTGCCTTATTTTTTCTAAATAGTGTTTGCAATTCCTATCCACATATATATATATATATATATATATGTATATGTGTGTGTGTAAATACATACAAAAACATATGAGGGTGGATGGAAGTTGGGGTGGGCTACATCACATCCCAAAATTTTAAATTAACTTTTAATTTGAATTTATATACACTAGTAGGGTCCGACACACTCTGTGAGTGGAGAGAAAAAAATTGAAACAAAAAAGAAATTTGAGAGGGTTTTTTTTTTGTAGTTTTTTAAGCAGTTTTTAATTGGTTTTGTTTTGATAATTTCTATGATAAATTAGTATTATTTTATTTAAAATGTTCTTAGTAAAACATACTTGATTTAATTGTAAATATAAGTATAGGAAAATGCAATTTATACCTCTCTTTTCCTTTATAACAGTACAGCTATAACATAAATGGTATTATAGCCTAACGGTCGAGTTTTATAGTGGTCACCTTTTTGCGATTGGATTACGAGTGCATATCACAATGGTTAGGTATGTACACTTAACTAGGGCAACATTTGGATGTCTTTGAAATATGGATACAATGTTTTGAGGCTTGTGTACAATTGTTTGAGACCTAAACAAAAAAATCATTATTAGTTCAATGTTTGAGACGTGGATACAATACTTTTGTTAGTTCTAAACAAAAAATTTATGCGTATGATATTTATGACTTAGGTGTAATATTTTGTGACCTAACAACTTTATAAATGACTTCTTTCTAACGACAAAAACTTATCATATAACACGACCAAACTGCCAAAAATGGACCTACACCAACCTTCCAAATCGTCTTGGGAAAAAAAAAAAGAGAGTAGACTAGTAGTACCCTTGTGATTTTGTAACCAGAATTAAGAAATGTTCACTAATTGTGGTAGTATTATTTTAGCGTTTTCTTTGAAGCGTGGGATTTGAAAATGGTAGTCCTCCATTCCGTGACAATTCGTTGGGGATATATATGGTGTTGACTTTTGTCTCTATACAAAACAAAAACCATTTCATCAAAGCTCAAATAAAGTAGGAGACCCCGTTGTGTATCTGATCATATACGTTTAGCATGGGCCAGCATTTTTGTTTAGAAATAGGACTATCTATTTATTTATCGATATGATGACATATACTTAGGTGATTCTATATAGATAGATTTATATATATATACATACATACATATAGCTAAGTGTTGTTTCGTAGAGAGATGATTCACGATTTGTTGATACAGTTGTCCCAACATTTAGTGAGAGTAACAGCATCAAAAACAGTACATGAATAGGTCTCATATTAAGCCACACCAAATAATTGATCACTAAAAGCCACAGCAAGCTATAGCAATCAAATTACTTTTGATTACTTTATGAAGTAAAGATTTATACTTTAATTAGATTCCAAAAATTACACATTATTTAAACGTTTAATTTTACCACCTCGTACTGTCTTCTCCATATTTAATTTGCAGTCAATTTTCTAACATATTTGAAGACTCTTTATCTTGTTATGAACGCAATTAATTAAAAATGTGAGATTAGGCGCTATTTAGTAAAAAATTATAGGTCATGGTATAGTCCGTCGAGATTAGTTTCATGTGTCAAACATTCTTAATATATAGGAAAATAATGAACATTATTCTCCTAAGTTCAATTCCAAGTCATTTAAACAACGGAACGCATGCATTTTATTTCTTTGCGGTTAAACCCATTTTTAATTTATTTCCTATGGTTCAAAAGTTGACACTATACGTCTTTTTGGTTGTGATGAAATAAAACTGTTAAGTTTTCTTTCAAAACTAAGAAAATAATCTACCCCTGTCGTTAGACTCATTAAACATTGCCTCGGTCATATGGTTGTTGAAAAGCTAAAACTTAACCTCCATGTAGTTGTGACTGAAATAAGTGATATTTTTCTTATTTCAAGTAAATGATAATACGCATTAAAAAAAACTCTCAAACTAACACACCCAAGTTATCAGCAAAACCACCAAAATGTAAATAGCATATATAGGATATGCGGAGGAAGGATCGCTCAATGAAAAGCTAAAAAAAACAAGAGCTTCTTTCTATAGTCTAGAGGGAGAGAAGTGATGCCCCAATTTCACCCTAATTTGCTGCCTCCTTCCCCTTTTCTCATACTCTACCTCCTCGTCTCCCCCACTGTCTCCCCTTTTCTCCTTTCTTTGAGTTGATTTTCACTTCCTTGGTGATGTTTTCCCTTTCCTTTGGGAAGTTTTGTATTGGGATTTTTTTCCCATTTCCTGTTCCCTTTTTGTTTCTGTTCTTGTGTTTTCCATCTCTGTTCAATCCATTTGGTCGAAGATGTTAGATGTTTGACTTGACCAGCCTTGAAACAATAGAATGGCTTTGGTCATCATTGGGTGTGATTGGTGGCTTCGGGACTCTCTCCTTCTGCAGTGTTTCTTTTCATGCTGTAGTTTCTACTACTATGGAAGATCTTTAAGCAACTTTAATTGCTCCCTTTGGTGAAGCTTGTTCACCTTTTGAGCATGTCGATTTGTCATCTTCTCTCTTTGGGTGGTTTCTACCATTTACAAAAATGAAGTTACCCTGGGTTTCGAATCTGATCTTGTGATTGTCTCTTTGGCACGGGCTTATGCTAGGGCTGGGCACACTTCAGGTTAACCTGATGTTTCGACCAGACATCAAAATTTAAACTTAATTCAGTTCGGGTTGAAACCGAACCATATTATGTTCGGGTCAGAACCGAACTGTAGTTATTAAAACAATTTAGATAATGGGAGACAAGTCCCAACCCGACGCGACCTGGCCCGTACATCTGAAATTCATGTAGAATATACTAGCTTCAAATAAGGTTTCACACTTCAAACTTTCTCTCACTCACTCTACTCAGCTGCACGCACACCACAATTACTTAGACAATACCACACTCAATATCTCTCATTCAACTGCGCCACAGTGAGTGGCCGGCGAGGCTAGTCTTTGGCGACCCTCAATGTATGCGACCATAGATCTCAGTCTCTCTCTCTCACTCAATGGGCCATAGATCTCAGTCTCTCTCTCACTCACTCAACGACAAACTCGACAGACTGTCTTAAACTCTCAGATCTCAGCCTCCAGCCTCCTGACCCTCCTTTAATCGTCAAACTCTTAGATCTCAGTCGATACGGTGTGGGCACGTGTATGTGTATGTGAGTTTGTGTGTGTGTTGCGTGTTTGTATGGGATTGTGAATCTGTGATAGTGATGAAATCTCAAATCAGAGCTTGTATTATGCATACAACATGCTAAATATTCCTTATATCACTGTATCTAAATATGATTTTATACCTATTATGAATTTGTATCTAAATCTCAATTCATGTGTACGTCTAATATCTAAATCTGAACTTCGGTTCCGAACCGAACCTGAAATATTGTTTGGAAACCGAATTGTAGTTTTGAACTTTAGTACAGGTTGGATATGAGTATCAAAATCTCCAACCCAAACCTGAATAACCCGACCCAAACTTTATAGTTCGAACCCGAAGCGACCGATTGCCCACCCCAAGCTTATGGAGGGTTTTCTTTGGTCACTTATGGTTCCTTTACTATTATATCTTTTGTTTTAGCCATTGTTGTTATTTCTATTGTTGTTTGTGTTGTTTTCTTTGTTATGCTTGATCTTAGTTGATTTGGTGACCTTGCTGTGTTTGAGGATAGTCACCTTATAACTAGGTTTCATTTGTATTGCTTCTTCTAGTTAATACAATTGCCTTTTAGCAAAAAAAAAAAATGTAAAAAAAATAATACCATTAAGGTTGACACTATCTTTACAAATAGAAAATAATTTACTAATAGGTAAAAG